>CM040911.1:33306378-33963878 GCA_023029165.1 Gobiocypris rarus | reverse complement strand
AGTCTGGCAGCTGGTGGATCCACCAATTCTTCCTTTAACTCATGGGCCCAATCACAGCTTCAGCTGGAGAGAGACCCTACAGCAAGAATGACCTAATCTGCAGGCAGGGTCATTCCACAAGAGACTGAAATGGTACCTGCATTGGAAGCACACAACTGAGAATATTTTTTTAAACAGATCTAACCTGTCATATCTTTAAGTTATGCAAATAAGATATTGATTCAGCGTGTGGCAGAGTTTTTGTTTGCAGGTGGACAGAGGAGAATGCACTGAAAAATGAACATTTGTGGTAGTGTTTACTGAGCCTTTAAAGAGGCTTTCTCAGGGCATTGGCTATCACTTTAACAGGTCAAAATGCACAGTGGCATAATGCAGCACTTATTATAAATATTAAAGATCATGTCCTGCCATGCAATTATGTATTATTCTGCAATGAGATGTTAAAGGCAGCCATGTCTCAATTATTTCTCTTGCAAATGTAACTTGAATGCTTAAAAACTGTAATATTTGTTTTAGCATATAGCTGAATGGATATCAGATGCATTTGTAATATCTTTACATTAAAGCTGAATTGTGTAATTTTTAAAAATAAATAATTAATAATGTAATTAATCTTTAAAAGGTTTCCTGTTCCATCCCATAATAATATGAACAGACAATTATAAGCAAGTCATTTGCAGGTTGATTTACCAAAAAAGTATGAATGCTCTGTGGCGCTATCACTGCATTTGTTTAAGCAGCCAGACAGTTGGTGCGAGGCTATCAGTTTTTTTGACAAATGACAGACCTGGAAACCTGGTCGAAAAAAATAATTATTGTTGCAAATACTTTGATGAGTCAAGTGGTCCTTACACACTTTTTTTTTTTTTTCGCTGAACCAGGCGAATCACACGGTAAATTTCCAGCAATAATATGCTTTTGTCTCAAAACTGACACTAAAATGTATGTGGCTCATTAACTATGCCAGCTTGTCATACTATGGGCGTTTTGACTTTTATTCGTTATTCGTTCACAGGACAACAGTTAAAATTCTAATTCTTGACAACAACTGAATTTCTACTAGTAAAAACTCTAATTCTAATTGTATTTTCACTAGTGAAATGTCACCATAGGCTCTCTAATTCAATTGTTGATATCAGGAATTGAATTCTTGATATCAACAAATAAATTCTTTATATCAACAATTTAATTGGTACTAGTAAAAATTTACATTTTGATATCAACAATTCAGTCGCCACTAGTGACGATGTTAATTTCTGATATCGTGAATGTGATTGTAAGAAAGACATTTTAGATATCTGAAATTATATTGATATCAAGAATTTAATTCTTGATATCAGGAATTGAATAGTTGATATCAAGAATTCAACTGTGAATAAAAAAAAATTATAAAAAGCTAAACAGCTTGCAATTTTAACAGTCAATCATATCAGGCCTACCACGACAGATGTCAGATTTCATCTGTTTACCTTGGATTAATACTGTTAACTGTTTAGTAGGATGCCTTTATTATTGCATTTAGTATATGGACAATCACAGAATAATTCAATTCAAATACTGTCAAATAGCCGATTCCATATTTTAAAGCGACTCCTACTCATTTCTAAGACTAATAATAGCATACGTGGAAAAGTCAATAGTGTTTGACTGTGTTAAACACATTTGAAATGTTTCAAATTTGAACAGTTGCCATTTTTGTTATTATATAGTGACTTGTTTCTTCGAACTTGATCAAGTATAGATCAGTGAACAAATCTGAACTTTTGAGTCGAATCGTTTGAATTCATATGAAATGGTTGGTTGGCCCGTGGGGATACATGAAATTACAATCATCAACACCCTAATAACTTACCTTAAAACACACACACACACACATAAACAGCAATATGTTCCAATAAGAAATGGCGTTATTGGAATGTTCAGAGCAATGTTCGAAAGAACCGATTCGCGGAAATGATTCGAACGAGTGACAGCTGTATCGCCTCAACTCTAGCATGGACAGTGCAACAAGCCCATCCTCACTGCAGAAAAGAAAAGTACTGCAGAGATATCGTCATTAGCTACGAGAAGTAGGTAATTCATTGCTTTCTTCCTTTCAATTAGGCCTACTCAAAGCTAATAATTGCACGTTTTATTCAATTACGTCCAGAGTAATTTTGGGCCAGGATCCATTAAGAAAGCCTGCTCTTTATTTGAGAGCTCCCATGATCTCGTTGATCTGGAGATGAAAGTTTTGTGAAGACAGTCAAGCGTCTAACGCCTTGGTAAAGGTATCACTTATTTGTGGTTTCACGCCTTTGAAGGTGACGTTCCTGTTATGTCGCTTGAAAATATAATTTCTGTCAGATCTGCTTCGCGCCTTTATCAAGTAACGTTAAGTTAACGTTACGTCAGTGTTGCCAATCCTAAATTTGCTGAAGTCAATCGACAGTAACGTTAGATGGCAGTTTTAAAAAATATGTCAGTATTATTAATAGAAAATGATCAAAAATCCAAGTAGGCCTATATAAATATTGTGTTTGTGGCAGTTTATGCCACAATAACCGAAACTTGAGGTATCATAAACTATAACTTTTTTTTTTCTCGAATCAATAATGCCCTTATGACATTACTAAAAACGGCCTTGGTCAGGTTTCTTAAGGACAAAAATATAAAATCTTTAATGTCCTGGTTTAACCTCAGGCATCTTGTCATATGGCTTCTTCCTTTGACCTGTGATTTGGCTAATCTGATCTATTAGACATATTGTTCTCTTCGATACACATGCCCTCTAACAACATCCTGAAATTAGATTGAACAAATGCAGCATTGATGCATTTGTTCAATTACAGAGAGCCGGTCAGTTCAGGTCAGCTACTGTTACAGATCCTTATGGGAGAGAGTGGCAAACTCCAGGCATAAAAGTATCTTAGATCTTTTACAATAGATGAATTGTGCAATTTTAAGCAAATACCTTTCAGTTTAGGTATTCAGTTTAGATCTCGGTGGCAGAATGAACACAAATTACTCTCTGATTAGCATTTTAAGACTTGGTTATTAAACGTATTACATTCTTAAAGCATACTTACCACACAGTGATGAACCTGCCTCAGTTGACTACATCCTCTAATTACACAAGCTGTAAAGCAGCCTTTTCCTCCCTCTTCCTTTCTGTTTGGCACCTGCGATCTTTCAGATGTGGACCGGTTGGACCTTCCCCTGATTAATGGGCCTGATTGGCAATAGAGGAGACTGACAAACGATTGGAGTTTTTCATTCCTCTAAAAATCCAAGTCATTATTGGAGAGCAGTGAATCTCTGCAATCTAATAATGCTCTCAGTGTTCTTTTCAAGCTTTTAAACTAATTCGTGATTGATCACTAATTATCGGTGACGGAGCCTCTCGAGACAGCACTTTCCAGCTCTGAACGTTTGTTCCTATCTTAAAACAGTTTGAAAGGAGCTATAACTTCCAAATGGTTGACTCTGCTCTCTGGTGGAGAGTCAATAGACCGCCTTGAGACGTTTGAGTGAACATTGATGTTCTTTGCCAATATGCAATATTGCCTCTCGACAGAATAAAACACCTGGAACTGGCCGTCTGGTTTTGATGGGACCGTAGTCGGCAATCAGCAGTGTTACTGCTCTTATTGAACTCCTTATTGGGTATTTGTATAGTGCTCCCCACACGCACTTTAACAGCCAGAAGTCGGTTGACAAATCCACATTCTGTAATTGCGTGACCATTGATTTCAGTTCCAGTCAAAAAGAGAAAAAAGGGAAGTGCCTTCTTAAAGACAAGACATATATTAGTGTAATGCCGATAGCAAAGGCTCGCATACGTGGAGTGAAAGGAGCGCTCACACACACACACACACACACACACACACAGACAGAGGGTGTAAAGACACTGAGTCCCTGGCTCTCCCACAGACGTCTCACCGGAATAACGTTTGCTTTTCAGTGTTTTTATTAGTCTTTGCTTGTTCACTTTGCATTCAGAGACAGAATAGTGAGTTTCCTAGCTTGTTGTTTGTGCTGAGGTCTGAATATTTCAGGTGAAACTTCTGCTTCTACAAATTATGGACAGATGATTCATATTCATGCAGTCCTAACCAGAACATTTCAGGTAAGATGGCAGTTTTCTTGCTTTTTCATGTTTATATATTTTCATGTAGATTTTTGTTTTGTTAAGGTACAGGATGTTATTGAGCAAATAAAGTAAAAACTTAATTTTAAAAGACAAAAGAAAAATGTATTTGTTTCATTCACACATCCTTGAAAAGTAATCTTTGTTTAAATTTTAGATATTATAAAGCATTTAAAATATGTCATAAATGCCATAGGAAATGAAACAAACTGCAAAATGCAGCCTTCTACAACACTAAACAAGCTGTCTGTCTGACTTGAATGAAGTCCTCAGGAACTTCCATTTATTTCCAAAAGGAGGCAATAGAGCTTCATATGGTGTGATGCAAGCTGCCGGTCCATCGCTTCATGCAGCAATGTAAGACCTGTGAGTTTTCTACTTTTTGCTTGTTGTTAAGCCCTTTTATTTCAAGGCCTACACACAAAAGGTCCATTGTTGGCTTGTGCAGGTGTTTCTATTCTATTAAGAAGAAAACAGTGAAGAGAATTTGCAGTGAATTTGCTGTTTTATATATAAGACATCTTAAATAAAATAATATAAACATAAGAAATATAAAAATAAATATATACAAATGTTATAAATATTAACAAAATATAATCACAAATGTACCAAGTTTTTATGGCAAGGGGTCAAATGCTGCCATCTGCTGTCTCTGTTTTGTTTTAAATGAGCAGCATGGTTTCATTATATTTTTTATGGCAGAAAGAATATGCAAATATGTAAAGTGTGATATATATATAAATTGTTTGCTTGTAGAACAGATGACCTGCACCGTAGCTGCTGCTGCTGTTTGCACAGATCCTTGTTCCAGGCTCTTGAGGTTAGTAGCTTTAATAATGCATTACACACACCTGGGAGAGATTATGGTCCGATTTACTTCCCATGATAAATGAAAATAGTCCTTGCATTATTTGTTGAGATTTAGTTGTTTTAAATGCGTCCTTCCTTTTTTTTTTATTTGCAGAGGAAACACAGATAACTACATGCTATTCAGCATCAATGGGGCAGGCAGCAGCTGCCTTTGAAACTCAGATTTAAACCACTTTCTTATTTGTTTTCACTTTGTAAAGTCATAGGGTCAGCGTAGTGGCTTGCCGGTCAATGCTGCTGTGTTATGGTAAGGCGTGACCCGAGAAAGGCAGTAAATGTACCACCTTTGTTCTTGATGTTGTTCTTATGTACGGACAATGTGGGCTGTTTGTCTGGCTGAAGTGGTCATTAATACTGACAAATAGGACCAGGGCTAAGAGCCACTGGCTGAACCCACGCTAGGGTCTCTTAAAGCTTAATTGGCATTATTTTGGCTTTGAAGGGTCACAGGCTTAAACTTTTTTATTGTGACCACCGTAATGACAATCTTCCTCCCCCACTTCTGCACCTCACTGTTTTGTTCTTGCCCAGTCAGACAACCACCTTCACCTCAGCACGAGTGCTCTTTTTACCTCCTTTTTTCCCATAACCTTTGACCTTTAATTCTCTTCCTTGTAGTCACTCAGACACCCGCCAAAACTAATCGGGCGATTTGTTTACGCAAAACATTGACGTTTTGTGCAAACCGTTTCAATAATATTAGCTAATTCATTTATTTAATATACAAATGAGCTTGTGTTAAACTGAATGAACCATTTAGGATACTTTTTCTGGAATACTCTAGATTTGCGAGGTATGTTATTATGTTGTGAGAAGTAGAAGAGACTCTGGAAAGTTAGCGAACACAGAAGGGTAAAGCTCTGCATTAAGGGTTTTCATGCAAAGAGTATTGTGAAGGACATTCTTCCCAAATAATGAAGGTTGGCGTATATATATTATAAGACCTTTGTGAGGAAAAATTGTGACTATGATATTAAAAAGATGTTTAAAAGTAAAAAAAAAGAAAAGCTATTTAGGTATTTATTGTACTAAAGCTAATTCAGATTTACTTGTATAACACTTTTCACATTGCAGAATTTACACTACTTCTTTTTGCCCCAACCCCCTTGTTGCCAACATTTTGAAAACCCCATTACTAGATACAATGAATAGAAACCATTTGAGGGAAGATGTTAACTTGGCATTTGTTTGATGCCTACAGGGACATGGGATGATGGACAGGTATTAAGAGTGAAGGCAAATACTGAGAACAGGGTTTGGTTCTCACTGTAGGCTGGCAATCAGGGTAAGACAGAAAAAAAAAGAAGTGAGTGGGGGGAGAGAAAGTGAGAGTGTGTGAAAGAGGAGAGAGCTAGAGGGAGGCTGAGAGAATGTCTCAAAGGACTAATGTCCTCATTGTACAACCTGGTTTGAATGCAGACAGATTCTCTGAGAAATTAGGGCAGGAGAGAGAATCGCCAGAGCGCGGCAGAAACACCCTGCACTGTGAAACTCACCACCGGAATATGTAATACCTGGTGTCAAAAAATCTATTCATTACTTAACTTTTATTAGACAAAATTTAGATTTTAGAAGTAATTAGTATACGAAAGATTTTTGATTAATTAAAAAGTAGAAACACATTTGCTTGGTTTTGTAATGTTCCCTGAATAGAAGCTTGTTCCAGCGGAATCACGTTTTCTAGAATGAATCTGTTTGCTCTTCGCTCTTATCAGCTCAGTGTGTGCTTTTGAGAGCTGGAGAATATGAGCAGTGATTCCATGGGTCGTGTGTGTTTTTGTCTGCGATAGATAGAGCGGTATGTGATAAGTATGCATGTATGTGTGAAAACAGCAGTGGTTTGTTTTGCTACACTTGGTGAACAAAAGTCTCATCCGGCTGATCAGTGAAATGGCAAATAGATCTGCATGTAGGCTGAGACAAGGCGCTTATCAGAGTTATCCAGACAGCGGCACACTGATAGTAGAGTGAAAACAGACGCGCGCACACTGAAAAACACCATGGGAGGCGTGCCTCATTCTTCCCTTGGGTGGATATGTATATGAAACGGCATACTGTAAAAAATATTTTACCTAGTTACTAAATAACTAGTTGTTTAGTTTGTGTTTTAGTCTTTTTATTGTAACTTAACATAGCAGAATAACACACAACGTATAATTCAGATCTTTTCAGCTGTGTGGTTATCTTTTTTAGGGTGATCAGATCGTTTATCCTAAATTTAATTTATTTTTTAGTTAATGATATTATGCCACTTATTAAATCGCTACTTTATAAATAAATACAGACCTAAAATACTGATTGGAGTTGAAAATAGTTTATCAGCAAATGAATAAAAAAAGGTTGCAGCTTGTTACAAGAAACATGAAACTAGCACAGGTTGCCCACAGTCAAATAAACACTATAATGGCCATTTTGCAGAATGCTGTGTTTTACCAATTATAATCAAGTATTGTATATTATAGTATAATATGATGTTGTTATTGTGTTAAATAGTATAGTAGTTAAATAAGTGTTGAATTGTTTAATATAAATATATTTTATGGATTGTGATATTGGCCTTGTGTTTGCCATTGTAACATGGTGTTAAAAATGTAATCAACAAAACAAATAAGTATGATTAAAGTATAAATATACAACACTACCATTTAAAATGTTGTGGTCAGTAAATTGTTTTTTTTTTTCAAGAAACTGATCATTTTATTCAGCAGCTTGATTAAATTGATTAAAGGAGTAATGACAGTAATGACAACATTGATGAGAAATGTTTCTTAGGCAGCAAATCAGCATATTAGGGAGTAATGATGCTGAAAATTCAACTTCGCCATCACAGGAATAAATTACATAAAATATTTTTAAATTGTTCTGCATTTTTGACTAGAAAAATGCAGCCTTGGAGCATAAGAGACTTTTTTCAAAAAAATGACTGGTTCCAAATGGTTGAATGGTATTGAAGAAATAAATAATTTTAGTCCTGTTTAAGTTTCGATAGAGGTCAGGGGGTTGACTAAGGGAGGCGTGGCACCTTTGATTTGTGAGAATTTGAGAGCAGTAACATAAGAGGGTATTTCACAACTTACTTAACCAGTTGAACGCTTTTTCTCAGGTGTCTTTTTACCTCACACATTCCTATTCTTAGTTGGAGACACACTTTGTTGGGAAAGCCAGTCATTTTGGGATGCCCCTGGGGCAGATGAAGGGTCAGGGGGTTAGTTGGGTGCCATTCTTCCAGTAGTGGTTTCACTGGGAACTGGGACCCTCCCATTTGTGGTACAGACCTCTTGCCATTTAGCCACCTGCCTCAAATAAAGAAAAGCAAGCGGCCGGTAAAATTAAGCGTTTGCCTCGGGCAGCTGGACGTGTTATTGATCCAGTGGGGGAGGCTTTCTCTTGCTCCTCTACTCCTGATGGAGGCCGGACTTTGGTCTGAGCTGCATTCCTGGGTTCTGTTCAGCTTGGAGGCAGAAGGGAGGGAGGATGTGGAGGGGAGGGGAGGAGAGACTGGAAATCACTTGTCATGTGCCTATAAAAGTGTGCCTTTCGTTTCAGAGCATGCTCTCTAAGGCACGCTCGGCTCCCACAAAATCCAACCCCCAAATTTGAACCGGAGGGAGGGCAACGCCGCTTGTGTTATACTCTTCTGTGTCTGTTTGGCTTCCACCCTGCATGGCTCCCTCTGCACCTATGGCTCTGTGGTTGAAAAGGTGAACGTGGATTACACTGGAAAAGACCGCATTGACAGGAAGCCTTTTGAGATGGGTGCGTGCACTTTTTCTTAATTCTATTTATTTATTTATTTATTTTCCCCTGTACATTTCCTCTCTTAAGCAAGGAAAACTTCATCAGAAAGATAAGAAGCAGTCTGGGGTCAAAGAAACTTGAAGTAGTTTGAAGTGTTGTTAACTTAAATAAAAAGAATGGACTTGTTTGCTTCAGCAACTAGTGAAGTATAAGAAAAGGTCAGGAGGCATATTTACCTTCTGTTTACATGCTGGCAAAAAGGCGTTAGGAGTCTTGTACTTGTGCAATGATTTGAGGAGACACGTGGACACATTCTGAGAACTCCTGCATTGACACGGCTCAGAGTTTTACATAACTGCTCGAAGCGTCTCATCACTACTTCATGTGTGACTGCTCTGATTCAGGGTGAATGTCTGTCTGAGATGTGATGGCAGGGGCGGAAGGGATTTGTCTCGACTGCAACCACGTGGGTACGATGAAAAAAGGCAGATTTCATAAAGTGGGAAACACATGGTTGTTTTTCTGAATTCTTTATGCAACTTCTAGAATTTCTGTAGCGTGGAATTTGAAAAAGTCTCATTTTTTGTGATCTTGGGGGGCACAAGCTGTTGTCAGCTGTTGGAATTTCTATTCAAATCTGTCTCTCCATTGTTTTTAGTCCAAGTTATTTTGATAAGGTTTGAATGGTAGAAGTGTTTTGAAAAGTGATGAACGCTAATAGACTTGTCACCTGCTGCATCTGAAGTAAAACATAATTTCTGGTCACCTTATAAAATTACAAGATATAACCTTGATGTACAAAAATATTTTATGTAACTATTTCACTGTATTTAATCTAATCTTGATGTATTTTTGGTAACACTTTACAATCAGGTTTTGTTTCATTATGTAACATTAGTCCTTCTACAGTATTTACTGATCTTAGTTAATGTTAAATTCAGCATTATTAAAATCAAAAGTTGTATTTGTTAACATTAGTTAATGCACTGTGAACTAACAACGAACAACTGGATGACTAACATTAACGAAGATGAATAAATACTGTAACAAATGTATTGCTCATTGTAGGTTCATGGTAGTTAATACATTAACTATAAGGGAAAGTAAAGTGTAAAGTGTTACCATATCCTTTATGCTGAAACTACCAGTATGTGTTATTTTCAGACCAGGAAGTTGATTCAAGGCATCTTGCTAGGACAATATATATTTGTTTGAAATCAAGAAGCTAGATCCAACATCAAAACACTTGTCAAATTTGACACCACAGTATTGCCGTCCACTTAGACTTTTAAACCTTTAAATCAAACTTTTAAATTGCTACAAAACATAGTTTGTATCATTTGTCATTCGAAACAGAAGTTCCTCAGAAGCGTCTTATTCCTTTGTGTGTATTTTCATATGTAGTCATACTAGTAGTAATAGCATTATTAACACATTTTCAGTCCAGATTTTGAAGCACAACAATGGTTACATTTCAAAACAAGACATCAGATTTTGATATTATTTGTGTCATTTATTATTTATGCTATTGTTGCGACTTTTGTTTTCTAATTTCAGAAAAGAAAAGTTAGTCTGTTTTGCTCCCTCTCTTTTTTCTAATGTTCAGAAGGGAAAGCACGAACAGTCCATGAAATCGTTTTCCCACTCAACTGTTGGGCAGATCCCTTCTCCAGCAGGAGATGTAAAGATGAGCTGTGTTTTCCAACATAGCCTGTTTGTTTTGTCATAAAGGCTCACCAGACATAACACTCACTCTCATGCTTTGATACTGGCAATTCACATCTGGGAAGTGCTGCTTGGCAACAAACAACAGTATGAAAATGGCACTGTTTGTAAGTAACTGTTACACAATACTACATATGAAAAGTGTGTTTGCACTCTAAATCATTGACTCTAAGGTACTTGGATAATCACACGCATTCATCCCCTTAAAAAAACCTCATAAACTTAAAGAAGAGTATGTCATCATATGTTTGCATTAAATTTAAAGCAAATATGTCTCTGGGCACGTTTACATTTGAAAACACTTCCCCATCACAATAAATTGTTGTTTATTTCTAGCTAACCAGAAACATTCATACATTTTCTGAAGATCCTTGAACTGTTCATGATAATAGATGCAGAGAGCTGAAGATAATTTTCTTTGTCCTGAATGCTGTAGACTAAATCTTTAATTCAAAGACCATCACACTCAATGTGCCAGAGGCCATGAAGTTGTTTTAGGCTTTTCATTTTACTGTCCAATGCCAACACTTTTTCCTATTGTGTTCAGTACCAGATGTGTCATTGTGAAAAATCCTATTTCCTACTTGCGTTTCTGAAGGATACAGTGTCCTCCAAAATTGCTAAAATGGCGGTACAGATGCTGTAAAAAAAAGTTACTTACTAAAATGAATTAAAACTCAAGTTTAATTGCTGGCTTAAATCTAAAGATGTGTTCTCAAATATAGTTTGGTTCTTTTGGACCAACAAAAAAGACAATAATACATACTTGACATGTTTGATTAAAAAAAACCCGGGTGAGATCAATTAGTGCGGTTCATTTGAATAACTGTGAACGCTGCCATCCGAACCCTGGTGTGCACCAAACAAGCAGACCAAGACCCCTGAAAAGATGGCTCTTGCTCTGCTTCGAAGCGAAATCTGGTGCAGTTTGAATGTAAATGTAAATGCAATACAGACCAAAGACATCTAAACAAACTAAAAACAGGACATGATGCAGTCGCGATGTTGCCCATCACAGTTCAGTACAGGCATCAGAACTGCGTCTCCTCACGCGTCTGCTGATGTTTTGACTCCTTTACACATTTTATAAGCTCTTCACAAGTTGTCAGTACTATTCAAAATATGTGCACACTTACAGAGAGCACATTTAGCACACAGCATTGTTTTACATGTTCGACAAGTTCAGTCACAAAATATACATCATAAAAGCCATTTTTGTTGTTGTTGTTTTTTGTATCTTTAGTGTTTGGTGTTAAAAATGACAGTGTGAGCGCTAAGCCGACCAGGACTAAATGTGCTGTTTTCTTTTTTTGGTCCGGACCAAAAGAACTAGGAGAACCAAACTACAATTGCGTTCACACTGTCATAAAAAAAAAAGTACTTTGGACGGAACCTAACAAACATCAAAAACAATACTGTGTTCTGGGCTAAATGCGCTCGTTACATGTGTTTATATGATGGTATTTTGACCAGCTGAAAACACGTGAAGAGTTTATAAAATGTGTAAAGAAGTCAAAACAGGATCAGGAATTCCTCCGTTGCACACAAACAAAGATCTGCTGCAAGGAGACAATGTTTCTGACACCTGCACTGAACTGTAATGAGCAACGTAGCTCCTATGATGAGAAGAAATTTGTATGCTTCAGCTTCCTGTCTTTTTTGGTGTGTTTATGGTTTGTTTAAATGTCTTTGGTCCTTTGTTTATATTTCAGTTGAACTGCGCCTGAGTTAATTGGAGTGGAAGTGAACCGAGACCCATCTTTTCAGGGGTCTTTGTTCGCTTATTTGGTGCTCACCAGAGTTCGGATGGCAGCGTTCACACTTAATCAAATGAACGGCACTAACAGAGCAATCACACCAGGGTTCGTTTTAATCAAACTAAACCTGCCAAGTGTGAACACACCCAAAGTGGTGCCAAAAGGGCAACCTAATTGCACCTTTTTAACCACCAACCAATGAATGAATTCAACTTAATTAATTAAAATGACTAGAAATGACCAATTATTGTGTTACAGTGATGGAAACAAAGGTCTTGTGAAATTATGATTCAAATTTTTTTTACAGTGTCCTATATGCATGTCTCTCTAGAAATCTTGTAGCCAGACTGAACCCAGGAAGGGTTCTCAGATCGATGGCCCAAAAGTCTGGCCTGATTGTATAAATTTGTGAAATTACCGGTAAGAAGATGACAACATGGACAGATTGCATCAACATGGACATGCTTTCATCATTAAAAACATGAACAGAATTATGTAATGTAAAAGAAAATAAGACCCAGACTATCACAGAGTTCACTTGCAATGAGGATAAACATGTTTTTTCCTGTGAATTATTACATACTGAGATTATTTAATATGTTTGTATTTGATTTTAATTAATATTATTCATATTTAAATGTATTGTATTTCTATTCAGGTCAATTTCATTGTTTGATTTTTAAAGACATTTATGTGTACTTTTGTGTGAGGGGAGGAAAAAAAGTTTCAGTTTTGGGTCTGATGATGATGATGATGATGATGATGATGATGATGATGATGATGATGGGCAGTAGTGGAGGCTTCCTTTTAACAGTTTTTTTTTGTTGTTGTTGTCTGATTGAGACAAAGGGATAAAAGGATGTCACTGTCTTTAAGAACTCAGTGTAGGTGTCATATAATGTTCATCTTAAGCAATATTTACCATAGAATAACAGCTGCAGCTTTGTTGCAAACGAGGTTGCAGGACGACCTCAACCTGTTATGATGTCTTAGCTCACTCTGCTTTGGGCCAAAGTACATTGAATGTGTCAGGTCTTTTGTTTGGTCTGGCAGACACACGTCATTGATCACGCAACGTTATCATACTGACATCAGCTGTGTGTTTTTTGAGTATGGGGTGAAAGAGTTCAGTTAACACAACGCTAAAAGCAGACAGCAGAAGGCCACCTTGCCTTGAAGGAAAGCAGTCGTTTTTCTATTTTTAAGAATGTCCTGAGTATTATATGAGGTGTTTCCTTTCCCACAATTGCAGGACACTGTGGTTACCCTTGGAAGCAATATTATTCCTGAGCTCTTTGTTTTCTCAGCCATCTTACCTGTCCCTGTGATAGATTTGAAGGCTGAGTGTGAAATGAGATCAGCTGATAAAAGCTGAATGCTAAATGCTGCAGTGGAAGCCGGTATTGTTCAAAGGTTTATGGGCAGCAACTGGCAGCAATATTACTGTTGATATTTGACTTTGGGTGTTGTTTTAAATGTTTTTTGCTGCAACAAATATTAGCCTCTAGGGGCAGGCGAAATACCAGCAGACACGGTATAGATTTTGGATCGCGGTTACGCTCACGTGACATACCCATATCTTATTGAATGGGATTTTTAAGCCTTCCTGTTTAAAACTAGTGATTTTAAATTGTTCAAGCGCATATGTAAGCTATATTAGGTCAGTGCATTCAGTCTTGAAGTCTAATAAACCTGCTGCTGTGCCATTTTAATTTTAATCAGACAGATTTATGAAATTTCAATGGTTATCAAAAATCTTGATGATAACTTTATTTAAAGCAAAAATAAGTATATTGTGATATATATTGTTATCGTGAAATCACATTACTCATATTTTGATATCAAATTTTGGTCATATCAATAATAGATATATTATGCAATGTAGGCAGCTTTTGTGGTTATAGCAGGAGGTGCGTTTGTTATCCTGGCAGGGGGTGGGGGTGTGGACTGTGGCCACCCATCGACGGAAACATAATTTGGCGCCTATGTTGACAGTGATGTAACCATAACAACAGACAGGAAAAAACTATTTGTTACTGTATGTCATAATAGGTGTGCTTTGAGTCTTGGTTTGTAAATGCAAACTAATAGACCTGCCACTGTTTTATAAACAATGTTTACATATAAACAAGTTTACATGCCGTTTAAATATATTATTTACTTGTAACTATTATCATCATAAATAATAAACTTATAACCGACTACTGAAATTTCTTCTATTTGTTCTATTTGAAAATCATTCAAATAGATTTTCTCAAATGCTCATGAGCTTAATTTTGTAATTATTTTACACATTGCTATAAACACAGGAAGTGTAATATAACGTATACTTAATGTGGTAGTTTGGGGTCATTTTATTCAGCATTAAATTGATCAAAAGTGATGGTAAAGACTTTTACATTGTTAAAAAAGATTTCTATTTCAATTAAATGAAAAAACTTTCTAATCAAAGAATTCTGAAAAAAATCACAGTTTCCTCAAAAATGCAGCACGACTGTTTTGAACATTAATAAGAAGACATTTTTTTAACCAAATTTATTTCACATAAGCTAAATGGACTGAAATATAACTGAAATATACCCAAATTAATCGGAGCTGAATCGACAAAACCAAGTCCTGTTGCTCTTTTGACTGGTTAGGACACCGTTGCTTTCCTGTAGAACTCAAGTGCACACTTCTCAGCACTTATACAGCATTTCAATTTCTTGTACGAGTATGTATTGCTGTCATCATCGTTGAAACTGATTATGCCAAGTTTCTGCTTTTTCACCTCAGTTTACTCATCAGTAGCAGCAGTAAATGCGGTCATGGGGTCCGCTGGGCTTTTGCACAAGTGGAGTTTGCCATTAGTCGTGTTAACAGCTCCCGTGGTTCTCCTTCTTTCTTTTTGTCTCAATCTCTCCCTCTCCATGGGGTGTTCGAAGTGCCAGACGCTCACAGGTTGCCATTTTATGGGGCTCTGCAGAACCAGATTTATTGGAATGATAAAAGCTGTGCAGAGCAATAATGACACGGGCAGCTGCTCAGAGCCTTGCTCACGTCTTGTACTGCTGCATCCCCAGTTCTCTGCAAACTCAGAGAGAAAGACAAATAAAAATGTATAAATGATGTCCCGTGGAAGACATTAGACAATATAATCCCCTTACATGTGTGGTGCTTATCTAGACTGCTGTCACAATGAAGAGCTTTGTGGCTATGTGCTTTGATCTAATGCTCCTGGCCTCTTATAGTGTGGTAGTTTTTGGTCATCTTCAGAAGTAATCCATGCTTGTAAAAGCCCGTCTCCTAGTCTGCGATAACATCAGTCATTCATCACTATAAAATAAGAGGGAACAAAAAGCTGATGGGACTTGGGCAAAGTGAGAGGGGTAGCGACCTCCACCGTCATTAATGGCCTGACAGAAGTGAAGATTGATGCCGCTTTGTGTTGTGTAATGGTCCAGCAGACTACCAATGATAAAAACAGATCATAAATCTGCAACTATCTGCTTGGTACAACAATTTTATGTGTTCTATCTCGCATTTATTGGATTCATTCAGAACATATTCCATGACCTTTGGTAGTGGCTGAATGATATGGGTTTTTCAGTAGCCGATGCCATTGCTTATCTCTTGAGAGCAGGCTAAAATTAAAACCTTATTTTACACAATCTTTTCTTGTTTTTTTGAATTTCTTGAATTATTAATTTAACAAGGCTGTCAGTAGATTTGCTATATTCTAAGGATATATTTAGTACCTCTGTTAAAGATGCACACATTTTTTCCCTCATTAAAAAGATTTACACTTGTGATGTGGATTCAACTGCAAAAGAGTCAATTCCTCAAATCTGAATAGCTCTAGATTCGGGGTCGACTCTAGCAGAGGATTCGACACTCCTTCACTAATCCCTATATAGTACATGACAGGTGATAGGTCTATATCAGCAAGGAGTGAACCAACTAAGGCTAAGAATTCAGACAACATGGTGGAAATCACGTTCTGGAGGTGGGGCGGTCCAAGTACCGGCAACATGTGAGAAGTGTTGGTACATAAGAAAAGTGAGGGTGCGCTACAGATTAAAATATAGAAGCTTAAGCTATATATGCTTACTGACCCACTTTGAGCACTGCACACGGTTAGGAAAATGGCTGCATGCATGCGGACATATGTACATACTATGTTGATGATAAAATATGATGATGAGTATTTATACTTTTCTCCTAACCCCATTATTGGACACCTTTACTATAATAGAAAAAGTGCTATTTAAATGGCCTTGTGTACAGGGTCGCTGGCTGATACTGATCTCAACTTGAATCAATTTTAACCGACTACATTCAGGATGCTTTTATAACAAGAATTTTTTTACATTTCTGGATATCCTTGACTCTTAATGACCTGCATAGTCAATTTTTGAACCCACTTTAAACCATCATGAATCATTTTGGGTGTCACAAGGGTCCACATCAATTTGTTCTGTGTGTATTTTCTCCTGTTCTGCTTTGCTGACAGCAGTGTTTCTCTGTCCGCAGCTGGAGAGGAGAAGAACAAGTATGGGGCCCTTTGTTGCCATGCTGGGAGAGACGGATCGGGTCAGTGCAACTGTTGTCATTTCTTCCCCCCATCGTATATCCCCCAGCAACACCCCAGCTAGACTCATCAGATCAAACCTGAAGAATGGGGTCAATCTTGGGTTCGTCGGCAGATTAGCTGCTCAGCCAATAAAGGATCTGAGGATGAAACCGTGGCCAAATAGCAGTTATAACCTTCTTTCAAAACCCTTTCAGAGCTACAGCTAGTTCCAGATAGGCACATTTACCTGCACAAACAGTGAGTGCACTAAGGTCGAGTTCAAGCATCTCTTGTACATGTTTTCAAATGCAATCTTTTATATTTTTAAAAGAACATTTTAAATGGCAGCATTCCCTGTCGTACATTTTAGGTTTGTAAACCTTTCAAAAATGATCACTTATACAAAGCGTAATGCCCAAAGAACCAAGCATATTTGAAAAAGAGGCTTTTTGTCAATCTCGTCTGAGATTTTAACTTTGTGGTGGGCACACTTTGCCTCCTGTTCAGTCACTCTCTTATGTCTTCCCGTCCCTCTTTCCGTTCCATCATTTTGCCAGAGGATTCATATGCTAATAGGGTTCAGGAGATGAGGTGGTTCTCACGTTCAACTTGAAACTCAGGCTTTTGTGTGCCTAAAGCACAAGCTGCAGAACAGAAGCTAGAAGTGAAATTAAAATCTGCTGAATGCCCCAGCGGGACTGGGAGGGTAGTGAAGGGGAGGGCAGGGGCGGTCCAGCAGCTGCTGATATTGGATAAATGTGAGATGCCCACTGTTGCGTTTCTTGCTTTCCTAGGGGACCGGCTAAACGAGGCATGGCTGTGTGTTTCTTTAATCTTACTGCAGGCCTGTTCCTGGTCTACTGATCAGTGCCTTGGATGGTTATTTAGCAAATGGTACCCGACCCCCACGCATACCCTGCAATTCCATGTCATTGTTTAACTATTCTGGAAGTTCCTCACACCACTTATAATACACATTCACACATACACTTTAGTTAAAGACCCACATTCCATTTTATTTAAAGGGGTAGTTCACCCATTTGTGTTATTTATTCACCCTTATGTTGTTCCAAACCTGTATGATATTCTTTCTCCTATGCAACACAAAAGAAGATTTATTCATTTTTTTGTCCATACAATGTTCAATGTTGTTTTAGACCCCATTATCATTGTATGGTCAAAAACTGTTCTTCAAAATATCTTCTTTAATGGTCCACAGAAAAATATGAAAGTCATACAGGTTTGAAACAACGTTTGAGTGAGTAAATTAACTATTCCTTTAATGGTGTTTGGACCAGTTTGCAGTGGCTGTGCAAAGAGAGGCCATTTTTTTTCAGGAGTTACTCTCACGATGTGCAATCACTAGGGCAACCACAAATCTTCTGTGCTTGCTGATGCAGAATGTGCACACAATTTGGGCTTCAATGATTAATATAGCCTTTTTTTTCTTTACAAAAACATAGGACCACGCTTAAAGTAACAACTCGAGCCTGCAATTATGAGCAATTTGGAGAAAATATGTGATAATTGTACTGTATAGTCCTGTAAGTTTATTATTCCTGTCACCCATAGCTGAACTAGACTAAATGTATGTAGCACTTTGTGACCAATCAGAGCAGCTCTGTGACTGATATAAGGAATAGTTTTATATGATTGTAGTTTAGCATTAGACCGCTTCAGTGTGCGTTTGCTTTCTCTGCTGGAATAATTGTCCTGGGTTTCATCGTTCATCAACTATGCATCCTGGTCTATGTTTGTGTAAAGAGTGAAAAATGGAATAGAACAGACATGCTCTCCAGACACTGATGGGAATGCACGACCACAGAACACAAGATTGAATGCCGTTTATTCTTGTTAGTCGTCACCTTCCAGACCCTGTAATGCTCACATGTCAGCCCATGGTCTGAGAGGATCCTACAACTCCCTGCTGTTATAAATTATGTAACATTAGCTGGGTCAGAAATCCAACGAGAGTTGGAGTCACAGGTGTATGTCCAGTGTCCATGCCAGGGTTTTGCTTTATTCTATTTTTGACTGTATATATTTTACAGAATCCCCTAAAAGGATTTGGATGCTGATGTCACACTTAAAGTCTTAATGTGCAAACAATAATCAGATTCAGAACTAACTTTTTCTGAGCCATTTTTTTACAGTTATTATTAACTGTGATTTTTAGTAGCTGTAAGAACTCAGTTCCCCTCAGGTTCACACAGGTGTCCTAGCAGGTTAACCACAAGTGCAATTTATCACCTATGAGCATGATCCATTAATGTCTGTTTGGGGTTGGTAAACATGTTTCTTTTTTTTCTCACCAAGGCTGTATTTTTTCATAAAGTAGTACTGTGAATTAGAACAGTTTTCTATTTTAATATATTTTAAAATGTAATTTATTCCTGTGATGGCCAGGCTGAATTTTCAGCAGCCATTGCTCAAGTCTTCAGTGTCACATGATCCTTTAGAAATCATTTCAATATGCTTTGGGATGTACTGGTATGAAAATGTTGTCCAATACCGATAATTCTTTATATTTGACAGCCGGTGACTGATATATTGAACGATAAATCTAAATTAAAAATTTTATATAATTTGAGAGCTGATTACAAAAACAAAAGTCCTCCCCATTAAAAATCCATGTCCCAAGCACACACATAATTTTTTACTTTAAATTTATGTAGCCTATGACAGACTTGTGCACATGTTGCACTTAACTTTTTGAAGTGATTCCAATAATTTTTCAAGCAATTCAAAACCATCATTCAGAGGGAACAGTGCGCGGCTGAAGTGTCTCAGCTGAAGGAAATAATCCATTATTTATCATCTTTAATATATCTGCCAATACTGATATGGTGACCGATATATTGTGCATCCCTATATTTGAGTATAGTGAAATAAAAATAGAAACCAGAGATGATTTGAGCTATGTGATTTGGTCATAAAGGGATGGACATGGTGAGCAATAATACTCATGTAGGATGTGGCATTTAAACAATGCTGAGTTGGTACAAAGTGTGCCAAGAAAATACCCCCCAGTAGATATCGACCGATATGGGTTTTTCTATAGCCGATGCCGATGCCGAATTTTAGGGGTCAGGGGCAGCCGATGGCCGATATGTGCAGCCAATTTTTAGGGCTGAAAGTTTTCACCTTCATTTGCATGCTAAAATGTCACACTAATAATAAGTGGATGCACAACATTTCTAAACTTAATTTATTGAACACTGAATTTAACCTTATCTCGAATCTTATTTTCGTGAACTGCACGGTATTAAAATAAAAAATGTATCCAAAGTTAACAAATCAATAAACTGACTAAGTATTAATATAAACATGGCTATAAATGCCATTCCCATTCTATGAAATGCATCTATACACTATATCTAATTTGCATAGTAATGTGTTTTTAGGACAATATGTAATGTAAATATGTTATAATAATGTAAATATGTTACATTATTATAATATGTATAATAATGGGAGTAATAAAAAGGAATATTTTCATAAGAATATCCTGACAAAACTGTGTAAATCTGCCCAATCTGTTCCGCCAGTATATTATTACATCACGCTTCTGCTTGCGTTTGAGAGTGCTTCAGCCTTGTTTATATTTTCTGCGAGCCTCCGCTGACTGCTCGCGCACCTCCGATCGCTGCGCTCAACGCGCACGACCGGTCACTCTCAGCTTTGATATCATTTTTGCTGCGCGCACCCTCGCTTGTGCGGATGCGTCGAGTATAAACAAGGCTAGCCTGTCTTACACTTTTCTGGGCTGCTCCAGGAGTGAGGACAGCTCTGTGTTTCCGAGCATGATGCTGTCTGTGAGCGGGGCAGAGTAACGTAGCCCTCACGCTCAATCCAGCTGCAGTGTTTGTGAGAGCCGCTTTCTACACCCCACGCACAGAGTGACATTCTCTGACTCCGATACAGGAAAAATCAAACAGAGCTTGTAACTTTGGGGGTAATATGTTAGCAAGCAAGCTGCTGATAGTTTTCGACTACAATCCTTAAAGTTATCTGCAAGCATTATGCCAGTTCCAGACGGTTCCACCGCACCAATAACACGGGGCTGCCCGCGGAAGTGCCTGACTTTAAATCGGCGCTACTAAACACGGATATCGGCCGATGCTGATAAAATGAAAAAAAGGATAAATATCAGTCCGATATATTGGCTGGACGGTATATCGGTCGACCTCTACCCCCCAGCCTGATGGTTCTTGTTTACGGCAAATTCTGACCCTACTGCCAGAATTGCAGAAATCAAGACTCATCAGACCAGGCAACGTTTTTCCAATCTTCTGTTGTCCAATTTTGGTGAGCCTGTGCAAATTGTAACAACGGTTTCCTGTTCTTAGCCGACAGGAGTGGCACCCGTTGTGGTCTTTTGCTGCTGTATCCCATCTTCTTCAAGGTTCAACGTGTTTTGCGTTCAGAGATGCTCTTCTGCAGACCTAAGTTGTTACGGGTTATTTGAGTTACTGTTGCCTTTCTATCAGCTCAGTCTTGCCATTCTCCTCTGACCTCTGGCATCAACAAGGCATTTTTGCCCACAGAAATGCCGCTCACTATACTCTGTAAACCCTAGAGATGGTTGTGTGTGAAAATCCCTGTAGATCAGAAGTTTGTGAAATACTCAAACAATCTCGTCTGGCACCAACAACCATGCCACGTACAAAGTTACTTAAATCACCCTTCTTCCCCATTTTGATGCTCACTTTAAACTTCAACGGGTCGTCTTTAACATATTTGCCAGTCACTGCTATGTGATTGGCTGATTAGATATTTGCATTAGCAAGCAGTTGAACAGGTGTTCCTAATAAAGCGGCTGGTGAGTATATTTAGCAATATAGTGAAATTCACGCTGTATAGTATCTCAATCCTCACTTTTGTCCATAACAGATCAGATGTTTCCCATTTACTGCACTATGAAAAACTGTTATTTAAAAATGTTTAAAAATTGTATGAACTAAATTTCTCAGGAGACATTAAATGGCCAAAATGTTTGACAGCCAGTACAGAGTGGGACAATTCACTGCATCCTCAGGAGAAATATGGGAACAATTATATGACTATATGCTTACAGCTTTGTAGAGAGTGGCACATAGTGTCTGACGGGCCAAAGGGCCGGAGCTCAGCCCTGCTCCATTTGATTCGTTTATTAATTTAATTTGCAAGCCCGCCATGAGAGGAGTCAGAGGGTGCATGACTCTCCCGGGCCCTAATAGCTTTTAGGCAGGATGACGAGGGTTTATGGAGGGAGATTTATTTATTCTTTTTTTCCCCTAAAAGCTGGCCGTGCTCCAATCATCACAGATCTTGTTTGTTTTGTCACGGGGTGTGATGGCTGAATGTGTCTCGGAGGGAGTTAAAGAATGACTGCAGCTCTCCCTGCGGTCGGCCCCCCACAGCTGCTCTGAACACCACACCTAAACTCGGCTCAACACGCCTGCAGCAATACCCGCTGCTTTTTTCTGATTTTTCATAACATATACATAAGCAACAGAGCACAGTGATTGGAAAGTATTTCATGTATATTTTCTTTTTACATTTATAGCTCCTGACAGGGATTTGTGATGTACTTTATACATATTAATTATAAAATGTTACCCAAAACTGTATATAGAAATGATAACAACGTGGTATATTCAATTGACTTATTGGAAGCAACATCAGTAAGTTGTTTTTTAATGTACATATGCATTTTCCAGACACTTTCAGTGACTTTCATTGCGTTCTAAGTATACATTTAGATCACTTAACATTAAAATCTTTTCCCTTCAACGTGAAGTCTTAAACAGTAGATCTACACCGTACAGGGGAATGGATTAATCAGCAAAGCTGTAGTACAAAGTAACAGATTTTTTACACCATTTAAATATATTTTATAATAATAATAATTACTATCATTTTATTAGTTTTATTTGATTTAATATTATCATATGTTATTTTACTATATAATTATTTATTATTTTGTTTATTTTGTATTCATAATAATGTATTATTAATTTTCTATTTTCTATTAAACGTTTTTAAAATATATTATTTATTACTTACTAGGTTTAGTTTATCAAGGCAATTTCTTTCCAAATCCTCCCTGGAATCTGCTGGGGTACACACACACATCCCTGGCTGAGAATCACTGCTCTTGATTTACAACCCCAATTCCAAAAGAGTTGGGACATTTTGTAAAATGCAATAAAATAAGAATCTGTGATTTTGTTCTCTTTAAAGGGTCATGAAACCCCCCTGCTCAGCGGGGGGTTTTCACACCTTCGATTTGAAAAGGTTTCCAAAAAGGGGCGTGGTCGACTGTGAAAGGTGGGATGGGTATTGTTTGGAAAGAGGGAAAGGTTTGCATAAAAAGGGGAGTGTCATTAGCCGTATTAAAATTAGCTAATTTGCAAACCGGCAATGCACAGACACAGGTGACCGAATCGCACTGTGAGCAGACTGATGTATACTAATACTAATTGAACATGTTTGTTTAGTCGGGGGAAAACAAAACCCGTGCATCGCCAAAATACGTAACGCACTAACGTATTTGTCTGTTGTTTTTTTTCTCTGCGGTGTACACTCAAGAGTTCATTGCCGAAAAAATGCTATTAAACATGCGAATACACAAAAATAAAGAATATGTTAGCAAACACTTACCACTGTTTGGAGATGGGAATTGGTACAGCGTCTTCCTTTAAAATGAGGCGATTAGCAAAGCCGGATTCCAACTGTCCCTGATTTACAAAGTTGTCCGGTACAAAATGTTTGCAACAAACATACATTCCGCTTGTTTTCTTCTGCGGACACAGCAGGCCAACTGCCCTCGCCCAAACTTCAGCTCTGGTCGCGTCACGGGGAAACAAAAACAACTCTTTTGTGTTGTGGCACAGAGGAAACAAGCACTTACAACGACCCATGTTTCAACTCTGATGATGGACAACTGGAAGACGAACCCGTTACCGACAGAAGTTACTGTCTCATCTCGTGCATCTTAACTAAGTTATATTTTATGCATACTACAGTGGAGTGACTGGATTGAATGAGCTTTATGTCATGAATATATGTCGAGAAACGTCAGCAAGTCCCCACCAGCCCATACATGGGCCGAAAAGCACACGCTGACGTCAGATTCCGTGACATTGCTCCGACTAAACTTTTCAAACCGGAAGACAGAAATCACTCTGAAAAATGCAAAAATAAATATTTTTCACTTATGAATTACAATAATGAGTACCTTTTAGTTTTTTCAATGATGTGCAACCTATACATATCTGTTTACATCTAAAAAAAAAGTGTTTTGGGGGTTCATGACCCTTAAACCATTTTATTTAACTGACAATAGTACAAATAAAAGATTTTCAGTTTTTCACTGACTAACTGATGTATGATGTATTTTGTTAATATGAACACATTTTTAAAATGTTCTAACTTTAATGGCTGCAACACAATCCCAAAAATATGAGACAGATGCAAAATAAAAGTGGAAAGCTTATAGAATATCCATCGTTAAACTCTTTTGAAACAGTCCACAATAAGAGATGTCGTGATTGAGTGTAAAAGGAACATTTCAGTCTTTGCAAGCAAGGATGGGTCATGGCTCATCACTTGAGAAATTTGTTGAACAAAACAAAAATCACATTTCTCAATGCAAGATTGCAAAGAATTTCGGCCTTTCACCATCTACCCTACATAATATTGTGAAAAGATTCAGGGAATCCAGAGAAATGTCAATACATGTAGGGCAATGCGGGAAACCTCTGTTGAATGTGCTTGGCCTTTGAGACCTCGTACGGCATTGCATGAGAATCCGCCATGCTACTGTGTTACATATAGCCACATGGCTCGGGAGTACTTTGGAAAAACCGTTGTCACTTAACAGTCTGCCGCAGCATCAAGGAATGTCACTTGTATCTCCGTTACACAAGAAGAAAGCTATACATCTGTTCAATGCAGAGGTGCCACTGAGTTCTCTGGGCCTGAGTTTATCTCAGATTATCCAAAACACTGGAAATGTGTGCTGAGGTCAGACGAGTCCCCCTTTCAGCTTGTTTTTGGAAAAACGGACATTGAGTTTTAAGTCCCTAAGATGGAGGGGACCATCGCAGCAGGTACAAAAGTAAACGGCATGAGTGACTTGCATGTGTGTGAAGATACCACTGACTTGGAGGCATATATTGGGATTTTACAGAGACATTTAATGGCATCAAGATGACATATTTCCTGGGAAACAAGACAATGCTCGGCCTCATTAAGCATGTGAAACAATAGAGTAGTTTTGTAGACACAAACTGCCTGCAGTCCAGATCTGTCTCCTATTGAAAAAGTATGCCCATCAGGAAAATGAGAATTAGATAGCGACAACCACAGACTGTTGAGCAGCTGTTTTGAATCAGATTGGGCAAAAAATCCATTTGCAAAACTACAACAATTAGTATCCACAATTCCAAACTATTAAAAAGTGTAATTAAAAGGTAGCGCGATGTGACACAGTGGTAAATGTGTAAACATGGTGTGTAGCAGCCATCAAAATCTAAATTAGTTTATATTAAGAAAATACAATTAAGTTGTTCAGTGAAAACATTAGACATTTTTAATTTGTACATTTGTCAGTTAAATAAAGGTTAAAGAGAGTGAACAAATCACTGATTCTTGATTGTATTGCATTTGACAAAATGTCCCAACCTTTCTGGATTTGGGGTTGAGTATTCTTCATTTTCAAGGTCTGCAGTATTTTTGTTCTGGCTGTGCCTTTTCTCCATCTGCTAATCAGCATTTGCTCAGAATTCCCTGTGTGTAGACAATGTTAAGCAGAGAGAGAGAGAGAGTCATCCAGGAGAGGGGAGAAAGTTGGATAGAGAGGGAACTATTAATCTTTCCATATTATTTCACAGGGCAAAACGTGTCTGCAGCTCAAACTGTTGCCAGTGTGACAGGTAATTATTTTAGTCTTAGTGCTGGCACCCTGTGCTCTTGCTTTCCCTCTCTCTCTGGGCCTTTTCTGCCAAATTACTTTCTGTTCAGCCGCCCCAGATAAGTGAGAGAAATGTGGGCCAGGCAGTGCTTTTAGCTGTTGGGTCTTCAGCATCCCTTTCTGCTCTCTCTCTCTCTCTCTCTCTCTCTCTCTCTCTCTCTCTCTCTCTCTCTCTCTCTCTCTCTCTCTCTCTCTCTCTCTCTCTCTCTCTCTCTCTCTCTCTCTCTCTCTCTCTCTCTCTCTCTGCCTCTCTCTCTGCCTCTCTCTCTCTCTCCGTCTGGGGCAGTGAGCATCTTTACCTGGTGTTTTTTGACATGAGAAGGACAGCGGGGTATTGGGGGGAGGGTGGCTCTTGATAGCTCTTTTACGTGGGGCTTGTAAATCACCTGGGCTGGTTTTTACAGCTCCACGTCCTGAAGGATCAGACGTCTGGATGGGACAGACAGGTCTGTAAATCAATCTGCTTTGATTTATATGATTATAAATATGAAATAGGATTCCAAAATGAATGTGGTTGTAATCTAGAAATGTTCAAAAATAGCCGCTGATCCGATTTTTGTAGGTTTTTCTAGATTTACCCATGTGCAAAAGGAGCAATATGTTGAAATTCTCAGATGGCCAGGCTTTGTGTAAGTGGCTTCCCGCTGCTGTCAGATGAGTTGTGAAAGCTGAATCAACAGGACTGTATTTACAGAGGACAGGCTGCACCCTCACATTTGACAGCCTCACCTTGTTTTCCAGATCAGATTTCCTTACACACCATAAAGCAGAGCTCCTGTTGCTTAAGTGGGGACAGGTGCACACTGCAGATGGGCTCTGACCACCAAGGACATGGGCCGAGCTTTAGGAGGTTGTCTTAACACTAGTGCTTTATCAGTGACCTTTGATGGCTCCTCAGATCATCTCCATACAGTTGCAGATGCTTCTTTCTTTCTCTTTGTTTCGTTCTCTTTCTATCTTCCTATTTCTTTCATAAAACATTTTTTTCATGTTTTCTTTGGACCTTTTCCTTTTCATACATATTTTTTTCTTTCTTTCTTTCTTTGTCCTACCTCTAGACCTTTCATCCATTATTTTTCATACATATATCAATCCATCCATTTGTCCTATGTAGGATGTCAGGGATGCTGAAGCTTATCCTATCTCTGGCTGTAGACAGGGAAACACCCTGAACATGTGGCCAGTCCTTTCATATGGGGTGTGCAGTTTTGACAAAAAAAAAAAAAAATTGAAGATACAGAAACACTAGTACTTATAGTCATATTGGATAATCAGTTCATATTTATACAGGTTCTGGTAAACAGTACAGATAAATTCTAGCAACGTCCAAATGTGGTGTTCTGTTCTTTACGCAATTAATATTATTTAGGGTGCTTTCACACTTGGTTCGATTGCCTGGACCAAACACGAGTTCGATTGCTCCCCCCTCCCCCTGCCACTGCTGGACCGTGTTCATATTATATTATTTGGGCCCGAAGCGGGGTGCGTTTGCATCATCAAAGCAGCAGCTGTTTACCCCATTGCTTGGTAACGTCAGCGAGCGAGAAGGTGGCAAAATAAATTGCGTTGCTCACCTCACTTTTATATTTTTGTTTTTGAATCGTTAGTTTTGTTACCAAAGCTTCAGTACGTAATGGCACTTGCGTCAATCTGCCGCGAATGTACTGCAAATGCTCTGAAGAACGCTGAAGACTAGCAGAAATTACATCTACAGATCTCTGCTTGCAGTATGTCAGTCAGGCTCGTCAGGAAAATTAGTGAAACACACATTTTTATCAAATCATACGTCATTAATAGCGGTTCACTTCTGCGATTTAGTACGATTGTGTTCACATCAGCAGCGAACCGTACCGGAGTTCACATGAACCGAACCCCAGACCACCCTTTTTAAGCGGACTTGAGTATTGCGGGTGCGCACCCGAGTTCGGAAGAAAGCATCCACATCATCCAAACATACCGAACTCTGACGTCATTCGAACCTGGGTGCGCACCAAAAGTGCCTTAAAGACATTATCTTTAGCCGCGTTTACACTGCAAGAACTTTCCTCAGAAACTAGGGGCTATGGGGTGGTACTTGGTGTGTTTTAACCAAAGGAACTGGTAAAAATTTCCCCCTCAAAACGTCCCTGGTTGCGGAGTAGTACTTTTTCAAAGTTCAGGAACATTCGGGGGTTGGACTTGGACATAAAAGTCCACGCAGCCTTTTATTTCAGCCACCATTTTTAAAAATCTGTTGCAGTGTGTACATTGAGTTGTTTGCTATTCGAATCAATAATAGAGTTTCAATAGGGCAGATGGGCCTACGGTCAGGTTTAGGCTTTATTAAGCTTATATGCGGAGGACGGGAAATCCAGAACTGGAAAGTTGCACACAGTCCAATGTCACCGGACTAATCTTCACGGTACTTTAGACCGCGGTGAAAACGCAGACAGCAACAGGTCTGGAGGGAAAAAGTTCCTAGGACAAATTGTTCGGAGCAATTTCAGTGAAAACGGAGCTTTAGCCACTCTATGTCCTATATACATAAGCAACTTTGGTGAATAAGACATTCTGGAAGGACTCCACATCTGGGATGCTATTGAATTCTCCTGGAGCCCATTCCTTTGGCATGCTCATATGCCTCTCATAATAATACACCTGGTCACTGATATGGTAAATATCCAATCGTGTAAAGACCAGGTGTGAATGCAATCACTCAAACCAGGAGTGGTTTAAGATGTATTCCAAACAAAACTGGAAGTGTAAATGCATCTGGCTGTTAACTTCCAAAATGGTTGCTACTGCAGTACGCATCTGCGCAGATGAGTAGCTGAGTATCTCTTCAGCAAGCCAAACTGCCGCAAATGAAACTGAAAGTAAGCTACAAATGCTAAACACATCTTCATTAAAAGTAGTGACTAAATTATCTTACCAGTGCTGATACCGCTCTGTCTCCTATTGTGGTTTTTGATCTTGAAATAACCTGATGATGAATAAAATGCAGCTCATATCTGTTACATTCTTTGATGTGAATGCACAGGAATTGCTATCCAATCAGTAAAAACACATGAAGTTACCAGGTGTGAAAAGGTTACCTTCATGAACACAAGTGTTTTTACATTTCTCATACAGCTATCATGAGAAGAGCAGAATAAAATTAATAAGAATAAGAGTTCAAACTGACAATTCTCTTTCTACAAAATACTTAATTCATTATAAACCAAGAACGTATTTATTCTCTGGAAGCCGGACTAAATGAGTAAACACTGTTACCGTATTCTTGATATGGGTCCGGACCTTTTTGATCCCAAATACAGACATTACCTGCAACATAAATACTCAAATAGATACACTGGTGTTATTAACTGATTTCCAATTCATTGTAATACTAGAAGAGGGATTGTAAATCCACCCCCTTCGCTTCATATTGCACATCTTGCAGCAACTATCTTTCGAATTTCTTAAATTTTTTTGACCATTCCTCTTTCAAGTGTTCTTTCTTTTAACCTTTTATACTTCTTTTTCTCTTGAGCTGTAGTAAAGAGCTGTTTAAGCAGAGGATGCAGCTTATGTGGGGCAGCTCTGTCACAGAGATTAGAGCAGGAAACCAGGTGTGGGATGAGTCCTGACTGGCGCTTACATACTACACAGTCGGCTCAAATTTATCGCAGTATAGACCTCTCTGCAAAGGATCATGGGCACTCTGCAGTGAAAGAAAGCTTTGTCTTGGTTTCCTTGATTTTCAGTGTGACAAGAAAATTGAGTTAAAATGTAGTACTAAGAGATTTTTTTTAAAGAGTTCAACTGGACAGAAATACTCTAATTGCTTTGTTCAGAAAAAACATGACAGTATGTGCTCTAATGTTAACATTGAATGACAGTTTGATGCTGTGTTTATTTCAGTAGCTTGAAAAGGCAACAAGTCCAGACTTTTCATTTAGCACATCTCATCTCTTGCCACACTGATTTTCACAGAAATCAGAGCTGAATAGATGTTTTGTTCTGACATTTGTAGCGTGCTCGCCTCTGTGCTGTAATGTAAGTACTCGAGTGGCCCAGGTCCTCCAGTCATTTACCCTACAGCATAAATCACCAACTAGAGTAGTGTTTCCATTCCTGTGAAATACACTGCCCAGATGTTGTCTTTAGAGTTGGAGAAAAATTATATTTAAAATAAAGCTCTCTTGAGCACACTAACATGTGTTAGTGGGGGGTCCATTCTGCATTATATTCTTGATTATTGAGGATAAAACATCTGCAGTGCTGATCAGGGCATAAAGTTAGTCACCTCTCAGAGATGTTTGGCCAGCTTCTAGCAACTATAATTTGACCAGAGCAATTGGGAAGGAAGGGAAGAAATAAATTTGACAACCCTATTAAAAAACCCCAGCATATGCTGGTTAGGTATGTTTTGAGTTTTATGTTTGGTTAGGTATGTTTAGAGAGATTTATTCAGTCCAATCAAATTCAGATTTTAGCCTCCTCTGAAATGGGTCAACCCATAGATATTACCTACAAAATTCAAGTTAATACTGCAGAAATCCGCGCTCATTCAATGATGTGCATTTATTGCATAGACGGAGAAAGCACGGATGTCTGCAGGATTTCATCTGACAAAAAGGTTTTTTATTTAACACTATAAAGTTAAATAAGCATATATAGCCTAACTATTACACACCTTTTGGAGCATCAGTGAGAGCAGGGGTGCCGCAGAACGAGTGTAACTATCTCTACACACTTTAAACGTTTTTAAATTTGAAAACTGCAAAAAGCAACTAAATGGTCAGACAGTTAGCGCATGTTAAGAGGGGAAATTACTAAAAAACAGCGCTGGTCCTCCCAATACTGTCTGTTCACTGACTGAGGAATTGCTTCAGATGATTCAGTGAGAGTGCAGTCCAAACTAATTCAAGTGGATTCAGGCCGTTTTGCAAACGCGTTTGACCCATTCATAATTTAGAACATAATTTAAGCGTCAAAATGTGCGCACTGCACAATTCGGTTAAAGTTTAAAGGGTTAGTTCACCCAAAAAAGAAAATTCTGTCATTAATTACTTACCCTCATATAATTCGATGCCCGAAATACCTTTTTTAATCTTTGGAACACGAATGAAGATATTTTTGTTGAAATCTGATGGCTCAGAAAGGCCTCCATTGTTACCAATGTCATTTCCTCTCTCAAGACCCATAAAAGGTACTAAAGACATTGTTACAAAGTCCATTTCATTACAGTGCTTCTACAATAATTTTATGAAGCGACGAGAATAAACAAAATAAAACAAAATAACGACTTATATAGTGATGGGCAGATTTCAAAACACAGCTTCCTGAAGTTTCGGAGCGTTATGAATCAGTGTACCGAATCAGTGGTTCGGAGCGCCAAAGTCACGTGATTTTTAGCAATTTGCCGTTTTGACACGCAATACTCTGATTCATAACGCTCCGAAGCATTGTGAAGCAGTGTTTTTTGCACACAAAAACTAATCTCGTCGCTTCATAAAATTATTGTAGAACCACTGTAGAGAGATGGACTTTGTAACGACATCTTTAGTACCTTTTATGGGTCTTGAGAGAGGAAATGACATTGGTGTCAATGGAGGCCTTTCTGAGCCATCGGATTAAAAAAAAAATAGCTTCATTTGTGTTCCAAAGATGAACAAAAGGTCTTACGGGTGTCGAACGACATGAGGGTGAGTAATAAATGACAGAATTTTCATTTTTGGATGAACTAACCCTTTAACTACTTGAACATAATGCTGTTCGACGGAATATACACTTTTCTCTCAAATATCCACATAAACAACAAATTGTTTGTCACTACAACATCATTAGACCCTGTTATTACAGATTAGTCTTGTTACCAGAATATAGTTTAGCAGCTACTCGTCGGACGGCTTAAATCCGAACCAAGTCCAAATAATGGATGTTGCACCGATCTTTTTCACCAGCTCCTCGGTTTCACTTTCAGCCATGTTTACTCAAGATGACGAACACAATGATGCGTTGCAGCTCTAAATTTAACGGGTAGATTGCGTCATGAACATGCATTATTGCGATAATGCAATATAAATAAAATCTCTATCGTAGGCCAATTTTGTATCGTTTATATCGGCCATTACTATTTTGAAGCATGGCAGCTGTTTTGAGTTGGTTAATGCTGGTCCTTAGTTGGCCATGAGCTGGTTTAAGATGGTGAAAAGCTTGTTCTGAGATGGAGCTAGTTTCTTAGGACCAGCACCTTGACCAGCTTAAACCAGCTCAAACCAGTTGCCATGCTTCAAAACATATCCTACCTAACCAGCATATGCTGTTTTTTTCTACAGGGAAAACATTTGTGACCAAATGGGAAAGCACAGCTGCACACAAGCGCTCTTAAATTATCCTATCCTTTAGCATTTTATGTCCAATCTCAAACCAGTCCGATATCAATAGAACTCTGGCACTGTTACAACATGATTCTGTTCGTTTGAACATCCTGACCAGCCAATCAATAGAGTGAGGTTGTTCGACTAGTAGAACACATTGAATGTGGACTGAATGTTGCAATTCTAGTCAGTGAAACTAGCGATGCAAAAAAATTACACACTTCAACTTAAATGTCATAGTTGTAGACAGCAATAAGAAAAAATTAATCCTACTAATTTTTCTCTTAAGAAAAAGACCCTAATTTTATAAGTCTCAACAATGTCAGAAACTGTTCTCAGATTTGACATGTTGCCGAAATTTACAATCAAATATCAGAGATCTCAAAATTAACTCAAACATTCATCATCAAAATCTTTTTTAGGCAAATTATCTGCACCTCTGTGTCTAATTTGTGGAGAAACATCTGAGACAAATTTGATACTTTAGTGAAGCATGACTGAGAAGTCTCCTGACAACCTCTGAGCAATAAAAATGCCGTACATTTTCAGAAAAGGCCAGTCTGCTCTTTCACTTCCATCGATCTCACTGCAGTGACGTGTGTAACTGTGTGTGTCTGAGTTTGCTCATTTATGTGCAGCCGAGACGCCGGCGTTTGACTGATGGCTGTATGGAGCAGAGGCACAGGGCCGTGATGTGCTTGACGTTCTTTTACGGCGCTGGCACAAATATCACTCATTCACCCACTGCTGGCACTTAACGCTGTGCAGCCCACATCAGCCCTGCTGAGATCTACATTTAACACGCTGCCCAGTGATACCATTCCAGTTGCAGAGATCTCAATAATTACCACAGCTGGATATTGCTGCTGGTTAGAATCCAACCTGGCTAGAGTTAGAGTACGTGCTGAAGCCTGAAGCCTTGTTGCTGTCATGATAATCACTGCAGCTCACCTGATACTGGAGGCCAAAGACAAAATAATCTTCTGAAAATGTCCACAGATATGCTCATTTGTTTTTTATTATTATTTTTGACAACATACTGCGGATATCTCTTCTGTCTGTAAAAGAAAATGTATGTATGGATGAATGGTTACTTGGACTACAGCAGTTGAAAGAGAAGTGCAGTATTTAATATTTATTTACAATTTAGTAGTATGTATTGTCTTATTTTCATGGAATGGCTGGCAGAATTTAAATAAAATGTTTATTTTATTTTAATTGAAATAAAATAAAAAATGACTAAAAACTAAATTATTTTAAATGTTACAAGTAAATTTAAGCAGCACAAAATTTGGGAAAATGTAAAATTTGCTAAACAACACAGTACTCCTGTAGTGTTATTAAATTATTCCTGTTTTTAAAGATTAAAATAAGTGTGTTACATGGCAACAACAACAACAACAACAAAAATTGCAGTCTAAAATTGTGTGTATCAAGCAGATAAAAGATGAATGCTTATTCCATTATTTCTCACCGTTTTTTTGCTTCATTTTTTGGGGGAATGGTTGATTGTTTGGCATCCAGGTTTGCATTGGTGTGATGAGATGATCCTGTGGGTGTGATGATAAATTGGTGAAGAATGTGGGATGTGAATGACCAGTAATTTGAATGACTTTGAATAAATAAGGTGTCGTGCGAGAGCACGGCATTTGTGTGAGTTTATGGCTTGCTGAATGGCTCCTCAGCGTAATGCTTGTGTCTGTATCTGCTGTGAACAGGGGTACGTCTCAATCTGCTTGTGACACAACTGCAGAGTGGAATGAATAATGCATTTAGTACAACTGAAAGCCTTAGAAGTATCGAGCAGAACCATTCCTGTGGGTATGTGCTCTAGACACCTCATTTCATGCTGTTTCTGCTTCCCCTCTTTTCTTTTTTAAATGTCCTCCTCCTCCCTCTACTACTTTTCTATTTCCTCCACATTTTGTTAACATAACAATAAAAAGTTATGACCACAGCATTGTAGAACAGATATTATTATTTTTTTTAAACTGACTTGCTCACCATGATGCTACAGTGTTGCCAGGGCATTGCTCTGTGCAAGGTGTTCTGAAAGGTGTTCATTGCGGTTTCTAGGGTGTTTGCTAACAGGCTTAATTCAAAACAGCCGCCATATGTATATAAACCTTAAAGGGATACTTCAGCGCTGGGAAGATGAATCTGTATTTAAACTGGGTCATTAATGTAGTAGAAATGTGAAATTATTTTTGAATTTGGTGCCTTTTAGACTGAGAAAACACAGAAAATTTATTTTTGTCTCATGGGGATGAAAGACAACAATTCCCAGAACGCACTGCTTCACTGCCCTACTCTAGGCGCGGCTAGTCAGCTACTGGATTACTGGATCACTTGCCCACCGCGTTCATTTTCAGAAAATCAGTTCAGATAGAGACACTACAATTAAAAACTGAACGTGTCTGTTCGATATAATGTGAGTGAGCCGATTGAGCATCACGACACAAACGCAGCAGGATCGGATTACATTCACCACACCGCATTCATTCACAGCGCGTGTTCAGTTCATGTCTTTGGAAGCTTAACTTTCATAGGAAGTTCATTTTAAAAGTTAAAACACTTACTTTGGTCTCCACCGCTCCGTTTACATGAATCTCCGCAGCTCCCCGAGCCGAGTGCAGTGAGTGCTGTGAATGTGATGTTGAAAACATGCGGAAATAGCGCCCTCTGCTGGCTGTGGTCTTCAGCCTCTGGCCAAAAACTCCTCCAATGATGCAAAATGATGATATTTGCGTCATCGGAGGAATTTTTCCAGAAATAAAATACATAATTCTCTTGTCTCAGGGTCATATGAGGGGGGAAAGTAAGATAATTTGAATATACTCCTGGGTTTCTACTGATACAAAGCTTAATGCTAATCGCTCAAGTAACCCTTTAAATATAGACCATTTGGTGGTCTCTTGATATGGCTGGAGTTCTTTAATGTAAGTCTAAGGGTTTTATCTTAGAAAAGTAATAGCACACATCTCCTAAACAAGCCACATGATTTGAGGAATCAATTGGGTCCGTAGCACATTGCTGTGGTATGAGGTATGTGCTAAAGTTTAATGCGTGGGTTATGGGTTTGTTCAAATGCCGAAAAATTCAATTCTAGAATTGCAAATGTAATTATTGAAATCAACAAAGCCATAACAATATACCGTACCATAACGTTTTCGAGAATTGTCGTGGGTTCTTTCTATCGAGGCTAACAAAAACTAAATACGGTTACATGAACTTTGAAAGTTTTAATCATTCAAGAACTAACCAAGCCAAATCTATCTTGGCTTCCAAGATTAGCCGTGTGTATGATTGTAAGTAGTAACTCAGTCAGACTAAAGCAATAATTTGTCTTTTTAGGTGTTATGTAAATACTTTATTCTAAATGAAATTGTACATTCCATTTTTTGCACATTCAGATAATGTGATTGTAGCTTGACTTCGTCCAGCATGTCTGCATGCATGTTAACCGGACTTGCTCTGAAAGAGAGGTGACAGGCATAATGTATTTAATCCTTCCAATATTTAATTTTGCTTTGTGACAGATAAAGACTAAAGCTTGATTACGCAAAATCCCTCTGAAGCTCAGTTAAACATGTGCTTGTAAATGTACTTGCTCCCTTTGCTCGTAATCTTTCTTTATTTGACACTTTCCCAGTTGTTTCTTGCCTCTCGATCTGATAAATACTTCTTTATCTTTGTTGCCATTAGGTTCGTTTATTTAAGTTCACCCTTGGCCATTTTTGTGCAAAACATTTCCTCCTTTCAACTCGCCAGCATTAAGGGGCGCACGAACCGCTCGCAGACCGAGTCGCTGGCACAGACGGACTAATAATGACCTGCGAGACTGTTCTAAGAGAAGTGCGTTCTTTTCCATCACACCTGGTCTTCTGAACTCTCAGATAGATTAGTGTGAGAACTGTTAATGAGCTTCTAAAAATGACTTTGCTAACAAAGCATTGTGAAACTCAGGTTCACGCAAACACAGGATGCCGAACATACCTGAACATTGTATTTACACACATATATAGTTGAGAGAACATTCACACATGGACTACTCATACGCACATATCATTTCTTTTCTTTATACTTTTGTCGACTCTTTCTCGTGCTGATGGTTTTATGGGAGGTGGGGGGGGGTATAAACGTGTGCAGGAGGGATATCTAAAGGAGTGCAGATACAACACCAAAACACTCACAGCTGACTTTCCACGCAGCTCTAGTCTCGTCTGTAATGGCAATGCGAGGCTGGACCGGACTGAGCGATCCGGGAGAGACGCACACTGTCCGAAACTGAGAAGCGAGTGCGAGGCAGGCAGATAAAAGTGTTCTCTGCACTCGCTCTGTCTTTCAAACTTCCTGATGGATTACTATGAAAGAGGGGAGAAAAATAATCTGAGGATGAATTAAACGCGTAAAAAGAGAGTGAGAGACGGGACAAAAGGTGAGCGATCTAACCCATTCCATTCATCCCTTTTTCTTCATCATCCCTTTTTTTTTTTTTTTTTTTTTTTTTTTGCACTTGCCTTTGTCCTTGTCCTCCCTGTCTGTCTGTCTGGCCGGCTGAATGCGGGTGTCATGGAGAGAGAGCAAAGGTCTCTGCACTGAGGGGGCGGGTGCGCGATGAAGCCATTGTCAAAGCCACGGCTAGCTATTGTGTTCATGTCCAGCCCACTGCCCCCCAAAACTGGGCCTCTCTCTCTCTGAGCCCCGATGCTGCAGATGGAGAGGGTTTGAGCGGCTGCGGCACGGAGGTACGGCAGCTGTTAGCTGCTCCGCTGCGCCCCATCCTGCAAGCCGGGGTGCTATCCAGCGCCGAGCACTGCTAAAGGAGCTGCGTCACACAGTGAAGCCCTTTTTGAAGCTGATTCTTCTTCTCAGTTCTTACGCTCTTTCATCTCATACATCTCTATCCGGTCTGTGGACGTCTTATGGTTGTGGTGTAGATCTCGCCTCCGTTCATGTGCCCATGCTAGACTGTCAGCTACTATACTGACTTCATATGAATCTGAGGGTAGTGAGAGATTTAGGACTGGGGTTTTCAAACTTTATGATGCCAAGAACCCCCAAATATGTATAATCTTTTATGAGGGATCCCCTTCCTAAAATCCATCTATATATTTTTAATGTATGTAAAAAAACATTTAAACTGTTAGATAAATAGTAAGTGTGACATTATAAATACAACATATTGTTTCCAAAGTTAAATTGGCTATACTTAATGTTGGTTGTATAAACCTGAAGTAGAGTGTCTTCAACTAAAAATGATTTTTATAAGCAACTTTCACAATAATTGTATGTAAGGAGCTTACGTACTGTGTTAAGAATACTGCCGTACAACCTGATGATAAAGGGGACTATAGTGAGAAAAACTCACTAAAAAGATACAAAGCAAACATATACAATTCTGGAAAGTATGTATACGGTAATAAAGAAGAGAAACCGTTAAAACTAAAACTGAACATACTGTAGACTTTTTCCTTTTTTGAAAACCCCTGTTTTAGAATATATATCCTATTTATATGATATGATATGAGAAATGTGTGAGAATTATGACCTAAATGTTTGCATGGAAGAGAGGGTACGGGCTTATGTGTCAAAGTTTTAAAGATCTCCTGACCCCCATCTGAGATATCAGGCAGACAAAAGGACCAAGACAGATGATGTATGACATGTTTATTTGGGCTGAGGAAAATACACAACATAAGATGTAATGTAATCGTGTTGCAACATTTTTTAGACATAATTCTTTTTGAGACTTTAGATTAGAAAAACAAAATTTCCTTGTTGCCCTCCATGTTGTTCTAAACCCGTATGACACTTATCTGTGAAATAATAAGCAAGATATTTTGAATGTTTCAAGTGTTTTCGTTAATAGACTGAAAGTCGGTGGTGTCCAAAACAACATTGCAGACATTCTTCAAAATAACCCCTTTTGTGTTCCACAGAATAAATTCATACAAGTTTGGAATAAAATAAGGGTCAATAAACAATAACAGATCTTTCTTTTTTTGGGTGAACTATCCTTTTAAAGTTGAAAAAATCTATTCTGTTTCGGCTGACAAAACTAAGCCCTCTGGACAAGTATTGAAGCTGGAAAATATGTGGATATGAAATCTCTGTAGCAGTTTTGGCAATAATCAGTAGCTCTATATCTAATAAATGAGTGGATAAAGAGATATGCTCAAGGTTAAATAGACAGGGAATTATAAATGAGATCAATTTAAACTTTAGAACTCTGTATTATGCTTATCATGGTTACATGTCTTTATGAACTGTAAAGAGCTGTTTCTCTTTTTAATAAAAGTGCCTCTAGTTGCATTCATTTAAAAGACAAAAGCATGGACGACAGGTTAAATCTGGAGATGTACACGTTATTCAATGTATTGCAGCACATCCATTCAGATTTCATGTGGTCATTGTGCAGTGTTCATCTTTGGCCAGGAGAGGGAGGAAACTGTACGTCTTTGCACAAATCAGGAAAATCCACCCCCATCCCTGGCTCTGAGTAAAAGTGGTTCCGACCCAGATTGCTTCCCTTTGTTGCTTTTGATATGATAATATAAAAGATTAGGAGATACAGTTCAAATCTTTCGAAGTGGGGCTCTTAGTTTTATATGCATACTTCTGTCCAAGTTCAGACTCATCACTTCATAAATGACTGTAGCTTTTCGTCTTGTCTCATGTGGTTCTGTAAAGACAGTTACATTATGTTTTTTGAAATACAGATGAAGATCTTCACTATTTCTTAATGAATTCTTTATTAATAAATACGCTTCAGGAATCGGTTATGTTTGCTGGCTGCCTGCCTTTTAACCAACACAAAAGACAGAACTTTTTTTTTTATCTCATTAACCTGGCAGAATAATGCTAATTTAATAAAGATAAAAATCTAATCCATTCCCAACAATAAGCCTTTGAGCCTGGAAATATTCTGGAGCGTATCGAAGCCTCCCAGAAAAAATCCCTTGATTTGTTTGATTTAAATCATGTTATTTAAATTATATTTGAAATGATTTATTTAGTTTAATGCTGACCTCATTTAAAAGGAGGAGTAAACCATAAACAGAATAAACAGAAATAGCTTCTAATTAAAAGTTGTTGTTTTGTTTTGGGTTTTTTTTGGAAAAGATATGTGTTTTTAGAATAAAATTTGATGCCTTTTCTTTTCTAATAAAAAACTATGAGATCTCTGTTTTGTACGCACCACTCCTTAGCTGCCAGCAAATTTATAATGCTATTGTGAATTACACTCGACTCCCATGTTTTAAGTGCAGGATAAGATTACGGAAAACTAGGTTGTGATATACTGTACGTGCCGTCCTGGCTGGCCCAGCAGATGAGCGCCTATAGTGATTTAATAAGCGATGGGGTCCAGCACGACCGTAACGGGGCAGGCGGCAGGTAGAAGCGCATACAGTGCAGCCGGGACTTGATTTGTTTCCTTTCCTGTAAGCCCCTCTTGCTCCCCCCTTGCCATCCCCCCTCTCTCGGAGCAGTGTAAACACACAGCTCCAGAGGAATGTTGGACTCTCTGACCTCACAGCAAACGCTCTTCTGCAGTTCATTCGGTTCAGCCTGGCCGCGCTGTGCTCCGAGAGAGCGCACACACAAGCATGCACTGCCAGATTTCTTCCTGCTCTCGCTGCTGCTGCGGCTGCCATTGTGCACACGAGCTACAGTGCTACTTCTCTGCATGCAACTGTGCACATTCAGCTATTTATGCCCACCACGTATGCTTTCAAGTCTGCCGATTTCACCTATGGGTGCTGTTGGTTTGAATGAATTCCAATCACCCCTCCCCCCTCTCGTTGGTTGCACGCCGCATGCACGATTCGTTCGTGCGGTGCCATTGGGCATAGGAGAGGCAGCAAGTTCTAAGCGGCTTTCCGGACAGAGGCCCACAGATAGGAGCGGATTGGCTAAAGATAGATCAAAGCAGACAGCATCTGTCAGTGTGTGTAAAGGCAGAGTAAAATGAATGTTTGACCTCCTCTCTCTTGCTCCGGCCGCTTTTAGAGCAGCCTCTAGTGTGTCTGAGCTCTGATGAGATGTGTCAGGCTTCTGTCAGAACCCTCTAGACGTGCAGTTATGACCAAAATATAAGGCCGTGTCGGCTCGGCTCTGACCGCTCGCAGCACACGTTGAGTGATTTTGGTGCAGTGTAGAATGCACTAGTGCCTGCTCACTTTTTAAGCGATGTTGGTTCCGGGTTGGTTCATTTTTTAAAAGTCTTCCTTAAGCGCACACACACGCTAACCCTAACCCTTAAAGTGTAATAAGCCATGAACCAAGCCAGCAATCTCCGGGGTGAATCACAACATTACAAACTTTGATTTGAAGCAGGGCGTTTTTTTGAAAATCGTACAAAAAGACAATGATGCAAGGTTTTGTACTTGATGGCTTTAAAGAGGGAAATAACTACAACCCCATGATGCATTGTAAATGACAAATGAAAAAAAAATGATGACAACATTTATTAGTATTTAAAACAGTTATTTTAACTGATTGCCTTAACAAATGCATATACAATCAACAACAACGGTGTTATGCGTAACAAACTTCCATATTCTGTAAAACAGGTTGCATCAATTGCGGTTCAGGTCTTTTGTATGTGCTTTGTTAAATTAGGCCTGGGTGATAAAATGGTATCTGTATTTATCAACGGTAAACCTTTAATGAAAACAATAGAATTGTTTTTTGATATAAAGTTAATGCATTCAAATGTAAATAGACAAGAAACCACATAGCAAGTTTGGTTGCATGAACAACTCTCAAGCGTGCACCATCCCTGGATCATAAACAGCCTATCATATGCCTTGATAAAGTGCTACGAGTGACACGTAAACAGCTAATAATTTAGCATGTTGCTTTGCTGCGGGTTTTGGTTGTGCCATTGCCATTAGAACACATGAACACATGCGAAAATCAAACTGTCTACATAGCAGAAATGAACACGACAACAGCCAGTCAGCGCATTTCGCTAATAAGTCTGCATGTTCTGTGTGTCTTTGAGTGTCGTAGTTTCTACTACAAAAACTTAAACGTGACGCACAGGGTTTTTTCAGCATCTGCGTCTCAATATATGAATACATGAACGCATGAACTTCATCTCCAGAGCTGCTTCTGATATTAACTTCACAAGCTTTTTACCATTTCATTTGAGGAAAAACTACCAATACACTCTGAGACTGAAACTAAAAGATCTTAACGACAAAATAAAAGTCTGGTTTAACTTGAATAAATTACAACAGAAATATATTACTATTGTATACTAATATGTAATTCTTAAAGTAATGATTTTCATTTGATTACATTTAAAAGATTGATTAAAGTTTTATTAATGCATTTAATTTCGACACCATTTTTGATGATCTATTGTATTAAATCATAAAACACAGAATTTAAAGAGAAATATGGGGATTTTATGGGGCCTTAAATTAAAAGGTAGCTACTCTGTGGAGTTTAATTGTGAACAAACATTTCCTTCCCCATTAATGGTAAATTAATATTGTGATAAATATTGATACCATATGAAATGGAAAAAAAATATCATGATAATATTTTTGGCCATATTGCCCATCCCTATGTTAAATATAGAGTAATTTTACTACATTCAAAAGAGCGAGCAAAGATGAGCATAACTGATGTCTATCATATATGCAGTACGTTTTTTTACATATTTAAATAGAATAAAAAGCCAGCAATAAAAAGAACTAGCTAGGTTAGCCGACGATTACCTTAAAAGTCCATAGATATTGGCGTCAGTTCATATTGCCAGCAACATTTTCTCAGACGGGCGGCTGCAGTAAGAACCGTTTTACTGTTTGTTCGTGTGACGTTTGGCATAAAGACTGCAGATTTGTCTTTAAAGGTTTACAAGTTATTGTGAATAATCAGTTTCCCTATGGAGAATATAAATTGACTTTTTTATTTCTGGAACCCAACTGTTGCCCTCTATTACCTGCTGCATGAGAGTGGTCATGCCGGCGGACCTGGGGGCGGGTTTCCAGGACCCCTAATTAAAGCACTAGCGGCTAGCGAATGGGGCGGGGAGTGGGTTGTTGGTGGTGGGTTGAGATAACGGCGAGGAATTTCACCTGAACAAAGACACTGGTTGTGGTGGCTCCCCACCAGAAGCTTGATCTACAAAATCTGTAATTTTCACAAAAAAGAGACCCTGTTCGGACCCTGCGCATTCATCTCAGTCAGCACATCATCCCTTGCAATAGCCTATGCAACGGCTCGCTCCCACCTTTTATGTAAACGCTGGCTGAGGATATTAATGTGGATTGTGTTTATTTATCTGTACCGTCCTGATGGCATGTTATTGAAATAGGCATAATTACAGTACTAGGACTTTGAAATGGCATATTATTTTCATCATACATACACTATAATCAAAATCAGCCTGTCCCAATGTAGTTTGATTAAACATTGTTAAATGAAGTTGTGAGACACACCAGAGGGTGGGTATGCCGTGATACTGTAGTTTGCCCTCTATTGGTAGTTGAAACATAATGCAGTTACAGAGGTCACTTATTCATTTAATATACCTCTTAACCTCCTATGACTTCTAAAAACTAGTAACATAAAAACTAGTTCATTATAGCTGGGTAAATATGAAATAACTACATGTCTTTTTATAGTCATCATTTAAAATTAGTGACAGGCTTTCAGTGCTGTAGAAAATGTATATGGCCATATATAATTTCAGATCTTGTGATGTTTATTAAACTTTTAGTTTACTTAAATATATGCATATTCTAAAATAATGTAATCACCCTCTTTTTTTTTTTTAGGTTTTTTTTTTGTTTAAAAAATGACACGAAAGCACTTATAAAATCACCAAAAAGTACTTCATAAGACTTATACACTATATATGACTCTGGACCATAAGTTGCACAGGTATATTTGTGGCAATAGCCAACAATACATTGTATGGGACAAAAATATAATTTTTTCTTATTATTAAGTTAAGATATTAAGTAAGATCATGTTCCACGAAGATATTTTATAAATTACCTTCCATAGATATGTCAAAAATGTAGTATTATTAGTAATATGCATTGCTAAGGACTTTTAAAAGCAATTTTCTCAATATTTAGTTTTTTTGCGCTCTCAGATTCAAAATTTTCAAGTAGTTGTATCTTGGCCAAATATTATAGAAAATGTTTTTTCAGCTTTCACGTGATGTATAAATTTCATGCATAAAAAAGGGCACTTATGACTGGTTTTGTGGTCCAGGGTCACATATTTTAATTATTCTGAAGCTGTGTGATTAGCTTTTCGTTCAAAACAGATACTTTAAGATACACTACCATTCAAAACGGGTTTTTTGTTGTTGTTGTTGTTTTTAATGTTTTTTTAAAGAAGTCTATTGTGCTCACCAAAGGTACTTTTATTTGAACAAAGTTATAGTCAAACTAATACTGTGAAATATTATTAAAATTTAAAGTAATGTTTTCTATTTTAAGCCAGTGGCCATTGCTTCAATCTTCAGTGTCACATGATCCTTGATTTGGTACTCAAGAAACATTTATTATTATTATCAATGTTGAAAACAGTAACAGTGCTGCTCAAAAAGAAACAACATATATAAACATATATCAAAAGAAACAACAGAGCCTCTGCTTTAAAACAACAACAACAAAAAACTTATTCTAGCTTCATGCATTTTTAAATCAACACTTATGGGTAAGTTTCATTTAAAAAAAGCAACATTTTGAGCCAAAAGCTGAGAAATCGCATTTTTGTCAGATCGGATTCAGAACGGATTCAGTAGATTGAGTTCATCAACACCCCCAAAGTTTCACAGTCCTATACCACTTCCTGGATCCACATTTCACTCGCATTAGGCCGTTTTGATTTATATGCTGTTTATTGTTTAAAATAATTTAATTACATTATTTTAAAACACAGTCGAAGAAGAAGCAGAAACAAGCAAAGCATATGATATAATGAAGATGCTTATGATATTGCTTGTTTCTGCTTCTTCTTTTTATGTGTTTTGATCTGGAAATACTGTACTCGTTCAGGATATGTGTAATAGCGCCTCTACCTAATAAAAGTGATAACACGGAAAAAGTCGTAAAAACTTGTCAATGGCGGGGAAATAATTAATTATTCAAAATTTGTGGTATTATACATTTCTTTACTTTAACTTTTGATCAATTTGCTGATTGAAATGGTTAATTTATTAAAAATAAATCTTTAACCTTCACCTTAAACTGTTGAGCAGTAGTGTAATCTTCTCCTCAAGTGAGCTATGAACCGCAGCAGTTGCATCACTGAATCACTGGATCAGTTCAATTTGTAAATGAATCATTCAAACCAGTTCTATGAACTGGATTAACTAATATTATAATCAGATAATCAGATATTGTTGCTTTCCTCATGAACCTAATGAACAAGCTAGGGTGGATATCATAATTTTTAGTGAATATCAACTCACAAAGCTATTATAAGACTTAAGAAGACCCGGAATATAGTCTATAATTTGTGTGGCCCATAATTTGTGTGGTTATTGTGCTTATAGGTAGCCTAGAAATCTAGACGCACTCTAGCGACAGCAAATTGAATCTGCCCGCGAGTGTCGTCTAGCAACCCTCAATACCCTTCTGAGCTGGAAAAGCCTAACTCTGGACGGGCCAATCACATCGTGTATAGAGTCGGTGGGCGGGCTTAACGTAATGATGGCAGAGTTGCGACGGTTCCTGCTGTTTGAAAACAAAGGAGATGGCGGCGGCTGGAGATGTTGGCGAACAGCGGTCTTTCGAATCTGCTTTGGCCGCGACTCTAAAAGATTTAAAGTTGAGCTTTTCGTTGAAAAAAGAGCAAATAACCGAGAGCTCTAACTACGTCTGCTTCTTCTTTGCTCTGGTTGGTTGTAGCGCTATCCAATTGCTTGCAGAGGGAGTTTGAAAGACAGCCGTTTATCCCGCCTCTCTGATTGAGCCCTGTCAATGGTGATTTTCCAGACCAAACATCTTGATGTGGGTCTGGCTTGTCAGGCTAGCTTATAGATGCCTTTTTGAAGCTTCTAAGCCCCATTTGTTGCAACTGCATGGACAAGAGCAAGCAATACCATTCTTTCAATACCAAGAAAGTAAGAAAGTCACACATGTTTGGAACAACATGAGAGGGAGTAAATGATGACAGAATTGTCATTTTTTGTAAGTACTGTATCTTTAAAGCGCATTAATTAGTGTAGCCCTCTAATGTAGTATTTGGACTGAAGTCACTGTTTGATGGCAAAGTGCAGTGAATGGGAACTTTGTGAGGAAGACTGATGGTGTGGAAAAGATAAACAGATGGCTGCAAATATCGACTGCTAAATTATTCATCAGGGCTCCAGCTTTTGGTTAGTGACAGAGTGATAGAGTTTACTGGGATGATGAAAGCGACGGAGTGGGGGAGAGAGAGGAAGAAAGAAAAATAAAGAGAGCAACACCGGCACGAATATAATAGCCTCGCATCGAATTTGCAGAAGTGCCACCGCCTCATTGAAACACGGCTGTTATTCACGTCTGTTCTGAATGTTGATGTTGTTGTTGAAATATTATCCTTAGATGTTTCCCAGATGTCAGTGCCTGCTGTGTTGGTCTTAGGTGCTGTCAAACATCGCTCTCTGATTGTGATTTGCGGCGCTGTTGAATAAAGGCCTGTCGAGAGTAGGATAACGTAGCATTAGCACTTCTTATGTCTACATGCTCATTACATGCAAGCATTTACACGGCTGGTGATTTAACAGCACTCTGACACTTGATGTATTCACTACCGAGCATCATTGGCATCTCTTATACACATTTACACAGACAAATCTCTCACGCAGGCGCACTGTCTTTCTCACTCACACACAAACACCTCACGCTCTTCTGCGTTTAAGACTCCGGGAAATAGAGCAGAGAGGAAACTACGTGCCTTCACCGAGCAAGGGCTGTCTGGTGTCATGGCAACCAGTGCGGATTACCCCACCCTCTTCCATCAGCCTCGAAAGAGAGGAGGAGGAGGAGGAGGAGAAAAGGATGGAGAGAGAGTCAGGGAGAGCTGAGGACAGGCGGATACTTGGGGGTCGCAGTGCTGTTAGCGTTATCTAAAATTAAAAATAAATCATATAAATTGGATAATCTATAAATTATATAAATATAATAAAACATTTTAGTTTCAAATGCACAATAAAAATTACTGTAAATATAATAAAATATAGTATATAGTGCTGTTAGCATTAAATAATATATATGTATATAAAAGCAAAATATTTAGAAAAGCTGAAAATAATGTAAAATGCTAATTTTAGTTTTAAATACACAATAAAAATGTCTATAAATAGAATTCAATATATTTGTAAATTATTCCTTCTGCCTTCATTATAAATGATCTAGATACAATTATACAACTAGATAACAGAAGTAATTAATTGATGTTAGTTAAAAAGTAAAAACTTTTGTTTTTATAATAAAATAATAATATATATGTGTGTGTGTGTGTGTGTGTGTGTATATATATATATATATATATATATATATATATATATATATATATATATATATATATATATATATATATATATATATATATATATATATATATATATATATATATATATATATATATATATATATATATATATATATATATATATATATATATATATATATATATATAAAACTGCTTGTATGAGACTAGTGAAAATTAGACTAAATTGAAATAAATAAGTGTTCAAAACTGTTAGGAGGACAGTCCCCAAGGTGGAGGGGAATGCTGAATTATTCTTGGGGAGAAAAGGTGGATTCAGGGAGACAGAGAGAGAGAGTGGCAGGGACAGAGCACAGGCCAAAAGGAGGAGGAAACATTCAGAGAGCAAGGAAGCATGGAGGATGATTTGAGAGAGAAAAAGGAAGCAGCCTAGAGAGAAAGAGGGAGGGAGGCAAATGGGACAGCAGGTCATTTCAGGACACTCACAAAAAATTGCCATCTCTCAGGGGCCGCCGATGACTGCAGAGTGAGACAGAGAGCGTGGACTGCAGCAGTAGAATGACGCCCAGTTACTGTCATAAATGACTACACAATACAGCAGAGCTCCAGCGATGTTCAGAAAATAATCAACCAAATTTTCGTTTCCAAACATTTTTTTTTTTAATTCAGCAACTTATTTTAGTTGACACAAACCATGTTTGTCCTACCGCAGAGACAAGTTAACACATTTTTTAATGTACCTATTTTTAATGTTATTTTATTGCATAGTTTTACCCTTGTTTTTATGTGTAAAGTCCTCATTTGGCTAGCTTCTACCAAGAAAGACATTTCGCTGTATATTTTGTTTGGATGTATGACCTTTAAAGGGACAGTTTCCTTTCCCTCTTTCTTTCTTCTGCTGAACACAAAGGAAGATATTTGGAAGAATGTTTGTAACCAAGCAGATCTCGGCAGCCGTTGACTACCAGTTTTTATTTTTCTCACCATGGTAGTCAGCAGCTGCCGAGATCTGCTTGCTTACAAACATTCTTCCAAATATCTTCCTTTGTGTTCAGCAGAAGAGAGAATTTCATACGGGTGAGTAAATGATGACAGATTTTTTCACTATCCTTTTAATAGATAAAAAAATATGGAACGTTTATTTTCTCCTCCCTTTTAAAAGATGATGTTTTATTACTATTTTATTTGTATACTATATTTATATTTATTCATAGCTGTCCTGAATATCTATGATTATATGGTCAGTTGCATTTTATTCACTACATTAGTATCCATGACCTGTGACCCACAAGGGAGCAGGAATGTTCTGTAAACCTGCGTAAAGCCCTATTCAGACTGGACTAGTTTCACAGTTTCTAGTTTCATAGCTGTACTTTAATTTTAATCCCATCTGAATAAAACATATCTGTGTTTTTCTCACTCAGCCTTGGTTAAAATGACCTACTGTTTTTCGGCTAACTCAGGGGGTCCTCTGGAAAATTTCAACTCCGGATAGAAATGTCATGATTGCGGGTATATTATTTTTCACCTCATTTATTTTGACCTTCATGAATACTGAAACTATAGCTAAATGTATGATTGCACTGCCTGGTGCACCTTGACTGTGTATTTAGAACTTATGACAACTTTATAGATATAATAACAATTGGAGGTTCTGCTTTCATCTAATTTGACATAAAAAGAAAATTAAATCAATAATCAGAGTCAGATGCCGGAAACTGCTTAGAGTGGCTAATGTAGTATGATCCTCACCTCAATTAATTCCTTCCCTTAATTACATACATAATGTTAAATAATTAATCACATATCAAGTCTGGTTTATTTAAGTGGGTTTTGTGATGGGTTCCAGAGCACATAATCATCCGTAACACCCACATCCAGACAACTAACACTCCCATCTTAAAATCTACACCAACCCCAATCTGGATCAGATCACAGTTGCCCTATGTTAAAGGGATATTTCATCCAAAGCATGAAAATTCTGACTATATCTTCTAAGAAACCCAAAATAAATTATTTTGAAGCATGTTAGTAACCAAACCATTTTAGTGACCATTTACTTCCATTGAATGGACTGAAAACATTTTTCGAAAAAATATCTTCTTTTATCTTCCACAGAAGAAAGTCACAGCCTTTGAAAGATACCAGGGTGAGAAAATTATGACATAATGTAATTTTTTTAAATATTCCTATATTTGTCGCTCAAACAAATCCCCAAAACCTTCCTAATATTGCGTTGACCCGTCAAGGCTTGGACTCCACTAGACCCCTGAGGGTGTGCTGTGGTATCTGGCACCAAGATGTTAGCAGCAGATCCTTTAAGTCCTGTAAATTGTGAGGGGGGTCCTCCACGGATTAGACTTGTTTGTTCAGCACATCCCACAGATGCTCGATTGGATTGAGATCTAGGGAATTTGGAGGCCAAGTCAACACCCAAACTGGTTGTTGAGCTCCTCAAACCATTCCTGAACCATTTTTTCTTTGTGGCAGGGCGCATTATCCTACTGAAAGAGGCCAGATATGATTAGTTATGCTTATGCTTCAATGCTTAGATAGTTGGTAAGTGTCAAAGTAACATCCACATGAATGGCAGGACCCAAGGTTTCCCAGCGGAACATTGCCTCACACTTTCTCCGCCAGCTTGTCTTCTTCCCATAGTGCATCCTGGTGCCATGTGTTCCACAGGTAAATGACGCACACACACCCGGCCATCCACGTGATGTAAAAGAAAACCTAATTCATCAGACCCCAGGCCGGCTTCTTTCATTGCTCCAAGGTCCAGATCTGATGCTCACGTGCCCAATTTTGGTGCTTTCGGCGTTGGACAGGGGTCAGCATGGGCATCCTGACTGGTCTGCGGCTATGCAGCCCCATATGCAACAAATGGCAATGCACTGTGTATTCTGACACCTTTCTATCAGAACCAGCATTTTCTTGACCAATTTGAGTTACAGTAGCTCTGTTTGATCGGATCACACGGCCCAGCCTTCGCTCCCCATATGCATCAATGAGCCTTGGCCGCCCATGACCCTTTTGCCGGTTCACCACTGTTTCTTCCTTGGGCCACTTTTGATAGAGTTTGACACTGCAGACCGGGAACACCCCACAAGAGCTGCAATTTTGGAGATGCTAACCATCACAATTTGTCAAACTCTATCAAATCCTTACGCTTGCCCATTTTTCCTGCTTCTAACACATTGAGGACAACGTCCAACTTTGAGGACAAAATGTTCACTTGCTTCCTAATATATCCCACCCACTAACTGGTGCCGTGATGAAGCGATAATCAGTGTTATTCACTTCACTTGTCAGTGGTCATAATGTTATGCCTGATCGGTGTATATACATAATATTTATACACAGTACACACACATATATTATATGTAAACATTAACTTTTATTTTGGATGAGATTAATCGTGATTAATTGATTTGACAAGACTAAAAACACTATAGTAAATTCAATATAAAATACATTTAAAATGTTAACAATTGAGGCTAAATCATTGTTTAAAAAAAAACATTCTGGATTCTGCCCTTTGCTTTTTGAAAGGTTTGGGGGGATCCCGCTATTCATGTTGCAGGCAAGTTTATCCTTGAGAGTTTTTTTGCCATCGTCAAGGTATTTTTTAAATAACTGAAACGGATCATGGCCACTTTTCTAATCCATCATAATCAGCAAGGCTTTTGCTGTAAAATGAGCACCCCAGAGGAAATATTTTAATGATGAGAGAAAGATAAAATTACAACTACATGAGCAAATAAGATTTTTAAAGCAACAGACAACATGTTTTGCATTGTTCTTTCAGTAGTCAGTGGAGTGTGGTTTATATTTTCACAGCGTGCGTGATCACAGTGTGCACCCACTGTACTGTGACATCAGATGTTATTAAATTTGACAATGTATGTGTTTGATTAAGAAGTATTTTGTGTATGCTTGTCCTTCAGATTGTTGAAATATATTTATTTGCATACCGCACACATGCATACGGTAGTTCAATATTTTGAATTAAATAGTCATTTATGGAAAACTTCTTTAATTACCGGTGTGTCATATTCCATTTATGCGATAATTCCCTCATGCTGCAGTCATTAATTGCTTTTTATGCACATTATATTATACATCACCCATTAATAAGCTAGTGACAGTCAGTTTTTGCATTTCTTGTTCCTTGTTTCTCGTGCCTCACAGTCAAACAGGGTTGAACCAAGAGCAACTCACCATGACCTGCCAAACTAAATAAATGAAAGCCCTTAACACAAAAGACAAATAGACTGCCTAAAAGGCTGCTTTCAATCCTGCTGTGCACAGGTAGGAAAGGAGAGACAGTAGCCTGCCTGGATGCATGTTGTTTAATAGGCATACAGGAGCCACACGCTAATAGCTCTCTGCTTACTTTGCCATCGTTTGGAACGCAGGCTCATAATTAAGGCCATTTACCGTAAAAGCCAACATATTTAAAATTATTCAAGTGCAATAAAAGAAAACGGTGAGCTAATGCAGCAGGAGTGTGTGTGTGTCAGAGTCGGAGGATAACTTTTTTTTTTTCACCTCCCATTGTTTGACTGCATGCCCGGAATTGGCTGCTTGTCTTAAAAATGCGAGGAAAAAGTTGATCGTAAATGAGAAATCTATCTTTAAAGGAGTCCAGCTTTCAACCAATAGTGCACAGGCCAGGAATGAGTGGAATGTGTTTGCACTGGCAAAGGGGAATAACAGTAAAGATAATGGTAACAATAAGAGTGTGTCTGTTTCTAGTGGGTACTACAGTCTGCTGTAGGCCTGCTTAAGGGATGTTGGCATACTAGAGAGTATTTACCACACTTTTAATGCTTTAGTTTTCTTTAGTGTGTTTGCAACAGAGGCAGTTGCCATACAGTATAATTACATGTGTTAAAAACCTTGAATAACAAAGTGTGTTCACTGAAAATCTACGCAGCTCTCTAGAATCTGGAGTGTGAATTAATGACTTACTTCTGACTCATTTTGAAGTAATTTTTTTCTGTTTTGTTTTCAGGGGTTAATTGAAATTTGCACCCACAAGTTTTGTGGCAAGAAGCACAAAGTCACCATTCAAATGTAAGTATGTGCTTTTTTTTGTGCCCATCCATTACTGATATTTGCAGGCATCAATTGGATGCCTTTAATAGCTGTGTGTGTAAACAAATATTTGGCACATGGATAGAATACAAAACTTGTGTTTGTGTGCAGCTGTTTATATTCTCTACTCAACAGCCTTGAAACACAGCAGCTGACCCACCAATAGCTGCTCAACACACACACACACACACACACACACACACACACACACACACACACACACACACACTTTAAGACCATTATTGAGAATGTCTAACCAAAGCTCTATTGATGTGAAAATAGCTGTTCACCACCAGAAGTGCTGAGGTACAGGCAACAAAGACATTCAGTCACTTTATATTTCACATTTATGACTTTGTATCTTACTTTTGCGACTTTATTAGTTGTAATTGTGAGACGGTAGCAGCCAAAAGTGATGTCCAAAGGGGATATTTGCGCAATATTTGCTTTTAATGACACTTTAAAATGTGAAGAGTATGTTATAGGAAGAATAATAATACACTAAAACTGGTTAAGGTATTAAAATGATACAATTTTGTGGCACAAAAAAAGTAAACTCCAGCACATCAATTAATATGGATTTTATTGTATTATGCAAAAAAGGCATAGCAAGAAAAAAAGCTCACGGGAAATAAAGCATACATCAACTACAATGTAATCAGTTATTAATATTTAGTTGTTTTTGTTTAAAACAGCCATTATCCTGGGTATTGACTCACCAAACCTTGCACAAATGTCATGCTAGACTTATTTGCAAACCTTCCTTAAGTTTTTCCCACATTTGAGCTTCATTGGAAGACCTGCATGATTTATTACAGTTCAAGTATACAATTTCACAAAGGATTTCAATGGCTTTAAGGTCAGGAGAAGACTTCAGAATGCTGAGCATGAACACTTTAATTGCGTGCAACTTTGTTGTATGCACAATGTGTTTGGGATCATTATCATGATGGGAAATTACACATTTGCTCTCCAAACAGATCCTTCAAACTTGGCTACACTGTGTTCAACAGAATTCTCAAGTATTGTTCCATTTTCAAAGTGCCAGCAAATTTGTAAATCCTTCCAACACCTGCTGCAGACATGCGTTCCCACCACCATTATGTTTCCACTGCCGTGCTTAATGACACCACAGAAACAGTTGGCATTAAAACACTCCAGTCATCTCCTTCAAACATACCTGACACTATCCAATGCAAGGATGTTAAATTTTGACTTGTTGGACTGCAGAACACAGCTCCAATCTTCCACACTCAAGTCATTATGTTCTTTGGCAAATGCAAGGTGTTTTTGCAGTAGATAACTCTAATAAATAGTTTTTGACTGGTGCACAACCTCTCAATCCAGCCTCTTGTAGCTGTTGGCTTACAGTTCGAGATAAAATAGAAGGTTGAAATTCTCATCCAGGTCTTTAGAAGCTGTTTTGATGTGGTCCCACATTCAGGGGATTTTCATCCTCCTGTCAAAATGCTCACTAGTCTTCCTTGACCTGCCACAGCACTTTACATTCTACATGGTAGAACTGTGCTTTGAAATAATTATGTGGATATTGTGGCCATTCACATCCTGCACATGAGCCAAAACTGATCGTCCAAATTTAACCATTCTAACAATATCCTAATTGGTTGCAGAGGACAGATCCTTCCATCTTGCCATTTTTCACTTAAACCTGCGAAATAGCATGTAAAAATACAGCTAATTATAGGGCTGGGAATAATGAGTGCAAGCTTGGTATGACCACTTGGCTAACAATGACATCCACACAATTCAGTATGTTTCATTGCATCACTTGAACTCAGAATGTGTACATTATTTTTTACATTCCAGGCACAATTTCAAAACATGCATACAAATAAGCTTATTTTCCTAGGCTGAACATCACCTTTGGCCACTAATGTATCTCACAGTGTGACTTAATCTTTCACAGATTTTTTTGTCAAATAAAATATGGTGTCTACTAGTCTTGTGGAAGCTAAAAATCCCTTTTTTTTAAAAAAAACATTAATACTTATTCAGCAAGGATGCATTCAATTTATTGACGGTAAAGTATCCATCAAAATAGTAAGTAGCACGACTGCTTTCAACATGTTTCTTGAGCATCAAATCAGCATATTAGAATGATTTCTTAAAGGGATAGTTCACCCAAAAATGAAAATTCTGTCATTAATTACTCACCCTTGTGTCATTCCAGATCCGTAAGACTTTCATTCATCTTTAGAACACAAATTAAGATATTTCTGATGAAATATCCTCCATAGGCAGCTATTTAATAAACATTTTCAAGGTCCAGAAAGGTAGTAAAAACATTGTTAAAATAGTCCATGTGACTCCAGTGGTTCAACCTTAATTTTATGTGAATGAGGTTGTCGGAATACTTTTTGTTTGCAAAAATAACAACTTTATTCAGCAATTTAATTCTAGCCTGTGTCAGTCTCCTACACAGTTTCCTTAGTAATTAGTGAAGCGTTCTCGAGATCTACGGCAGCCGATGCTGTTCACGTGAGCACCATGACACATGCACGGGAGCTGCAATGTCAGCTGTGTAGGAATTGGTGAATAAAGTCATTTTTGTTTGTTTTTACACACAAAAAGTATTCTTGTAGTTTCTTTAAATTAAGCTTGAATCGCTGGCGTCACATGGGATATTTTAACTATGTTTTTACTGCCTTTCTGGGCCTTGAAAGTGTTAATTAAATAGCTGTCTATGGAGGGGTCAGAGAGCTCTCGGATTTCATCAGAAATATCTTCATTTGTCATTTGACATGAGGGAGAGAATTAATGACAGAATTTTTATTTTTGGGTGAACTATCCCTTTAAGGATCCTGTGACACTGAAGACTGGAGTAAGTAGAGAAAAAAAATCATAGTATTTCACAGTATTACAGTTTTTACTGTATTTTTTATCAAATAAATGCAGTCTTATTGAGTAATAAAGATTTCTTTCAAAAACATTTAAAAATCTTACTGAACCAAACCAATTTAGTAAATCAAAAGTGACTTTATATTTGATTGTTCTGATGATTATTCTTGCTACGCTATAAAGCCGTGGCTGCACTGCTACTTGTTAGGGGGGAAAAAATAATTTGTTAATGGAAAAGCTACACTTTACAAAACATCTGAGCTACTTTGAGTAGTTACTAAGTTCCCGACACTGGTTCTAGATGCTGTTTAATTGCTCAGGACAGAACAAACCCAAAATGTTACACCACACAGCTACTCTCGTCAGTGCCACAAACCCGGTGCGCTCATTCAGAAAACAGCAGCTTGTGGGCTGACCTTGAGTCAGGAGCTCCTTTTGATGAGCGTGAGTAGAGGAAAGAGAGAGCCTTATTTTAATTGTAGCCGGGTCACGGGGTCAGTGCAGAAAGCCGAACCGCTCACTTACACAGACAGGATCTCCTCTCAGGCTGGAGGCCGCCAAGATGTGCAGAATGTGTGATGAGAGACATAGAGCTACAAAAAAACAACTACAAATATTACAGATAATTTGTGTTAATGACAGGCAGGCATCTGCACTAAGCACTTCCATCTGCAAATCATCTGACAGTCTCGCCAAATTAAGGACTGTTAAAAATATATCGCTGGATCGTCATAAAAGGTTGTCTGCTTTCATCTATGAACAGTGGAATCTTAAAATAAATAACAAAACACAATGGATTTGCTGTGAAATCATCTTCAAGCTCTAGGGTCAGACCACAGCATTTTTGAACTTGCTGAATCCTGAAGCTGTTTGATGTCAATTATACTGTTTTCACACTTGGTTTGATCACTTCCACCTCCCTCCCCCGGGCCCCGCACGTCTCTTTTTACATTGTGTTATTCGCCTCTAAACTTCTGCGCATTTGATTCATCTATGTGAATAACACTTTGAGAACTAGAGCTAACTGTTTACAACTGTACTTACTGTAGACTGACCATGATTTTGGTAGGTTGGTTTTGGATCAGCACTCCTGTCAGGTTAATCTTAGGATTGGTTTTAGAGCTAATTAACAGTTAAGCCTCATTCACACCGCCAGCGACTTTTTCACTGTATGTCGCTAGTCTCTGTACTGTGAAGTCGCTGCGTTCCCAGTGCTGTCGCTCTAATGTAATTGGTAGACTGCACATCTGGCCATATCTAAAGAAAACGCAATCACAAGTGATATATAAAAGATGTCATTCTAATTTGACTAGGAATTAGCCTTTAAAGAATTAAAAGTAACATTCTGCTGTTGGAGAGTGCTGTTATATAAACTACAGCAGTGCTCAGTTCATTAAATCATTAAGTAGATTAACGATTGATCTATCAACAAATTAAACTCACTCGTACTGTCAAAAATTACTCAAACGTCATTTGAATTCTTGTTCCTTAGAATCAACATAATGCAGGGAAATCTGTAATATGACCTGCAGCTGTGCTAATCTGTTCACTGCATCATATATCGGTCCTTCTAAAAAAATTAGCATATTGTGATAAAAGTTCATTAATATCCATAATGTAATGATAAAAATTTAACTTTCATAATTTTAGATTCATTGCACACCAACTGAAATATTTCAGGTCGTTTATTGTTTTAATACTGATGATTTTGGCATACAGCTCATGAAAACCCAAAAATCCTATCTCAAAAAATTAGCATATCATGAAAAGGTTCTCTAAACGAGCTGTTAACCTAATCATCTGAATCAACTAATTAACTCTAAACACCTGCAAAAGATTCCTGAGGCTTTTAAAAACTCCCAGCCTGGTTCATTACTCAAAACCACAATCATGGGTAAGACTGCCGACCTGACTGCTGTCCAGAAGGCCATCATTGACACCCTCAAGCGAGAGGGTAAGACACAGTGGGAAGTCTGTGGGAAGGAAAAAGTGTGGCAAAAAACGCTGCACAACGAGAAGAGGTGACCGGACCCTGAAGAAGATTGTGGAGAAGGACCGATTCCAGACCTTGGGGGACCTGCGGAAGCAGTGGACTGAGTCTGGAGTAGAAACATCCAGCTCCACCGTGCACAGGCGTGTGCAGGAAATGGGCTACAGGTGCCGCATTCCCCAGGTCAAGCCACTTTTGAACCAGAAACAGCAGCAGAACCGCCTGACCTGGGCTACAGAGAAGCAGCACAGGACTGTTGCTCAAATTTTTCATGTCATTTGGAAATCAAGGTGCCAGAGTCTGTAGGAAGACTGGGGAGAAGGAAATGCCAAAATGCCTGAAGTCCAGTGTCAAGTACCCACAGTCAGTGGTCTGGGGTGCCATGTCAGCTGCTGGTGTTGGTCCACTGTGTTTTATCAAGGGCAGGGTCAATGCAGCTAGCTATCAGGAGATTTTGGAGCACTTCATGCTTCCATCTGCTGAAAAGCTTTATTGAGATCATTTCGTTTTTCAGCACGACCTGGCACCTGCTCACAGTGCCAAAACCACTGGTAAATGGTTTACTGACCATGGTATTACTGTGCTCAATTGCCCTGCCAACTCTCCTGACCTGAACCCCATAGAGAATCTGTGGGATATTGTGAAGAGAAAGTTGAGAGACACAAGACCCAACACTCGGGATGAGCTTAAGGCTGCTATCGAAGCATCCTGGGTCTCCATAACACCTCAGCAGTGCCACAGGCTGATTGCCTCCATGCCACGCCGCATTGAAGCAGTCATTTCTGCAAAAGGATTCCTCGACCAAGTATTGAGTGCATAACTAAACATAATTGTTTGAAGGTTGACTTTTTTTGTATTAAAAACACTTTTCTTTTATTGGTCGGATGAAATATGCAATTTTTTTAGATAGGAATTTTGGTATTTTCATGAGCTGTATGCCAAAATCATCAGTATTAAAACAATAAAAGACCTAAAATATTTCAGTTGGTGTGCAATGAATCTAAAATTATGAAAGTTAAATTTTTTATCATTACATTATGGAAAATAATTAACTTTTATCACAATATGCCAATTTTTTGAGAAGGACCTGTAATTAATAATACAAACTATCAATGTATGAATCAACACTGCCAATAGTTTCATTTTATTATATCCACGTGGTTACAGTCAAATCAAACAAAACAGTGAAATTCGCTCCGGAACTCTGTCCTGTCTGTCTTTCCTGCACTCGAGACGGTGACGTGAACTTCACAGACAGTCTACCTCTATTGGTTGTCGATCGTGAAATTCGCATTTCACTTGCATAAAGTTGAAATTTCGAAGCTTTCGTTCGCTAATGTTCGCTCGTGTCACAAGAAGTCACCAGTGCTCCATGGAAATTAATGGGATCATGTCTCTTTGTCGCTCTGTGTCGCTGCCGGTGTGAACGTGGCTTTAGAGACTGACAAAAGATGTTGATCCAGGATCACACAGCACATGCATTTCTACATTTTTTTTAATAATTGCATTTTACCAAAACTTTTTTTCAGACCAGCAGCATTTGTACTAAATAAATTATTATAAAATAGCAAAAACTATTTCATTCCAGTTTCAGAGTTCTGAGGTCTCCTAACCAAAAGGATACTTGTTAGAGCTAAATAAATGTTAACAAAGATCCTTTTATAATTACAGTATACTGTATTGAAAAGTCAATCACTGCTATTTTTTTCCACATTAAAAGCGGGTGGCATGACTTCAGTTGAAGGTCTTTACGTAGCTTCAGATAAAAATTCTAAAATTCTTTTAGAGTTCCTTGTATTTAAGTTATTTCCATCATCCGTTTGTAAAAAAAAAAAAAAAAAGTAACATATTGATCACTCATTTTTATTTATCATGCAAGCTATAGTTTCTGACCGTAAGTCAAATCAGACTTGTGATTTTATAATATAAATTACTGCTTTACTACTGTTTTAGACAGAAACAGAATTAACTTTATTTTTTATGTTATTTGTGTATTTTATTTACTTTTCATTTTATTCACTTCAAAATTTTACTTTAATAATGGCCTCACTGCTGTCGTAACTTTTCATACAGAGTTTTTGCAGCCACATAATCAACATATGTTATCAGCAAGGCAAATCTATAAAAAAAAATTCATATCGAGCAATGCTGATGATTACATTTTACGTATGTTGATTCTGAGGTTGCAGAATCTTGCATATTACAGAATATCTTGCATCCCTAATGTCAGAAAAATATTGACATTTTGTCAATACATTTACTTCTATTTTGTCATTTTCAGAACCAAGCAACTGCACACAAGTTCAGAAAACATAGCTATCCCAACAAACTTAAAATTTGACATCAAACAGACTCAGGTCTGCACAAAACACTGTAGGAAACCGTACGTTCTGCAGAGGTGCTCAGGTGTCTGGATGTCTTCTAATCGAAGATTGATTGGACCGCATTGCTATCAGTCATGGCAAATCAGCCAATGTCTCTGCAGAGGGCAGAGCGTGCTAAAGTATAATAAGATACAGACTGTGAGAGAGGCCTGCACTGTGGATAAGCAGATGGGGGGAAAGAGGAAAATAGAGAGAACGCTCGACTAAGTTAAGTTAAATGCTCTTTGTCAGCGTGACATCATCTGCATTCACACTTTGTTGCAGCGTGGAGTTGGACGAGGTGATTTCAGAAACATTTTAATGGCTTTAATGAATCCCTCAAGTCAGGGCTGATAAAGTGATATGCCAAAACGAGCTCTTAAATAGTGTCTGAAAGCTAATTACAAGAGCAGCTCAAACATAGTACAGGGGTGGTGATGAATTTCACAGTTGAGTTTTCAGATTGCACAAATAATCCCAGATCAACCATTCGCCCGCTCACCTAGATGAACGATCTGCTCTGATACACTCCCGTTCCCCTTTAGCATTCTGCAAGGGACCCTGATAAGAGCAGAAGAGGCTGCAGTGTGCCGAGGTGCATTAGTACGCGGGGCGAACTGTCAGACACTCTCCCTCTAGTCGTCTGCTCTGCTGTATCTGTACATTAATGACTGCTGCTGAGAGACCACTGGCTCTCCATCCTAAGCAGCCTGACCTTCGCTGTCCTTGGCATTCAGACCGTGAATAAGGGAGAGCGAGCAGGCTGGGAAGACGAGAGCTGGTTGAATAAAGCCATGAGGGAAGAAAGAGAGGTAATAAAGAGAATGATAGAAAGAGGTGAAAATAAGAAACAGACAGAATAACACCCCTCTTGACCCGACAGATGGGTGCTAGGCTTGTCAGACGGTTCCTTATTTCGTCTGCTAATAAACAAGATTATTATAGTCTCTGAGTGGATGGCCAGGGGCAGAGAGTCCATGTTACATTAATAGAAAGTATGGAGTGACCTTACCCATAATAGTGTGTGTGTGTGTGTGTGTGTGTGTGTGTGTGTGTGTGTGTGTGTGTGTGTGTGTGTGTGTGTGTGTGTGTGTGTGTGTGTGTGTGTGTCTGTGTTACTGTGTGTCTGTGTGTGTGTGTGTCTGTGTGTGTCTGTGTGTGTCTGTGTGTGTGTCTGTGTTTGTGTGTGTGTGTGTGTGTACTTGAGTTAGAGTCTGGATGCGTTGATATATTTGGCCCATGCCTGATTGTTTGGGTTGGTTTGTTGTGTATGTTAGGGTTGTCCAAAACTACATGTTTGTAGGATGTTATAGTATAATGTACATTTGTGACTCTGTATGTGCGTTTAAGTGCAAAGATGTATAGAGTATTTGGGAAGGGACGTTGCTAGGGTCATCTGATGTAAAAATAGGAAGTAAGGAAAAATAGGATCTCTTTAAACAGAAGTCAGTCTGTCTTCCTCTGTGTTTGTTGAGATATGTGTGGTATAAATGTTAAACAAGAGCACTGTGGGATTGAGAAACTATTTTGTATGCTTGCGGTTTAGGAGGCAAGACAGTCCCACGAACACTGATGGAATGTGGCCTGATTCCACTTCCATGGACTTGGATTTGCTATAGCGCCAGGGTTTGTAGTCATGCTTGCTTGCTAAGTAAAGCCATCTATGTTCATGAGGACGTAATAGACGCGGTGTGAGATGTCAGTCCATTTAGTTTTTCATACTCTTGTTATTCAGAGAGTGCGGGATAAATCCTAATTTTCCATTACCTCTGGTTTCCTCTCAGCCTTTTACCTCGGAAGAATTCTCTCATCCAGCTTTTGATCTTATCTATTCAATTAGTCGTTGGCCTCCGTTCTGCTTCTCATCCTGAGCCCGCCAAAGCAACATAAGCCATATATCTGCTAGACCCTCTCAGGATGTAACCTGCGCTTCTTTTCTCAAGGATTTCATTGTGTGTGTTTGTCTTAAACATTTTCTCATCGGTCAGCGATCTGTGGCTGAAACGTGAGCCGGACTCCGCTTACGAGTCGGCGTGAAACATAATTCAGTGTCGGAACGCGCCCTGCAATGCACAAAGGTAAAAACTCTACAAATGATAAGCTCAAACGACTTGAAACTTTAGAAGAGGAGCGGCGGGAGCAGGGAAGGCGTGTGGGGTCCGGGGCAGGTTGCAGCGGCCCCGTACAGGCCCCGTACTGCTCGATCTCGGAGCAGAAAGGCACAGAGGTGGCTGTGCAGGAACAATGGCTCTCTTTGTAAGCCGGCCTGGCTGTGCAGAGCCACAAGATGTCTTCCCCATATGAAGCTGATCATTGTTCCCTCTCCTGCTTTCTTTTTTCTTCCTTTCACTGGTTTAAGCAGCCTGTCCTGCTTGCTGTCAGCCTGACATGTCTCTCTCCCCAGGCACCCCAACAACCATTCAACACAAATATAAAGAGAAGTCACTAACACTTCCATCCTGCGATCACACTTGTGTGTTTCTCCCTGTGTTTGTTTGTTTGTTCACTTTGACTGCCATATGCTCAATCATGAGAAAAAGAGACACACTTTGCCTGCTGTTCCCTAGTCTTGGCATGTTTAGTAGAAACAACAACTTATGTGCTTATATCATTCCGTACTTCTTTTTTTAAGGGAAGGGTTTCACACCGTGTTCCTGCAATGCATCTTTTAACACCCGACAGACAATGAATGTTAGGTCATTCGCAGGGCGGTGCGGTATTAGGTCTCGGATTCCTCTCGACATGCATCATCAGGTATGCAGCATTTTTTGGACGATCGTTGTATCCGTTTCATGGAAGGAGTCGTTGGGCGTGAGACAGAAGAGCGTACGGTTCGGTTTCAGCCTGCTTTCTAAACCTGGCCATATGCCCCCTTGTGCCTATTACCTTACTCCTCTCTGATCTGAGTGCTGAACAGATAATACTTATCCATATGGCAGAATATTACTTACAATGTTGCTTACAGGGGAATCTGAAGCACGGATGGCCTGTTGATTCAGACCGTTGGGTCCCAGTGGTCAACTCATTCAGAAGTCTTTTAAGTGGGGTCCGGTAATCCCAGGGTACCACAAGGCGGTGCTAGGGGGTCTGTGAAAATAAAATTAACTGAAAAAAAAATTTTTTTAGGACTGCCATAGTTTGCGTAAAATATGTTTAACTTAATTCTTTTCACCAAATATTATAATATAATGATTATATAATGATTTATATTAATTGTGATTTATTTTGCACTAGCATTTTGTCATTGAATTAAAGCATTGTTAAAATAAGTAAATATATACTTCCCATTCAAGGGAACTCAAGCTGCGTCACCGCTTTCGTGATTGCGTCGTGAAGCACGTATGTCATCAGTCCAATAGAGAGACGGAACGTCATCGGCGTGGTGACGTCGTAGACCGGGAAGCTATAAAGCACACTGGCAAACACACGCCGTTAGCTTCTGTTGTCTTCAACAAGCGCTCTGTGTCATTGTCTGTCTAAATATCTGTTTGTGTCTGAGTTCAGACCCCTGTTTTCACAAGTTTGCACTCACACTGATATTTGGCAAGAGGGTTATGGAGAGCGAACGATCGTACAGAAAGTGTGTTCCTCCCTGTCCTCGCTACATCACGGACGGGGATACACACTCTATGTGCATTGTTTGTTTGGGTGAGCAGGTGGCCAGATTAAACATTGACTGGCCACAAGAGCAACATGAGCGAGCCTGTGTAAAAAGCAGGCTCGACGAGCGCTTTCTCCCCGCACGCTCTGCTCAGCCTCCACGAAGGAGCCTCCTGTTTTTCACTGATCTCCACACTGAGGTGTTGAGATTGTGGAAGCGGCCCATGTCTTCACGTGTGTTCATATATCTGTTTTTATTGTAATATTATGGGACTGAAAAGGCATGGTTATGCTCCGATGCCACGGGTTGAAGAGACGCTCACAAGCCATCTCTCGCCCGAATCAGCATCGGCCATGAAGGCTCCGTCTTTGCCCACTAAGCCGTTAAAAGTAACATCACAGTTAGTGGGCAAAGCGTACTCGGCAGCAGGTCAGGCCGCTGCTTGTCTGCACACTATGGCATTAGTGCAGGCATACCAGGCTGATCTGCTAAGAGACTTGGGGGAAAGCCAGGAGATCGGAGCTGATGTTGTCACCGAGCTCCGATCTTGGCAGATCTCGCTCTCTGTGCCACCAAGGAGACGGCCAGATGTGTGGGCCGTTCTATGGCAGCCCTTGTGGCCACAGAGAGGCATCTATGGTTAAATCTGACCGAGATCAAAGAGAAGGACAAAAGCTTTCTGCTTCATGCGCCACTGTCTCCTGGAGGCCTGTTCGGTGACGCTGTCACCACGGTTACCGACAGGTTCCAGGAGGCAAAGAAACAATCTGCGGCGCTCAAGCAGTTTCTCCCTCGAAAACCCCAAGTCTCGTCTGCTGCTGGGCGGGAGCAGCAGGCGCCGAGTACTGGCTCCTCGCACAGGGCGCAGCAAAAACAGAGCGTCGCCACTCACACACCCCCGCAGAAAGGGTGGGCTGGTGGGCAGCGTTCTCAGGCGCAGCCTTCCACGAGTAGAGCTGATCTGAGGACAGTTATTATTTCAAGGAAGGCTGCGTCGAAGAAGACCTGACGCTACGCCGTCCAGGGCTGTGAGGGTTATCCCCTTCGGGGGCAGACGGTGGTTACCTCAACACACGGTACCCGTCTGTCCTCGGTGCCCTCACAGGGTCGATCCACCAACCCCGCCTGAGCGCCGGGGCGTGGAGAGTCATTCGGTCATTCGAGGATGGCTTGCGCCCTCCAAGGAGGGAGGTGGCGCTGTCGAGTCAGTTGTTCCCTGCCGGTCAGCCGTTTCAGGGCTCTGCACTCGTGGAGCAGAGTACATCAGAGGCCAGCCTCGAGAGGCTAGTACCCTTAGTAGATTTTCTGGCAGAGTGGGAGAATCTGCCGAATATAACTCAATGGGTCCTGCAGTTTATAAGGAAGGGGTATGCCATTCAGTTTCGATGTCGTCCACCCAGTTTCAACGGGGTTCTGCCCACGGTGGTGGGCTTGAGCAGGCTCTGGTTATGTCTCAAGAAGTACAGACTCTGCTGCAAAAAGGAGCTATAGAGAAGGTTTCCCCGCCTGGCAGGGAGTCAGGCTTTTACAGCCGGTACTTCATAGTGCCAAAGAAGGATGGAGGGTTGCGCCCGATCTTAGATCTTCGCATTCTGAACCGCTGTGTAAAGCTCAAGTTCAGGATGCTTACACTCAAACAGATCGTGTCTCAGATCAGGTCCTAGGACTGATTTGTCACGATAGATCTCAAAGATGCATATTTTCATGTCTCCATCCTTCCACAGCACAGGAAGTACCTGAGGTTCGCTTTCAGGGGAGAAGCGTACCAATATCGGGTGCTTCCCTTCGGTCTAGCACTTTCACCCCGCACATTCACGAAGTGTTTGGACGCGGCGCTGGTCCCCTTGCATATGCAGGGGATTCGCATCCTCAATTACATCGACAACTGGCTGATCCTAGCACAGTCAGCTTGTTTCGCGGTTCAACATCGAGATGTTGTCCTCGCGCACATGAGGAAGTTAGGGCTGAGGCTCAACTCCAAGAAGAGCGTTCTTTCTCCAGTACAGAGAATAACGTATCTAGGCGTGAGTTGGGATTCGGTCTCTATGCAGGCCCGATTATCAGAGCTTCGCATAGGGTCGATCCGCTCGGCCGTGAGGGGGGTGAAGCTAGACCAGTCACTCACTGTAAAACAGTTTTAGAGACTGTTAGGTCTCATGGCAGCAGCTTCCAATATAATTATGTGCGCCTGTTGTACATTACAGACCGTTACAGTGGTGGCTCAAAACCAAGGAGGGGAAATCCTTTTCGTGTGATCAAGGTTACGCGGCGGTGTCTCTGCTCCTTGGTCATGTGGAAGGACCCGTGGTTTTTAGCCCAAGGCCCGTTACTGGGGGCAGCGGGTATCTCTGAGCACGGATGCCTCCCTTACGGGCTGGGGCGACCATGAGTAGTCGCTCAGCCCAGGGCTTATGGCAGGAACACCATCATTCGTGGCACATAAATTGTCTAGAAATGATGGCTGTGTTTCAGGCTCTGAAGCACTTCCTGCCATATCTCAGGGGCCATCATGTGCTCGTTTGCACAGACAGCACATTGGTGGTCTCTTATATCAACCATCAGGGGGGTCTGAGGTCTCGCCAGCTATACAAGCTGGCGCGCCTTATCCTCCTCTGGTCCCAGGGGAAACTGCTTTCAGTGAGGGCTATGTTCATTCCTGGGCGATTAAATGTGGAAGCAGACATCCTGTCGAGGCAGGGGCCGAGGCCCGGGAAGTGGAGACTCTCCTCCTTTGGGAGAGATTTGGCAGGGCTCAAGTGGACCTGTTCGCCACTCACGAGAATACGTATTGTTGTCTGTGGTTCTCCCTAGCACCTCCAGCTCCTCTCGGACTGGACGCTAAGGTACAGGAGTGGCCGAGGCTGCCCCTGTACGCTTTTCCCCTGATTACTCTGCTTCCGGGAGTTCTAGAGAGAGTGCTCCGGGACGGGGGCCCGTCTACTGCTAGTAGCCCCGTTCTGGCCAGGCCGAGTATGGTTCTCGGACATTGTGTCTCTCCTCGACGGCTCTCCCCTGGAGATTCCGATCAGGAGGGACCTTCTCTCTCAGGCGGCCGGCGTCTTCGTACACCCTCACCTAGAGTTGTGGAGACTGTGGGCTTGGCCTCTGAGGGGGCCCAGCTCATAAGTTCTGGTCTCTCAACTGAGGTTGTTGAGACCATTCTACACTCAAGAGCTCCCTCCACGAGTAAACTGTACGCACTGAAGTGGAGACTCTTCACCTTATTGTGCAGAGATCGCCTGTGGCATCCAGTTAACTGCCCTGCGAGCGCGGTGCTGGAGTTCCTGCAGGAGAGATTCTCAACTGGGTTAGTGCCCTCCACACTAAAGGTGTATGTGGCGGCCTTAGGTGCTTACCACACTCCTTTGGATGGTGTTTCTTTGGGGCGACACCCTCTGTTTACTCGTTTTCTTCATGGCAATTTGAGGTTGAGACCTGCAGTACGCACCAGGGTGCCGGCCTGGGACCTCTCTGTGGTCCTTCGGGGTCTTTCCGAGGCTCCCTTTGAGCCGCTCGAGGGAGTTTCCGAGAAGTTTCTTACTTTAAAGACTATCTTTCTTCTCGCTATTTCTTCTCTAAAGGGAATAGGAGATCAAACTCTCTCGGTGGCACCCTTGTGCTTGGAATTACGACCGGCATGGCCAAGGCCTTCTTGTACCCTAGGCCGGGCTATGTTCCTAAGGTTCCTACTAACCCTATGAGACCTGTTGTGTTGCAAGCCTTTTGTCCTCCGCCTTTTGTGATGTCAGACCAGGAACGACTCAATCTGCTTTGCCCTGTTCGTGCTTTAGACACTTATGTCCTGAGAGCTGCCCTGTGGAGGAGAACAGAACAGTTATTTGTCTGTTATGGGCCTCCCTCGAGGGGGCAGTTTCAAAGCAGAGGATGAGCAAGTGGGTAGTCGAAGCTATCTCACTTGCTTATGTGGCGGCCGGAAAGCCTTCTCCCTTGTCTGCAGTGTCAGTATCTACCAAAAGTGGTTTAAGGAAGGAACAGTTGTGAACCGATGACAGGGTCATGGGCGGCCAAGGCTCATTGATGCATGTGGGGAGCGAAGGCTGGCCTGTGTGCAAATCAAACAGACGAGCTACTTTAACTCAAATTGCTCAAGAAGATGCTGGTTCTGATAGAAAGGTGTCAGAATACACAGTGCATTGCAGTTTGTTGCGTATGGGGCTGCATAGCCGCAGACTAGTCAGGGTGCCCATGCTGACCCCTGTTCACCGCCGAAAGTGCCAACAGTGGGCACGTGAGCATCAGAATTGGACCAGTCATGGTCTGATGAATAACGCATTCTTTTGCATCACATGCATGGCCAGGATTCACTATGGGAAGAAGGCAAGTCGGCGGAGGCAGTGTGGTGCTTTGGGCAATGTTCCGCTGGGAAACTTTGGATCCTGCCATCCATGTGGATGTTACTTTTAAGTACCACCAATCTAAACATTGTTGTAGACCATGTGCACCCTTTCATGGAAAGGGTATTCTGCAAATACTGTGAATTTCAGGTATGGTAGGTTGGTTTACTTTCCATGTCAGGTGGTAAAACAGTATATACAGGTGCTGGTCATATAATTAGAATATCATCAAAAAGTTGATTTATTTCACTAATTCCATTCAAAAAGTGAAACTTGTATATTATATTAATTCATTACACACAGACTGATATATTTCAAATATTTATTTCTTTTAATTTTGATGATTACAACTGACAACTAAGGAAAATCCCAAATTCAGTATATTCAGTATATTGTGAAAAGGTTCAATATTTAAGACACCCGGTGCCACACTCTAATCAGCTAATTAACTCAAAACACCTTTAAAGGCCTTTAAATGGTCTCTCAATCTAGTTCCGTAGGCTACACAATCATGGGGAAAACTACTGACTTGACAGTTGTCCAAAAGACGACCATTGACACCTTGCACAAGGAGGGCAAGACACAAAAGGTCATTGCAAGACCCAAAAGGTCATTGCAAAAGAGGCTGGCTGTTTACAGAGCTCTGACCAAGCAAATTAATAGAGAATCTTGGCACCTGCACACAGTGTCAAAGCATCCAGTACCTGGTTTAAGGACCGTGGTATCCCTGTTCTTAATTGGCCACCAAACTCGCCTGAAAATCAGAAAATCTATGGGGTATTGAGAAAGAGGAAGATGCGATATGCCAGACCCAACAATCCAGAAGAGCTGAAGGCCACTATCAGAGCAACCTGGGCTCTCAGAACACCTGAGCAGTGCCACTGACTGATCGACTCCATGCCATGCCGCATTGCTGCAGTAATTCAGGAAAAAGGAGCCCCAACTAAGTATTGAGTGCTGTAGTTTGTATTGACTTTGTATTGGTCTTAAGTAATATTCAAATATTCAAATTTTGGGGATTTTCCTTAGTTGTCAGTTTTAATCATCAAAATGAAACGAAATAAGCATTTGAAATATATCAGTATGTGTGTAATGAATTCATATAATATACATGTTTCACTTTTTGAATAAATTTACTTTTTGATGATATTCTAATTATATGACCAGCACCTGTACATACAACTAGTTGGTTGAACCACCTGACATAAAAAACTGTCAAAAAATGAATTTAAACACTTTGAAATGTTGTTTAACATCTGAAACTTGTTTAAATGCATTGTTCATGACTCAAATATATATTACATCAGTTTTGAAAAGATTAAAAAAAAAAGCTTTTGAAGCGTTATTCGTCAATGACCCATATATAACATAATATAGACCCATAATAATATATATATACCGTCTTGCAACAGGATCATCGTATAGTCATCAATTGATTAATGATGTCTATTCGTTGCTGTTGTTTTGTTTTGTTTTTTAGTTTGGATATTTTCAGTAGCGGCACTCTGCTTACTACAGCTTGTTGACGGCATCTTGTTAGATGGTTTGCACACTAAAAACCTCTCAGAAAAGTTGCGGGTTTGAACTGCATCCCACTGCTCCAGCCATGCACATTTATATGCTTTTAGCCATTGGATCACATCTTGTGTAGTTTTTGAACATCCCACGGGTGAGCATTGTATTAAAGACATGTAAAGTTAAAAGTAGTCTACATTTTAAAAGCAAGACCCCTGCATTCTGTCTCATTTCTATTTTTGTTCACAGGAGTGCATTTTATGTAAATGCCCCATAAGAAACACATCAGAGCAAGATCAGCAGGTCAACTAGTTCAGGCAACCCACTGACTAGTTGTTTTTGAAAATATGTAGTTTTGCACATCTCTATACTTTTAGCTTGGTCAGCTATTGCTTTAATCAGCTTTTTCTTTTACCGCTGAGTTCTTCTCTGCTCTTTATTAAAACATCATGCTGTCAGGATTTCATAGAAGCTTATTTTTACAATAGCTGTCTCTTAGCACCTTTTTTAGACTGCTCCGTCTCCTTTGTGCCTGTGGTAAGTGGCATATTTCTGGAAGAAGCGCTCATCCTGACTGCGTTGCTCTTTTAAGCCGGGCTTAAGGAAGTTATCACACACCTTCCTCCCACTGCAAAGAGACAACAGTTAAAAATAGATGGCACCAATGCTTGTTTAATGCCTGTCGCCCCAGACACATGCATTTGCATATCTTTTATGTTCCTGTATTAGTGTTTGTGTGTGCACGTTGTTGTTGTTGTTTTTTCTACACCGCCTGTTTCCCTTTTTCCTCCCCTCATTTTTTCCCATCTTGTATTGGGTCTTGTGTTTTGGATCCTCTTGGGGTTCAGTGTGCTTTTCGGAGGGGTGGGCAGTCCAGAGATCACCAGTGAAAAGCAACAGCAGACAGTTGGGTAATTAAAGCTGGAAAGGCTAGTCTTTTCTGCCTGTATTTTCTTTCAGGCCTTTTTGAAAAGTTTACCGGCCTGTCTGCTCTATCAAGGGCTAGGTATTGAGTCCAGAGCTGTAGGGCAGCCATCTGGCCCGAGACCACTCCTTTCGTCCTGTGAGAATGCTTCGACTTTTAGTCTCTCTCTCTCTCTCTCTCTCTCTCTCTCTCTCTCTCTCTCTCTCTCTCTCTCTCTCTCTCTCTCTCTCTCTCTCTCTCTCCCTGTCCCTCTCCCTCTCTCCCTCTCCTATCCCTCTCCTATCCCTCTCCCAAACCGAATCAAACCGGGCTGGGCAACATGTCCATGGCAAAAGAGCAGAAAAAGACCGCTGCTGATTTTCAACACTTATGTCAGTGTCAGCTGCTGTGAAATAGCGCTTTCTCGAGACTTTCATCCAGTCTGCTCGCCGATAAGACGCAAAATCTTACATTTATCTTTCAAAAAATATTTTCTGCTGCCAGGACAGGGACTAAAGTGTTATTTACTGTTGGAAAGACCCCCTGACCTGGTGCTTAGAGCTTTTCATTGGAAAAGATCAGATGCTTGTGCTGTTGCTAAGATACTACAAAATGGTCAGCTCTGTTTTGCATGAAGCTTTTGGACTTTTGAAACTATATTTAAAATGCATCTGAATGATGAAATGAAGTGAAATTCTGTGCAATTAAAGCCTTTTTAGACGCTGACTGATGACAGTACTGTGTGTGGCACATAAATAATCACTCAAGAACACAAATTCATGCAAAGTGGAAGCACATTATTCTCTTCCTGTTAGTTGGTCTTTTTACAATATAAAACATGAGGTTTTACTGTAGGAGGATGAAAAGACAAGGCCATCACTTGAGAACTTTTGGGTGAAGTGCATCAACAGTTGATAATTAGCATCTGGGACATTTGAATTTATGCAAAAAAAATCTTTCAACATTCAATAAGTGAATGCTTCGCAATAAGAGGATTGTAAAGCCAACTGCATCCATCAAAATGAGTGCTATTGCAAAATTATAAAAGTGCCCTCAAGGATAAATAGCAGTAAACAAACCTCAAACTTGGCAGAAATCAAAAATAAGGATTTATGATGTCTCTTGAAATTCGTTTTAGTCTAAATGATGAGCTAAATTGTGTCAAAGTTCATGAGTTTGTTATAGACCGGACCACTGCTTTGCTCATTTAATAGAATCTACTAAAGCTGCTAATTGCTCTTTGGAAACCATATCTATATGTTATTTCTCTCGTTTATTTTTATTGAGGTCATAGTGAGAACATTACAAGATTGCATAAAGTCACTAAATGTGTTACTCTAGACATAAATTAGATGCACTGTATACTTTACTTTTAAGATATTAGCGGATGCTTTCTTATCTGTTTGCATTTTGAGATAAACTTCTTTTGCTATTGGTTTTAAAATGACCAATACTGATCTAGCAGTAACAAAATATAATAGAAATAATTTATGTTCTTTTGAACTTTCTATTCATCAAAGAATCCAAAAAATGCCAGTTTTGTCGAGTATCCTCGCAAGCACAGTCTTAAAGGGAACCTATAATGCAAAATTCACTTTTATAAGGTGTTTGAACATAAATGTGTGTTGGCAGTGTGTGTACACAACCACCCTATAATGGTAAAAATCCACCAACTCATTTTTTTTTTTTTATCCCCATAAATCATAAGCAGTGTCTTAGAACACGCTGTTTCCAGATTCCTGCAGTGTGATGTCACACTGCACCGGCCTGCCCACACATGTTGATGGACACTGGACATACTAGCACAGACCCCTTCCTCAGAGAGCTGTAGTTAAGCTGTTCACACAGTCCGCCATGTTTATCTCCTCACCAGAGCATTAACAGCAGCATTCAAGTAAAAGATGTGTTCTTATTAAAGCTAGGGGGAACAGCAGCTCATTTGCATTAAAGGAGCCACACACAAAATAGCTACATTTTCTTTAACCCCAAAATTGCCATTTTCAAAATGGTATATTAAATGATCTGTTAGGAATTTTGGTCTGAAACTTCACAGGCACACTCTTGGGACACCTGAGACTTATATTACATCTTGTAAAAAGGGGCATAATAAAAAGTGCCCTTTAAATTAGTTAAATTAAGTCTTGAAGTTGTGAGAAATGGGATACGTGTCAGATCCGCCTCATGTGCGGCAGGTTTATTTGGCTGCTGTCAGTCTGTCATTAAGGATCATCAAAGAAAAAGAGAAAATCACTCGCTGCTCTTGACTGAATAACTTCTGTAGTTTAATAAGGAATTTCTTTATATATTCTACCCGTTAGACCTTCTTAAATACCTCAAAGCACTGTTTACAAGGTTACATGGGTCAAAAACAACGAAACAATAACTTCTGAACCAGTCTGACTGGGGGGCTGTAGATCAGTAGATTAAATGTGAAACTATTACAATATAAAAATATATTTAAAAAAACTTGAATGTTAGGTGCTATTAATTGTGATTAATTACAGAAAAATGTGTGATTAATGTTTTAATTTGGGTTGTCAGCCATTGTTGATGTTATTTGCTCTAAACATTTGTATACACTTCTTTCACCTTTCCCCCATATTTTAGTATTTGAACAGCCACTCTTAAAAATAAAGGTTCTTTGGCGGGGTGTATGGTCCCATGAAGAACCTTTAATATCTAAAGAATCTTTCCATTGCACAGAAGGTTCTTTGTAGCGCAGAAAGGTTCTTTATACTACAGAATGGTTAAAAAAATGGTTCTTTAAGAACCTTTCACAAAATGGTTCTTTAGGGAACCAAAAATTGTTCTTCTATGGCATCGCTGTGAAAACCCCTTTTTGGTTCTTCCTGGCACCTTTATTTTTGAGGGTGTATGCATATCTAAACTTTAACTTATCTTTAAATGCTAGCAGTTTTGTTTTCAGGATTGGCATCTCAAGCCCGTTCCTCTTTGCGGTCAGGTTTATGGTTATGGATACTTTTGGCCAAGTATTACAGATGCGTTCAGAACCATCATCAAAATGTCTGGGCTAAGGGGCCATTGTGTAGATATTTGTTGTTAAAAAGGGTTTAATGCCCACATTAAATAGTGATCATGGTTGCTTTGACAGAAGGTCAGTCAGAAGATTGAGTTCAAGGCTAGCGCAGTTTGAGGCAGCTCTGCATCTTTGTTACGCAGCTGTATGGCTCTTATTCAGGGCTTAAACAAGAGTTCGTAAACCACTGACGCATCTTTTAAATGCATATGAGGGATTTGCCAAGATCCCCCTTTTTGCTCAGGTTTATCAGTTTACACATGTAACTGAATGTTGAGCTTTTCTAAAAACACATTATAGCGGCAAATACTGGGCAAACAGAAGCTGTTTGCTGACTGTGAATACACAAACACAAAAGCGAGTTCATTTGAATTATACGAGCAGTCCACCTCTCAGAAGCAATTACCATACAGTGCCTTTAACTCACCCTTTTCATGCCATACATTCCAGCTTTACAATGATTAGCTACATACAAGGCTAACTGCCTTGCAACGGACATCCACACTTGCTGTCAATAACGTAAATAACGTTCTCTTTAGCGAAGGATAAATAGTTCATAACTGATTAATTAACTTCTTGACTTTTACAGTCATTTGAATTAAGATTCCCTGACTTATTAGGTTTGAGGTTGAAGCAGCAGTGCAAGCTTCAACATGAATATGGCTATTTGAGGCTTAAGACCTTTTCTGCTGCTCTATATCAGGGCTGGAGGCAGTGATGCCCACAAAATTGGTTTGTGGTATTGTCCTGCATCTACTGCAGGCTTACAGGAGATGATGTCATCCAGTTTAAGAATTTTTCATGTTATTGTTGTACACTACCGTTCAAAAGTTTGGGGTCAGTAAGATATTTTAATGTTTTCGAAACAGTAATATTGTGAAATATTGTTAGTTTAAAATGAGTTTGATTTCTTTAGCAGACATTACTCCAGTCTTCAGTGTCACATGATCCTTCGGAAATCATTAAGATTTATGCCTAGCTGTCACAACATAGCAAAAATAGAAGCAAAGCAACTGACAAAATGTTATGTTGCTTGTCACTTAAGTGAACCTGGTTTGGACGTGGCATAATAAGAAGTTTAGAAGTGCCTTGGGCTGTTTAGCATTTGATGAGAAGCTTTTATTCACTATATTTGAACTCTTTAAGTTTGTTTGGAATAATGAATAAATAAAAAATGAAAAAATTATGAATATAAATTAGGATGTTCAGTTAAATATTAAAATATTTTCTTTGTTGATGCATAAATCAGCCTAGTTGCCAATTCAAAAACCTTGTTCGACTTTATTTTGGGGGTCTGTTTCTGGGCAAGCCTCTCTTAAATGCCCTAAAATTAACCATAATGGAAGATGGCTGCTGCAGCTTGTTGTAATTAACTTGTCCTGATAATGTCTGGTAACACTGAACCTACACCAGTGAGCAGACCTCTCTCTGCTGATGGTCCACTAATGCTCCCGCTGTGGCGGTAACACTAACCTGGCTCACACAGCCCGCTTTCTACTTCATCAATCCAAGGCGATTATTATGTTTCTCTATTTCTGAGTGTGAGAGGGAACAGGTTCACAATAGCTCCACCAGAACCACACTTGATGTGTGTGTGTGTGTGTGTGTGTGTGTGTGTGTGTGTGTGTGTGTGTGTGTGTGTGTGTGTGTGTGTGTGTGTGCATGTTTTTGTGAAATATCAGGACACAAATGTGTATAATGACATGGGTATGACATAGGTATTACAAAAAGAGGGTGAAATATGAGGACGTTCCCCATGTCCTCACTTTTCAAAATGCTTATAAATCACACAGGATGAGGTTTTTTTCACAGAAAGTAAACTGCGCAGTCTCCTGTGATGGGTAGGTTTAGGGGCAGGGGCAGTGTAGGGGGATAGAAAATACGGTTTGTACGGTATAAAAACCATTACGCCTATGGAATGTCCCCACATTTCACAAAAACAAACATGTGTGTGTGTGTGTGTGTGTGTGTGTGCGTGTGCGAGTGTGTGCGTGTGTGCGTGTGCGCGTGTGTGCGTGTGCGTGTGCGTGTGTGTGTGCGTGCATGTGTGTGTGTGCATGTGTGTGTGTTAGAGGTACAAAGGCTCCTTACCTCAGAGCATTGGCATTCCCTGAGCGAATAAGCAGGATACAGAAAAAGAGAGAGAGAGGGGTGCACAGTGGGGGTATTCATGGGCCCTGTCCCCATGGGAAGGAACCAAGGTCGAGTATTAGCCCCTATTAAAAAACAAAGCCAGCCCTGCAGGGGCCTGGCACTCACTGCATAGAGAAAGAAAGAGAAAGGCAGAGTATTGGAAGACAGAGATGAGAAGGACATTAAGGTTTGGGCCCTTAGAACTACATCCTTAAACAATTCAAAGTTTTCTTGAAACCTCCTGGATAAATTGTTGGACTGAACAATCATTCCTGTTTGGTTGTGTTGTTCAGTGCAAGATACGTCAAAATTATACAGAAAAGAAATAGAAGTGCTAAAGCTGTGGTGTGTTATTTTTCCTACAATAGTGACACCGAATGGAATTGCAAAAATAATGAAAGGTGGTTAGATTGGTTGAGCCAGTTTTGTCAAACCAAGGAAGGACACAGGAAATGACTTCATGACTGTGCTGGCTGGCTGATAATTCCTTCTAATTCATACAAATAACAATCAAGCACTGGAAATATAAAAATTATATAAATTAATTAATTAAAATATATTATTTACATGTATGTATTATTTAAAAGATATTAAAGTCAGACCCCAAAGCTCTTCAAAATATCTTGTTTTGTTTTGTTCCACAGAAAGTCATACAAGTTTGAAACATCAAGAGTAAATAATGAGGGGATTTTCAGTTTTGGGTGAATTGTGCCTTCAAGGTCTTTTGTAGATGCAACATTATGCATGTGCTTTGTACATTGGATTGTGATATGTAGATGTGCAGTATCTTAATGAAACAGTTTGCTTCACCAAAATACTTTTTTAAAAATTTAGATAAATGCAGACACACATTTCTAGATAAAACGCCATAAAAACACAACTTCTTTTTAGCTCAATCCTGAAATATATTACAACTCCCCCCAGCTCTTCAAAAATGTTCCCATCTACTAGAAATGGAAAACATGTGTTTATATGTAAGTACAGCCAACATCTCCTCTCCCGTGTAGCAGTTCACTTCTCCATGGCAACAGTAATTACTATGCACGTCTGACGATCAAACGAAAAGTGCCATTTTAATAGAAATATGGACTTTAATGTGAGAAAAGTTTCACGATTTAGCTTGAGAATTAACCTTGAGAACTGTGTAATATCAAGGATTGTTTTTTTGTGACTTTTCCTCAGTCTCGCTTATACAGTGGTTACACGGTTCTGTCAAGATAAACATATTGTTTGGATTGCAATTCTGATCTTTTAGACTTGTGTTCACATTCCATGCATTGATATTTTATATTTTCTGTTCAGACCACTCAATACTTATGAGTTAAACCCTCTATTTCTTTCAGGGGTAAGTTTTTCTCCTCAATCATTGGTGGTGATTCACAGAGTCACAATGCTTCTCCCCTCTTGATTAGAAAGCTGAGGAAGGAAGTCTGGGCAACTTCACAGCAATTGCAACCACAATGGCTCGTTACCTCCTGAACAAAACACTCCAAACACATCTCATGAGGGATATTTTGGAGATATTTACTGTAATGAGTAATAAATCAGGCCAGAAACTTGAAAAACAGTTATTTAGCAGCTCATTGGAGGTTAGAGATTTATCGTTCGGTCTTTGAGCTCTAAAGCTTAAGCACAGGATGAAGCAATGTCATAGTCATTGCCTCTCTGTGGCTGTCCCATCCCACCTGCGCTTTCCTCTCGGGCAGGTATCCTCCTCCCATCACATCTGGCCCCCTCACATCAGATTCCTGGCGTGCCTCTCCCACAAGCCTGGCATCTTACAGCCTGCCTTGCATCAGGATCGAGTAACATAAATTAGCGTGTCCTCAGACAACCCGTATACATTTAGACTTGGGCCTCTCATGCTGGCAAGGACTTTAACTCTATCTGCCAGCGGTCTGCTTGCAGCTGCAGTGCACTCCGACTGTTTGTATGTACCAGCAATCCCAAAATCGAATTCCATTCATATCCCCCAAAATAACTCTGCCTAATTGCCCACACTGGGCAACGATGGGAGGATTTATCACTGAGATTGATTTTATGTGCAATGAGGCCGTCGGTTAAAAGAATCAATTGACTGATATTGTTGAAGCTCACATTAGTGGGACAATTAGAGGCCTTGATGGGACACTCTATCCTCCAGTCTCTGCACATTCAAATCTATCTTTTGTCATCAGCATCACAACAACTTGATTGTATCACACAGTGTTTGCAGTTCATGGAAATTCATAATTGTGATATTCTCTGGAGAATCAAATTAAATTTGCACTTTGACAGATTCTGAGATGGTAGAATCATCTTGTCAATTGCCAGATCGTGGGAATGTGGTATCAAACTGTGGCTGGCTCTGACCGGGCATGGCTCTAGAGACCAAGTGTTTGTTTCATGGCATGTAACACTTGATGAGCAGCTCAGTGCTTTGCCAGATATGCAAAAGGAATCGGAAAGTCCATCATTCATAAAGTTAAGGGATGCACCGATCATGATTTTTTTTTTTTTATGGCCGATACCAGTTGCAGATTTATTTTTTTCCTTCATTTATTTGCTTTATTACTGGCCAAACAAAAACAAAATGGCCTTAAACAAAAATTACCTGTAGCCATTTGAATTTAGAGCCAACCACTGCTTTCTAATCACAATCCAAACAAAGATGTGATTAGAAATCACATCTTTGTTTACATATAGTAACATGAGCAGTTAGTTTTGATTTCAACATTTAAAGCAAGAACACAATGGGCTGACTTTAGCCTTGTGAAAGTATACTACATAAAAGATGCACAATATAAAAACAGCAGATGGCTGATTGAATATGAAAATTCACTCCATAATGTTTTTCATAGTTCCTATAACTATTGGTGGAAGTACTCCATTTTTGTAGTTATAGGAACATCTTTTGGAGGGACTAAATTAACTACTTCAGAGTGGGGTCTAACCCAGCACAATAGGAGCTACCAGTGATGCAAGTGTACATCGATTGACCGAACACATCCCATACAAATCACCGGCACCTGCCATTTTTAAAAAGCTGGTTAAACACACAGTTTATATAAAGTTACTCCACAAATATGGAAAACGGCAATAGATAAACTAACGGCGAAGTCTCTTCTCATACTCTACTCTACAGAGTTGTTGAAGTTGTTGAATAGCACGCTGAAATTACATCTCCGATGGCTAGCTTATGTCACTTCAGAGTTCCCATTGGCGGTGCGAATATCAACCAGCAAAATGGACCCATTTAGTTCTCTGGGAACCACCCTGCTGGCTAGTTCCTGTAACTGAGTTCCCATAACTATCCTGTGCGAAATGCCTTATTCATAAAAACCCCACCCCAATTCAATATTTATATCAAGCATCAAATTTGAATTCAAATTTAAATTTGTATATTTATGTTCAAGCATCGCGAACAGTGAGTTTGCTGTGTGCGGTACAGTATTTTACTGGCACACAGGTCCTCCCCTCTCCTCTTTGCATCCACCTTCAGCGTTCCTGTCTCTGGCCTGTGTTAACGTCCTGTTTACAGACTTTGCAATATTTCCCACAAATGATGTTTTAGGAAAATTATTGCAACAGCTTAACCAAAATTAAACAAAGAAAATGGTTGTCAGTCATGTGTTTGGTGCAAAAACCAGCTGGTTCGAAGAGAACTGAGTCTTTAAATATACTTTGTTAAAGATTTACGAGGCATAAATAGTCCTCACTTTAGATGAACTCCCAAAAATAGTAAACTGACAACTACTAAATGTTTTATAACTACCTGAATTAATCATGAATTACAGTAGGAATACATGTTAATAAAGCATTTATTAAAACACTGAGTAACTATGACTATATGTCTAAATAATAAGATGTATAAATGTACATTTATATAGTTTATTAATTATTTACTTACACTTTCTAAATTATCTTATGAACCACTGACAACTGGTTTGTAAATAATGAAATACTTAATTTAGAAATGATAAATTGATCATTAATAAAGTATGAAAATACAATTATTAAACATAGATATTCTTATAAATCAAGAATAAAGCATTTTCAGCTGTATTTATAAACTGCTTACTAATCTCATTTTGATTCTTAGCATTTTAAATCGATTATCGACCAAAATCAATGATTCACTATTCAAACATACATGTTTCAAGATAGATTGCATCTACATCATCAGGATTTGTAATCGATGCAACGAGAAAACGAGTGAATCGTTACACCCCCACTTTACTAATGCTTAACGAACAGTAAAGGTATTTATTTATAACATTACAAAGATTTCTACTTCAAATAAATGCTGTTCTTTTGACATTTCTATTCATCAAAGATTCCTAGAAAATGTGTTTCTACTTAAAACATTGAGTAGAACGACAAAAGTTTTTGAGCACCAAATCAGCATTTTATGATTTCTGATAGATCATGATGCTAAAGACTGTATTAAAAATATTCCTTTTTTTCACAAAATTGGCCTTAAATTATTTTCAAGACTTTTTTTTATATTCCCTTAAGCATGGAGATACCCTGATAAGCATACTTATTCTCCTGTCTAACCAGCTGGTCAGTTCGGTTGCAAACAGATCTTCCCCAATGCGCTCCTCAGGCCACACCACATGTGCCAGATGTGAGTCGTCTTTGTGCGCGGAGTCAATCCCAGAATTTGTGAAGTTCATTATGTCAACAAGTTGTCCATGTGTTACTTTTTTCCTTTCCTTTTTCTGATTTATTCCTTAAAAAAATGACATGACTTTGCAGCACATCTTGCAAGCGATTGCAGTTCATATCCAGAGATTGAGCTTATTGGCAGGGCTTCAGACAGATATGAGTGTCCGCTCTTGATTAGAGCAAGGCCATGTGAGGAGATCATCTCATGAGGACATTTGTTTAATGTATTTAGAGTGCAACAAATACCATGCATAAGGCTTGGAGGATTTTGAGATGGACACCTTGATGACATTTAGAAAAACTTGGCATGTCCTGTTAATTATTGTTAATACATTTCCTTTTCTAATCATTTTGTTTACAAGGACATGACATGTCAAGGGGTTTATAAGTGTTTTCAACTGCAGGCAGATATTTCTTTTAGACATTATTAGATAAACAAAGACTTCCAGCCAAGAAAATCACTACAGTTTGAAATGACATATATCTCCATAACCGTATTTGTGACGTCTAACTCATGAGTTGTGCTGTATTTCTTTGTCTCAACACCCCATTAAGTACAAGCTACACCGGCTGCAGTATATTTTACAAATCTTAAACGAATCTCATGTTTCATAAATCAAATTATTTCAAGTTATTCTTCATCTCTGCCTATTTCATTATGTCACAATGAAGAACTGTGTCCGGTCTTCTCTGTTTAGAGCTTTAGAGGGAGAAAGAGCGCAAGTTTGTGTGTGTTCTGTCTTTTTCTTTTGCTGCAGACAGACTGGGGATGTCAGGTGCATGATGGGAAGTGGGTTCGCAGGGGACAGCAGTGTGGCGTAGGGCCAGAATCAATTGGCGGTGTAATGAGATGGCTTGGTGCCAGGTTTCCATGGAGCTCACTTTTCCTGTCCTTCACTGGAGGATTTGTAAATTAAAGGGAGAGAGAAAGCTTAGGAGGGAGACAGGAGAGAAAAGGAAAGAGGCAAACAGAAAGAAAAGGAGGGAGTGGGTGGCAGAGGAGTAGCAAAAGGGCACAACCAAAGGAGGGGGCACGGCGCTAGACAGAGAAAGGTGCAGCGATTTACAAAAAAGAAAGGGGGGGTGCGAGACGGAGCCTTGGACTGCTGTAGCTCCAGAGAGTTTGGCACAGTGCAATTCGCTGAAGATGATGGGGCTTCGTAATGTGCGCTGATACCTTTCAGACATTTTTTGTTTTTGATGCTGAACTCGAGCTCAGGATCTCAGAGATAAGGTGCACATGGTGTAGGGATGAAAAGAAGGTCTTCTTTCTATTTCTGTGTGCCGCACCTGTACATGGTTTTCATTTCTGCCCCCTTGAGCCAAGAATCCATCTGATAAAGCATAATAAAAATCAATCCAGTGATATGCCTCTCTTAAATCCAGCAGTGAAATAACTGCTGTGATAAGGCAAGATGTGGCTAATTAGCATTAAAAAAACATTGCTTATTTCAAGAGTAATTCACTTCGCGACTCTATTACGAGTAGCCTTGCGCGAGATCTTCCTCATATTATCACGGCTTTTGTCGAGCTCTGAGTGTACATTTTTGAATAGAGTATGCTTAAAAACTAAAGGTTTTCTCACGCACAAAGGACTCTCATCCTGTGCAATTCATAAAGGTCTTTTGTTTGTACAAAAGGCAAATTCTTTCATTAAGGAGCTTAATTCTTCCACTCTGAAGGTGTTTTGTTCACAAGATACTCAGTTTGACCATTTTAAATTTACCACCAGCTCTCCCGCAGGCACCACAATGTTTATTCATTTACATCATGATTTATCTGTTTATTCAAACTCATATAATCCTTTTTACTCTGAAGACAAATTTATGGCACTCATAGTTTATGGGTTTTAAACTCTTTAAGCTGGTAATTTATTTTAAATTAAACAGTTTGCAGAAGCTGGAACTATCCTTGTTTTGCCAGGCATTCTGGATTTGGGGGAGTGATGTGGATGTTGAGGGTTCCGACTGGGCCCGTGTTGGATTAGAAGCCTGAAGTATCTTGCCAAAGCATTTGAGGTCAGTTGGGGGCACACAAGACTGTAACCCTCTGAGAACCACAGAGGAACTGGCTGAGTCATGATCTCAAATCTGTTTCAACCAATCCTGAAGGGTGGATGCGACGACTGTGGAACAGAGTGGATAGTGTTGCAGTGGTTAGTGTGTTGACGGGAACAAAGACACTCTTCATGTCCTCTGAGCCTCACATGCATCATCTTGCATAAAGCTTGTTCTGGCTATACAGGGATACTATCCTCTTATTTCCCCAATACATTCTTAAGATGTGGAGCACAGATAACATAAAGCAAAGGAGAAGATGCTTGAACCTTACTGCAAATCAGAGCCAAATGACACTAATTGGTCCACCAACGCTGTTTTCCCTTGACTGCAGACTGCATTGTAATGAAAACAAAATGGCAGTTTTCTTTCCCACGAGATTAACAGTAATTAACTAGTATCACTGCTGGGCAGCAGGTGATGTCTCAGTCAGTAACAAAGGGCTGAATGGTCACACTACATTTTTGGATGTAATTGAGACACAGTTTACTTCGTATTTAACCTTTACCAACAATGTCGTTTTTTTTTTTTTGACATACTAATATTGATAATTTATTTAAAATGCTGTGTCTTAATCTAATGTAGAAGCCTTGGTTTTATAGTAAAAAACTGAATAGTACATATGATGTACTGTAGTGGGGTCCAGAAGTCTGAGACCGCTAGTGAAAATGCTTATTTTTGCATTTTTAATTGAATAACTGTTTAAAGAAATGTGCATAATTATGCATAATAATTGTATTTTTTTAATTAATATTTAAAAATGTAAAAATATAATTTGTATTTTTTTTAAGAATAAAATAATATTAAGAATGCTTTAGTATTAAGTTGTCCCCTGTTTGTTTTAATAAAAAACACTCTCAAGCTACATTAATTGTGTAAAACCTGATGATCATGTTATCCAGCATAATTTGAGGTGATTCAAAGAGCGTCTTGTGCTTCAGTGGTAACATCTGGTCTGACCATCTTTGCAAAGAAATTTATATGGTAAATGTATATTGTTTAGGTATCTTTTTATCTTGTTGTATCTTGTTTATTTGCAGACTGTACATTTATTCAAAATGTACAATCCCAATTTTTTTTTTTTTATTCTAAATCCCAATTTTCAGTGTGATTTCAGTTTTCGCCCTTCGAATCTCACTCTGTCTGGAAAAGGTCACCTTCGGGTGCAGTTTCTAGCTCTGGCTTTCTATCCGGCTGGTCAGGAGTGAGACCGAGAGACCGATGGCCCGTTTGTCTGAGATTTTGGTTAATGCAACGGATTGGTGGAGCAGTGCCGCAGTTGTGCGTGAGTAGAATATGAGAGAGAGAGAGGGAGAGGCATGGAATTTTGGAAGGGTGAGACATGGTGGCTTCTTAACTGAGTCTAAAGGCATATGTTTATCACCGACACAGTGCACAATGTACACGACTTTCCCTCCCTCCCACCATGCTATGAGTAGAGTACGAGGCACTGGAGGTATTGCTTACAGGGGAAACACCACAGCGTGTTCACATGGCTTCTCCCGTCCCCTGGGAAACGGCACATACCCGCCGGGCATTCAAGTCTATTAGGGTGTCAGCTTCAGTCTGCTGAGTAGAACCGGCATCTTAAAGTGTGAAAGCTTGAGATGATGGGCAGGTTTTAAAGTACTGTGTTTGGCCTTATGCTTACATCAGCGCTTTAAACATATTCCTTCTGCCGCTGCTAGTGTTTTGTTTTGGGTTTTATTTGGTATATTTTGGTCTGTTGCTCTGATTTATGCATGTCTACATACCTAAGCGCTATATTTGCAGATTGCTGATCCTTAGAAGATGTGCCACAATAAGACTCTCTATTCTTAGCCGCTGCACATTGATGCTCAAGCTAACTGTATTTCAATTAAAACTGCTAATTCCACTGATGTCCTGTTAGATTGCTAGAGAGAAATCAGTTAAAACAAAGGAAATGAAACTCTTTGGCTTTCAGTCATGTACAGAAGGTGTCAGTGTTTGCCGAAATGGCAAGTCCACCACGAAACAATTTTGCCCCAGCAAACAATGGCATGGGGCCAACGAGACTCTTTCAGAAGCCGGACTGAACTGCAGATTAGTATTTATTTTTGGTGCAGAGAAGTCTTCCAAGAAGTATGTGTGTGTATTTGGGAGGTGTATGTGTGCGAGGGTGGGGGGTTTGCTTGGGCGGGAGGTCGGTCCGTCCGTCGGTCTGGGAGAGGGGAGCGTGAGGACTGCCGAGGAGTTGTTACCTGGGTTGCTCCTCTACGGCTGGTGGAGAGAGAGAGGCAAGCGGAGGAGACGAGGTTAAGGGGTGACGGGACTTGTGCACAACTCCATTTTCATTTTTGCTGAATTTCCACTGTCGCTTCTTTCTTTTCTGTTTCGCTTCATTCAACAGAGTGAGTGAAAGAGAGGGAGAGGGCTATAGAGAGAGAGTGAAAGAAAATCAAGCCAATTTTTTTTAAGACTCGATCTTGGCTTTCTTACAAACAGATGTTGCCTGTCATTTGGTCGTTAAGCAGGCACATAGATCGTACAATACTGACTTGCTTTCTCTTATTTATGGTTTTATTACAAGGAAAATCGATCTCTTATAAACATGGGAATGTCTTTTTTCAAATTCGTTGTATTGTTTTTTTTAAATCATGCATTTTTCTCATCCATTTGCTCATTTCAACTTTTTTTTAAACTATTTTTTTTAGTTGCACATTTGTGTTTTGCTCTTTTGTGGGCCACAGTGGACATTCTCCATACCTTCTGGCAGTACTGTAAGTACAGTGAGTTCAAAGAGACCTTTTGGAAACAGTAAACAGACAGTCGGTAAGCATTTGATTCTTTCTATTCGGTATATTTGTTTACCAACTTGATACGTTTTGTTTTTCAGTGCATAATTTTTCGCATTTTTTATTATTGTAGCGGTGAATGTTGTTGTCCTTGGTATGGCATACGGGTTGGTGAGGCCCTGGGCGTGTTGTTGTGTCGATCTATGAAGTTGATCTGATGTTAAGTCCTGTATCAGTTCACTTTTCCACCCCACTGAAGTCTGCCCGTCCCTGATGCTTAAGATACACGGGGTCATTCTCATTCCCCTATTCAGCTGATTTTGAGGAGTCTTTCAACTTCTTGGCGTAGCCCCACTAACATAGTTAAAGGATCTTGGCACCTACTTCAAAGTCAGTTTGTTCATTTGTATTCAAGTAGTGGGAAACGGGAAGGGAACACAAACTGTCAGAAGCTCTTCACCGGAGGTGCGGTGCCAGTCTAAATTGACCATCAAATAATTTCACACTGAGCCACGTGTTATTAATGGCACTGGGTTTGGCTATGTGGGCCAGATATGCTCACACATCTTTATTATGCTAAGGAAGGGGCCTAAAACATTTGGATGCAGAAATCTTCTCCTTTTGAGAGAAATGCTTTTTCAATTTGGTGAGACAATATACTAATTTTTAGGGATGCACCGAATTTTCGGCCACCGAAATTTTTCGGCCGAAAAGGGCCCAAAAGTGCATTTTCAGTTTTCGTCCGAAAGACTTATCACCGAAACAATACGGCCAGAATGTTGTGATGACGCAAACAGAAACCGCGACCTGCACGTGCTTGTCAAGCAACATGTCTGCGGTGTGGACATATGTGGTTCATCTCTCATCTGATGACGCATCTATTATATGGGTTGTGATTTGAAAATAATGCTTTGTTTATGTTTCTGTTGATGGATACACTTGCTGGCTCCTCAGTGATACACTACAACAACAGCGATAATAAAAGAAAAACATGGGCAAAACGGTCTCCGTTTGTAAATTTTGTTCAATGCATGCGAGTGCTGCCGTATGTTCAAATATGACCAGTCGTTTTCGCCATTATCGCCGGGTGTAGAGCCAGAAGACGCGAATGAGAACTTGCGCGCTGTGAGAAGATTTGTCTCTGTGCACTCATCCGAAAGCGCGCACTCGTCTCACAGCGCGCAAATATTGAGTTTCTCTTTCAAGTCTTGCGCTAAAACGGACAAACTCACACAAAAAGTATGTCAACATGTCCATCTTGATGAGTATCCTTGAAGACATAGTCTGTATATGCCTTAAGTGAACTGTATACAGTCGAGAAACACAACGCATTTCGGTGCATTAGGTCTTAAAGGGGCAGTAGCCTTTACTGCGGTCTGTTTAATTTCAACAAAAGATAAGGACATCAATCACTGCTCTTGATTGAATAGCTTTTGTAAGTTTAATAAGGATTAATCTTTAATTTAAACAGATAAATATGCAGTTATTTTATATTTGATTACTTTATTAAATTTCTGTACCTTTCTGCAGGCCAGTAGGCCTGTACATCATTATTTAATGTACACATGAGTGAGGTCAAGTTAAACATTTTTAGTTTGAATTTTATTTTATACTGTGCATTGTTGCAATGTGCTTAATAAATATTTGCAAAATTTAGAATTGATTTATTATTTGAAACTTTAATATCAGTCTATGCAATTGCAATGCCTTGATTTTTAGTAAAGTTACACAGTCATAGCCATAAATGCAATGGTACTAATAATTGGCATAATTTATTTCGGTGTTTCGGTTTTCGGCTTTCATCCTTGGTTTCCTCGTTTTCGGTTTCGGCCAAGAATTTTGATTTCGGTGCATCCCTACTAATTTTTGTTTACTTTATTGCATAGGTCTGTGTATGCATCATTTCATTTTGAAATAAATCAACATGATATGTCAGGACTTTTTCAATGCTTGATTTTTCTTTCAAAAAAACATTATAAAAAAATTGGGGTTTGACTTCAAACCCTTTTTAAAAGGCATGTATTTTTAATTGTTATATGAAGCTATGCCATTAAAGAAAGTTGTCCGGTAATCTCCATATAGAGTTTTGTGTGTCAGCTCAGGTGTAATCCAGATGTTTAGCGTATAGATACTGAAAGATCTTTGATTGGCACTGCTCAGCTGTTGTCCTCAGATGCAGGCCCATAAAACTTAAAGAAAGATGATCTGATGGAATGGATAGAGGCCAAAGAGCTAGAAAATGAAAGGTTAAGGCATGCTTACGGGGTACTGAAAAGGCGTTTGATGATCCTTCAGAGGAGGGTTGGACATTGGCCAGCTTGGACACACCTTTGGTTTTCCTATTGTTCACAAAATTTCTATCTTTCCTCTTTTGTCTGAATGCTTGGTTTGCAAGGCAATGGCTTAATTGCCTGTCTGATTTGGAAATGGACAAGCAGATATTGATAAAACCTCTGATGTCCAGGAGCTTGATTTAATGTAAACTAAAATCTATTCTTTAAAATTAGCAGTATATTGCAATGGTGTGAACCAAGTGTTGAATTCATAACTGTTGTCTACTCGTGAAATCGCTTTTTTACTAGCTTTTCTAATTAACTTTGCCTGCATGTGTTTTTTTCAACACCTCTTAAATGTTCTGTTCAACTAGCTTTCCACCATTTTTCTCTAAATTTGGCTTTGTTCTGTGTCTTCAGGCTGTCTGCCTCCATTTTGAGAGCCTTTTCAAATAGAGACCTTTTAAATGAATTGGTTGCAGCTTATTTCTTCAAAAGTATGTTCAGAAACTGCATCAGCTGGTGCTTGAATATTTTAAATAATTTAATAAACATGTCAAAGTCATGATCTATAGCTAAGGTATATGCTATACAGCATAGGTCAAAATTCAAAATAGAAAGAAAACATCATAATAAAAATATTCTCTATGAAAATAATTAATAAAGGACGTTTGAATGTGCATTTGTGGTAGTGCTGTTCTATTTTCGCCATTTGTATATTTTTGTTAAACAAGGCTGTTGTTTGCAAGCTGCTCTTGACTTGGTTTTAGATTCATAGCCCACAGGAGAGCTGATGCATGAAGACACGTCGGGAGTCATTTACAAGAATAAGTCCAAATATCTCAGTGTGTGTTTGAATCTCTCCGATGATCTCGCCATTGTGGAGACATTTTCAGTTGTATCCAATCAAAACAGAAAGGGAAGAATCAGTTTTATTGATTGTTTGTTAGCTGAACCGTAAAACTGCAAATATGTTTTGCACCTCAGTGTATGTGCTGCCATCCCTATTTACATATGCAGTAGTCTCAGAATTGCAATATGCAGCCTTTATATGGTTGAAATTCATTTTCAGATTTAGAATTATTTGGCTTTATCCTTAAGAATGCAATAACTGAAGCCGATGGATGACTTTTGAACTGGTTTTTCTACAGGAAGAGACCTGCCTGCTGACACAAACCCGTAGATCCGAACTTGTGGTGACTGTCCACACAAGCTTGTATCTATAGGTATCTGTCTGTGTGGCCTTCACACCTACTATTCAGGGCCTCCTTTTAAACCACCCTGCACTCAGAATGTAAGATTTTAATCGTTTCTTTTAAAGCGTTTACAACCAAGAAGAAGTCTCATCAAAATTAACAATCAAATTTCCTTCTCAGATTCCCTCACGGTTTCTTCGGTGCCCCCAGGCTGAGGTAGTAGGTTGTATAGTTTAGAGTAACATCACAGGAGATAACTGTACAACCTCCTAGCTTTCCCTGAGATACACACACTCCTGCCTCAGCACCTCAACAAACAACTTTACTTTTGCTGACGTTCTCCACCTGTGTAGTCTTTCTCACTAAGGAGCTATATAAACACAACAGCATAAACAAAACATCAGATTTTCATTTCCTGTAAAATGACTGAGCTAAAGCAAAATGATTCCCAGAAGCAGACACTGACCAAGCACACCAAAGACCTTGAGGTTAAACACAAGAGTCTTAGTATAATAGTTGTATTTACAGTATTTATTTTCTTCAGAAGTCGAGCACATTTTTATAGTCTCAGGCGAGAGGGGTTTCTATTCTTCCATGTAATACAGAGTAGACGGTTTGTGCTTTTTCACATTTAAACTTTGAAATGTACACTGCGTTTCAGTAGTTTGGGGGTCAATAATGTTTTTAAATAGTTACTTAGTTATGGTGTGAAATATTAGGTATCACCTTATTTTACAGTGTCTTTATTACACGTTACATGTAGGTACTATAGTTATTACTATAAATTGTGCTTAATTACATACAACTAGCCTAAACCACACCTAATCCTAACCCTACAGTATGTACATGTAGTTCATTATTATTACTAAGTACTTAAATATATAATTACACTGTAACATGGACACCTTAAAATAAAGTGTAACTGATATAATATTATGGTAACACTTTAGTTTAGTGTTCAGTTGCTCAACTGCTTATTAGCATGCATATTACTAGGATATTGTGTGTTTATTAGTACTTATAAAGCACATATTAATGCCTTATTTTGCATGGCCATATTCTACATGCCTTAACCCAATACATAAACTATTCATAAACAGTAGTTTTAGGAGACATAGTTAATAGTTAGTCAATAGTGCCAATTTGACCCTATAATCTAAAGTGTGACTATTATTATTATTAATAACAACAGCATTTGAAAACGACTTTTGTTGATGTAAACTAATGTAAGAAGGTTTAATAAGTTATAATATTATTTTTATATTTTTAATTCAAACAGATTTCTAATTAGATGAATTAGAGCACAGTTTAAGGCAAAAAACATTTGTAAATTATACTTCCGTGCATGTTCAACAGCATTTCACGTACATGGTACTGACATGGTGCTTAATGATTATAGTGGGTTGATACCGGTAAATGTCTAAAGTTAACTTAATGTCACATGTATATTCTTCTTCCCATTCCATCCCATTACATTTTTTGTATCATCATCAGTGTGATCATTTCTGTAATCATTTCTGAAGACTCGTGAAGAATTATTTTGCTCACTGTGTTGAACTCTTGTTAGCAAAAACTTTAGCCATAATGTGTTAGTAGATCAAGTCTGCATTCAAAACTTTCTTTACCGCTAATTAAATGTTAATGAATCTTAAGGGGTTTCAAACTGTCCACAGTTTTATTTTAATTACCTTAGTACCCAATTATTTAGAATTACTTTGAATAGGCCTTTTTTATGTCTTATTTTCTTTTCTTCACACTCTCCAAATGTGAAGTGTCTAAAACAGACCATTAAGGAATTTTTTTGGATACATTTAAAAATAAAAACATTATGTTTTAGGATAGATAATGCATTAGGTCAAACTGTCCAATATACAGTAGCCTTATAAATTTGTGCTGTTAAATCGATTAATCGCAATTAATCGCATCCAAAATAAAGTTTGTGTTTACATAATATATGTGTGTATTGTGTATAAGTATTATGTATATATAAATGCACAATCATTCATGTATATATTAAAGAAAAAAATTATATAAAATATTTATATCACGGTTAATCAATTTGACAGCACTATTCAAAATATATTATAAATGAAAATATATAATTTGTGATTACAGTCAAAGTATTTATCTGCCATTAAAAAACAAAGGGATCTTAGGACAACAGCATTAAACCTTAACATGTCTCTAGAATTTCCTCACTGTGGGGATTTTGATTCATCCCAGTAATTCAAATCTTATGATTCCTTTCATCAGATTTGTTTATATTTGTTTTTAATTTACCCTTACGGTCTACTAAATTCAACAAATAAAATATCAGTGTCTTAAACTTCTGCACTCTTGCATGAGTTGTTGAATTAATCTTCATGAACCATCGAAGGAACCGATTCAGTAAAACTGAATTAGGCTACTTGAGAGAAACAAACTAATGCTGTGGAAAATATGGTTAAATTGGTTATATCAATATGTTTAATGAATTACTTTTTAACACTGGGCAAAATTACAGCCAAGTAATGACAAAGAGTTTACACCATCTGTTTTCAGTGGTTTTCATGGGTGCAAAGATGATGTACAAAGCCTGAAGTTTGTATTTACTGTTAAGTAGATATGTCATGCTTACAAGCAAACACTTTAGATGATAGCAGCATGGAGCGAGAATAAAGTACCGTATGAGACCTCTGATCCACGAACAATGGAGGCTGAAATAGATTTTTCGGTTTCTATTAATGCCCATGCTGCTGTCGGACCTGTCGTCATCTTACACCAGTGGAAAAGGCAGAAATGTCTTCAACTGCCATATTAGCTGCTTTTCAGCAAAATAAAATAACAAAATGAGGCACCATTTGAAATATTAATCAGCAAGCAGATTTTAATGATTACAAGTAATTATGAGAAAAGAGAGATTCTAGGTTCTCTTTTTTCCCCTAAGATGTCAGATGATATTTGCACTAAAAATGCTGGGTTAAGAAGATGGAAAATGGACAAACCCAGCAATTGGATCATTTGCACCCAGTGAATGGGTTGTTTTAACCCCGTGGTTGGGTTAAATGTTTGCGTAAAACAACCCAATTGCTGGGTTTTTCCATTTTCAACCCAACTTGGGTTGTTTTTAACCAATATATATTCTTATTTAATGGTAATAGCATTACCATGAAAGTGATGAAAATGCTCACAAGTGTGTACTTGTGTCCTTTTGTTTGCAACAGCAGAGGCTGTCTGACTATACATTCACTTTATTTTTGCTCTGCTGTAATAGGATCCTAAGAGCAACAGAACACATGGATGTGCATATGCTCAGCGCACAAAGCTTTAGAAAGATTGAGTGAGATGTTATCTTCGTTGTAGGTCTTACTGGCTGGAGATTTCATGTGAACACTCCCTTACAGCCTTTGCTGGAGTTCTGGAGCAAACGGCTGCCCCCCAATGGTGCAGCTTTTCACTAACCCCACACACACTGAAACAGACAGCTGTACATTGCTTAGCATCTGATTCTAACAATCCTTCCAGGGTGTATGTATAATCTGTCTTTGATGTTACTTTATTTCCCATTTTTCCGCTCCTTTCTTTTCCCGTATATCTGCGGCAATACAACTGCGAAAACGTGTCTCGTTTTGTGTGTGCCTTTAGTCGGCCAGGAGGCTCTGTGTGCTGCGTAATGTCAGCCTTGAAGCACGAATCCAAAGCAGATCAGAGAACGGAGAGGGTCCAAAGCACACAGAGGTTTGTAGTTTTCTGCTCCTCTACTTGATAATCGCTGCCAAAGGTAAAGAGCTGTGACAAACAAACAGATTTTTCAGCTCACCACTTCCACTCTGAGGCATTCATGCACATTCATTAGCTCTCTCTTGTTTATGAAAGCTCTCGAAATGCTCTACAGCCATGTTGCCTCTCTCTTGTGCCGACATTCTGAAATACACACGTTTAACTTATTTGAAATGCTTTGTGTCTGCCTCATTAGCTTAATATCATCTTTACTTGCATTTGGTAATTGTGAGACTATCCATGGCACAAAAGTATATGCTCTCTCGGAAAACAGTTACAATATGATCATCTTAGTCTCGCTATACTGATCTATTTCCTTTTTAAACAGAAGATTCAAGCAGGGCATATTAAAGTTTTTATTATTTAATTTTTTTTAAAAAGCCAGTAGTCAGCCATGAACTTGATTCGCAATTTGCTAGTCAATAGCAGATGTTATTAAGGGGAGGGGCATTTTAACAGAGAGCATTTGATTGGACAAAAATCTATTTAGTGCAGAATGAGTCATCAATATTTTTGCAATACATTTAGGATTACATTAGCATATAGCCTCAAAGCTAAAACGCACAGACTAAAAGACACAAAAATGCTACTGATATACTAAGTAATTACTCCAGTTGATAGTATGTAATGAGTATTATCAAAGTCACATATTATAAGTATCACTAAATCAAGGGTTTATTTGGGTCCTAAAGAGGTGCCTCTTCCCTCGTTCAAAATCCTCATTAGAACTTCAACCACAATGTTTGTTATGCAAGGTATGAAGCACTATAATTACACCGCTTTGCTAATGGCCTTATATTTTACTTCTCTGGAGACACGTCTGCTAAACATAGCTGAAGTCATAATCTTACAGTGAGCACTTAGCATTCTCTACAGAAGGAATGACTGGATTTAGCATTTGAAATACTGTACAATTTTGCCATAAACAGTTTTGTTGCCACAAGAAAAAAAAAGCCATATCCTCTTGAAATAAAAAAAAATCACAGTTGTCTGGTTGTTCCAAAGGCCCACACAGTGAACAAGTGCTGATCTCATTCTGTGTAATTTTAACTGCTCTGATGTTTTTTTACGAGCAAATCATATAAAAAAATGGTAACAGATTTTAAAAGCTCGGATTTTATTCTGAATATCTAATATCTAATATAGCAAACAGACAAATTGCACACAATTACATGCATGCTAAAGACCTCGGAATTAATAGTACAGCATATGGAGTTGTCTTGAATGTTTGCATTACCCACCATGCATCAAATATGCTTTACTCTACTTTTCTAGGTCTTTAGCATGCATGTGTAATTGTGTGCACGTATATATACGCGTGTCTGCTCGCTATAGGCTCTAGGCGGCAGCCGGCGCAGTCAAAGGCAGTCTAATATTAGCACCTCACTGATGGCTTGCTGTATCTGGACGAAAGAGGGTGATAAATGAGGATAGCACCGGTGGGGGCCTTGGAGACGAGGGGGAAAATTTAAAAGGGATAGCATCTCTGTTTTACCCCCGAAGAGCCTGCATGCATGTCCCATCCTCATCAGAGAGGATATAACACATCTACGTATGACGCCTAGAGATTAGACAGAGACAGCAAGATCATGATGCAAGTGAAGAAAAGAGAGGAAGAGGGCAGTGTGGTGCTGGTTTGCTTTCCTTCCACTCCGGTCACTGATTTTATCCCATGCACTGTTGTCCGTCGCTAGCCTCCCTACCTGCTTGGCTCATCCCTCCCCCATCGGCACGGGCTACTCTCCCCCCTCGCTCTGACCAAGCCTGGGGGAGCCAGTGGAGATTAAATGTAGCCTCTATAAGCCAAGCACATCATGTAGCTGTGTTTCTAGGGCCTCTCTCTCTGTCTTTCTCCCTCACTTTCATTCTCTTTTTAAAGGATATTGTTTATGATGCCGGGCATGTGATGGGGACTTCTAGAATGTCAATGTCATTGGGAATAACAAATGTACAGATATTTGAAAGCAATTAAGTAAAAATGTCTTTTTTTATACTATTTCTCTTTCTCCACCAACATCCTCCCCCTTCGGGTTGATACTCCAGAGAAGTGGGCCTCTGGCTTTAAATGATCACAGCTGTGCGAGCAAATTAATGGATGATATTTCTCTGTTTTCCCCCTTTCTCCAACTTTTTTCAACATGGATTTATAAGGAGGGGAAGACGGACCAGGGGTGTCACGCTTCTACGTTTCCCCCCTCCTCTTTTCAGTTTTGCATGCATCTCAGTCTGCTCAACTCCGAGAGAGAGGAAGAGTGTGCATGTGTGTGTGTCCTGGGAGAGAGAGAGAGAGCGAGAGAGATGGTGAGGGAGGGAGAAAATGAAATGTAAGACAGATACGGAGAGTGAAAGAGAAGAAGGGGGTGTGGAGAGAGCGAGCTAGCGAGAGTGGAGAGCCAGTAACGCGGTGCATTGATGCATTTGCAGCGTCTCAGTCGTGTTCTTTCAGCGGGACGTAGCCTGGGGTTTTTGGCAGCAGCAGGCTGCCTGTTTTCCATCATCCAATCGAGCCAGACCTGGAATAGGGATATACGCGTGAACAGAGTTGCCGCGGCTGAGCAGTGCTGGACGGGTGAGGTGAAGTGAATGAGTGAGAGTCTCTGTGCTGTGTGTGCGTGTGTGTTTACCCCTCCTCTCCTGAGATCCAGCAGACTGGCATGATTTGCTGGTAGTGTGGCCCTGGCTGCTGCTCGGACTGTCTCTCATCCTCAGTGCCATCACACCACCCTTCGGCTTTTCTTCATCGCCACGCTCTCCACCTCTGCGGCTTTTTCCGGCAAGCTATAATATGGACGCACGGACCTGTGCTTTAATATTTCCATCCATCTCCTCTCCTGTCCACCTCTCCTCATTTTCGTTCTTCCTCTTTCGTTTCACGCGACTCCTTTTTTCTAGCCTATCAAATTTGCACAAATTTGTCAGCGGGTCTAGCAACAAAAGTTGAAATCTGAGATTTCTCTCTCTCTCTTTCTTTCTCTCACCCACTTTCTTTGTCAAGCAGGCTGCGAGAGAACTTCGATCGGCTTAATGCTCATCCTCATCCTCGCACCAGGGTGAGTTTAAAACCATTTTCTGCTTCTCCCCACCCACAGCTGTAGCATCTGTTAGTGTCTTCATTACCTTTGTCTGAAGCAGCTTGTGCTGGGCTTGCCAGTTAGCAGTAAGCTAAATTCTTGTATTAGTCTACAACACTTCATGGTTTAGCTAATGTTAGAATTTAGTGGTTTAGAGTAGCCAGTGATGTATGTTGGGGACACCAGTAGTAAGTCACAGTGGCTAGAAAGAGAGCTTTTTATGATTAGCGTTGAATGCTTGTGAAGAGAGCTTAGTGAGACAAGAGCTGGTGAAGAGTTTACCTGGAGCCAGGGGCATTTTTTCCAAGTGCCTTATTGTTCAACGTTAGAGACGGAGTGGGGGTGTTGGGGAGGGAGAGTGAGCGGGCTAGTGGGGGGAGGGAGAGATAGGTCAAAGTTGTGTTTAGCTGAAGGTTGCACTTGTTGTGTCAGACAGACAGGCAAACAAGTGTCTGGGGATTGGGGGATGCGCAAATGCTATGAGTAGATGGGCCTTTTATTGCCATTCATTCTTCTATTTTTTTTGTTGTGGCGGGACACATCAGAGTGTGACCTTGTGCTCAAATTTTGTTGCAGGTTGGCGGTCAGTCTGCGAATGTGCCTCTCACAATCCCTGAGACCCTAACTTGTGACGTTTTCCTGTTATGTGCACGGGTTAGGTTCTTGGGAGCTGAGAGGGGCGCTCTGTCATCAGCCTGCCGGCGTCGGAAACAAAGACATTTTAGTCAACGGTGAAGCACAACTGACAGAGGAGAGAGGAAGCAGCTAGTTGTGTGTATAAAGGGACAGTGTGCATGGGGGGGGGGGGGCGTTGAAGAAATGCCAGCATAATGGTCATGTGATGCGCTAGTGGGTAGGATCAGCTGAGGATTCATTGTTGAAGGGATAAGGTTAAGAAGAGGATATTTGATTCCTTTACATTTTTTGAGTTTGATGTGAAATGCTGCCAGCCAGGACCTTGAACACATGTTAAAGGGATGAAATGTTAAAATCTCTGTCATCATTTATTTACCCTCACCTTGCTCCAAACCTGTATGACTTTTTTTTTTCTGTGGATGAAGATAATTAGAAAAATGGCTTTTTTTCTATACAGTGGAAGTCAATGGTAACCAAAACTGTTTGGTTCCCAACATTTCTTAAAAATATCTTCCATGTTCTGCAGAAGAAAGTCATATAGGTTTGGAACAACTTGAGGATGAGTAAATGGTGACAGAATGTTTGGGTGAACCATCCCTTTATTGACCATATCTTATATTTCCAATTTCATTTGAGAGCAGCACAAAGTACTATGGAGAGCGTCATGCTAAAAGCTCGGTACACTTGTGTTTGACCTCAGAGAGCCCTCAACTGCTCACCTTGTAGATGTGAATGTCATCTTTTTAATGTGTGTTGGTCCGTGTGTGTGTGTGTGTGTGTTAAGTCCCTCATGCTTTCTGGCATGGCTTTAGCATGTAGCATGGCTACTGTGTTACTCAAGTGCTGACTAGGCCTTACTTTTTTGGTTGTTGACGAACCTTGATGTAAATCGCTTCAACTAAACCATACGGTTTAGACACTAAACCTTACAGATCAGCAACTGGAAGACATCATCAGTTGTTGAGAGTTCACTGATGCTCTATTGTGGTTTGTTTCATTTTCTTAGTGTGTCAGTGGACCACTTGTTCGTTCTTGTGGCACATCTGGCCACTGTTTAAAATGGCATTGAGGCAGCATTTAACCAAAGGAATTATGCAAAACTATGCAAGAGCTACGGTGAGAGTAATGATTGCAGACTCTACACAAACACCTTTGCTGTCTAAGACATTTTTGGAAATTTGGAGAGACAGTAAAAGGCTTAACGAGAAAAAGGCTTGCTCACAGTTCATGTACGGTGCAGTGTTGCGATTAAGGCATCGGCCAATGCATCGTACGTATAATGCATCGTGCCATCACACCCACATCCCTGTCTGTCTTTCTTTCTCTACCCACCATTACACCCACAGGCTGTCTCTCTACCTCTCTCTATCAGTACCCACTGTCGCATTTAAAGAAAACTCTCTTCATCACAAACAGTGTTGCTGCTATTGCAGACATTGAATGCTTTGGGGTTTAAGGTGTGATATGTGGTGTTTTTTGCTAGGGAGAGGAAACGGTGAAGCACTTTTTCGAGGTTACCTTGCTATCTAAGAGGATTTGTCTGATACATTCTGCTTAGATTGCTTACTAAATTACTGATGAAAATCGTCAAGCTTTTGCGAGCATTTCTGAGGCTCGTAGTGGGCCAGTCTCTTCTATGGCATAGCATGGCATAAAATGGGCTTTACCCCTGTCTCTGCAGTGCTGTACTCTGGCGTCTAGGCTGCAGCTCTATTGTTCACTCCTGTCTCTCTGTGCTCACGTTGCACTCCACTGGCACTGGGACAGCCTCCCTGAGCCTGGCCCACTTTTAAGGTGGACTGGTGAACATGGAGGAAGCCATACAATCGTGTTTAAGGCAGACTGCGACAGGTTTGCTAACTTAGAACAAAGGCTGCCGCAGTGAGGAAGGATGTGCAGGTGAAGTATTAGACAGCGCTGGGGTGGGTGACGCCCATGGATAAGCAGCACCGAGCTATCTGACACACTTCCAGCCAGAGCCATCCAGTCGGGTCCAATTGATCTGTTGAGACTTAATATTCACAGTCTCACTTATCCCCGTGAGAGTTTCCAAAGACGTCTTTCTGAAACACTAAAGCTGCTCTGGTCTAAAAAGTGCAAAGGCAGCCTGTTTGATGGACCGAGATTATTAATTTAGTGGTGGTTAAAAGTTGGATATGCGAAGTTGGTTGGTATAGTGATATAGTGGTATAGTTGGTTGGGAAAGTGGTATAGTGTCCTTCTACTTTGATTGGGTTTTCATAAAAAAGAAACGGGACTTGGATGGTGACCACATGTTGTTTATCACAGTGTTCATTTATTTTTTAAATAAATCATGGCAAGATGGTGTGGAAAGCACGTTGTCTTTCAGAGGCAACATATTTTCCATGCCCACAGGTGGTGTTGCCCAATATTTGGTCGACATATAAATGGGTGGAGAAATTGCTCCAGATTCTATGCTAAGATTTAAAAGAATGATTCTGCGCTACTCATTGCATTTTGATCTTTAATGAAAGGGAAGTTTTGGCTGAGTGTCTACTGAGCAGTCACATGGAGAAGGTATGTGCTTGTCCATGCTCTCCAAGTGGGCAGAATGAACGAGAACGTACTGTCTGTCTCATGTGAACATGCTGTCGTTGCTGAGTAGATGATCATGTGTGTCTGTCATACCTTCATCTACATGCAACATTCCTGAATACTCCCCCCCTTGGGAAAGGGTAGGCTACAGCTAGTGCTCTGATTAATGATGCTAAAGAGCACAGCTGTGTGTGTATGGAGTGTGTGTAATGATATATCAGCCAGTCCGAATAATGGACTGATATTTGACCATTTTGAGAATATCTGCATCAACTGATTGCCTTATGCTTTCCAAATAACGGAAGTGGTACATTTGCAATTAGTCATTTAGATAAAAACAAAAGAAGGAACATCACAAGTCATTTAATATATAGCTTCTCTCCTGTGCCAATTCCAAAATCAACCAGTTATTTTATTGAATATTTGGTAAATACTATGTCAATTTAATTTAAGCTACTTGTTGTATGTCTTATTTAACATCAAGCTGTATTATATATATTTCAGAATTATACTGGCCACCCCACTCTCTAGGTATTAACATTGACAAAGCCCATATCGGTGGACCGCATGAAGAGTGTACCTGTATGATGAAGACATCATCTACAGAGGTCCATAGTAGTGGCATAGGCTCAACTGCTCACTGCCTTTAATAATGAGCGTTGAGAGAGTTCGCTGTCTACATGGCCATCTGCGCAAGTGGGCTGGCACCTCGGACCTCAGTGCAGGTTAGAGCAGCTTAAGGATTACCAGCACAGGCATAGGAAGATTAATCAGCTCACAGGCCTAACCTAATTAAGCCAGCGGGGAAATGTCACCGGTATATATCAACAAGCCTTTCTCTTTCACTCAGCCCTGCCCAGCTCAGGAATGCAAGGATAGGTCAGTCCTCTCATCCTTTGGCCCGGACTATCCGTGGAGCTCACCGAACAGTGTTCCTTTCACTGCACTCAGGTCAGTTGGTTCATATGGAGATGGCCTGGAAATCCCCTTCCTTACTGTGGGAATGTGCTGCTGGGTCGGACCTGTTCTGGCTCATCTCACTGGGCCTTACTGAACTCAATAGCTGCGGAAGCTAATGGTGTGATATTACGTGTTACATTCGTATTTGTTAGATTTTAGCTATATATATTTTTTAATTAAATACATTTAGGGATGTAGGAATGATCTGAAACATTAGTGGGACACAAAATACTTCAGCAGCCTGGCCCATAAATATTAATTAGGTGATATTTTGCTCAACTGCAGAGGCTTCCGCATTGTCTTAAAGCTGTTGTTTTTTGTGTATGGCAATTTTTTTTTTTTTTACAAAACATAATGACAAGCTCTTAAAATATGATTGTTGCTCAAAAGGGGGATGTAGAGATCCTAGAAATTTCAAAAAATGTCAGGAAATGTTGCAGCTGTACAAAAAAATTCTGTAAAATTTCCGGTTAAAAAACGGCATGTGTGGTTGCTTTACCGTAAAGAAATATGGTAGCAACATTTTAGGTTTTACAGGACAGGTTTCATCATGTATAAATGGTGCAAAGAAAATTGCATTTAAAATACAAAAATAATATTCAACTAAAAAAATTACATTTTAGTATTTACATATGACAGTCCCTTCAGCCAATAAAATTAAAATCATTGTGCCATGTGCTTGACATTTTTGCCAACAAGGAAACGAAGGAGACATTAGCATGTTAGGTCACATCCTGTCAAGACTCCATTGTGAGTTCAATTAAATAAAAAAAATGAAAAAAAAATCTCTCATTTTAATGCATATTTTGTCAATAACTCAAAGACCAAAAGATCTTAGTGTTATGCATAAATGACAGGGGATTTAGGGGATAGATGTTTTCTAGCTTCACTATTGTTCATTACTGGCAGGCAGTATAATGGCCGTTTTGCCTGTGTTTTAGGTTGAATTTTAGTAAGTAAAAGACAGAGCGGAAAAGCTGTACCTTTTCAAGAAAGTATTGATGACAGTGGCGGCAGTGCATCAGAAAATAAGATCGTAATAAGAAAGGAATAAGTTGAAGATCAAGGAGGATAGAAGCAGTGAGGGTGATTACAGAGATGAAGAATATAAGACTGTTGTGGAAGATAGCATTTTGGTACATTATCCTATGCAAGTTTGGAAGATGTGATCCAGGTCAGGAAAGATGCCACTGCCTATTGGCCTCACTACACTGACGTACAAATGTCAAACTAAACAGGTCAAAATCAAGGGAAAGAGTGGGCTACATTGAAAATGAAGAGTCTTGTTGATTTTCACTTGTGCTGCAATCAATGATTTAGATTTGAAGAAGAAAAGAAACAATGGTAAAGATTTTTGACATGGACTTTCCAGGCACCGAAGTTGCATCTGAATTTGTCTACTTGACATTTTCACATGCGAGTTCCAAATAAAAATATAGTAGTACAAGATGAAATGGAACATTAATAAAGCCTTTTAATGTTTTTTGTTGTTGTTGTTGTTGTTTAAACACTGACTACTTTTCAGATAGTGAAAATGCATTTGAATGTGTGTGAAGTTTCAGACAATTTGCAAAAAATAATTTACCCTAATAGGACAAAGTCAGTTATAAATGATGGTACCCTAAAGAAGGTCAAAGGTCAAATGTAGAAAACTAATTTTAGAATATTATTTTATTCTTAAATATATATTTTTTTACCTATAATTTCCTTTTTCAGAAATCATTATAATATGCAGATATGCTGCTTAAGAAACATTTCTTATTATCAATGTTGAAAACAGTTGTGCTGCTTAATATTTTTGTGTAGAAATTTCAACATTTATTTTGAATTTATTTGAAATATAAAGTATTCAAATAAGTATTCAGACCCCGTTAAATGTTTCACTCTGTTATATTGCAGCCATTTGCTAAAATCATTTAAGTTCTTTTTTTCTCATTAATGTACACACAGCACCCCATATTGACAGAAAAACACAGAATTGTTGAGATTTTTGCAGATTTATTAAAAAGGAAAAACTGAAATATCACATGGTCCTAAGTATTCAGACCCTTTGCTGTGGTACTCATATATTTAACTCAGGTGCTGTCCATTTCTTCTGATCATCCTTGAGATGGTTCTACACCTTCATTTGAGTTTGATTATACTGATTGGACTTGGTTAGGAAAGCCACACACCTGTCTATATAAGTCCTTACAACTACCTGAAGAGCTCAGAAACAGAATTGTGACAAGGCACAGATCTGGACAAGGTTACAAAAAAATTCTGCTGCACTTAAGGTTCCTAAAAGCACAGTGGCCTCCATAATCATTAAATGGAAGACGTTTGGGACGACCAGAACCCTTCCTAGAGTTGGCCTCTTCGGTGGAGAAGAGCCTTGGTGAGAGATGTAAAGAAGAGCCCAAAGATCACTGTGGGTGAGCTCCAGAGATGCAGTCGGGAGAAAGTTGTAGAAAGTCAACCATCACTGCAGCCCTCCACCAGTCGGAGCTTCAGAGTGGCCGACGGATGCCTCTTCTCAGTGCAAGACACTTGAAAGCCTGCATGGAGTTTGCTAAGATGGTGAGAAATAAGATTATCTGGTCTGATGAGACCAAGATAGAACTTTTTGGCCTTAATTCTAAGCGGTATGTGTGGAGAAAACCAGACACTGCTCATCACCTGTCCAATACAGTCCCAACAGTGAAGCATGGTGGTGGCAGCATCATGCTGTGGGGGTGTTTTTCAGCAACTGGACAACTGGTTGCAATCGAGGGAAAGGTGAATGCGGCCAAGTACATGGATATCCTGGACGAAAACCTTCTCTGTGACTGTTCTTGAATGGCCCAGCCAGAGCCCTGACTTAAACCCAATTGAGCATCTCTGGAGAGACCTGAAAATTGCTGTCCACCAAAGTTTACTATCCAACCTGACAGAACTGGAGAGGATCTGCAAGGAGGAATGGCAGAGGATCCCCAAATCCAGGTGTGAAAAACTTGTTGCATCTTTCTAAAAAAAGACTCGTGGCTGTATTAGATCAAAAGGGGGCTTCTACTAAATACTGAGCAAAGGGTCTGAATACTTAGGACCATGTGATATTTCAGTTTTTCTTTTTTAATAAATCTGCAAAAATGTCAACAATTATTTTGTTTTTCTGTCAATATGGGGTGCCGTGTGTACATTAATGATTTAGTGCCATGTGTACATTAATGAACTTAAATGATTTTAGCAAATGGCTACAATATAACAAAGAGTGAAAAATTTTCGTACCCACTGTAAATTCATTTTTTTAATTTTTTTTTTTTATCTCACTGACCCTAAACTTTTGAAAGATAGTGTACGTTTAACACGATGTCGTAGATCAAATTGGGGTGTAATAAACAAACTGTCATTTATTAGCCTCATTCATTCTTTTAATTTTGCACTGAATCTGAATTTCTAAGCATGATAATCAATCTTCGACTCTATGTATGTAATTCTCTCCGTAATCAGGCTTGGTGACTGATTAATTTGTCATTAATAAACATTGTCTCTTTTGGCTGTGGCCCTGTTCCCTCGGGAGCCAGGAATTGTGTCGCTGTGGTGACTGTTGTCAGTGCGATTTGCATGACAGTGGTTGACGTTTGTTTCTCAGCGATTTGCCAGGGGCAGCTAGTGGCCAGGTCTCTGAGTGCCGAGAAAAGCATGGTGGCAGCTCTGTCTCTCACTCTGTCATCATCAGCTCTGCATGCATGTGTGTGTGTGTGTTGCCGTCAAATGAGGAACAAAGGAACATTCAAATCATGTTTCTCACACTTCCACAAGCACCTTGAGGAAATAATGGCCCCGGTGCTGTAAAGGGCAATGCTCATTGGTAACGGGTATTACAGATTGCCAGAGCTGTATCCTAAAGCCTCCCCAATTATATGGCACATGTCATACAAAGCCTTCATTCACACTGGAAGTCTACGCGTATTATAAATGTTCAACTGTCAAACGTATTAATTCTTTGCTGCAGTGCAATCGTGCCCACATATTATGATATCTGGCAGAGTTTGAGACGCTTTTTGTTATTTTGTTGTTTCAGGACGCAGTTCAGCCTCTCATATCTCAGTCTCATTTGATGTTGAATTAGTTTGGCATCAGCTTCACATAACCTTATAGGAGTAGAGCTGCCGTGCTACAATGGCCAGAATATTGATAACAGATGTTCAAATGGCTTATCGGATCATTGTTTACATGCCAAAGTAATCTCTCATTATTATTTGAGTTATTGTTATTATAAGCTGATGTTTTTGTTTGGTACTAGCAGTTTATTAAAGATTAAAAAGGGAGATTTTGATTTATTGATTTTGAAATATTTTTTGCCAAAAATAGATGGAGAAGGATATTATATTATATTATATGTCTAATAAAATGGGATTTCAAATACTTGCCAAAATTGTATTTTTTGATAAGATTTATTTAGTATTTAAAAAATGCATTTTGCCAAAAATAAATGGAGAAGGATATATTATATTATATTATATTATATTATATTATATTATATTATATTATATTATATTATATTATATTATATTATATTATATTATAAATACTGTCACTGAAAATGTGATTTCAAATTCTGAAAATTATTTCTATCCTTCATTTCCTTGTGATGTTGAAACACATTAAACCACCTTAATTCATTTATAACAAGTCCATTCATTTTTTTTAAGAGCTTGTTTGAATTATTTATTTGAGCATGTTAAGATTTTTTAATTTTAATGAAGAACAAAAATAAATCTATGTTCTCTGGACAGCTGAAGGTTTGAGACTGGTGCTGCTGAAACGGAGAGCTGCACAGGGAGAGATGGAGGCAGACTGTCACTGTCTGTGTTTGTGACTATTGACTAACCTGAACAGAGAGACAGAGGGCAGGATGGGTGTGAGCCATCGGCCTCAGACTGTCCTTCCTGTCCTCTGCTTAGAAAAGATGTCAGGCGTGCATCCATAGATGCCTGCTTTGGATGGACAGCACGTCTTCTCCTTCCCTCAACCTCCAGGACAACATAATACACAGTGCTGGCTTGTCCTGATGTTAAAAAACCCATGCGAACAAAAATACACATATGTATAATATAGCTTTTCAGTAAATGAGAGAACATTAAAATCATGACATTCAACACACTCCTCTAGAGGTTTGGAGATGTCTAGACTTTAATTGGACATTTGCCCTAATGACAAATAAAGACGGGGGATCATTTTTATAGCCACTTTTTGTATAGACACATTAAGAGTCTTGGCTAAGAAAACACTTCTGATCATTTGTACTAATACAGCACAGGAAATATATACAAATCTTTGCTGTTTAGCAGGGCATGTTGTCTCTTGCGAGTTGCCGTAAAACTAAAACAATTAGTAGACACAAAAGTCATGAAACAAAGGGTTTTTTTTGGCCAAAAACCATATATATGCATTACATGACATTTTTAAATCAACCTCCATTATATAGTTAACACTTAAATGACTAATCCCCGGTTTCACAGACAAGGTTTATAGTCTCAGATTAAAATGCATGTTTGAGCAGTTTTAACTGAAAGTTAACCATGTTTTTCTAAGGCATTTTTATAAAAGCTACTTAAATGCCCTATTTGAACTAAAGCCTGGCTTATTCTAAGCCCTGTCTGTGAAACCGGGCCTATTTGTCAGTGTGGCTTTTCACTTGTTGACTCAACAATATTACTCATATGACTGTTGTATGAATTAAAATATGAAGAAATGACTCTGGGTTTTGAGAATATATGATTGTGTGATTGCACTTTTAACATCAATTCTTACTGATATACAACTTTCTGCATGTGACAACTTGCCCCAGCATCACCTTTTCGAATGACTATTATGTTCCAGTGCATTTTTTAATATTTTAAAGACAGGAATCTGAGGTCTTTCATCAGTGGAGCAGGTGTGCATGAGGTTTAAAGTGCAGTTGCAGGTCGCGCTGAAGATGTGTGTAAAGGCAATGGTGAGATGGCTCAGGGACTAAGCCTGCTCTTAGTCTGCCATCTCAGTCAGGAAAGCCTCTGCAGATTATCCTCGAGCTGACAGCAACCAAAATAGAATGAGCCTGATTCTCTCTTTTCTGCGTATGTGTGTGCGTGTGTGTGAACGCGCGCTGCCCTTTTTCTTAGTCTCTGTCTGTCTGTCTCTTTCTCTCCCACTCAGTTTCGCTCCTGCTGTCATTTTTGTTTTATTCGCACACTCTCCGAGTCCTATCCTTGCATGGCTTTTGGCCTACTTATTGTATTATCAAGCGTCAGTGTTTCTGTGAATGCCGTTTGTATACGCGAATGTTTTCGTGTGCGAGTGCTTGCATGTGAGCGAGTGGCCGCACCCCATTGATTTGTGAAGAAATCAGCTCCAAACTCTAAATCCACTATTGGCGCAGCGTTCCTTCCAGGGCTCAGCACATAATTTTTGTCTGCCTAATGTTTTCTAAGATCATCCAGCCAATGTAACTGTCTTCGTATTGGCGCCTCCCAGATGCGCATTATTTAGCTACGTTACAGAAACAGACCACCGTGAGTGAAAGCTCCCTGCGTTTGTCAGTTCAAGACCTGGAGTGATAATAAGCCCTTTGTCTTTTTGTGTGTGTAATTTACAGTCCTTTTGTTTTAAATATAACGTGCTTTTGTTTAATCGCCTTGTACGTTTTCATATAATGCAAATCCGACAGCCTCCATGTCAGACAGACTTCAGGTCACTGAGTTTTGAGGCTCCGTGAGTTCAAGAAAACACTCCAGGATGCCGTAGCAAATGGCGGTTACATTATCAGACCCCAAGGAGGCTTTTCTGCGTAAACCTGCTGACCCTGCACAGGCACGACATGCCCGTCTGACTGTAATAAGCCCCCCGTAGGGGCTGGATGTGGGGGCCCAACTCACTCTCTCTCTCTCACTCTCTCTCTCTCACCTTCCTAAAACACTTCCAGTTGCTGGCTCCTCTCTCTCTCTCTCTGTGCGGTGGCTCTGACGTTGGGGTGCTGAATCTCCCGGCTTTGTCTTGATTGTATTAAATCTGCGAAACACAAATGAATGCAAAAGAAATAAACGATGAAATACTTCTGCTTTCTGCGGCGGCTTTGTTTTCTCGGCTCACAAGGATGAGTGAAGCCAGGTTAACGGGGACAGTGGGCCGAAAGCCATGGGGGAAGGGCTTTTTTTCTTTTTTTCGTGCAGGCTTTAGTAATACTATCCATTTCAAATTTAAATGGAGCTTCCTGCTTCATAATCATCGTCTCCTTTGAGGGTATTTAAAGCTTTATAATTCAGAACATGTTTGGACATACGTCAAAATGAATTCTTTAAATAAAAAAGCAGCCATTTTAAATTTGATGGTTTGAACAAGTTAGTAACTATAACTAATGAATTCAATTAGAATGGTTTGATTGAACATATTCATATTCATTCCTTAACAAACTTTTTTTGCATTTTAGGGCCTCTGCATTTCTTATGTTGCTTGGACACTTTAATCCCTCAATGTTCAGTATAACTAAGCAATTATGACTTTTGAAACAGCATATTTATTTAAGCAATAACAAGGCTGTTTTGCATTTGTGCTGACTCAAGTTTTCAATCTTTGCTTTAGTTTAATGCGTTCTGTTTGTTTGTGGTCAGGGGGTAATAAAACCATAACGCCATCGGCAACACACATTTCGATTTAATATTCTCCGCTTCTTGTTTCTTCTTAATAATCATTACTGATGTTGTTTTGACCCTTTGCGTTTATGAATTCTGAAGACCTCTGTGTATGTTAGCAACCACAACACTGTATCTATTTCGGGTTATTTATTGCTTTTATTAGCCATTTAAATAGCAAGATTATGTCCAGTGTGTTGCTATAGAAACTATATAACAGTTATGTTATTTTTCAGGTGGAGTTATAAAGCATAAATTGTGAGTGGAAGAATTATGTACTTTTTGTCAGGCTTGAGGGAAACAGCGGTCAGCTTTTCTTTCTTTTTTTTACTGTCAACTGTAAGTCTCAGGTCTCTATAAACAGATACAAAGCTTGTCTGTCTGTAAAAGTTTCAGTACAACTTTAACTGTTTTTTTTTTTCTTTCTCTCTCTCTCTTTTTCTCTCCTGCAGTACATAACAAATCATCAAAGCCGGGATTAAAATTTCGTGAAGGAGCAGCTTTGACTGCTGGAAGACTTAAGCGTATTAGCTTTAAAACCAAGATGGGAGTTTCAAGTGATGTATGGCAGACTTCAAAGATGTTTTAATCTGTCAGTAGGCATGCTCTTGCACAGGCTATTTATATTAGGACACAGTGTTTCTTCTGCCGGCACGTCCTAATCAATGGCTGATGTTAATGTGAACCACTTATTAAACAGCTGTACTTCCTCCATATTGTTTCCTCTCGAGTGGGCTTTATAGGTATGACTATAGCTAAAGATTTTATCATTTAATGTTCATGACTTCACTCCTGTCCATGCATATTCATGCCCCCAAAATCTATTTGGACACTTAAGCCACACTTAAAATGTATGAATTTCTTTGCATTATATCAGTATATCAAACCAAGTGTCATTTATTTTAAAGAAAGTTTCTGATGGTCAGATGCTAGTGTAACATGTTCATGGTCAATGTGATGATTTACAGCTGTTATTACTCCGATTGTCATGATATTTCGTTTCAGCAATGCCCTGTGACATGACATGATATAATTCATCTAAAGCTATTTGGGTTTTTTCTTCTATCCAGTTATTATACATCCAGTTTTAAAAGGCTAAAAGACAGAATTTATTGGTTGCACTGCAGAACAATTTAAAATAATTTACTATCAAATGAAAAACAGTCTTTACAAAATTATGAAAAACAAAAATAAATGTTGACTAGTTACAGGACTTTCCACTTTTTAGAAATCTTATGAGTTACGCTCGATTATGAGTTTTAAAAATTTAAATAATGAGTGTTAAAATGATATAACTAAAATGGCACAGAATTGGGAAGTTATTTTTGGAGCTCAACTTGATTTGATATTTGGATCTACTATAGCGTGCTTCCATTCATAAAGTAGTACTTTTTGTTTAAATTTATTTATTGCTGAAAATAATAACATTATTTCAAAGACACAATCTGTCTGTTACATGTGAACGTGTGTTAAATTGATCTTTCCGGTTTTGTCTATTCAGGTTCAGCTGCATCTAGAACTGAAAAATATCACCATGCAAGCGCTAGATCTTGATAGCATGGAAGATATTGCCATTCTGTACACAATAAAAGTACTACTGCCTTTTTTTATGGCTCTGCTACAATTCTTCATTTTATTGATTCATCCCAAAATAACCTGGATAAAAGGAGTGTAAATCCAAAGCTTATAAAGGCCACTCTTTACAATTCAAGAGCATAGTAAAGACGTATACAGTGGGATCCAAATGTCTGTTCTCAAGTGAAAATCTACTTAAGGACAGTTTTATTTTTATCATCAATGATGAGCCGTGTGAAAGGTTTTTGAAATCTGTGTCATAATGTTCCTTGCTTTACCTTTTTTTAATCCTAAAACTTTTAATCTCAGTTTTGATGTGAATTCAAAGTTACATTTCAGATCTTCATTGAGAACTTTTAGAGCCCATTCTATGATGCTTTTTCCTTCTTTTTTTCTTTCTCCTCATCACTTTAAGTTAAATCAAATTAGCATTAGAGGTCAACATATTTACTACTTTTTAGGTTAAACTTTATTTCAAGGTGTCATTGTTACAGTGTAACTGAGTAATACAAATGAACTGCATGTACTTATAGGGTTAGGGTAGGATTTGGTTAAGGGGATAGTATGCATCATTTATTGTTAATGGTAAGTAAACAAGGACACTGTCAAATAAAGTGTTACCCTTTTTAATACTTAAAAATATTTACTGAAAGAGTATTTACTTACAATTGAATTTACCCTCTTTCCGTTCCTGTTGGGAATTTGAAAATACTGAAAGTGCAAACGTTACAGGTACTTTAAATGGAGAGCATTTTTCTCTGTGAACATGGCCATGCTTGAGGTGAGGGTTTTTTCCACTTTTAGTTTATTCATCTGTTTGTTTTGAGCTGTTCATTTGTCATCAGCATGACTTCCTTAGTGTTACAGAGGTTTATACTCAAGAGAGAAAAGCAAAGACAAAACATCTCAATATTGAAAAACACAGATGTCAAATTCTCTTCAAATTTCGCATTTATCGACTACAGTTTATACTGCTAAATCACCGTGAAAAGCACACCGCAGTTCTGTCGCTCTGTTTTACCTGAAAGTGTTACAAACTGTTGGAAGTAACGCCTGCATGGTTTTTGGAGCTGAATGTCGCTGTGTGTTTGTCGGAGACAGTGATGTCACTCTGCCTCATTTAAAGTGAAATGTGGCAGTGTGATTTCATGCATCACGGAGGAATCTGAATGTGTTTTCTGTGCTTGGCTATAAATAGCAGATTACGACTATTTCCAGATCCAGAAATAGGTTCACTGGAATTAGATTCCAAGCCTAGCAGCACTTTCTTTTTAAACAAGAAAATATGCAGGACATCACCATGTTGAATTAAGAATGCCGATTTTAAACAGACTTGGACGCCCTGCCACATATACAAGATCAATTCATCACTTTACAGTACGACACGAGATCAGACACTTGCAGTTTTTTTTCTAGATAACAGAAATGTCTTAAATTGACATGAACTTAAATTTTGAGCCTGCCATTAGGTTAAAAATGAGTTGGGATTAATCTCATGACTTTTATTTTTATTTCGTTTGAGGAAAGTAAACCAAATATTTGTTTTAGCGCTGTCATTTTATGTAGGAGAAATGTCATGGTTTTTGAGTTTTGAAGACACTTGAATTCTAGCACGCAGAGACTGTAAATTACTTAGCATTGATTAAACATAATTTCTCTCATTTATAGATAAACTTGCTGTCTTTGAAGATAAAAGAAAATAAACTTGCTGATCATTCAAAATTTGTGATTGACAAAAAAATGTCTTACTAAAGAAAAAGCTATACTTGTTGAGTCTTAGTTATTTTGTACTTGTTCTTTCACCCACGGTAGCAGTTGTTTTTAACCAAATGGTGGTGTTGATAAATGGGTACTTGGGTCTTACTGATCAAATAAAAGCATGGATATTCAAAAAGTGGATAGATAGATAGATAGATAGATAGATAGATAGATAGATAGATAGATAGATAGATAGATAGATAGATAGATAGATAGATAGATAGATAGATAGATAGATAGATAGATAGATAGATAGATAGATAGATATGCAACAAAAATCATATTTCATAAAAGCAAGAATTTAATTCACTTCTGTTATCTAGCATGTGATATGTGATATAATGTAATAGTTCTGGAGCTGTTTATTTGTAAAACTGCATTTGTTGAATAATTTCCTTGAACATTTTTGTGCCATAACAGATTTTTAAAAAATCTTTAAAAAGAAAGATTATAGACTTTGATTGGAATTTTCTGAATCATAAAGCCGTTTTCCTGCTGTTTGTTTCTTTTTAATTATATCATATGATGCACAAGGACAAACAAATGATTCGTTTGGTTTAATTAGCCTGAATTATTCTTTCTTTCAAGTGAGGCTAATTTTGCAATCGTTTAAGTGCTGGGCTAATTTAGTGTTTATTTTTTATTTAATTTACTTCAAATTATTTTTTGAAAAGGTTTAATTTAGCTAAAGTCATGTGCAAACAAAGTAGCCTATATATTTCTGTTCAGTAAATGGATGTTGCCTTCACCTGGGACTGTTCAAGGGCATTAGAGACCTGGCCGAGCCGACTGTACATTTCACACACACACACACACACACACAGAGAGAGAGAGAGAGAGAGAGAGAGAGAGAGACACTGAGACACTGAGACAGAGAGAGGGGGAGAGGCTGAGGTGATATAGCGGAGCTGTGTGTGGTTGCGGCTGTGCGGCTTTGATCTGTGCATTTCCCTTGTCCTTTGTCAAAAGCAGCCCGAGAGGCAGAGATGTGTGTGTGCTGCTGCTACGGGGCTCCATTGAAGTGTTAAGAGTGCACAACTTTCTTCCTCTTTTCTTCCTTCCCTACCGTCCTTTCTCGTATTATAAGAGTCTTTATTATGTGGGCAGAAAGTGAGGGGCAAATGGGAGGGTGCGTGAAGGGGAGGGTGCGTTTGGGGCTCTCCTATTTATTAATATAGGAGGCAAGTTCCCACACACGGAACAATGTGTTAGCCAAGCGAGGCGGCATTGTCGGAGCGGCAGAAACTACACCATGCTGGAAGTCAAAGTCTGGGACTAAACCGAAAAAAAATGCCCGTCATGTGTTTTATAAAACACGCCGCGTGGAATATGTGCATTTCTCTGCGCGTGCGTGCGCAATCTACTATAAATTCTCCTCATTCGCACCACGATCGTGATTCGTGAATGACACCAAACACAAGTCCTAATACAGCAGACATGCTGATGGAAAGACTAACGCAAAGTCAGAGGAAATTGCAGATGGTATCGGCCAAGTTCAAATGCACTTTCACCCCCCCGTCCCTTCTCTCCCCTTCCTGCCATTCTTCTCGCGGCACAAACGGCCGTCAGCTAGGTATGCTTTTCATTCATTGTGTGTGGCAGGGGGTCCCTCACTTCAAACCGGCCCGTCTAAAAGAGGGCTGCGAAGTCCCACGGAGTCCCCTGAGCCGTGAGCGGAGCAGACAGGCGTGACTGGACCGGCAGACATCAAAGTGGCTGGAGCTCTGCCCCTCGATCCATCCTGCCCACACCGTGCCCCGCTGCCCTCTTCGCCAGCCGGAACAGCCTTCGTTAGGACACCATTGCATGGGTCAGTGACATAGAAGAGTGTCTGTGATAAAGAAAAAGGGAAATGTATTTGTATTCATGCTGGTTTAATTTGGTTTTGAAAAGCTTTTCAGTTTTATGTTATACATTTTTAACTGTTTTTATAAAACATTTTTATAAACAGAACAGCTAAACTAGCAACAGTGTTGACATAAGTGTCTCACTAAAATATAGAATGTACAAGGGGAAGAGTAGGCTGAATAAAATATAAGGTTCAGTTTTTAAAAGCTTCCGGTATACATTTTAACTTTTTATTCATACATTTTTGTACTAACAGAACATTTATAATTCTACATAACATTAACCTGAAAGCTAGCAAGAAACAAGTGTTGACATTAGCATCTGACTAAAAGAAAGTAGAAGGGAAAACGTAAATAAAATAAAAGGTTCAGTTATTGCAGGATTCATGCAGTAAAGTTTTTTTTTTTTTTTTTTAAGTAAATATGCTTTGATTGGTGCCCATTCCTGGTTGAAAAAAAATGTCAAATTTCAACTGCAGTTCAGCAGACATTTTTCTCAAATGTAATATAATGTAGATTTTTGTGTGGTTTCATCCAGTAATCATCAGTGGCCATATATATGTATAATGATTATGATATATTATACATTTAGTATAAATATTATCAATTATTCATTCAGAAATATTGAGATATATTACAACCTGAGAGTTCACTAAAAGTTCACATTTTCAGATATTTTAAGATAATTATTGACCTTGACACAGTCAGGGATACTCTTTATGATATAATTTCCTGTTTTTCTGCATGCACGCCGCATGCTTAAGGTTTTCTTTCGTGAAATGCATTTTTTTTTTCGAATAGATGTAGAATCTGATTGGTTATGTACTTTTGTTCACAATAAATTACATGAAATGAAAATGCATGAGTGAATGGGTGAACCTTATTTACATGGAGCTTTCTAAAAACTTGCCTGATAGTGTTTCAGCAGGTCCTTGTCTGATATGAGGCCTCTTTGGCCTGGTCGAGAGAGTTGTGGAAAGTCCCAGGGTTCACCGGGGGAATGCCATCAGGTGAATAGGCTTCGAAACATCCCCATGGGTGAGAGCGTAGTGGGTGGTTCTCCCCCGAAAGGGACGGGAGCGGAGAGCCCCCGCTCTCATTCTGTCCTCTCCGGGTTTGCACACAGCTTCTCAAGTGGCCCATGAAAGCCCATTACCTCCTTGTGGGAGGGCTTAATTGAAGCTGAAATGCATAGAGACAATGGTGCGCAGAAACCTGAGTGAACGTAAGTATGAGCGCAGCACTTCCCCATGGCATTAATGGTGGCATAAATGACAATAAACTGCTTTGTAACGCACCGATATGGCCCTATATATCTGCCGTGAGCTGGGCCTGCCTCATTAGAGTGGCTGTACAATCAGTCAGGAGATACACGGGTGACTGCCGCTGCTTGCATCATTAGCCATCCCACTGATGCCATGCGATACATTCTAGCGCCTAAGCCACTGGCTATATCATAAAGGAGAAGGGACCAGCTTCCAAAGAAGAGCTCAGATAAAATAGAGAAAATAATAAAAACGTTGTTGTCGCTGAGAGGCGTAAGATTTTTAGTTTATTCACTGTGCAGGTGCTGAGATTACACTGCATAGAGGGAGGTGTGATAAAAGGAAACTCCTGAGGATGGCCACCATGTGTCCATAGATGAAGCTTAAAGTGCTCATTCTTTTCATTTTAAAGCAATTCGATTTCAAGCTGAGGTGTGTAATTTTTTCGAAGGTAAAATACACTCTCAGCTTAATATGCAATGGCACTCGCAAGGTTGATTTCCTTGAAGGGCATGGACTTCACTAAAACCTTGCTTTGTTCCCAACCCATACGACTTCTGGGGTGGGACTACCTGTTTGGCTGGCCAATAACAGTTGTTTTAGGAAACCTGTTTGAAAACAATCCTTTTTTTTAATTGAATGCATTTCTTTTGTGAAATACAACGGAACACTGTAAAAATGAAGTTGTAAATGAGAAGAAAATGCAATTTCAGTCATTATTTGCCATTTCATTGTACAAAAACAGTTAAAACACCTTTCAAAATATCTTTTTGTACCACAAAGAATGTCATATTGGTTTGGAACGACACATGGGTTAGTAAATTATGACAGAATTTTTATTTTCGGGTAAACCCACTCTAAAAAATGTTGGGTTGTTGGACAAACCCAACTGTTGGATTTAAAGCATTTATTTAAAACGTAAACTAATGGTTGGGTTTGCCCGTAGCATTTTTTTAGATAATAAATAATATATAGGCTACAGTAAATTAATAAAGAAAATAAAATAAAAAAAGCGAACTAAAAGCAATTTATAATGGCAAAATAAAAGGACAATTATTCTTCATTGGAGGCGTGCATACATTGATCTAGTTGAACAGAACTGCAACAGTCTTTTGCCTACAGTTAAGTGTGTTAAATCACTGCATTACCCAGCTCCCCTAACATCACAGCCTGTTGCCGTGGAGATAAGAACTGTGCCACAGCTGTATGAGTGTCTGAACCCAGTTACTGCAGGGAAAAAAAAACAAAAAAAACAATCACATGCACACCTCAGTGCAGCACTCTTCATTCACAGGACCCTTTCCCAAGGTTTATGCAAATTTGTCGCCCTTTTATTTTCCACAATTTTTTTACTCATGGCAGATGTATTTTTTTAAATTGAAATGTATATGTAAGAGCACTATTTTTCGTAGTAGAAAGCAGTGTACTGATTGCTGATTACTGATTGCAGATGCTCTGTGTGTAAATCAGTCATGGATCTGGTACCATTGAGTCAGCCGTGGTAACGTTCGGTAACTTTCTCCATATGCGTCTTGTTCCATATTATCAAAGTCTCCCGATGCTCTGTCCCATCCCCCTTCACCTAATCTTCTCCACTTGTCAGCCCCCCATTTTCTTTCTTTTGTCCTTCCCAAACTTCCTACTTTCTACACCAGGACTGTTTCCCTGTATTTTATCAGTTCATCTTTGCTATACTCAAAATTCTTATGGACTATATGATTTCCTGACATTCTTCACATTCATCTTTTTTGCCATGGGATAAATCTGCTCAGAGTAAAATACCACAATGTGCATAACAAGGAATTACCTTTGCAAAAATGGCAAATTAAATAATAGAAAATATTTTCTTGTGTGTTATATTTCTCAGAATTTGAAACATTTTTTAAAGGTATCTGGAAGTAAAATGAAAAAAGTTGGCCGTGACATAAATGTAGTGTTTCGCAAAGTTTTCTGCTTGACTTGTTGTGGTGTTGATATTGTTCTCCTCCAGAGGAGTCAGCTTTGGAATCGTGTCACCACCAGTGCATAGCTTGCTCAATATTGGTGCAAAGTTAGTTTCTCTGATGAAGCCTCCTTCCGACTGTTTGGGACATCTGGAAAATCGTTTGTTTGGAGTAGATCAGGTGAACGCTACCAGGGGGGGTATTCCAAAAAGCAGGTTATGTGACATACCTGGGTATGTTTAAGGGTAAGTTCGTGGATAACCTCAACGTTCGGTTCCAAAAACAGAGGTAACTTTCTGGGTATGTATGTAACCATAGCAACTGACTCTCTGAAGATAACCTGCTCGAGAACCTGTTCAGTGTAACTTCGTTTCAGAAGGTTGGTGAGCATGCCGTGCCCTTTTGACGAGGATCCTGTGGACGTAGAAGCACAAATTATACAAGGTTTTTTTCGTCGGGAGAGGGTTATAAGACCGCGTATTGATGTGTTTGCATACCCTAATGAATATTTAAAAGAGCGTTATCGTTTTTCAAAAGATTCATTAGTTTATTTAACACGTCTTATAAAACCGCATATCACAAATGTGACAAACCGCGGCTCTGCGCTTAGCACAGAAAACGTTTTTTGCGTCTGGCCATTTTTTGTACAGTGTGGGCGATTCAGAGTATGTGGGAAAGGCAACTGTGTGTAGAGCCGTTCATATAGTGTGTCTAGCACTTAAACAGTTGTTACCCACGTTTGTACAGTTCCCTGGCCATAAACCTCTGCTTGTTATTAAAGACGAATTCCACAGAGTGGCAGGTTTGTCCTTTGTAGTAAAATATATGACGCATGTTTAATATTTAGTCATATTATTAATATCTATACATGTATTCATTATGCACACACTTCATACATCCATAACTTTCTGTTTCAGGGTTTCCAAATGTAATTGGGTGCATTGATGGCACTCACATTCCTATTAAAGCTCCATCAATAAATGAGGGAGACTATGTTAATAGGAAATCTATTCATAGTATCAATGTGCAGGTAACAACTTAATTTTTTCCCCTTCTTAAAATCATCAAAGTCATTACTTTTTCCACTAACTATAGGTAATATGTGAGGCAACCCAAATTATCACCAATGTCGAGGTAAAATGTCCAGGATCTGTGCATGATGCCAGAATTTTCCGCAAGTCATCATTATGCCAGACATTTCAGCAGGGTATGATTTGCTTTATACAATTTTAGTTTTTTCGTTTTTACTATATTTGTGTTGTACACTTCAATCATTACAGGACAGTACAATGGTTACTTGCCGGGGGACAGAGGATACCCTTGTCTGCCCTATTTAATGACACCCTTCCCTGAACCTGAGCCTGGACCACAGACACGGTTTAACCTGGCTCAGGTGGAGATGACTATAGGGATCCTCAAATCTCGGTTTCAGTGTCTGCGTGGGCTCCGGGTTAGTCCAGAGAGGGCATGCGACATTATTGTGGCTTGTGTTGTGTTTCACAATATTGCCACTATAAGAGGAGAGAGCCACCCTCCTTGTATTGAGGAAGATGGCCCAGAGGAACACCGACAGATTTTAGAGGCCAACAGAGACGGAAGACTTTTGAGAGACAGGATTTGTCAAAATTACTTTTATTAGTTTTTTTTGCACTGGTCTGCCAGGCAGTTTATTTCTTCATTTCCTGAAAAACAATAAAAGTAAAATTAATTAAAATGTTTAATATTGCTTTACACTTACATACAGACAGACAGACAGACAGACAGATAGATAGATAGATAGATAGATAGATAGATAGATAGATAGATAGATAGATAGATAGATAGATAGATAGATAGATAGATAGATAGATAGATAGATAGATAGATAGATAGATAGATAGAGACAGACACAGACACAGACAGACAGACCACTTTTAACATGCAACAGATTAATATTCAGACAAGTTCTCACCTTAAGGCGATTCTCAAGTAATTCTATTTCAAGTGCTGCTTTTTTAATGAAGAGCCTTTTCTCTTCCATTTGAAGCTGTATAAGGTCCATCTCCATGTCACTTTTTCTTATTTGTTTTTGAAGATGGACCTTATACAGCTCCTTTGCTGGCAACTAAGGTGGAAAAATGTAATAAATGAGATTGTTTGGTCAGACAATAAAATTCAAATATGGAAACATGGACACAAATTCTTACCCTGCTTAGATTGTGTGCTGAGGCTGAAGGACCCTCATCTGTGGGCAAATCCCTAGGTATGTACTATGAAAGGACAATGACAGTTTGTTACTCTAATGCAAAAAGGGGCCATACATCATAATGGTATGCATCATACCTTAGTGGATCTACCAGCATTGTCCACTTCTGTCACAGCAGATGTGGTCTCTTCATCGTCATCATCGTCTTCATCCTACAAGACAAATATTCAAGTATACATTATTTGGCAAAAAAAAAACCTAAAAGTACCTGACAACAAATCACTTACAACTGTGACAGACTGTGTTCTTTCTGGAGAGTCCAATAATACAATCCGCCCATTAGTATCTATAAGAACACACAACCCGTTAAATTTTCAATATTATCAAAGAAAATAATACATCATATGCAGTTAAATAAAATAAGCCTACATAAAAAATTGATCTTGTTCAAAAAGCCTTTAAGTGACAGAGATAGTAATTTATCAGGACAAAAAATGAAAACAAATCATAGAGGTAAACTTACATGTCACCCTTTTTTTCACCATCACTTGTGGTGCATAGTATGTGTGATGAACTGTCCCCTGGAATGCCAGCAACCACTGGTCGCCCTTTATTAAGGGACAGAGCCAGCTCCTCAGATGGGGTGAGGGGAGGTGGTGGTGGCCCCCCGCCAGTTAGACGGGCTTCAGTCTTCTTTCTGTTAGCTGCATGACAGAATGAATCCTGTTATAATAATAGTTCAGTAATTGTGTAATCAAATATTACCTTTTTGCTGAATGTTTTTGTGTTTCATTTTGACTTGGCTTAAAGTTCTTGTGGCTCCAGAAGGATTACACCTTATTAAATAAGAAATATACATTATTATTTCAAGCTAAAGAAATAAATGGCAGGAAAAGTAAATGCTTTCATAGTGATTTAACATATTCAAAAGGATGTATAAGTCATACTTCATTATTTTGCATTTCAATAAAACAGGAGCCAAAACCAAATTTGTAATTTAATACACTCAAGCATTTACTCTGTCCGTTATTTTTTGCCAAGCCAACTCTCTTGCTGCAGCTGTATTGCTTCTTTTTAATATTATTGGCTTAAACTCCTCATAAGCATGCATTAAAACTTGCAACTCCGCCTCTGTGAAATACGCCGATTTCGCTTTGAGTTTCCATGGTGACTCGTGAAATCGGGGATCCATTGAATATGTCTTTATACATGCACCGTGCACGCGCATTAACTCTGGGTAACCAGTCAGAGGTTGATTAAACTAACTCTTCTCAGGTGTTTTGGAACCGACATACTCATGGTATGCCTGTTTGGGGTAAATCAACCCAGAGGTTATAGTTTATCAAATGGTAAGTTAACCAAGCTTTCTGGAATACCCCCCAATTCTGTGTCATGTCAACAGTGAAGCATCCTGAGACCATCCATGTGTAGGCTTGCTTTTCATCCAAGGGTACTCAAAAACACTGCCATGATTAAAGAATTGTATCAAAATGTCTTGCAAGAGCAACTTCTCCCAATGACAATTGGTGATACTCATGTCACAAGGCAATATTGATAATGAGATCATTTTGGATCCGTGGCCAGGCAACTCCCCAGATCCTAACCATCATAACTTCAATAAACCTGTGGTCAGTCCTCAAAAGGCAAGTGGACAAGAAGTCCACAAATTGTGATCAACTCCGAGCACGAATAAGGCAAGAATTGATCTCCATCAGTCAGGATTTGGCCCAGAAGCTGATATCTGTTAAATGCAGAAGATATGAAGAAGGGTCAACACTACAAATATTGAACTAAAAAAAATAGCTCTTTGGCTGAACATGATTCAATAATGGACAGTGGTTCCACAAGATTGAAACAAGTTAACCCAATAGAATCAACCTAACTATCAATGGTGTTCATTTAACTTGAAGGAATGGTTTTAGTTTAACTTCAATAAACGGTTTTCATTTAGATTGAATTTGTTAAGTCCTGTGATTTACATAACAACAAACTACATTTAACTTTTCTTAATGCATGTGATAGTTTTCTAGTTTTATCCAGAACACTGCATAGTGATTGCTTTATTATTAAAGTCATTTGAATTGTTGTTAGCAGATCCTCAAGCCAAGCACAAACTCAACCCTTCACCAAATGGCAACCCCCCAAAACACTAACAAAACAGCAACTTTTAAATACCAGCATAATAGAACATAATAGAACATCAGGCATTAACAAGTCTCTCCATTTTCTAATCTTTATTTCAACAGTTCCTCTCCCAATTCAGCTCAGAACAAAGCCTAATGGGAAGTGATGGGTTACTTGATTGAAACATGTTATTTCAAAATGAAAACATCAAGTTACGTCGAAGAGTAACTGTTTCAAGTCAGTTTAACATGAAGCAATCACATTCAACTGGAAACCTGATACAATGGACTCAAATCAAAATTATTAAAAAAAATATTTAAAAAAACATATTGAATGTTTTTGCCAATACAAGCTTGTATTGGCAAAGCTTGTTCTGCTCAATAAATGCTTTAAAACGTATGACTTTCTTGTTTTCCAGTATAATATGAAAAAGTATAATTTGTGAAATAATTTACAAACATTAAAGAAGCAAACTTTATAAATGTGTCACTGTCCAAACTTTTGGCCTTGGCTATATGACCATTTATCTCAATTCAGCTAGAACTACAGTCTTGTATGTGTGTTTTTATGTTGTTTTACAATCTAACTGCTTTGATATTAATATTTTTTCCATATCATATTTTATACCTTTGATATGTGAACAAAACCAGATTTCAGTTGGATTTCACTGAAAATACAACCTTATGTAAGCTCAGTCAAGTTTACATAAGGCTGTCTATAAAGAACTTGTCAACAAGAAGGTTGTTTAGACAGTTTTGTGCTTAGAATCGAAAGGAACGCTTAAGTTCATCATTTATCTTATAGTGAGATCTCACCAAGCACGGTTTCTTTGTTAGTCAGCAGCACAGTGATCGCACACTTGTTCTGCTCAATAAATGCAAGAGGAACACCTGTACCATGAAAAAAAGCGAGTTTCTCACCAAAGTGAGCCTCATCTTGGATGTGTGATTTTACTGTGTGCAGTGAGGCAGTAAAATCTGAAGGCAATTACCATGGAGAGCGCACACTCCTGAACTAGCCAGCCTATGCAAGCACGCTGTGTCCCCTAATGAGGTGTGACCAGACTCGTGAGTTGCCATGGAAACTCCCACCAAGCCACTGCAACGCCATCAAATCTTCTGTATGATAACTCCCCCCTCGCCTGTCTGTAGTAATGGCTAAACGCCTGGAGGAAAAGTTACGGATTGACACTTTAGCTGTGAACCAAATCATATAATATGATGGCTGATATCCGACTCTGATTTCAATATTGACACATTTAGAAGAGTGGAATTGAAATGCATTTAATATATACAAACATGAATGCCAACAAAACATTATTAATCTAATACAACAATAAGTGAAGAAAACTGCAATAGTTCATTTTGTTTGGCATGAGGCAGAGGGTTATTACTGCTATATGTCTCTGGAAATTACCGGGATAAACCAAGATAAATAAATAACTCAGTTTATTGGTTATGAATATCAGAACACAAACGTCTGATCTTCAGTGCTATACATAATTTTGATGTAATTTTGAGTGTTTTGCAACACTTCTCTTTCACCCTTTTAAGTGTCATTTGCTAGATTTTTTAATGTGTTAACTCTATTACTTGAATTCCTTCATTTCAATAGTTTAAAGTAGAGCTGTCAAGTGAATGCATTTAATCATTTAATTATGTAGAAAAATGATGTTGCAACTTTTCTGCAAAATGGATTGCACAAAAATTTCAGCTCAATTTAAATAACAAAAAAACTTTTTTTAGGTTTCTATACTTTTTACCTAATCTTAATATGATGGCTTTTCTCAGCAAATATTGATATATGTGATTCATTTGATTATTTAAACAGTTCAACTGAAAGTTTTAAGTAATCAAAAATAATAATAATGTAATTATCCTCTGACAAACACGTTATTTACTCAACTGTAAGTGACACTTTTGGAACTCTTAAATGAGGCAGAACTCAAAGGGAAAATATGTGGGAAGTATGTCATTCAGATTCATTCACTGGTCATTAGGTTTACTGCATCGGCCTTTGAGAGCAAAAACAAAATGGCAGAGCATCGAGTGACAGGCTGCTACACAGGTTGCAGGTCCTGAACGCCTCGTTCTCGAAGCGACGTCTGCGCGCCCAGCGCTGTCCGGTCACCGCTCCGTCGTTGTGTCCACTAGTGGCACATTCCTTCCTCTTGGCCAGTCTTGTGTTTATTTCCAAGGAGCAGTCTTTTTCCCAGGTCCCTCTTGGCCTCTGAGCGAAGGCTTTTGGCAGAGATCCACGTTGCACAAAAGGCCCGGGCATTCCAGCTGTCTGTCTCTAATCCCTAGTGTCAGCTCGTGTTAATGTTGCAGCGTGAAATCTGAAGGCGCAAAGCGGCGTGGAATATTAAAAAACCATCGTCAGAATTCCTCTGGAAAGGCAACTAGTCTGTTGGTGGCATTAGCGAGGCCTGGTGCATTGCCAATCTTGAAGATGAGGGGTTCTGAGGCCTTCGCCCTGCATTGGAAGTGCTTACTGCAGTGGTTTGAGGTGACGAAGGACAGGAAATTGATGAACGCTGTCCTTGGAGACTTGCTCCGGTGCAAGAAGAAAAGGAAAGAAAGTGACTGACGCAGGACTAAAGCAGCATTTCCGTTTTTTTCTCTCTGCCCCCTGAGCCTGGAAAAACAGACAATGGACAAATGACACGGCTCTGCGGACGGCTGATTATCTCACATCCCTTTGCCCCATATCCCTCCCTCCCCTCCATTGCTCTCTGAATCTCCAGAAATCACAGTGCATAAACAACAAATATTCAAATATTACATATAAATTATTACAAATTTATATTACTGCTGTCACATCAATTAATCGTGATTAATCGCATCCAAAATAATTGTGTTTGCATATGTATGTGTGCACTGAATATAATTGGGTATATATAAATACCAGATAAATACACACACATGCATGTATATTTAATACAAATGTGTTCTATATATATATATATATATATATATATATATATATATATATATATATATGTGTGTGTGTGTGTGTGTGTGTTTTTATGTAAATATATATATACATGCAAATATTACTTATGAATGAGTGTGTATTTATATATACAAAATAATTACACAGTACACATACTTTGGATGCGATTAATCGATTTGACAGCACTATATATATATATATATAGAGAGAGAGAGAGAGAGAGAGAGAGGAGAGAGAGAGAGAGAGAGAGAGAGAGAGACTATAATCAGGGCATTTTGTCAGTTATTTGGTAACAATTGTGCTGGGTAGCCCCGCCCACAGTGGAATCAAATTGGTCCTCGTAACTGCATATTACACATCGAAAAGCTTCTGATTGGCTGCATGTCAGACAGCATTTGTGTCAGGTTTGGACAGTTCAATTCTACTGTCTAATAAACTATTATAATAAAACCTAATAAAGATATATGATGAAATACTACAAAAAATGACCCTATTATTAGGATTATTAATAATAACCACAAATTATAAAATAATATAATTTTTTATTTTATTTGTTCATAGTTATGTTTCTAAAATGAGCTGCTGAAAAATCCCATCCCTCTTCTCTCACAGCAGATTGACCACTGGAGTGCAGCTAACTTGACATTTTGTCTTTGTTGGCTGTGGTTTGATAGTGGAGCTGTGTGGAGGATGATAAAAGCGGTCTGCTCCGGGTGGTCAGTTAGAGTGAGGCAGGTGGAGTGGAGCACAGGGGGTGGTAATGACATGCAGGAACAGGGCAGAGAGAGAGAGAGAGAGAGCGATCTTGCATGAGAGGTGGAAGAGATGCAGCTCGTGGCGGGAGCTGTGCTGCCGCTGACTGCTTTCTGATGACTTGTCAGCTTAGGAAGGACAGGCTGTTTGTCTGTGTGGTTAGGTGGGTCTCATTATCACATCAGTGTTATCTTTCTCTGTTTTCATGCAGCAGGCAGATCACACCCCTGTGAAAGGATCAAACCTGACACACACTCACAGAGGCTAGTGGGGGCGTGTACTGATACTGATATTTTCTCTTTATTCATTTCATATGAAATGCTCTTCCTTCCTTGTTAATTCCCTCATTATGAATATTTTTCTTGTTTCTACGGACAGTGAGGTAAGATGTGTCAGTGGGTAATAGTACACCGCATAATTTTGTTAAAAGTTATGCAGTTTTTGTCCTGTTGTGCCAGTAAATTTCTTGCATGGAAGGAATAATTTTTGTAAATGTCAACTGTACTGTAAATTATTTAGCTAAAGATTAGTCATGACTTAATAAATTAAGCATTTTCCCAAAACTGTGGCGTAAAGCATGTCAGATGCTTTGGGGTAAGATGTGCCAGTGCCTCACCTAATAGTAAGCCTTTAATAGTAAGCTTTGTAAACAAGCATCCTGAAATATATGTAGGTGTATTCGTTTTACCTCTTCCCTTCATCTCCTTGCCTAGAGGACAACTTACAGTAAGTACTGTAAAACATGGCACAGTTTACCCCACTCGCCTTCTGTGATTTGACCTTACCACCGTAAGAGTGTCATAGTGTATGTTTCAAGCACAATCCTTTCAGACGTTCTTGTCTCATGACCTCAGGATAATCTCTTTGAGCAAGACAAAAAAATAAACAAGTCTGCGAAGGGGTTTCAGAAATGGGATTTTTGCAAACTTTGTCACTTTGAGGTGCATTCACAGCAGGTAAGCATACGCGGACAGATGTCCGTTGGAGTGAGACTTCCCAGCAGTCTCAGACGGGCGGGGCAGGGGGCGTCTCTGATCGGTCTGCTCCGCGAGCGAGATGGCGCACGGCTTTATCATGTTTCCCTCCGGCTCCAGGTCTTTGTGTGGGATGTTAAGAGCCCAAGTCTAGAATGCCAAACTGTGTTCTTAACAGTCAGCTATCTGTCTATCTCATCTCTGGCCTAGATGCGAGCACCATTACTACCTGTTCGAAAACAAGAAGAAAAGAGGGGAAGAGCGCAAGGACAAAGCTGGGAGCGGAGCAGCAGAACACAGTGTCTGTTGTATATGGGTGCAGGCTTGGCACAAACAGTGGCTTTTCTGTAAAACTATCCCACTCCTCCCAGGCCTCTGACTAGGCTCTCAATACTGCCTTTGTCCTTTCACATCACCAGTGACATTGAGAAGCCAAATCTAGCAACACCTGGCCCCTCGCAGCCTCTCTAGCGCTTGCGGTCCGACGCGCAGCCCCAGGGTTCACGTTGAAAAGACGTATGGCGTTTATTTAGTTCGCAAGCTGCGATACTGGAATAGGATCAAGCTCCGAATTTGTTTTTGCTAATCTTGTTTTACTTAAGCTATCTTTGCTATCTCATCTTAAAGGCAGGATATGCTGCATAATTGATGAGCGACTTTCTTTAAATCTATTTAAAGATAAGATTCCAGTAATTCTAGGGAGTCCCAGTCCACATCAAACATTCGTTGCCATCATAAGGTTGGCCGCTGAGACACTTTGCAGGCCGGCTGAAAGTATACTTGCATATTGAATGTCTTGTGTCCTTCATGATATGTTGTGATTTTTTTTCTTCCTTCAAAAAAGTCGCAGAAGACCAAGGACAAACTGAATTCAATTACAATTTGTCAGAGTGCCGTTTTTCACAACAGATATTATAATACATTTAAGAGTGCCAGGAATGGGTACAACACCAAGGCCAAGAACGTGTATTATAGTCCAAGGTTGCTTAGAAGAAGAAAAAAATAATTCAAATCTTTTTGTATAGCCACAAATACAGAAACCAGCCTCTGTGAGTGTGTGCAAGGCGATACAGATAGCTTAATTTAGAAGGGTGTTTTAAAAAAACAAAAAAAAAACTGAGGAAATTTGATGGAATGTGGTGTAGTGCCAGATGTTCAGCATTCCTGAAACTGCTGCATCAGTCTCATGTAACATATTTAGGGAATGCCTGTACTCTTGATCTCAATATAATGGATGGCATACTGGAACAACTGGAACACAGCCTGAATATTCCTTGGACTAAAACTGTATTTTCCCTGATCAACAAGGTAATTTGGTCCAGAAGCTTATAATAAATTGGAACCACTGTAGTGCAAATGCAAAGAAGCTTTGTACGAAAATACTCATGTAAAATAAAATCATTACAATTACTTCAAAAGAGTGTTTTCCTTTCCCTCTTTTTTCCTCCTCTGGTTAGACCGGCTGCAGAAGGAAAGGGGAGAGTTAACCGCCGTTTTTGCTGTGCAATCCGATCTGTTGAACACGGAGGGGAGGAAAGATAAAAGGAAACAGAAGCGCTGTTGGAGTCTGTCTACAGGAAGGGCCTGATTAGAGGTGAGTCTGCAGCAGGCACATTGGCTGAGGAGGCAGCCAATCACAAGGGCAGCCAAGGAGGGCAAAGCCGCTCTGCCTGTGGCCAATCGTCTCTCTGCGTGTCACTTCACTCAGAAACACAACGTGTCTGGTATCAACTGTAAACTTAATTACAATATGAATTTACTTCATGTAATTCATGTCATATGTAACATCATGGTCTTTCAACATTTCAGGTCACGTACTCTCAGTGCATGTATTATTAATGGATTTAATGGCTCACTGGTGTTTCTTGTAATATGCAGGCTCATGAACATTAATAAAGCAAACACACGTGTTTGGGAGTGTACTTCATTGAACTGTGAAGGAATTAATGAGACAAGGGTCCCTATATCACACAGTTCTGAAATTGCAGGCATTGTAATTGCGTAGTTATGAGTGTTTCTTCCAACTTTGTGCACAAGGGCTTTTTTTTAAATATTTTTTTATAAACTTTTATAGTTTTATAAACTTTTACTTTGCTGTCATTTTATATATATATATATATATATATATATATATATATATATATATATATATATATATTTATTTATTTTGTTGTTGTTGTTGTTGCCTTTTATGTATATATTTTATTGTTTTAACCTAAAATATGAAAATAATCATTGTAAAAATATACATTTTTAAAGTTAGATTTTTATTAAAATTATATATTTTTATAATTGCATTTCAATATGATGATGATCATCTAAAACAAGTGAAATTATAATACAATTTAATATTTGTGTGGTAAATATTAGTAATTATGTAAATAATATTCTTCAAACTATGGGAACTTTTATGAGTCTCTTATATATATATATATATATATATATATATATATATATATATATATATATATATATATATATATATATATATATATATATTGCGGGAAAAAAGGGACTCAAAAGTTCCCATAGTTTGAAGAAACAATCTTACAGTTTCATGTTTTCTGAAAATAGCAAATGTCTGCTTGAACAGTTAAACAACTTGTCACGCAGAAAATACTTTTCTGGTCTGGGAGGATATTTTTGTCAATCCTTTCTTAGTTACATAATCCCTCTTTCATTTATTGTGTATAATGTTGTTCAATGGCCCACTCTGCTTTGCCAAGAGGCCATCGAAAAGTGTTCCCTTCCAGCTTTGCCATGTCAAAGTAGAAGCTTTGCTTAGGGCCACAGTACACCCATTCATGTGGCAACCGAAAGTCTAGCCAGCAGACTGTGTCGGCCTGTATCACAATGCCGGAGTGAGCACACATGTCAGCTATCAGTCTCCGCTCTCTCAGGCTCAGAGTTGGCAGTGCTGAGCGAAAGGGTCAATTTGCTGCATTAATGCCATCGGAAGCTGGCGCACACTCATATGGCACAGATTCCAGCCCCACTCACTCCACGAACACTGTGCGGGCTCACACTCCCACCCCACCCCACCCCCAGACGTGGTCTGCTCACTGCTTCAGTAAGTCGCTGGAATTAGGGGATCAGGAGAGGCAATTTGGTGTTTTCCTAAAACTCGGAAGTTGGCAGCAAGAGCTGATAAAGGGAGTGCCGGAGATATTAGTGAGAACGCCGGAGAAGCAGAGGCCTCAGACGCAGGTGTTGTTACAATGGATACACACTCCTGCTCACCTTACACATGACAGCCAAGGACACTGGCGGATATGGACAGTTATATAAACATTATGACTGCGATTTTATCCACAGTTAATTCAGAATCACATGACCCCCTCTGGACGCCAGCACAAGGCTGCAGTTTGATCTATGGGTCAATGGCATTGTGATGTTATATATATATAAATTAATATACACACATATATATGAAAAAAATTAATTCTAACATACAGTGAGATGAATACACTATGTTGAGCATTATTTAAAAAATATATATTATTTTGAAAAAAAAAATGTCAAGGTGATACAATAGCAATGAAGACTAAAGCCTCAATAAAAATGGAAATGAAAACAAGATAATTTGACCTTTTTTATGACGAAGCAATGTCATCTGGTGCAACTTTTCAAAAATGTATGAATTTATAATTTGCAAAAATATTTGCAGAAATAAAAAAATAAAGTTATTAGACCACAATTTAAGTCATTAAATTGAACATTTTCTTAAAAGGTTTTTAAAAACTATATGAGTACAGAGTAACTTTGTGGCACATTAACAACATTTTTTAAGTTGTTAAAAATGTTTCCCCCCCTGCTTTCTGCATCATGGATGCCATTGACGCCCTGTACCAAACCTGGACTAACCCTGCTGAAAAGACCACTTTAAACCAGCTGGTGAACCAGCACAACCATGTTGTTCAGCGTCAATAAAACGGCTAGAAATAAATGGCTTGAAAAATGACTTGCTGGTTAAACTAATTAAGAAGCCTAAGTAGGAACACCAGCATTACACCACCCGATGATACTGCCTTCTCCCAGCAGATCATTTATAAATCATTCTTGCTCTGCACACTGTCCCCGCTGTTACATTCATAAAAACCAAGACGTTTCCAATGACTTTCTCGCTCCAATCCTTAATTTGTTCTCCTTCACCTGCTCAATGCAAAACCCTTTCTGTTGCAGTGAATCAGAAAATAAGCAGAATCGCAACGTAAATACTACGCAGACCACAGAACAATAGCAGACCACGCCATGAGGGTTACAACAAATGTGTCTTTTATGAAGTGAGGGTGTCATTTGCTACAGTAGGGTGGGGGAGACGGAGCTCAGTGAATGAGGAAATGACAATATCTACACTGTCCCGACAGCGGCAGCAGGGCCGAGCCAGGCGCCACCACGGCTGAGCACCAAGGAGGAGCAACTCATAGGAAACATCCATCTTCACGTTCGCTGAGAAGCGGAAATAATTATGTTTCCTATGTGTTGCTCATAACAATTTGTTGAAAGATGGAGGAAGTTAGGCTCCATCCACATTCATCCGGACATATTTGAAAAAAAAGCTTGTTCACACTGAAACATCTGAAAATGTTTAAATCATCTACTGCGAATGAATAAAATCTAATAAATGCTCGCTGTAATAAAGTCCTCATGCTATAGAGCTGTGCAGGTATGACTTCAGGACCCTGAAGTCTATTTCGCCGCTGAATCCTTCAGGACTTTCCTATGGGGTATTATAATGGGGGTTTATTAATTAAGGTCCATGGTAAACATAACTTGACGATACTTTGACGTTTGTTTCTACACTGCACACACTTACACCCCAAGCTGGCTTATCAAGTTACTTACTAAAAATGTACATTTCCACTATGGGTGTGTGTACTTTACATTGTAGAACAAAACATCAAAGTATCAAGTTATGTTGACCACAGTCTTTATTTTACACATCCATCGAGAAGAAAAAAACCCATTATAAAACCCCATAGGAAAATCACAATGGAACCAGGGGCGAATTAGACTTCCGGGTTCTGACGTCATACCTGCACCACTCTATTATTTTTTCATTTTATAAAAAAAAATATCCCACCACTTTTGTCCAAGTATCCCACCACTTACTGGTGTCCAAAACACACTTTAAAACTGTACAATGCGAAAACAGCATTTCCAGCATTTTCGCTGGACAAAAATGCTGTCTCAGAGTGGACGAAAGGCCAAAACATAGAGAAAAATATGAGTTTGTTTTTTACGGATTAATGTGGACCTAGTCTTATGGCTTATTTCTACTGAGTGGTACGGTACAGTATATACTATGCAATTATTTCCGTTTCCATTGTCAGAAGTTGTGAATGGTACCAAAATATTGAACTGTACAACTTTTTGGGACCCTTCCGTTGGGGTACCAAGCACAGTAGTCCAGTACTAAAGGGTGGAGACTCACTGCAGAACGTTGATTGGTTGACAGAGAATCGTCACTTGCACATGCTACAAGGGGAATGACAACACAAGAGGCCATTTTTACAGTTGAAACACAGCACTGTTGCAACACAATGTTGTTGTGTCTTTTGACAAACAGCCACATGCCGAGAAGCTGTTTGTCCCCTATTGTTGCTTTCTTCTTCGCATGAGAACGAAGGTGATCGCTACTTTACAACATACACCACACCTTATCTAGTAAGGGTACTGTAAGCCGGATCAGGGTTTACCATCCCGAATCGTACTGTCCTGTAACGCTTGGTGGAAACAAGCCATTAGTGATCACTGTGGTCCTGCAAGTCCTCAAACACTTTTATCTACATCAAAAATATGTCTGTATGCATCATTGTGTCGCACATTCTCGAGAGAAATAGAATATGCCAAAAACTGCACAGCGCAAGTGTTGATTTTGTTCAACGTAATGTGCTATGAGAGGCTGAAAGTGGCTGGGGGTATTTTTGGCACCACGTTACATCCTCATACTGCGTGTTAAAGAGGTGCTAACTATACCTCCATTTGCCAGAAGTCCTCTGTAAATATTTACAATTAATAAAAAAGAATCTGCAGCCAGCCCAATAAACATAAGATGCCTAATACATGGGAAAGGCTTACAGAAGATTAATGTGCTTTTGAAAAAGTGTAAATAGCAAAGAGACGTCCCTATCGGCTGTTTGAGATGTCATGCCAACGGTCCAGAAAAGAGGATGGAGCTGGTATCAGGAGAACAGGCTCTTGTTTGTCTTTCTCACGCTCATCTGCGAGCTAGCAATGTCCCGAATGTCTGGACTCATTTGGCTGAACCAAAAAGGGACAAATAAAGCTTGCAACAGGGCACTCGCCAGTGTTATTTCTGGAAAGTAGCAGGTTAGGCACACAGGCATAATGACGTCTGCGGTACCTGTCTGCACTTCAGACGGGATGTCGGGATGCCACGGCCGTCTTCAGAGTGCCGCGGCTCTGAATCAGCAGCTGGGCTGGAGGTGGTAAGCCAGCTCAACTGCGCCCAATGTTTGTGGAGATTTGGCTGGTGCTGATGGAGACTAGGTGACACCTCTCCCAAGCTAAACATAGCAACCTGAGCGGGGCCACGTGTAACAGGAGACAGAGCAGCCCTGTGTGCGTTTCAAAGCTTCGCCATATGTCGGAGAGGCCCGAAGAGGGAGAATTTCCAATTTGTACGTCAACTAACCTGTTCATCGACAGTAGATGAATCGAAACTGATTTTGCCCCAGTGTCTGTTCCGACACAGCTGCTTTCCATGTTGCTGAGCTTTGTCCTGGCAAGCATTCACTAAATCGACAGGGAAGTTGGGAATGAAAGGAGAACGAGAATTAACGGGGGGTTTGCAGCAACTACATTGTTTGGGAGTGCTAAGTTCTTTTATTTGTGATGTAATAGTTGTCCGTAAGCTCACAGTTAGCACTACTAAGGAGTCCTGTTGCTAGGAGAGGAACAGCACCATTCACTTCCATTGGCTGCGAGGACCAGCACGATTGTCCAATAAAAATCCCTACTAGATTTGGACAGTGTTGGCTATCCAGGCACAATTATATGTAAAAAAAAAAAAGGCTTTTAGGGCTTCATTCACTGGTCAATTTTGAGATTTTGGTTTATTTTACTTCCCAAGTCTTCTTTAAGACTACTTGATTATATGTGTTTTTTTTTCAATTACAGTGCATATCTGTAAAAAAAAACATATGGAAATAAAAATGTAGTTTTATTTCTATCTATTTTTGAAGGTTTTTACTGAGGGGGTTTGTTCATCATTTGCCCGGTTTATAAATAATCTTTTCCTATATATATATATATATATATATATATATATATATATATATATATATATATATATATATATATATATATATATATATATATATATATATTGTTGACTGTATTTTCTGATTTATGGAAATCTGTACAAAAACCTTTAATAAAGGCCTTCTGAAGCAAAGTGGCACGTTTGTGTAAGAAAAATATCCATATTTAAAACTTTACAGACTAAAATAACGAGCTTCCGGCGGTCAGCGGTACGTAAGTCGACTTGCGCTAAATGAGTGACCCTTGACGCGATGTACAGGAGCATCGCAAGCTTTGACGCCTCTCGCGGATAGGGCTGGGCAACATACTCAAGCCCCTCTTCTCTTATATCGAAATTCTCCACCATTTCCCTTTAAAAATTCTCGTTTTAGACTTCTAATTCATGACCGGTGTTTTGTTTTGCTCTATCCTCTGCGCTTCTGCATTCGTCAATGCGCATGCGGTAAGGGTCGGGGGTTACTCTTTCGCCGTAAGTCGACTTGAGTACCGCTGACCGCCGGATACAAAATGTTGGGTGTTATAAAATAATTTCCAAGCAGACCCACGGAAAAGCATTTTCTCTATCTCTTACACTCCCAAACCCAATGCCAAATCCTTTCAGACTTGCACTTAATGCCCCTTAGTTGGTGTTGTGACAGCAGAGCTACCAATCACAAGAATTTATATGAAAGGGTCAAGGAAGTTATTTCGCTCTTGAACAGAGAACAACCGCCTCCAGCACTAGGCACAGAGGAAAGTCGGGGCATGGGAGACGAAGGGCCAAATCCCTGTCAGAATCACTGAAAGTAATTTATTTTTAGATTTGATAATGTAAAAGAAAAAAACTTTTTCCTGATCCACTTAAACTGACATAACACAGAAGGTCTCCTACAAAATTTCTCTACAAGACTTACTTGTGCCAGACCAGCCCTTGACCTTCTTCTGCCACCTGCCAGGCGACCTTTCACCTCTAGAAGCATGCGTTTCAAGAGGCTCCTTGTGTTTTATGGCGCTTGACGCAGAAGGACTGGATGCTGACCACACAAACACAGGACACAAACAGGCACACAGGGACCATTAGGGCCTGTGGAAAGAGGACCCGGCTCTGTTAAAAGACCGACAATCAGTAAATCGCAACAGGTGCTTCTTTTCTGCAATTTGAAGAAGAATATTCTCAATCTTGTCTCCAATTTGAATATTAAAATATAATATTTTTAGTGCTGTCAAATCGATTCATCGCGATTAATCGCATCCAAAATAAAAGTTCATGTTTACATAATAATTGTGTGTACTGTGTATAATTATACCAGTTTGTCTGGTAATAAACTTCTAACTTAAGAAGAAATAGATGTCATAACACAATTTAAATATGTTAATATTGCTTAAGGTGTTGCAGGTAAACAATATAATTATTATTACTCATTTTTAAATGCTCTGTACATTAAAATATCAATAAAATGGTTTGCATAAATGTTTGGTGAACGCATTAAAATTTACTTTTTTTACATTTAAGTAAAAGAAAATAATCAATTGGTGCAAAGGTTACATATCTCAAATCTTAAAAATATCTAACATTTCCACCAATTTTTTTTAATAATAATAATAAAATTATTTAAAAATAATATTTTTAAAAGATAAAAGAATTTATATTATATTGTACATTTTATAATATTATATTATAAAGACTAACCCTAACCCAGAAAAAAAAAATCTGCTTTCATAAATAGATACTTTTTGTTGTTAAATTTTTAGTTGCAACATTGTTTATTCTCAGATCAAGAACACATTAAAAATGTATCTCTAAATGAAATGATGAAAGCTGAAGTCTTGAAACGTGATCTGCACTCTGGGAAAGCTGTTTTGCTATTTCCCCGGTCGAAAAGTGGCCAAACAAGGAAAGGAAAAAGCGTCACAGATGAAGTGCCTCAGTGAGATACACTGTTCATTTGTGAAAGGAAGACAGTGTGTTTTGTGCTGGTGCACCCACTGCTGGTGTTTCCTTTTAAATGTAATGTTTTTAGTCATCTTTATGATCCTTCCGCCCATATGAATGATGTTCATAATCATAGAGCTATTTCTAAAAACATTTTTAATAATTATTTCTGAAAACAAAAAAACAATGCACATTAAAATTGTAAAGGGTTAGTTCACCCAAAAATTCTAATTCTGTCATTAATTACTTGTAAGCCTTTAGTCCATCTTCGGGACACAGAGGAAGATCTTTTTAATGGAATCTGAGAGTTTTCTGTCCCTCCACTGACAGCCTATGCAACTACCGTTTTCAAGGCCCAAAAACGTAGTAAAGACATCATAAAAAATAATCAGACTCCAGTGGGGTTTTTTATGAAGTGACACGAGTACTTTGTTCGCACAAAAACATCTTATGGGTTTGGAACGACATGAGGCTGAGTAATTGATGACAGAATTTTCTTTTTTTGGGTGAACTATCCCTTTAAGTGTCAACATTTAAGCAGGAACAGAAAACTAGACAGAGTCATTTCCACTTTTCATAGGATCTATTTTCAGACCTGGACCTTTCTGTCTGACCTTTTCTCTAAAGACACAGATCCATTACCACATTGACCCCGTGTAATTGTTTGTCCCAGTGCAGCTTTGGCATTGTAAAACTTAACAGTCCTTATCTGTACACACTAGACAGCTAACATCAATTACCTTCCCATTACAAACATCAAAGAGGCCATTATGGTGACATGCGTGTAGCATCAATGGGAATCTGCTCAAAAAAATAAACCTTAAGAAAAATATTAAATGTAAAAAAAATAAAGTATTCTGTTTCCTGTTGGTAAGGGTATTGTACAGATAAATAATACTAAATTTAAATATTACTATACATTTTTTTTTAAACAGATTAAACAGATTTCATGACAGATGAAACTTTAAATAAAACTTTTTCAGTCATCCGTATTTGTAGCATTTTTAGAAGTTTCACCAGTCATGAAACTACATCCAGAATTTTAAAAATGTATAATAGTATTTAAATTGAACTGAATTATAGAGAACTATGCATATCTGTGCAAAGTGTGCATATATATATATTTTCCTTTTCCCTCTATTTTAATACCTAGCTATGAAGAATTCTGTATTTTATGAATTGTATAAAGAGAATAGAACAGACTGGCTCACACAAAGCACCAAAATTTATATTCTTATAAAAATGGTTAACTATATGTCTTCCTTTGGTATAGTTGTTCTTACCAAACAGAAGAAATAAAAGTACAGTATGAAAGTGCAGCACATAATTGAGTGAAGGTTAAACAGTAAATTGAGACATGAGAGACATCTGCTGGTGGATAAGGAAGCTGCATTATGATGCAGACTTTTTTCAGTCCCATTTAATGTCATTTGCTTATTTATTGTTATTGTCACATGCTAAACTCTAGAACCCAGATCAGCCTGAATGCCTGAAGGAATATACCATAAATAAATAAATAAATCATAGAGAAGAAAAAGCTAAATATATTCAGCATAAAGAAATGAAAAATTAATCTTACGAAAACGAAATTAAAACGAAAACGTTTAATGCAAAAAAAGATTATATTAAAAAAAAAATTTAATTAAAAAAAGACTATATTATAAATATTAAATTGGACAAAAAAATAAATTGGTTATTTGTTATGGCGCTATTATAACGCGCATTTATTCAGACATTTTTTTTTTTTTTTTTTACATTTTGTAATGGCCCTCATGATCTTCAATCTGAGTCACTATCTTGGCGTATGTATGTTTAATTAATCAAAGCTGAATTCTTTTAGGATAGGTTAAAGTGTCTGAATAGAGCAGTTCATTGACTGAGGCGTTCAGCTGTGAAACCGCGACATGACCGTGACGTCACGAACGCAACAGCCCTCCATCTGTGTTGGAGGAGTTTGATGTGAGGATAAATAAAGGATGACAAGTTCAAATAAACAGAGACAGGAACATGCCTTACATAAAGACATCCCACCTCTATAAACATGTCTAATTGTGGTTCAAATAAAGCCCACACATCAATAAACACTGGCCAAAAGGCCAGAGGCTGAGGCATGGAAATGTAGCAAACTGTTTCTTTAGGTTTACATATTTTCAGAAATGCCTTTTATTTCATATAATGTGTAATCATGTGTAAATAAGTTAATTTGAGGCACATTTTCAGGAGAATCCTAATTATTCCTTAATTACTGTTCACTTATTCACACATTAAATTCGGCATAAAAAAGGAAGGTTTTTTTTCTCCATTGGGATTTGGGAGTTGACTGGTTGGAAGCACACAGCCATCTTTAGAATTTTGTCTTTGAACTTCCGGTAGCTATTTCAATGGCATCGCTGTCAAATTAGCATTGTAATGTTTGAAGCTGATGTCATAGCAAATGTCACTGTAGACTGGGGAGATTTTAAAACTAGCGATTCATTCATAAATCCGTAAAATCTTACCTCCATGCTGTGGAAATACAAACCAGAAGACAGAACACAACGAGCACAGCGCTGACAGCGGACTGCAGAGGTGACATATTTTTGTAGGCCAACCTGGAAGCTGGATCCCTTGACAAAAAAAAATTCATAAGCTGTGTCCCAAATGACACACTATGCACTTATACACTATGTACTTATGCACTATGTACTCAACCGTGTAATGTATGAACTTCATGTGGTTATTTTGTCATTCAACATCAGAATCTGGTAGTGCCTCCCATATATTATATATAAATAAATAAGAGACTCATAAAAGTTCCCATAGTTTGAAGAATATTACATACATATAAAAAATTGTATATTTTTAATTATTAAAAATGCCATTATTTTATTTTAAAAAGTTAATAATTGTATTTTATTGACAAAATATTTTAGTTTGTCTTGGATATTTTTTGATTAGATCAGATAACATTTTAAGTTGTCAGTTGGTCATGTTACAATGTACCCCACCCATGGGGCATGTTGTCACACTTCACTTCCATTCTTTCGGGGTAAATCAAGAAAGAAAAAAAAGTATGCCCTGTGTTAATGAAACAAAACCACATAATTGTTCCAGACGTGTGAAATTAATGCGGGAAAAAATAAATTCTCTGAACCCCAAGTGGATTTACACAAACTGAGAAAGTCAAAAAGCTTTTGGTTGTGCCCCGCTCTCCCCTACTTAATACAGGAAAGCAGATGAACATGATATTGGTGAAACACAAGGTTTTTTTTTTTTCCCATTGAAACCCATTAAAAACAAAACGTGTTGCGTTCATATTCTGGGCTCATCTGCTCACCTGTATATTGACTACATCATAAAAAAAGGAGTAAACTGATTTTGATCTTTTAATATCACTGTTTTAGTACATTATACATTACAGCACTTTAAAGGGTTACTTCAGTGATTAGCATTAAGAATTGTATCAGTAGAAACCCCCCAGAAGGATTTTTGGCCAGAGGCTAAAGACTATACAGCCAGCAGTAGGCGCTATTTCCACATGTTTTCAACATCGCACTCACAGCACTCGGCTCACGGAGCTGATTTTAAACGATGGTGTACACAAAATAAATAATTTTAGTGTAGTTAAACATTTTCCAGATTCATGTAAACGGAGCGGTGGAGATCAAAGTGAGTGTTTCAACTTTTCAAATGAATTCCTATGAAATTAAGCTTCCAAAGACATGAACTGAAAATGCGCCAGACTGATCACGCGCTGTGAATGTAGCCGCGATTACCTCAGCTCATGTGATGAATGTAATCTGACTCCTGCTGCGTTTGTGCCATGACACTCAATCGGCTCACTCACATTATATTGAACAGACACATTCAGTTTTTAATTGTAGTGTCTCTAACTGAACTGATTTTATGAAAATGAACTTGGTGGGCAAGTGATCCAGTAATCCTGTAGCCGTGCCTAGAGTGGCCTCGGGCAGCGAAGCAAGTGCATTTCGCGAGTTGTTGTCTTTCATCCCCATGAGACAAAAATACATTTTCTGTCTTTTCTCAGTCTACGTAAAAGGCACCAAATTCACGTTTCTACTACATAAATGACCCAGTATAAATACAGATTCATCTTCCCAGCGCTGAAGAGTGTTGCACGAGGATTCTTTAGCCTGTGTTGGTTCACCCTCCACCTGTGCTGCTTGATCAGCTCGCTCTATATAGGCCTAATTCTAGTTTTACTGTAATTGATCTGTTTAAAATTAAGTGGTGCAACAACTTGATTTCAAATAAAACCCATATCAACAAATCCTAGATTAGTGTTAAACTTGATTGAAACCTTATTGGTGTAACCCACCCTAAAGTGTTTTCACGTTAAATGTTTTAGAACGTCCCTTTGTTTTTAGTGATTGAAATACTGTAGCAGGTGCGTGTGGATAAGTGCCCAAAGCGTGCATCTTGTTCACATATTTTTGTTTAATACACAGACTTGTCATAATCCCGTTTTATATTCCTTTACAATGAAAATTGCAGGATAGATATTTGGAACTGGAATTTTTTTTTATAAATTATGAGCTGCATTAAATGCTAAAATGGCTTGCCATATACCGATCTGTATGCACAGCGCCACTTCAAGTCAAACACACCTACTCATAGGCCTGAGTAGAGTATGTCCAAAGATTTCGGCCATGCCTACAGTTCGGAACATCACAATATATACCAGCCTCCTCCATTGTGGAGTTTTTCTTGTGCAATTGAGGAGTTCTTTAAGCGACTCGACAGGGCGCATGCTTGGAGAGCAAGATGGTGCACCCTCATTTTTCTTGCATCCGTTTTGAAAGCCTACATGGGTACACTTACGCCATTACCAAAGTGACCCATGCAGATAGGTTGGTTATGTCTGGACTTATTTGAACACTTGCAATTAATACCCAGTAAACACAAACCGTTCCTCTAACGTTAGTATTTGGTTCCCTGTTTTTTTTAGCTTTTATTTTTTGCAGCCATAAAATAGCGTTCCCAGAACGTTAGAGGGAGGTTATTTTTAAAGAACCTGAAAATAACTTAAACATTATGTTTTCCTAATGGGTTTTATTTAGGTTATTATTTTGCAACCATAAAATAAAGTTCCCAGGATGTTGCAGGGAGGTTATTTTTTAATAACCATGTAAAATAACCTTCCAATTATACCTAAAATAACCTGTTTTTTCTTGAGCTTGCCAGATCATCTCAATATTCTTTTTCATTACATTGAAGAGAGTAGCCAGTATATTGTTCAAAAATTCACCAATTGAAGAATGCCATATTTCAGAAGACAGGAAGATGAATAAATTATGAGAATATTAACTATCCCTTTCTTTTAACAAATTGAAGTGCAAAAAAATGCTATGGCTGTAAGCGTTAAATAGTGCTAAATTAGCTTGAATGCTGTTTGTCAAATATGGGAAGTCATTCTCACAACTACACAAAGCAAGAGAAGTCCGATTCAACAGTTTTCCACATTTATTTCAGCATAAGTGGTTCATAAAACATCTCATACTGTGCCACTTAAACGTTTCTTATCTTTAAAAACCCTCAGTAGGCAGGCAAGATTAAATATTTAAACATGGCGGTGTCTAATATCACTGCTATGTAAAAATGTTTACATCTTATTGACCAAAAACAAATGGGTTTCAAACTGGGCATGACAAATATCGCCACAAATGGTTGCGAGTAAAGAATACAAACAAGACAAAATAAAAATGGTGGCTCAGGATTCACACAAGTGCTGCACTGGAACTTTTAAAACATTATACAGTGGTAATTCACAATATGTCGATACACACATTTCCTATCGCACTATTCCCGTCTTTATTCAATTTTCATCTTTCTACTCGTTTCAATTATCTGTGAGCGTGTGCATGTGTGATCACATTGACATACTGCTACATACTTTACTCAGTGTGTTGTAATAAGGCAATGTGGTACTAAAAGAAACACTATTTCACTAAAAACAGCTGCATTTACCAACTGAACAGTTTTGTTTAATGCCAATTAACAATGGGAGAGGGTATCATAATAATGACCACAAGCATTTGAATGTAAACTGGCCATAAACCTCATTTAAAATCCTTGAACACAAATAAGTAGGGGGTAGACCACAACCATTTTCCTTTTTCTGGTCACCTCAATACAAGATACAAAAAAAGAAGAAAAAAATACATTCACAAACAAATCTTTTAGCAAGACCCGCAATTCAGTTAAAACGAAACATGGATTTAACAAATGTACCTCTTCACTACTTTTCGGGAAGGCAAGACGTCTGCTCTACCCTCTGCTTTTCTTAAGCTTGGCACAAGAGACTAAGATGAAGCCTTCTGGTTCGCTCAGACGAGAGCTGCACAGGCTTCACTGCAATATGGAACTACTGTACAGAACAATAGTCTCCGAATTAAACACACTGCGCTGCCTGTGGCAGTGTGACTGATATCGCTGGTACATCTACATTAACCCAGTTCCCTGAGAACACTAAAGGACTAAAACCATGGCACAGGATATGCAATAATATTCTTTGCTAGATAAAATGCGTAGGATAAATCAAAGGGGGAAAAAAATCAGACAGTGAACATACGCAATTTTTATGGACTGAGCATGTGACTCAATGTGAACTACACTCAAATAACCTTAATTTTGGTAATTCTTTTCTGAAAATGGCTGATAAAACAACCAAAATGTTTCACATTTTCAAAAAGCAGAGGGAATTAAACGTATTGCTGAGCAAGGACATGTGTAACAAAGTGTAAACAAGGTACCATGGACAAATGCAGGCCGACTGACAAAGTGACACAAATCGAGCATACAGTATGCAACAACAACAAAACAAAAAAATGGGATCCTGTGCAATTTACTGTCAAGAGCCTACGTACCGCCTTCCCTTTTTATCAGCATTCATTGGTCCATTTTCATCTGTACACGTATGAGGTTTGCTTTTTAGGTTTTTTCTTTTGTGAGTTTTTGCACTGATGTACCCATAATCTAGGTGCTTGTTTTGGCTTAAAGCAAATGTAATGCTCGTGTGAGAGTTTGTACAATAAGGGTCTTTTCCCTGTTCAGTAAGTCTGCTGATCAGCTGACAAACTCCTTCACAGTTTGCTTCAGTTAATGCCTAAAAAGTCCAATACCCACATATATTATATATAAAAAATAAGTTATTGCGCATCCGAAAAAAGTGCATCTTATATTTAAAAATATCTCTTTCGCTCCATGCTTTCTTATCTTCCTCGGGGTCCAGAAACTCAAATCCATAGTTTTTTTTTTTAAGTGACGAGGGGGGTCAAGAGGAAGGGAGCTCTGCAGCTTGAAGGTGTGCCGGATGGACACGTAAGAAAACATAATGAGGAAGTGGAGTGGGAAGTGATGGAGGAGGAGAGAAAGAGTTGTCCAGCTATGCAATCACCATAGGAACGTCATCTGAAAAGCCACTGATCATAGGAGCATCTTCATCATCGTCACCTTCAGAAGAGAGGGGACAAAGAAACAACATTAGCAGCTAATTTTCATAGTGTGCAAGAGTTTGTGTACTTAATAAAGGGAGCAGAAGTGAACATAATTCATGTGACTTAATTGAAAGTGACATGAACTAAGCTGAACTGAACTAAACTGAATTAAAGTGACCAGAACTGTACTGAATTCAGTTAAGTTTCATAGTGTGGAAAACTTTGTGTACTTAAAGGGTTAGTTCACCCAAAAATGAAATGTATGTCATTAATGACTCACGCTAATGTCGTTCCACACCCGTAATTCGAACGGTTATGAATTAGCGTATTGATTCAGAATTCGAATCATGAATCAATACGCTGATTCATAACCATTCAAATCTTTGTTCGCGGATTGAACAAACAATGTTTGAAGAAGACAATGCTGAATAAAGTCGTAGTTTTTATTATTTTTGGACCAAAATGTATTGTCGATGCTTCAAGAGATTCTAACTAACCCACTGATGTCATATGGACTACTTTGATGATGTTTTTATTACCTTTCTGGAAAGGGACAGTATACCATGAATACATTCAGTGGAGGACCAGAAAGCTCTCAAACTAAATCTAAAATATCTTAAACTGTGTTCCAGAGATGAACGGAGGTCTTACGGGTGTGGAACGACATAAGGGTGAGTCATTAACAACATAAATTTCATTTTTGGGTGAACTAACCCTTTAAAGGTGCAGTGTATAGTCTTTATAAAATCTATAGAAATGCAATATAATATACATAACTATGTTTTCAGTGGTGTATAAAGACCTTACATAATGAACCATTATGTTTTTATTACATTAGAATGAGCCATTTCTATCTACATACACCGCAGGTCCCCTTACAGTGAAGTCACCATTTTGCGGCACCATGTTTTTACAGTAGCCCTAAACGGACAAACTACTCTACAGAGAGCTAGCTACTCTCTGATGTCTCTGACGACCACATCTTTGTCCTGTGTCGGCCACCTTAGCTTCTCTATGTCCTCAAAAGGGAGGGGTGAGCGATGGGCGGTTGCAATTTCGCTAAAATTTACACAGTGCACCTTTAATAAACATTCATGTGACCTGAATTGAAGTGAATTGAAATCATGTAAATGCAACTGAACTAAACTAAACTGAATTTAAGTGAACAGAACTGTACTGTATTCAGCTAAACAAAATGCTGCAATGAACTAAATGGAATTAAGTGAACTTAAATTAAGTTTAAATTGAACTTGAATTGAATTTAACTGAACTGGTTTTAAAATTAGGCTAAAATGAACTGAACTGAACAGAACACAACACAACTGAAGTAAACAGAACTAAAATGAAGGGAACTGAAGACAATTGAGATACTGATTTGAAATTAGAAGTCAACTGAGTTAAACTGAATTATAGTGAACAGAACTAAAATTAAGGTAATCAAAGTCAACTAAGCTAAACAAGTAAACTAAACTGAATTCAAGTGAACTGATTTAAACACAAGTAAACTGAAAAACAACTGAACTGAATTTAAATGGAGTGTAGTGAACTGAAATAAAATGAAGTGAACTGCATTGAAGCTAACTGAACTAAACTGAAGTGAAGTGAAGTTAACTACAGTAAATTGCACACTGAAGCAAAATACACATTTCATGAAAGGTAGGACTCAGGTTGCTCTTACCCAGCTCATCTCCTGATGAGAAAATGGCAGAGCCCAGGCGAGAATTGTAGTGGCTGTTAGCGAAGGCGGTGAAGCTGTGCTGTAGCCGACGGTGTCTGAGATAAAGCACCACCAGGCCTCCACACACACCCACCAACAGCAGGAACAACACTGGAACAACCACCGCTGCCATGTCCTCAGATTTACCCGACTGAGATTTGGCATCGTTTGGCCCTGAAAGATGATAAATGTGTGTCAGGGTCAACATCTGGCCAAACAAGAACCACACAGATAGAGGCGAAAATGTTTAGTGCGTAAAAGCTCATGCCTGCTGCTTTGGCCAGTTCGTCATATAACAGCACAGCCGCCTCTCCACACAGCTGGTTGTTGAGCAGGCAGCGCGCCCGCACTGAGAACGTGTAGTTATGTCCCACCGACAGGCTGTTGATCCTAAAGAACGTCTCCGTTGTGTTTCCCAGACACATAGTGGAGTTGGTGACACTGTCATGCACATACACCTCATAGCCCTGAAGAGTCAAGTGATCATTAGTGAAACAATTTCTCATGAGAAACAAAAGGAAATGGAAAAAGCCAAAAAGGAAAGTCGCTTTAAACATTTTTCTTTGAGATAATGTGCACCAATAAACCAGGCACAATAAAACCAGAAATGTTAGTAAATAGGGTCATGTTGACTTTAAAGGTGGTTTCTAACCCTGCTTTCATTGAAGGTGTGGTCCTTCACAGCCAGGCTCTTCCAGAAGAGGAACACATGATCCTGTTCTTCTAAGATTTTGAGGGCCTCAGGTGCAGGCAGAGGAACTGTGTACAATGGATAAATATAGGTTTAGAGCAAAGAAATATACAAAACACAGCATGAAATAACACATTTTTACTTTTAGTAGAAATACACAGCCGTTCAAAAGGTTGGGTCAGTGTGTTTAAAAAAAAAAGAACGAAATTCATACTTTATTCATCAAGGATGCATTAAATTGCTCAAAAGTGGCAGTAAATACGTTTATAATGTTAACACTGTTCTTACCAACTTTCTGATCATAAAATAATAAAAAATATTAATGTTAATGTTTTGAACATTAATAATAATAAGAAATTATTCTTAAGCACCAAATCAGCATATAAATTACAATTTAAAATATATTACAACAGAAAACAGTTCTTTTAAATTCTAATATATTAAATATTATGGTTTTTATTGCATTTTGAACAAACCAATGAATTTTACAGAATTATGAATTTACTGAGTTTGAAAAATTTTACTGACCCTAAACTATTGACCGGTTGTGTAGTGATGGGAAAAGGAGGATTTTGTTAAAAATAGTTTTAATGAAAATGTGTGCCCTTAATATTATTTTAAATGTAGAAATTGTGTTATAAAAGCAATAAAGCACTTGAGGCTCTGTTACATTGTGGGCTGTCGAGGTTGCAGGCACTTCACTGTGTGCCACATTATATGATTGCCTCTCATACGATAAATTACATAATATTAATATATTTAATTATATTAATATATTTAGTGTTACACTTTTTCCAGTGGTGCCTGCAGCTGTATGCACTGTAATAGGAGCGCTCCGAATGACCTAAGGAACGTTTTCCTTGAGAATATTTAAGCAGTTATGCATATTCTGTATTGCTGTCGACTGAACCAGCAATGCCGATCACCTCCCCTCTATGTGTACCAACAGACACCCATGACTATTTTTATAATGCAATGTTTCAGGCAAGAAAAGAGATCACTATACCCGTGTTGAGTGTGTAGCTGGCCTCTTTGCTCATGTTGAGCAGCCTGATGGTGATGCTGTAGCGTCCTCCAGGCTCCAGACCCTTCAGCGTGTACTCCACCGTGTTGTTCTGAGTGTTCACCTTATAGTCCCGCTCCGTTTTACGAACCGTATCTCTCACGTGCACTGCATACGCCTGATATACATATAAACACACAAAGATGCTAGAACCACCCCATCTGACATTATGAAAATGTTTTATATTGACTTTGTTGTCATACCAAAGGACTGCTGGGAGAATCGTATGGCGGCTGCCACTTCAGAGTGGCCTGCGTCTTATCCACTCGCACTTTGTGCAGGTTTCGAGGTGGAAGTCGCTCGTTGGGGATCATCTTCACTACAGCATAGTCTGATGGAGGACCCAGGTATGGAGAGATCACCCTCACCTAAACAACACACACATAGTCACTTCATCTGCACATCATAGTGCCAAAATGGATCTCCAAATGAGGAGCAAGAGGGTGGATACTAACCAGGAAGAGGTATTGCTCGTCGCTGTCAACAATCACAGTCAGACTGGTGGAGGTGGTATTGGCTCTGTGAGGTCTGCTGTACAGATCCAGGAAGGAGGTTGCGTAGAACACTCCATACATCTACAAAAACAGAAGACAGTGTCTCACTAGCCATTTTTTGGTCACATAAGCGAAATTTCAGGAAAATAGGTCCATTATCTATTGTCAACGGTGTAGCATTGTATGAAGCAAAAGCTCACACAGAAGTCATTTACAAACCAAGCAGCTTTCTGTTGGAATTTGCGTGACTGAACCCAATGCAAAATCTGCATCTTTCTTCCTCAAGTGAATGGATTCCTACGGATCCCACGGATTCCAATTGAAATGACTGGACTTCACTAGTGAAAATTCACCATCTATAAATGTACCCACATATTTAGTCGCACTTTATAATAGGCGTCTTTAACTACTATGTACATGTGGCAAAAAAAAGAAATTCTATTTCAAAACCCAATTTTTTCTATAGCTGTTGCTGAGGTGGAATATGGGTAACATTAGGGACAGGTTTGGTGTGTTTGTATAAATTTTATTTTTTTAAAGTGAGCAAATCAATAGACTGGTTTTCATATGATCACCTTGAACATGAGCGAAATCTACAGCGTGAACCTTTTCATCCTCACACAAAACTTTCGAGCGCACAAATTCCTATTGAAATGTCTGGGTTTTTTTGGGACTTAAAAGTTCACCTATAAATGTGACCAGACACTTTTATGAGCATTTATGAGTTAGTCTCACCTCAGCTTGAGGACCGGTCCAGTTGCAATCTACAGCGGTCTGGTTGAGCGCTCTGGCCTTTAGTGATGGCTCGGCAGGTCTTTTGCCTTTGGTCTGCTGGCGGGACAGAGCAGTAGGACTGTCTCCATCATCCGTGTGAGCCCACACCGCCACCTCATACACTGTCCCTGGTGTCAGGTTATTGGCTATACAGAAAACAGCACACACATTGTATCTCTTCCAGCAATGCTGACAGGATGTTGAAGTGTTTTGTGAAGTGAACTGTGAAGTGTTTTACCTTTCAATGTTCCTGAGACAGTGTAATTCCAGCTCTCCTTCACATGTTCATCAAATACCCACGAAATCACGACAATGTAGTGTTTCACCTAACAGAGTGAGTGAGTGAGTGAGTGAGAGACAGAGAGATAACATTTACATCCGAAGGAGGTCATAATGTAAACCCTGCACAGTGAGAAAAACAATCTGACCAATCTGTACCTTATAATCATTGGTGATGGACAAAGTCATTGAGTCTTCTTTGATGCTGGTGATCACGACATTAGGAGGAGAGAGAGCTGAAAGACACATCATTAAAGAGTCATGAGACGCTACAGCATTTTTTGTTAAAACATTAAAATATAGACACAACTAGATGTTTATGCAATTTATAAAATATTGGGGGTAATTATTTTCAGCAAAATATCTGTATCGTAATATATAGTTACCAGTCTACTCCGACAATATCATTGAGATATAGTGACACAATGTGAAACTATTTTGTAGCATAAGATTTTGATCATACACCAATCCCTATTAAAAGATATGCAATATGCTACCGTATAAAAGTTTGGTTCAGTCATTTTTTCTGCTATTTAGCAAGGATGCATCAAATTGATCATTAATAATGATACAAAGATTTCTATTTATCAATACTGATCCTTTGAACTTTCTATTAATTTATATTCAATCACTTTTTCAACATTGATAATAATAAGAAATGTTACTAATACCAAATCATCATATGAGAATGATTTCTGAAGGATCATGTGACGCTGAAGACTGGAGTAATAATGCTGAAAATTCAGTGTTAATCTGAAAATATGTTAAAATCCTTTTTTTAGTTGAATGTTAGTATCTGTTATTTTGAATGCCTTATAATCATTTATGAGACTGTATGGTCATGTCCTATGAGAAAGCCGTCTCATTATTATTCATGATACCACATGACTTTTCCAGTGATATTAAATTACAGATACATATTGACCTGTTTATATGTATGCTGAAATGGGCATTTACATGACACACAATCGTTTTCAATTCATCTTATCCACCTTTGTCCTGAACGTGGGCGGAAGTCTCGCGGAATTATCCTTTACATTTCCGGTGTTTTTGGTCAAATTAACAGCGCTAATTAAACCTATGAAAATGCTTAAAAAAAAAAAAGCACATGGCTCCATAGTGCCATTACTTTACAGTGTCACAATGACCGTCGTTTGTCAGTGCCTCACCCTTCCAAGTTTAAGGAGTGCGTAGATGACATGAAGCTACATTGAAAACAGATGGCTGCTCATATTCTACATACGGCTCCCGATCGGGTGAAGATCAGGGGGGTTTTGTCCTCAAAATGATGAGTGTGCGCATATAACTTTTATGGGGAGTATTTTAAGTGCTGAAAGCCATTTTCTCTTGTCAGTCTTTGGCATAAAAATGCAAGACATACGGAAGCGTATATGGACATTCTTTTCAGATTTGCTGAAGCTCAAAACACGTACTTTCTTGCGTGTTTAATTCTTCATTTTATTGCTGGTTGTGGCAGTCAACAACAGCACAGCTTGCAACCCTGCGCTCAGTTTAATTTTTAGTAATGTTCAAAAAGTTTAATTAATTCAGTCGCTCTTTTTACCCCGTTTTAACAATGCAACAGTAAACTGCAACAGGACAGGATTTGGAAACTGCAACAGGACAGCATTCAAACTAAAGTTAGAATCCATCATGCGCTCATCGTTTCTCAGGAAAAAGGTGGATAAGATAAAACACTTGAGTGTAAATGTCCAGCAGGGGGAGTCAGCACTCTTCTGTGAAGATGTCAGTTGCTTTTACATAGTTTCATTACCTTTTTGAGGAAGTATGGATTTAATTTCTGTCCAGTTTCCCACACCTCTGCTTGTGACGGCAGCCACCTGAGAAACAACAGATGAACAAAGGTTAGATGAAGTGATCTAGATGATTTTAGATGATCAGAAAAGTTCGCATAAAACAACTTCATGCAAGTGCTCGAGCGTCTCACCCGAAATCTGTAGAGTGAGCTGGGCTGCAGGTTCTTCACTTCTGCATTGGTGCTGGTGCTACGCTGGGAAAACCACTCAGCGCTGTCCTTTTCACTGTACTCCACCTGCACAACACACACAGTCAGTTAGATGCAAGTAGGTGTTGATAAATGCTATAAAGAACTAAAGGCTTCTTCCTCACAATGTACTCCCTGATGAGTCCATGTGTTTTATCAGGAGGGTTCCAGGAACAGAGTACCGTCCCATCCTCAGCATTGCCACAGCTCAGCTGCAGACCTTGGGGAGGGTCTGGCACTGCCATATAAGCACACATTCGTCAGACACAATGAAGCAACAGAAGACAAAACATATCCCTTCCGAGTTGTTCTATAGGTGGTTTACTGTGCTGCTAATGTAGACTTACATCCTTCTGGTGTGCGTAGTGTGAGAATTTCATTGGTCCTGTGCTGTTTGCTGAGACATTGAGTCTGAACCTTCACTTGGTAGGTGGTGTCCGGCATCAACACGGTCAAAATAGCACTGCCCTTATTGCTGTTTGTGTCCATTGATGTCCACTGCTGGACACCCACCTGCCTAGAGAATAAATACAACCTTTGTTATTGACCCATGTGGACCCTGGAGCCTGTGGAGTCTGTTCTAGCGCGGCATACATGCATGATTTGATGCCTATGTTTGTTGATTGATTTTAATAACTTAAATGTACTTGCGCACATAGCACTAAGAAAATACAAGTTTTGGATAAGGACTTGGTATCGGCAGATGTTCAATATTTAATGACTTGGATCAGATCGTGGGCACAAATAACTTAATTGGGACATCCCTAAACAAAACTAAACAAAAAATAAAGGTTATGTGGTCTGTGATTTTTGGTTCACAGTTTAAGTGGTCCACCACCTGGAAAAGCTTAAAAACCACAGGTGTAGATGATAGCGACATTTAAATTAATACCTGAAGTATATGACAAAAGAGCAGGATGATGCAGGCATATTTTTGGGTCTTGACCAAGTGAGCGTCACAGCACCAGAGAAATTGGCGCTCCACTGTAGATTTTGAATCTTGTACACCAGCATATCCACTGAGAAATGGAAAAACAGGGTAAATATGCATGAACAGTCAGACTGTCTTATTGTGGTACAATGCAGATTTCAACAGCAGATACATCATGAATGTCTCTCAGTGTCTCACCAGTGCAGTTATCCTCATCACTTTGGTCAGAACAGTCTATGAAGCCATCACACCTCTCGCTGTTCAGCACGCAGGCTTCGCCATCAGCACAGAGAGTACCGTTCACACAGAGCAACGGACCATGAGTGGCTGAAATATAACGGTGAGTTAAGAAAGGAAAGGTTGCAGGTATGTGAAGACATAGGCTAAGCAGTGCAACAGTGTTTGTGCTATTTTAGTTTTTAATGACTTTATTTCTATTGTAAAATTAGGAAACTGGTAATAAAGAGTGAGTAGGTGTGTCCAAATCTTACGACAGTTGGCTTCATCAGATCTATCCAGGCAGTGAGGGTGTCCGTCACAGCGCTTCCAATCAGCAATACAGGTCGGAGGCTTCAGGCACAGGAACTGATCTTTAGTGCAGCGGCCCGATGGAGGAACAGTTGCCAATGGAGTTACAGAGCCTTTGACTAAGCGAAAGACAGAGACAACATTAAGGTTAAAACACTGTAGTCACATGGACTATTTTAACTATGTTTTTACTATCTTTCTGGGCCTTGAAAGTGTTAATTAAACTGCTGTCTATGAAGGGGTCAGAGAGCTCACAGATTTCATCAGTAATATCTTCATTTGTGGTCCGAAGTTGAACAAACGTCTTTTTTTTTTTTGGGTGAACCCTTTAAGGGTGCTTTCACACTGACGGTTTAGTTAAACAGGGAACAGTTTGCGTGAAAAATTGCTAATGTGAAAGCTTTCATGTGGACCTAGCACATGGGTAGCAAAACCGAGACTACCTGTAGGTAGGAGGTGGTCTGAGTTCGGCTGTACCGGAACTGTGGTGTAATTTGGGTGAATGTCAAAACACAGGTGCGTACTTGTTCAGGAAGCAAAGTAACAGTACATGCTTTTTAACTGGTGACAACATCATAGTTCAACAAAACACGTAAAGGATTGTGGTGGTGATTTTCCTTGGATACGAGTGAGCCTGCTGTGTAATCATGCTTAGTGAGTGCAATCAGAGAGAAAAATGAATGGCTCGCAATCCACTTGCCTCAAAAGAGTTTGTTTACAAGCAGCGGAAAGCCGCCTTCATGCGACAGCACATACAGTAAACCCAAGTGTGATTCACTCTGCTACAAATAAAAGCACCAAATTAATAAAAAACCTCCTGTTTTCTATCATGTGCCGTGCACATTTGTGATGATGCAAGATGAACACAAATGCACCAGGGTCAGATAGAATCAAGTTGAGTGTGAAGCCAGACCAACGGTGTGGGGGGCACCAGGAACAACTGCGCTCAGACTTCAACCGCAGCAAAAGTAACCAGTGTGAAAGCCCCCTAAGTAATTCACTTATTTATTTATACTATCTATCTGCTAAAGCTAGGGTCATTATTATTGAGTGACAGCACTTAATATAGTATTAAAATGAATTTCATAAGCTCTGGGAAAATGAAATGTGGCACACTGGAACTGCATGTATGAACATGACTGCCGAATGTCAGACATCATTAATTAAAAAAAAAAAAAAACTTATTTAAGCTTAATATATTGACACAAGCTAAAACATGTTACTGATGGAAGCTAAAACATTATCGGTAGTAGCAAAAAAAAAAAGATGATAATATATACACATATATATTGCCAAAAGTTTTGGGACGCCTGCCTTTGCATGCGCATGAACTTTAACATCATTCCATTCTTAATCCGTAGGGTTTCAAATGGAGTTGCACCCTTTGCAGCTATAACAGCTTCAACTCTTCTGGGAAGGCTTTCCACAAGGTTTAGGAGTGTGTTTATGAGAATATTTGACCATTCATCTAGAAGTGCATTTGTGAGGTCAGGTACTGATGTTGGACAAGAAGGCCTGGCTCGCAGTCTCCGCTCTAATTCATCCCAAAGGTGTTCTATCGGGTTGAGGTCAGGACTCTGAGCAGGCCAGTCACACCAATCTCGCTGATCCATGTCTTTGTGTACTGGTGCGCAGTCATGTTGGAACAGGAAGGGGCATTTTTCATTTGTACAGAGAGTCTGGCCACTCTCCATTGACAGGTGTTAACTTCCTTGAAAGCGGGTACTCTGTTGAAGTTTAAAACTATTGGATCTGCCCAGAGTCACTCAAGATCTGCCATAACCAATCGCTAACGTTTGGTTGTGACGCATGTCATCTCAAATTTGTGCACGACAACAACGTAATCGTTCTCAGCCACTCCCTCTGTTTCGGTGATTGGACCGGTTAAAATTTGACTGGAGAAATATTATATATATATATATATTTTTTTTTTATTAAATATATAGAAAATAGAAAATATGTTTATATTTTCTATAAAACAGGTAAAAATAAATAATAAATTAAAATCCTGCAAGCTGGACTGGACTCTTTCACAGGCCATATGTTTGACACCCCTGGTATTGGCAAAGGAAAAGAGCAGAGAACGCACCTGTGGGACAGCCCACTTCATCACTGCCATCAGGACAATCAGCGTAGCCGTCGCACACCCAGGTGTCCACAATACACGCGCCAGAACCACAGCGGAAACGATTAGGAGCACAGGTAGCGGGACCTGGTGCAGGTGTGTGAGGAGCTCCACCACCTGAACACAGACAAAACATAATTCATTGTAATTAATCTACTGAGCAAGTGTCTTTTATTGGCATTTTACAAACAAGTTTAATAGACGCTGACTAGGCCAGAATGTAATGTACAGGTCTGAATTATGCACCTGAACATTGAGATTCATCAGACCAGTCTCCGCAGTCATTTTCCCCATCACACTTCCACCAGGCGGGCACACAGCGGCCGTTCTTACACTCGTACTGAAAGTAACGCGAGCAGCCGGGCTCCTCAGTTGGGGAAGCTGAAACAGGAAACACACGAACTCATAAGAAAACAAGCACAGAAACTATTCCCAGGTATGACTGAACTGGACCTGCTGAACACTTTGACTGGAAGTATGTACTTTTCCATAGCTAAAATTCCAACAGCATAAAGTCAATGTGCAGCGTGACTTATAGGAATTCAACCTAGAATTGGACTTTTTGCTTTATGATCAGCCTGGGAAATTATTGCTCACCACAGTTGGCCTCGTCCGAGTAGTCGCCACAGTCATCCATGCCATCACACTTCCACTCGAGGGTCACACACATTCCATTGGAACACTGGAAGTTGTAGCCGTCACATGTTTTCTCAAACTCAGGGTTAGTTGCTGTGGAAAAGCAGAGAACAAATAAATTACGAAACACTGCATCAAAGCTCTATCCAAGGTCCACGTGATAAACAAATCAATTACATGATATGCAGATTAATTCAATTTATTTGATTTATTTTTTTTATTTAACATATAACATAAATACCTGAAGAACAATTATTTTAAACATTATTAATAAGAAGAAACGTTTCTTGAGCACCAGATCAGCATATTAGAATGATTTCTTAAGGGACAAGTGACACTGAAGACTGGAGAAACGGCTTTGCCATCACAGGAATAAATTACATTTGAAAATAGGAAACAGTTATTTTAAATTGCAATGATAGGAACATATCATTAAGGAATTTGCATTTAGAGCATGATTAAATGCATACATTATGACATTTGTATGTATTAATATAATGAATTGCACTAAATTAACATGTTACATTTAACATGTTAATTTAGCACAATTTATTATATTAATAAATACAAATTTCAGTCTTAGTTAGAACACATAATGAACTTTTGCCTAATTCCTCAAGTGAACAGTTCATAACGGTCACATTTCAGTTAGCAAATTGTTGGACTCACGGCAGCCAGCGTATGCTGCGTCCTCATCAGATCCATCAGCGCAGTGTCGGGTACCGTCACACACCAGAGACTGGAACAGACACTGCGCTCGGTTTCTGCACACAAACTCCATATAGTGTGCACAAAGGGGGCCTGCAGGAACAGCCCTTATTATTACCTTTATCTAGTTGCAATTACAACACAACATAAATAACAATTGCACTTAAATAAGGAAGCACATACCACAGTTTTGCTCATCAGCGCCCCCTGGACAGTCCTCAACACCATTGCAGTGAGCACTAGCGGGCAGGCAGGTGCCGTTAGCGCATAAGAAGCCGCTGCACTTTTCACGCCCTGCCAAACAAAACCAATGTCAAATTACACAGAATCATCCATGAGAGAGCTGAGTATAGGAGTATAGGAGTATAGCATCCGATTATAGGAACTGAGACTATTGATTAGTGTGATATAATGGCTCATTGTATGTACACTTTTGTTATTTTTGGAGCTTGACAGAACATTTACTGTTCAGAAATTCACTGAAAATCAGGGTGAAAATGAGGGCGAGTACAGCAGTGTTTGTGACTGACCACACTGGGTAGGGTCCTCGTCTGAGCCGTCCTGGCAGTCGTCATCTCCGTCACACACCCAGCGCTGAGGAATGCAGTGACCGGTGTGACACTGGAAGCTACTGCTCTCACACGTGTGGTGACCCGCTTTGAGACAGAAAGAAGAGAGAGACATTAAGGATGTAGATTTGAAATATTTTCCCTTATATTTTTTCAACCCATGTGTAAAGGAGTCTCTCTCACCAGTACAGTTGGCCTCGTCTGACCAGTCCCTGCAGTCGTTGTCCCCATCACAGCGCCATGCGTCTCGAATACACACGCCTCTTGCACAGGTGAACTCTCCAGGGCCACACTGGTGAGACTCTAAAAAGAAAGCAGATAAAATATAAGCACTGCATCCATGTTATTTTTAACTGAACAAGATAAAACATACATATACAATATAGCTAAAAAAAAAGTCTCTCATTGTTATTTGTAGCATTGCAATGATATTCAAGATATTAATGGAAATGTGGAAATGTGTTTTGAGATTTTTTTTTTCAGTCCATGAAACTGTCATAATCACCAAACACCCAGTGTTGCCAAATAGATTTAAGATTTATTGCAAAACGTAAATCTTGTTAAAAATAATTAAGTTATGTCTCTCCACACTGTTTTCAAAAAATGTACATAAGAATGATATTTAATAATTAGTTATTATATACAGCAATATAACTACTAATATTCATGAACAGCAATATTAACTCTTTCCTGCCAATGACTGAAATTCCCGTCATTTGTGAGACAACGCTTCCCCCCCTGCCATTGGTGAAAATTTCCGCCTCTCTGTGTTTTCACTGATATACGGTAGGGGTGCGCTATTACACATCTTCTGAAAGAGTGCTAAATCTCATGATCAAAAGCCATGTGAAGAAGCAGCAGAAATAAGCATATGTAATCATATGCATATGTTAAATTATGTGATTATTAACATTAGACAAAAAAAGTGCCTGAAGCTAGAATAAAAGGGGTTGTTTTGTTTAAAAGCAGAGGCTCTGTTCTTTTGATATATTGCATGTTAAGATATTCATACAACTAAATATTCTGGGGTCGATGAACATTTTGTCAAAAAACACAATTTTTTCCCATGAGCATACGCCACATAGACTTCCATCAGATTTAATCAGACTAAAACAACAGTTGGCAAATGAATTAATGAACACAGTTTTTGCTACTGAAGTTAAATTATTAATAGTATTATTTATATAGTATTATAGCATGTATACATTTTTTTAATTTGCTTTTGTTTTTATATTTTCAGTTTTCATTTGAATTTTAGTTTGTTTTAGAAAAATATTTCTATTTAGCTTTAATTTTCAGTTTTAGTAATTGTAGTACATCAGCTAAAAACATATTCATTTTAATTAGTTGCCAAGGAAACATTTATAATTGTTTTATTAAAAAAATAAAAATACATATTTTATTTAAAATTGTAGTTATCAAAAGCAACACTGATTCAGAGACACAATAAAAAAAAAAAAATACCATTTAGGAAACTATGCAATAAAATAAAATAAAATAGTATATAATGCAATAAAATATCAAGATACCACTTAATTTTATACCAACAGCAAAATCCTCTTAGATACAGTATATCTTGAATATCAAATATATCACCAAGCTCTAAACACATGCATACCACAATGCTCCTCGTCACTGTTATCACCACAGTCATCCTCATGGTCGCACTTGAAGGCCAGTGGAATGCAGGAACCTGAGGCCACACAGCGGAACTGAACCGCAGGGTCACAGGAAGTGGTGGCTGCAGAGAGAGAAAGACATGAACCTCAACATTTATACATTTGTGTCGTTTTATATGAGACCGAGGAGACATTGTCACTCACGGCACTCCTGCTCATCACTCATGTCGCCACAGTCGTTGTCACTGTCGCACTTCCAGATGCTGCTGATGCACTTCCCATTAGCGCAGCGGTGCTGGTTTGGCAAGCAAGTGTGCTCTGATGGGAAGCAGACAGAAAAACACCAATAAAACCAAACTAACCTTATAAAAACGTGAACAAGGTGATTTATGATTTACAGCTTTTTATATCTGACACTTATGTTTCTGTCAGACCTGTCTTAACACATGTATTATTGTGGAGCTGGTATCCACTGGGACACTGGCACTGACGCTCTCCTGAGGGTAGGATGGTGCTGGAAACTCCGTCGGGACAAACACAGTGATGCTTGTTTCCAGGCTGGGGAAGACACAGAAGACTGCATGGCTGATCCACACAAGCATTCTGACCTACAGAGGAGAAAGAGTTTTGTGGCTTTTAGTGCATGTCTGTTAGCTTTAAGGCAATCAAATTTATAGTTTACTCATAAAAATACTGCTGAAAAATAGGCCTGAAATTTTTTTTTTGTATAAATGTATATATATATTTTTTAGACCAAAAATATTGATTACTCATGTTGCACCAGTGTTTAAGGTGCAGTAAGCAATTTCTGAGAAACGCTGTTGGAAGTCAATCAGACCGAGCGCCACAACAGTTTTGTAGCCAGGGGTTTAAATACACTCATGATGGGGGAAGAGAGATTTTAAGAAACACTGTAGAAAGAGAGATGTCTAAGAGACATTACAAAAAAGAAAAAGTCAGAGGAAAGAAGGGTTATGATCAGGCAAGAGCTTTGGGACTCACGATAATATCAGAAAAGCTTTCCAGTGCTGGAGAGACCCAAGCGTGAAGGCCTGGAAACAGACACAGAGGTTGCGTTGTTTCTGCTCCATACATGAGTAACATTGGTTTTGCTATGGTTCACAGAAGCATTATTTTGCTTCACTTCAGCTACGATATAGACAACCGCTCTTGCATTGTGTGCTCGCTAAGTTGGGGGTGGAGCAACGAAGGGATGGGTGTGTTTGTTTGGGTTGATTTCAAATGAAAAGTGTTTCTCAGAAATTGCTTACTGTACTGTATTTAATATATATATTTATTTAAATTTATGTTTATTTTATTTCAAGTGATAAAAACATTTATGATTTTAGTTTTAGTTAACAATAATAACTCTGTGCTCTTGTACAACAATAATGCAAGAACGACTATAAAAATGCCCCTCCCCCTTTATTAATATCACCAAAGAAGTTACTGGAATTTATATAATTCTAAATATATATATATATTTTTTAAATTATATATATTTTGCTTGCATTAACAATACACGCTGACAAGTGCGATTTAGTGGGGCTCTTACAAATTAAAGAAATTAAAGGCTACTGGCTATAACCCTTTCATGCTGGTGTCTTTCCAAATGAACTGACCTCTGTTTTTTCCTTTGTAGAAGATTTTGAGATCCATCACTCCTGTCAGTCTGCCCACTAACATCTCACTGTCTGGTGAGCCTGATTTAGGTGCTTTGAAGATTCCCATTCTAGACCAGTCATCCCAGTACAGGTCATTCTACACCAACAAAGACCAGTTAAAAAATTAGTTTATGATCATCAAGACAGTTTAATAGAATACCAGTTGCAACATTCCTAGAAAGTGATAACATTGGGCCTACCTTAAAAACTGCAACGGCATAAGGATGAGGCAGGCCCTCCCTTATTACAGTGCGATGGCCTCCATTAAAGTCCGCTCTTTCAATGCGGTCACCATATGCCTCTGTCCAGTACAGCCATGATTCATCTGCCGTTATGCCATTGGGCCAGCGAACTCCCTCGGACACGATGCAGGAGATGTTGGATCCGTCCATCCAGCTGCGGTAGACGCCCGCAGCGCGATCGCCCCAGTCTGTCCAAAACATCAAGCTAAGAGAGACAGTACATGCGGCTTAGTACTCAGGGAGCAAGCGGACTGTTAAGGGGGGATTATGAGGTGATTATATGGTATTATTATGGGGACACAGTACCTCTCTCCTGGCAAGAGCACCAGGGCTCGAGGCTGTTCCACCACTGAAGAGTTGACCAGAGTGTGTCTCAGGTCTCCATCAGAGTTGGACACCTGGACAAGAGACAGTGTGAGGACGACTACACAAACACATTTTTGTGATTGATGTTGCAGTAGTTGTTTTAACATTTAATTACCTCGATTTTTTGAGCACCGGCATCCACCCAATACAGCAACCGGCTGATGGGGTCAAATGACAGTGCCTCCACATTTTGTAGGTCCTTTTTGACAATCACTTCTTGTCCAGAGCTTCCATTCAAACACAATCTCTACAACACAAAACATACATACAAAAATGCTTATAATTCGTTTTTTTTTAATTTCTCTATATTGCTATAATTTAACTGCATCTGCACGTTGTCCAGTGGGTGACGCAGTTTTGCTACATATATTTTGATAGTTGGACAACTAAATAAAACCAGTGGCTAAATAAAAGAATTAGGCTGATGGGTAATGTATGTTATATGTGTAATGTCTGGTTGTTTGATGAGAGAGAGATTATTGTATAAACACTTTAAGAATCCGTCCCACAGCGGAGGACTGTTATTCTGCACTGAACTTTTGAAAAACAACTGAAAGCAGCACGGGTTGATGTTTGGCTGCCAATCAGCGGAAAGGGGTGTTTAATGCCCGCCCACATGTGGACACGTGGAATATTCATGTCGTTTATTCATTTTCTAGCCCTGAAGCAAAAAATATAAAATCAAGCTGAATTCTCGTTTTTTAATTTTTTTGAAAAACTAATAAATAAGCAGTTTTTTCTTATTTCTCTCAATATTAAATGGAAAAACGAATGATTGCAACATACACGGACCCCTCTGTGTACATACATTAATTTAGTTTTTTTAAATAAAATTTGTAAAAAATATTTTAAAAATCTAATAATTATTTGGACTGAAATGTTAATGTTTTACAATTGTATAATATATTTTATAATAATATTAAAATGTTATAATATTTTATCTTTAAAAATCTTAAAAACAAGACACTAAGACTAAAAAATAACATTATATTGTACAGTATGAAAAAAATATAATTATTTTGAGATTTACAATGTAACAGTTCAAAGTTCATCTAAATGGAAATGGATGTGAAAAACAGAACATCAATTAAATATCCAGCTAACACAATTAATGTCAAATTCTCCAATACCTGTCATTAATAACCAATATATGGCACCGATATATTGTGCATCCCTAAAAAGACATTTAATTACCTGTATGGTGTCCAGCGAAATATCAGCCCAGTATAGGCAGTTCCTCTCATAATCAAAGTCCAGTGCCACTGCCTCATGGAGACCCGAGAGGGGAAGAGGCTGGTCTGTACCTGTGGCCAGATCATAGCGGTGGATGGAGTTCCTCACCGCATACAGGATAAACTCATTACTCTCTAAAAAAAAAGAGGCAAGAGGGCTCAGTTAAGAGATAAAAATAAGACTCATTCCAAGGAAATACACAATATATTACACCTGAAAACTCCCATGTGTGCTCATTGAGCATTTCATCTCAAAAACATTGGCAGTTGTTCCTTGCTAACAGCCTCCACTCATCTGGAAAGTATTTCCATTTTCTATTTCATTGATAATCTTAAAAGAAAACTGACAGCAAATCAGAGTGTCACATCACTTCCTTCTCCCACTGCTTCAGATCTGAGATTAGTGAAAGGGCTCCTTATTTACTCCCAGCATCCTCTAGCCGGAAAGGCAAGCCAATCAACACAGCCACTGAAGCGTGGTCAAGTGGCTGAGCACCACAATGCCAGAGAAAAGAGGCAGTCTAGACAGTGACGGCTCTTGAACAGCTCTGTGGGAAGATGGGCTTTGATCACACTACAAACAATCCAAATTAGATTTTTAAATCCCATCTTTAGGATTGACTCTCCACATCACTGTACTCAATATGTGTTAAATCAGCATGAGGTGCCTGAGTAATGACATTCATTGTATCTGTTCATCATGATATCTCACCGTGGTCATGTTGAAGAATTACCTTATTTTACACATTTAAGCATAATTGGACACACATTCAGGCACAGTTGTAGGCCTTACTGTGATTTGATATGTCACAATGTACATTGTGTCACATTCAATTCTGTTTAAACCCTTTACTAGGTTTATAAAAACAGGATTGAATGTGTTTTTTGCTATCAAACAACTAAATGGAATAAAATTGAGATCAAGAGAAGATTATTCTTCAAACATTATTCTATATCTTGCATCTGCATACAGTAACTCATCATAAATGATAACAATTGACTACAAAACACTGCATTTAGAAAAAATGTCCACCGATTGGTGGAAAAAATGTTTTAAAGGGATAGTTCACCCAAAACAATTTTATTATGTCATTAATTCCTGACCCTCATGTCATTCCAAACCCGTCAGACCTTCGTTCATCTTCAGAACACAAATGAAGAATTTTCTTATGAAATCCGAGAGCTCTCTGATCCCTCCATAGACAGCTGTTTAATTAAGACTTTTAAGGTCCAAAAAGGTAGTAAAAACATTGTTAAAATAAGTCAACCTTAAATGTTATAAAGCGACATGAATACTTTTTGTGCGCAAAAATAATGACTTTATTCAACAATTACATTCTAGCCTTGGTCAGTATCCTTCACAGTTTCCTTTGTAAATAGGATGCATGCGCGGGAGCTGCACTGTATTTACAGTATTTTTGGGTAAACTATCCCTTTAACTTGAAGAAAAAACAAGTTAAACCTATAATTCTCTTTTAAAATTCGGTCAGTTTTGATGTTTTGGTTAATTCTTTGGTATAAATGGAGGTATTTATTCTGCTTTAGTGTCCTACATGTGAGTAAATGTAGGACACTAAAGCACTAAAACCTCTAAATTTTTATAGAGGTTTTTATAGAATTTTTTTTTACTTTTGCACATAGGAAAAACAACAACTAAACTAAGAGATACATATGCATCCAAGATCACTAACATATTAAACTGAACAATGCAATTCTCAGTAAGCAAACAAAAAATTATATCAATTATAATTTAAAAAAATGATATAAAGGGAAATAAAACTCACAACCATATTAAATGTACAGTACTGTTCAAATGTTTGAGGTCAGTAAGATTTTAAAATGTTTTTATTGGATCAAAAATGCAGGGGAAAAAGACTAATACTGTAAAGAAAAAAATTTAAGTGTAATTTATTTCTGTGATGGCAAAGCTGAATTTTCAGAATGATTACTCCAGTCTGCAGTGTCACATGATCCTTCAGAAATCATTCTAACATCATGACTTGCTGCTCAAGAGACATTTTTTATTATTGTTAAGAACTGTTGTGCTGCTTCATCTGTAACACTTTCCAATAAGTTTCCGATTGTTAATATTAGTTAACAAGAACTAACAATAAAATTACTTCTAAAACGTATTGTGAAGTCATATATTTGTGGAAACGGTGACAAGAGTTCTTTGATGAATAGAAAGTTCAAAAGAACCGCATTTATTTTAAATAGAAATATTTTGTAACATTATAAATGTCTTTACTGTTGCTTTTGATCAATTGAATGTGCCCTAGCTTAATAAAAATATTCATTTATTTCAAAAGTAATCTTACAGACCATAAACTTTAAAACAGTATTCAATTATTTATTCAATTACAATTTCATTTCTCTGATTTGTGTTTTTTCTGTGAAGTTCTTTTTATAAGTTCATGTTATGAACTGTGACTGTAGAACTTCCTGTTGCATCCCATAGGACTGTGTTGTGTTACATAAATAGAGCTCAGAGAAGATGATTGTGTAAGCTGAGGAGGAGGTTCTTACTGTACCTCCTACAGGACAGGGCAGCATTTCTCCATCCAGCCGAGCTTCAACATCTCCCCCGCTGCAGCTGTCTCCAGACACCTTCCTGTACCTAAAGCGTCACATCACACACCTTGACATCAGTGAAAACCATCTTCTAAATTTTAAAATTCTCTTCTTGAAGAACTTAGTTCAAAAAGTTGACACTAGGTGATGCTGTAATTACACGTCAATGAATCTTGCTTTCATATGAATTCACATCTTGCTGTCCAATGCTGTTCAAAGCTTATTTGAAAAAGCTAATTCCTGCTTTTTCATGAATTTAACTGAACCACATAAATACAAGGACCTGCAGCATTGATGGATTTCCGTGTGTGCAAAAAATCATTAAATATCTGTATCAGACCTATGCTTTCTAAAGATGCACTTAAAGGGCAAGCAATTTTCTAGAGTAGTCTTAAATGGGTTAAAATCTCAGCTGTAATTTACCATTATCCCCTTAAATAGATCTAGATTAAGATCCACAGTGAAGTACAAATGATAAACAACCTATACTGTACTAAATGTTAAATTTAAAAAAAGTTTGGTTGATACAAACACAGTAAAATATATAAATGTCACAGTCTAATATATATATATATATATATATATATATATATATATATATATATATATATATATATATATATATATATATATATATATATATATATATATATATATATATATATATATATATATATATATATATATATATATATATATAGAGCATCCATAAATAGCAGTAAATAACATTACTTCCCCATTTTCTCATGAATAATTTTTTATAATTGTGATTAACCTCCTCCAGCACACATCTCAAATGACTTAGCAAGAGATCTAAACTCAACCAGCTAAATTCGGTTCATGTCCATGTTCTAAATAAATCCTCTCCCCTCGACTGCAGATAATGAGAGGAGAGATGCATGGTGACACAGCAGTGGCAGATATAGTAATGCTCCCAGGCTGCAGCTGATGGTGGCGGCTAACAATCCGTATCCAGAAAGACACAGCCTATAATACCCCTATAATTCACCCCTTTGGACTTTATTTTGCTTCGCTGTATTACAGCTCTGAATCACAACAGATGTGATATGGCTTCATAGAGAGAAAAACGCTCTTCAAAGTGACCTCTACCATCTGAAATAATAATCATTTTATTAAGCATCCACGAAATTTAATATAACACAACTACTGTTAATAATCAGCCAACGCGTTTCAGAAGCTGAAAAACAATTAATAGAATAAACAATCTGGTAGAAGTCTTATTTTGCCATGAAATAATATTTATCTGTAACAAAGAATATTTAAATGAGTGACAAGAAAAACTAATTAAATTCTCTCTGGTTCAGTAATGTAATCAGTAATACACTACCGTTCAAATGTTTGGAGTGCTTTAGAAAGAAGTCTATTATGCTCATCAATGCTACAATTATTTACAAAAAATACAGTAAAAGGGTAAAATGAGAAATGTTTTAATGTATTTTAAATTCAAATGTATTCCTGTGATGATAAAGCTGGATTTTCAGCAGCCATTACTCCAGTCTTCAAGGTCATGTGATCCTTCAGAAATTATTCAAATATTATGTTGAAAACAGTTATGCTAATAATATGTTTGTGGAAAATGTTACATACACTAAAAGTTCCAAAGAGCAGCATTTATTTGAAATCTTTTGTAACATTATAAATGTCTAAAATAACTTTTGATCAATTTAACGCATCCTTGCAGAATAAAAATACAAAAAAATAATCAGCTGTGGTTGTTAGCAAGGGGCGAAGAACCACATTCTCACCCTTTGCTGCGACGGTAAGTGGTGCCCACCGGACAGGGTACTGGTGGGGCATACAGGTTACCAGAAAACTCAGGATCAGGCACGCACACCTCGAGAGATAGATCCTCGCTCAGCTTAAACCCGTAGTCACTGGGAAGAGAAGAGAGATGACCCAATAAAAAAAGAGAAAATTGATTGCGTATTGAGGTGAAAACAATGGCAACATGAGAAAAATGTAGATGGAGGGGGTCTCAGCTCATACCACTCATAGTCCTGACGATTGCACGAGCAGTTGGACAGAGTGACGGGCCTGTCGAAGTCCTCGCCGTTGAAGCAGGTGGCGTGAGGAGAGCGGCGCTTGTACACCATCTCTCTGCCGAGCAGACAGCCATTTCCCCTCTCGTCAGAGGGAGACCACCGTTTATAGTCGCCCTCCGAGCATGGCACACCTAAACACACATAACATCAGATGTAAAACCACAAAAAGGACAGTTTGCCAAAACAAACTTTGAATGCTGGCTTAAAATTGCCTGAAAATATAAAAAGCCTTTAATTTATAGGTCATTTAGTCTTGATATAAATGAAACACTTTAGGATCTATTCAGTGTTAAGTGTTGGATAATACTGTATAATGTCGCTAGGGTGGTTGATTGGCTGTTAGGCAGTTGCTAGGGCATCCTGGATTGTTGCCCACTGTTTTTGCTAAACAATTGTTTTGAGGTTGCTATGTTTTTGCAATGGTGTTCTGAGTGGCTCCCTAAAGGGATAGTTCACCCTAAAATGAAAATGAAGTCATCATTTACTCACCCTTGTGTTGTTATAATACTGTATTGTGTTGTATATACTGTATACTTCTTTGTTTGATGGACCACAAAAGGAGATTTTGTTTTCACAGAATGGGTTAGAATCATCATTCTTTGATAATTTTGCCTTTTAAAAAAAAAGCTTGATGCTGGCCGCTGGTGAATTTATATGGACAAGCGCAAGCAGGACATTCTCTTTTGTGGTCCATAAAAGAAAATTTGGCATATGGTATTAGAACATTAGATCACCAGGGTAAGTAAATTGTGACTTTTTCATTTTAGCGTGCATTATCTCTTTCAACATTACCAGGTGTCGCTAGAGTATTCAAAGTGGTTGGTAAGAAAGAAGGTTTTGTGGGATGGTTTGCAAAGCAGGTTCTATGTGTCAACTAGAGTGTTCTAAATGATTTCAAGGGTGTTGCTTTGGTGTCTTAATGGAGTAATACACACACCCTCAAGCCATCCTAGGTGTATATGACTTTCTTCTTTCTGATGTACACAATCGCACACATCCATCCATCATAAACATACTCCACAAAGTAAAAACTCCACAGACCGCCTTCCGTATTCAACTAATGAAAAAAAAGAAAAAGTGCGAAGTACCACTAGAACGTAGCATAAGTGTTCTGAACTGCTAGAGCCATTACATTTTCTGCGTAAGTTGAATACGGAAGGCAGTCTGGAAGAAGCTAGATATTTTGCTTTATAACGTTTTAAATATGGATATTTATTAAAAAAAAAAAAACTATAGTTTTGCTTCAGAAGGACTTTATTAACTGCCCGGAGCCATGTGGATTAAGTTTATTATGGATGGATGTGCTTTTTTGAGCTTCAAACTCAATGGACCCCGTCACCTGCATTATAAAACTTGGAAGCATCAAGATATTTATTAATATAACTCTGTGTTCATCAGAAAGAAGAAAGTCATATACACCTAGTATGGCTTGAGGATGAGTAAATTGTTTAATGAATTTTCATTTTAAAGCGAACTACTCCTTTAAGTGGTTGCTTGGGCATTGCTAGACTGTTGCTTGAGTACTCTGGGCAGTTGCTAAGGGCTAAGCAGTTTCAATGTGGTTAATAGTTCTGAATTTTTGCTAAAATTGTTTTGCTATGGTGTTCTAAATGGGCATTGCCAGGCTGTTTTTATAGAGTATCCAGGTCTCTATGGATTTTGCTAGATGGTTGCTGGAGTTTTGTGGATAGTTACAAAGTGGTTGCTAGTGTGCTTTGGATGGTGTACCATAAGTGTCTTGTTCTCTTACCAAGGACATCACTAGCGTTGACCTGCAGAATGAGCCAGCTGTGTTTCTGGTCCGCATAAGAGCCGAAGATAGTAAAGATGGTGCTCTTCTCACCCGGTTCAGTCAGCAGTTGATACACATATACCTCCTGCTCAGAGAACTGGAACTCCTTCCAGGTTTCCCCCTCATTAGTACTGAATCTGAGCCAGCAAATGACAAGACACAGCTATCAGTAACATCCTAAAGCCGGATAATACTCAGACAGCTTTTACTAAAAGAAGAGTGACATTATATCCACTAGAGTGTATTAGACTCACTTGAGTGTTCTGGTGGAGCCGCCCTGCGCGATAGCCATCAGGATCCCTCCGTGATCTCCCCAGGTGTAGAAATGAGGTCCAGCCAGTGCCTAAAGAACACACATATCAGTTACATGGAACAACAAATGCTGCTATGCTTTTTAAAAAGTCTGGGAATATAATAAGTGCTATTGTACTGGGCAGCAATGTTGTACACCATTTTTTAAAGGGGGAACCAATCGCATTCTGGCTCAATTAGTGCCCTAGGTAAGATAATACATGAACAAAAAAGTCCTTTATATAAGATAGGATAGTCTAGAGAAAAGGGAAACGAGTTCAAATACTGACTTAACATTAAAAAGCAACAAACGTTAAACCAAAATGCTGACAAATTCAAATTAATTAAGATAATAAAATATAAAAAAAAAAAACCTTAATTCAGAAAAACCTTAAATCAGAAAAAACGTAAAATAGACTTCAATAAAACTACTTCTCACCTCTTTCCATCTGACCCCTGCACTGCTGGATACATACACATTGGGCTTATTGGCCAGATTCTTTCCCACAGATCCTGTACAGAGGAGAGGAGAGGGGGAGAGAGGGGTGGGGGGGAGAGAGAGAGAGAGATGACAGTCAATATTTACACTGCATCTGATCTGGTGTCATATCGCACAGGCCTCAATTACAAATGATATCAGGTGACCAGCTGACAAAATGGAAGCATTAAATACTAATGTAAATGGGGTATTTCTGGTCTGTGATGTAAGCCGCATGAGAAGTGGTCACAAGCGCATCTGACCACATCATATCTGTAGTGTTGTAGATGTTAATGCGTCCCTGAAAGCAGTGAAAGACAGCCTACTCAAGATTCAGATCACAATAGAGACAAAATAGCAGGACATTATCACAAGGAGGAACAAACCCAGCAAAATGCAAGAAAATGCAGTGTTTCTGTAAGATGCTTCATTCTTGCCGCTGTGACAAGCCCAGACACAGATACTGACTGTCACCTCCTCTCTTTTCACAGCCCTGGAATCAGACCCTCGCTGTCCTTTTCTCGAAGACATGCATTTTACGGCTGCATCGACGCAGATGGTTTTGTCATTAATTCATTTGAGTGGTAATGAACTTCATTTACATTCATCTCCTTAAGAGATATGCAGCACTTAACACATTTTTTTTTTTTTTTGCTATGAGAACAATGTTGAGGTGGCGTGGCTGCTCTCGGGCTGGCTAAGTTGACGAGTGCAAGGGTGTGTTTGTATGTGATAATTAGTCAGTGGGTGAAGTACAAATAATTAGCACATCTGCACTGGAGCGATAGCAGCTGAAGCGGGCAGACATTTTCACAAGCCTCCTGTGCCTCTCATCTTCATGCATGCACATTATCTAATAATCATTTAATTAAAGGTCTGACTGCGGCTGGCAGAAGGAGAGAGAGGGATTCAAGAGGGAGGAAGTGCCTTCCAAACTGTGCAAAGAGGGCAAAAATCAATGCTTTCCACCAGGCTTGAACTCAAAAAGTCGGGTTCATGCACTTGCTCCCTATCATTACACTGTGTACTGCATTCTCTGAAGGAACTTCTATGCATCCAGTTAATAAGAGCAAAGCAACAAGAACAGAAAGACACAGAAGCTGAAGTGCTAGCATTTCCTCTGTCATGCACATTTGAGAGTTGTTTAACCACAGAGCAGAGAGGCGGTCATGTGGCCCACCTGTTGCCATGATGAGGCCAGGTGCAGACTCTTTAGACAGAATAGGGATCCTGCGCAGCTGAATATTCAGCAGCTGACTCCACCGCTGGGCCAAGTGCAGGGAACAGCCATTGTCCAGCTGAGAGATGTAGAAGTAGAGAGAGAGTGAAATAGTGAGTAGGGTAATGTTAAAGATAATAAGAGATAAGAGCTCACCGCAAGCATTAAAAAAAAGTCTACTTCCTATTGCAACTCGCTACTCTAACTTACTTTTGCAAACAAAACCACAGCTTCAAAAACACATGCTTGGCGTCAGAAAGAAAAAGCAGACATGGTGGGGATGAACACAATTTAAAGGGGTTTATTTTAATATATTTTTGAATTCAATTAAATTGTTTTATAAATTGTGAACACATATACATATATACATACAATTTGTCCTTAATGTTGATGTGTTAGAAGGAGGAAAAATAGGCAAGCGTAAGGATTTGAGCAAGTGTGACAAGAGCCAAATTGTGATGGCTAGACAACTGGGTCAGATCATCTCCAAAACTGCAGCTCTTGTGGGGTGTTTGTATGTATATATATTTGGGCATGATTATATATATTTCTATTTTTTTATTACATATATTATATATTTCTGTTTTTATTTAGACAAGAGCACATCCTATGTGGACACTTTTTTCTATACAGAGTTGCCCATGAAACTCACTATTTGCTTTTCAGCACAAGTTGCTATCTCCCAAAATGCAGAATCATATATCATAACTGCCCGGACATATATAAATATATGATATGATTGGGCATTTTGGGAGATAGCAACTTGTGCTGGAAAGCAAATAGTGAGTTTCATGGGCAACTCTGCATAGAAAAAAGTGTCCACATAGGATGTGCTCTTGTATAAATAAAAACAGTTGAATGGGACCAAAATTAAATGGATCAAAACACAGGGGTCACATGGATCCCACTTTTATTTGTTGGACTATTATGAAATTGATGAGAAATCTTTAAAAAAAAAGCAACAAAATAGTGAGGTCCTCCTCCAGAGAACTTGGCTAATTAATCTGATTTATCTAGAACACAAGTAGCCAAAATGACCAAGATCCCTAATACCTGGCAGTCTATGGTTCCTCCCAGGCTGTCGGCCTCAGGTGGCTGCAGAAGTTCCCAGGTTCCTCCTTTATCAAACGTGATAACTGATCGCATGTTGTCCTCTGTAACTGATCCGTTGATCAGAGTGGCCACAAACACACCCCTAAGTCCCTCGACCCGGTGGAGATCTGCAAACTGCTCGTTGGCGAAGTACCTTTCAAACACACAAACACACAAATTTCATGTGCCATGCCATTAATATCTGGCAAAAGAGAGGCGCTCTCTGAAAATGCCAATGGCACGCGAGCCAAGCGCATCTCATCTGCATTCCGCACTGCAGTAATTGCGTCTCTGCTCTCAGACGGCCGTGCTGAGCTCAGTGGTTTGGCTGTGGGTGAGATCCCGCTCTGCCGCAGAGTAAAACAATAGCATGTCCTTGGGAAGCCGTGTAGGAATGATGGATTGCTTTTCTACTGACAGTGTGAGTGGAGGGACTTGTGGGCGAAGACATAGTTCTTGCATTATAGAGACGAGACCTCACTAACCTGCTTATGGGTTAAGGCGTGCAGAGCCAAAACGGATTTACAGCACTGATGAGGGGCCGTCACTAAACAGAGAAGAGTTCAAGTAAAGGTGACGAGACCAAGAGCTGCGTAAGACTGGGGCTTAACGTGAATTATTGAAGTGGGATGTGTTCCTGGCTCAACATGGTTGTTGGCTCTCAGACAACACTGCAAACAGAATTTTGAGGTTGGGGCTTTAATAAAATTTGTATCAACCTATGATTTACTTTGGATTGTATGGTTAGAGTAAAGTAAAAAGTTAGTGCAGGTCAGTGAGTCATTTTTTATTTATTTTTAGCTGATTACTTATAAAGCTTTCAATATTAGCCATTTTGCTAAAAGTTTTTACTGTAATTATTTATATAGCATTTTAATGTTTAACATTAATGTTGTTCCAGGACCAACAAACAAATGTCCTACTTGGGTAAATCACGTTTATTGTCAGCTCAACTAATTCACACACTTTTGTGTTTAACTGTACCTGATAAGCGTGTTGCTCCCAGAGCCATCAGGGCTGAAATACAACACATTCTCTAGGGACAGGGAGAAGGACAGGCCCTGTGTGTCAGAGATGTACAGGTGCGTAACACTATTATTGTGGTTCACACACACGAACACCTGGTCCTCCGAAGCATCTGCTATGTAGTACTCCTGCAGAGAAAGGAGAGCAGGGAATTGCATAAGACAGGTAAACAACATGAAGCTTTTAAAGTCACGGCCACAAATCTACCCGAGACTAAACGAAGCTGACGGCACTCACCGTGATAGGGTGGCGGGTGTTAAACTGAGCTGCTCTCATTGGCTGCCGGTTGTAAGAAACCCACAGCTGGACAGACTGAGACTCATGGCTCCCAAACAACGTCTGCGGAAACACATTCACAATGAGATTAACTATCCCAAATAAACATCACACATTACAATTTGTCAAATCATCAGATTGATCGATAATGTATTTTATGACCTATACTGTAACTGATTATTTTAATATTTATCTAATAAAAAAATAATATTTTTTATTTCAGCTGACACAAACTATATGATCAATAAACTTAAAAAAAAACATAAGCATTTCGAATATTTTATGAATGATAATGTATGTATTTTATAACGTATGAATTTAATAAGATTAACGTTGCAAAATGTAATATTTATTCAAATATTGTCTATAATTGATATTTATATCATATTTACGCAGAGGTGTTTTGGTAACTGAATGTTAATTTAAAAAGTATTTAATATTTAAAAGGTAATATAAAAAAGGTAATATTACATGTATTAAAGTTTTTAAAATAATATTTTATAATTAATATTAAATTAAATGTAAAAGAAATGGAGTACATATGCAAACAAATAAATAAAATACTTTACTGTTCGATTGAATACCAATATTAATCGGTTGAGTAGAAAAGTGTGAATATCGGCATGTAAAAAAAAAATAGAAAACTTGGTTAAACAGATAATCATTCTATATCTAGTTAAAATGTATAAACTTTAAGAGATACACCACACAAGGTGTTTGCTTTCCTACTTTCCACTGCAACTCGAAGACATGGTGCAATAAAATTATTAAAATTAAACAGCAGAGAGTCATAAAGATTTTATACGGTAATCTGACACCTTCACCTACCATAAACCATGGCATATTATCACTATAAACGAGGTCTGAATGGCAGACAATATCAGCGTGAGAGATATGCCCCATCAGCACTGTATTCACTGGGGTCCTGTACCTGATATAGCTTAATAAGGACTACTGGGGATTTGTCAGTCGGTCTCATTTGTACTTCAAAAACTGCTGTTTTTTCCAAAGATAAAAGAGATGGAAAGCTGGTGCTAGCAGTACTAGTCTAGTCAGTGTCCCAGCAACCTAGATGTGTCTCTGTCTAGCATTGTCTAAAATGAGCAATGCGTCATGATGGGTCGAGTACTTTCACTCGTTCTTCCCATCTTGAAGTCTTTCTTTTGCTTTCTCCCCTCAGGAAATCAAAGCTTCAATAAATTTTGAAGTTCAATCAGTTCAATCAGTCTTTCCTTTGTACTGTCACTGTAATCAAGGCGTAGGTTACTTACTTCAGGTTCACAAAGCCCCACAAACACAAAATAAGATGTAAATTACAGTCTTACAATAATAAACAGATTACGTACAAACAAACAAAAGCTGTGTGATGCAAAAGACGTCTGAAACCACTTAGTCACATAGTGAATGCCTCACGAGAAATGAGTGAATTCAAATGACAAAAAACTACTTGAAATCTGATCTGACCATTCCAAAACACAATTCTAAAAACTGCTTCTTTAAAGGGTTAGTTCACCCAAAAATGAAAATGACTCTTTTGCCGTAAGTCGATTTGTGTACGGTTTTCCGCCTGAAGTTAGTTATTTTAATCTAAGTTTTAAATATTTTTCTTACACGGACACATCGCTTCGCTTCAGAAGGCCTTTATTAACAAGGACTTCAGAAACAAAACAACAATTCACTGCCATTATAAATGCTTGGATTAGACAGGACTTTTTTAATATAACTTTGATTGTATTCGTCTGAAAGAAGAATGTCATATACACCTAGGATGACTTGAGGATGAGTAAATCATCAGATCATTTTCATTTTTGGTTAAACTATCCCTTTAAACGATTAGATTTCAAAGCACCTGTGGATGAGGTCTGAATAGTTTTCTTGCTGTGTAAAGAAAGTAAACGGATTTGCTTAAAAATCTGATTTTTGCTGCCTGCCCAAACAAATCCAAAGACGCCATTAGAGGTGATAAAGGCAGTAATCGGGGGGAGAACAAACAAACAGATTCTTTACATTAATCAGGTTTAATGCAATTTCATATGCAAAATCATTTTACAAGGCCAAAATTGATTGCAGGATGGAAGTGGTAACAGCCAGCCAGCAAAAAAGGGATTTACTGGGTTAGTATAAAAACAACAGGAAGACAGCCTGTCAGATAAAAGTGTATTTATAAGCACCATCATCCTGAATAACAAGTTTAACCACTTCCTTGTTTAAAGGGACAAAAGCTCAGTGTTTTCTTTCTCAGCTCTCCGCACTGCCTCGTTTTTAGTCACACCATTCATGGTATTGATTTATCTCGCTGTTAACGGCTGTCTCCAGGAACAGACTGCAGTGTTGTGGAAGGAGCCAAAACACAATCTGGCTTTAGAGAGCAAAGACGAGGGAGATCTCTCGAAAACAGACTTGTTGCCGGGTGAGCTTAAGAGAGCAAAGTGTGTGATGACAATCAAATCACAAAGCTGCAACAACCAGATCCAGATGCCAATACCTGGACATGGTACCAAAATACCATAATAATACCATGTATTGTGTAACCAATACATTACATAGTGGATAAAGTATTGACTATATTATGTAGTATATTCAGGCTATATATGAAAATACATAAACATATACATACATACATATACATACATACATATATATACATATATATATATATATATATACATATATATACATATATATACATATATATACATATATATACATATATATACATATATATACATATATATATATATATATATATATACATATATACATATATATATACATACATATATATATATATATATACATATATACATATATATATATATATATATACATATATATATATATACATATATATATATATATATATATATATACACATATATATACATATACATATACATATACATATATATACATATACATATACATATACATATACATATATATAAATACATATATATAAATACATATACATACATACATATACATACATACATACATACATACATACAATACATACATACATACATACCATACATACCATACATACCATACATACATACATACATACATACATACATACATACATACATACATACATACATACATACATACATACATACATACATATATATATATATATATATATATATATATACACACACACTATACAATTTATTATATATATTTTTTAAATGGTATAAAAAAATTCTAGCAAATTAAATATTTTAGAGTTCAGAGTAAAAATAGATACAATTATAACTTCTATCTCCGATTATCTGAACATTTTTAAAAATGTCTAAATCTGGAATTCACACATTTAAAACTATTGGAATCTTATTATTATAAATATTTATATATAACATTATGGTAAATTTGTTTAGGAAAATATAAGTATCATATGAATATAGTAACCGAAGACATGGAAATGTTAATGGTAAGTATAATTTTGTCTTACCAACCTCTAAAATATTTAATTGCTTTTTAAATTATATAATTAATATAATATAATACAATATTTATATTTAATATACTATATTAAATAAGTTTTAAAAACCACCACATGGTAATGTCACAGTATAATTTAAAGGCCAAAGAAATGCAAATAAAAGCAAATGCAAATACATTTATCAAAATGTCATCTCTAAGTCTAAAAAAGGTGCGATTCCAGGAAGGTGCAGAGTTTCTACACAGGTGGATGCACAATGTTTATGTGTGATTGAGCTGTTAACCAATCCTGTCAGGTGGTCAGAGGTCGGAAATTTCCTCCCAAGGTTCCATTAGCATCTGACACATATATATCCAACCTTCAATTTTAGCCCTCACAGAATCATTAGGCATTTATAGGCAGTTATCCACAAACAGCCCCTCTGAGAAAACTGTCATCTCTCCTTCTTCTGTCATAGCATCCAAGTGTCCCTGACTACAAACTTGACAGCAAAATTTGCCTATAAAAGCCTTCTATTCTTACATGGCAACATGAATGGAATCGTTTCTGGCAAAGCCAGCCCAATGAATATTTGGCTTTGGAGTCACTTTGCCTTCTTTGTGGAGGAAGCATTTATCTCTGGAACAACAGCCGTACTGTGCTGGCAGTCCCTCTCAACGCTTAGTCTGGAAGAGAGATCAGACTTTCAAGCATGAGTGAGAATGTGTAGATGCAGCATGTTGAAGAACACACTGCGAGACATTCTGCATTGCTGAGATGGTTGGATGGACACTTGCCCAACTTTATGCTAAATCTATAGATAGTGTCACAGCAAAAAGTAAATATTTTACCCAAGTTGTGAGTTTGCAGTCAAATAAAAGAAAATCTGAACCATAAAACTTGCTATGACGTTGTGTTTGCTGGCAGCATGCAAACAGACAGACAGACAAAGGATTTTGTTTAGTTAAGGAATAAATTACTATTTTAAATCGGTTCTTACCAACTTTGGGTTTGGCTGCATAGCATAGCTAAACTGAACCCTTCCAGTATTACAGCATTATACAGGGAGTGCAGAATTATTAGGCAAATGAGTATTTTGACCACATCATCCTCGTTATGCATGTTGTCTTACTCCAAGCTGTATAGGCTGGAAAGCCTACTACCAATTAAGCATATTAGGTGATGTACATCTCTGTAATGAGAAGGGGTGTGGTCTAATGACATCAACACCCTATATCAGGTGTGCATAATTATTAGGCAACTTCCTTTCCTTTGGCAAAATGGGTCAAAAGAAGGACTTGACAGGCTCAGAAAAGTCAAAAATAGTGAGATATATTGCAGAGGATGCAGCAGTCTTAAAATAGCCAAGCTTCTGAAGCGTGATCATCGAACAATCAAGCGTTTCATTCAAAATAGTCAACAGGGTCACAAGAAGATTGTGGAAAAACCAAGGCGCAAAATAACTGCCCGTGAACTGAGAAAAGTCAAGCGTGCAGCTGCCAAGATGCCACTTGCCACCAGTTTGGCCATATTTCAGAGCTGCAACATCACTGGAGTGCCCAAAAGCACAAGGTGTGCAATACTCAGAGACATGGCCAAGGTAAGAAAGGCAGAAAGTCGACCACCACTGAACAAGACACACAAGCTGAAACGTCAAGACTGGGCCAAGAAATATCTCAAGACTGATTTTTCTAAGGTTTTATGGACTGATGAAATGAGAGTGAGTCTTGATGGGCCAGATGGATGGGCCCGTGGCTGGATTGGTAAAGGGCAGATAGCTCCAGTCTGACTCAGACGCCAGCAAGGTGGAGGTGGAGTACTGGTTTGGGCTGGTATCATCAAAGATGAGCTTGTGGGGCCTTTTCGGGTTGAGGATGGAGTCAAGCTCAACTCCCAGTCCTACTGGCAGTTTCTGGAAGACACCTTCTTCAAGCAGTGGTACAGGAATAAGTCTGCATCCTTCAAGAAAAACATGATTTTCATGCAGGACAATGCTCCATCACACGCGTCCAAGTACTCCACAGCGTGGCTGGCAAGAAAGGGTATAAAAGAAGAAAATCTAATGATATGGCCTCCTTGTTCACCTGATCTGAACCCCATTGAGAACCTGTGGTCCATCATCAAATGTGCGATTTACAATGAGGGAAAACAGTACACCTCTCTGAACAGTGTCTGGGAGGCTGTGGTTGCTGCTGCACGCAATGTTGATGGTGAACAGATCAAAACACTGACAGAATCCATGGATGGCAGGCTTTTGAGTTTCCTTGCAAAGAAAGGTGGCTATATTGGTCACTGATTTGTTTTTGTTTGGTTTTTGAATGTCAGAAATGTATATTTGTGAATGTTGAGATGTTATATTGGTTTCACTGGTAAAAATAAATAATTGAAATGGGTATAAATTTGTTTTTTGTTAAGTTGCCTAATAATTATGCACAGTAATAGTCACCTGCACACACAGATATCCCCCTAAAATAGCTAAAACTAAAAACTACTTCCTAATAAACTACAAAAATATTCAGCTTTGATATTAATGAGTTTTTGTGTTCATTGAGAACATGGTTGTTGTTCAATAATAAAAATTAATCCTCAAAAATACAACTTGCCTAATAATTTTGCACTCCCTCATCTGAAGCGGTCTAACTGAACCCATCAGAACGGTTATCAAATTAACACCTGATTCACTTACTGACAGGATGTCTATGGAAACATGTGGTTAAAATCTACATTCACAAGAGTTTTGTTGTTATGAATGGTATTTTAATTAAATGCATTATTTTGAGACCATTTAATGCCTACTGACACGCCAATATCTTGTTTAAAATCTCTTTCCTTCCTTCACACACAAGTTTCTACCTTTATCAAGGTTCAGATTACGCCCTGAAACCAGGTTATCACTAAAGCAGCTTGCAGGACTGCAGGGAGGTGAGGATGTGAGAAGAGAAAAGACTTAATTATTATTAAAGATCTCTATGACATTATGGATAAATCCCTCAGATGAGAGGACCTTGTTTTCCACAGCTTTAATTAGTCTTAGAAGCTTCTCACTGCCAAAGGCTCTTGTGATATTCATTATGGTAATCCTATTAGCCGGGTTGCAGATAGAGGGACTCAACACAATGAGAGCAAAAGAGTGAGTCAGAGAGACACAGTGACGGAAAGAGTAGAGGGTAAAAGACGGAAAAAAGGGAGAAAAAGACTGAAAAAAGGGAGAAATAGACTTACAAAGTCATCCGACTGGCAAGAGACTTTGGATATGGTCCAAAACCAAGCGAACGGCCTCACTGCCTACTATCTACATAGACAGCATCCTAACTAACATGGAATTACTTACCCTCATGCAAAATTTTCACTCATCTTCTGAACACAAATGAAAATGGGCTGAAGAGGGCTTTCTGTCCCCTCCATTGACAGCTATGAATCTACCACTTTGACACATCAAAAAGTTCATAAAGAGATCGTAAAACAAATCCATATGAATTAAGCGGTTTAGTCTGAATTTTCTGAAGAGACACGATCGCTTTATATGATGAACAGACTAAAGTTAGGCTTTTATTCATCAACTCACACATCAGTTGTGGTAAACGGAAGATCAGGCATGATCGCTTGACGTGCAAGAACCAATGAGGTTCCTTCTCGTTTGTTATGCAGCACGTTTGAGCTTCCGCAAGAACCAATGAGGTTTGATCTAGTGCTTCAAGCATATTTGGCTGAGCTTCTGCTTATGTTCGCTGATCAATGGATTAGTTTTACAATCTCTTTATGAACTTTTTGAAGCTTCAAGGTGGTAGTTCATTGGCTGTCAATGGAGGGACAGAAAGCTATTAGAAGATGTGTTCCGATTTGTGTTCCGAAGATGAATGAAAGTCTTACAGTTTTGGAATGACATGAGGGAGAAAATTTTAATTTTTGGATGAACTATTCCTGTAAGCTGTTTTTTTTTCCAGCAGGGGCAGCTTGTGATGCCTTAAAATGCTGTCTCTGTAGGCAGCTCTTTAAGTACTGGAAGAAAGTGTTTGTTCTGTAAGTGAGTGAGCGAGAAACAGAAAGAGAGGGGAGGTTGCTCTAGGCGTAAGTCTTGCCACAAGGGTCAGGGCCAGGCCACACACAGCCATCAACAAGCCTGTCACTTTCTCTCCCCTCAAGAGTAATGATATTCACAACTAGCCCAGCCAGACAAATTCCACAGAGCTGTTTGCTCTGGCCTATTTACCATTTGTCTGTCTTGCCATAGACCTCCTTAGGATAATTGTGTTTAATGGTCTGAATGGCCTGACCATGAAAACCACTAATTATCCTGTTGTAAATCCATCCACTCAGCAAGCAAAATATCCAAATCAGTTAAAATATTAACTGGGAATGCGGCTCACCAGAACATAGGGAGAAAATTTCCCATAGGCGTTTGTGGAAAATTCCGCAAAAAAAGAAGAAAAAAAACCTCACAAAGCAAGTGCGAATTGTTCCTTTCGTACTTTCGTCTCGCTTCAAATGGGCTTCAGGATCCATAAAAAGTCAGTTCAGCCAAAAATGTAAATTCTGTCATCATTTACTCACCATCATGCTGTTCCAAACCAAATTTGTGTTATATTTTGGACAAAACTGGTTTAAAATTCTGCTAAATATCTTCTGTGTTCCAATGCAAAAGGAAAGTCAAGGGCTTGAACAACTTGAGGGTAGGTAAATGACGACAGATTTTTAATTTATCCCATTATTTTGTAACAAAACGAGAACAATGGGAGCAATTACAAAACTCTTTCGGTGCCGTAAATATGGTGCAGTGTTAAGGACAGCACCATATGGCAGCACTGGACAGCAGAACGCATATAAGTGGTGCATGAGTGGTTAGAAGTACCCGAGGGAAACCAAGCCACAACTTCATTAATGGAACATAGATCAGAGCTGTCAAGCAGGCAGCTCCTCCAGCGCGCTGTCCAGGGCCGCGGTTGTGCCATCCACGCAGCACTGCTCATAAACAGCCCTCAAAACTCACACAGAGTCTCTGGCTTTCTGAAGCCGCAGATAAATTACACATTTCTTTCCAATTTAATGGGCGACTTGGGTCGGTTTCTGCCTTACGCAACCTGGCGGTGCCATGTGTGACCTGACAGATGCCTCATCCAGTTCTGGGCAGTCAGACATTTGCTGTGGGATGAGGTTAGTGATATGCCAGCCGATGTGGGGTGGAAATGATTAACCACTGAATACACTCAAGGGTAAACGCTACACTGAAATACAACACTAGCTGCGGTCAGCATAGACATGAGGTCTAGACAGTCATTGTTTCAGCAACCAAGAACTATGCACAACTTTATGGAGGCATATCAACTGTAAACAAATACTCCATGCTGTATTGTGTTCCCATCTTGGATCATGGATTAGACGCTAATAAGACAGTTTGACAGATACAGCCTTTTACATGATTTAAAAGTGTGTTGCAGGGCTGGACTTACAATACTAAAAAAAACTTTGCATTACATTGCAGTATCAAAATGGTTTCTGCACATAACAAATTCTGAAATAATATCAGTGATCCTAATTCATAGATCTGAATGGAATTATATAAATGCACAAATAAAAATAATACAAAACACATGGTTTTATAAAGTACTAATGAATGGAGTGTTGCAGGCATGATGTATTTATGTAGGAAAACCAAGAAGTTAGCATAACCCTGGGTTCCTTCGACAAAAAGCCAATAGGATATTTCCACTGAGCTCTTGACTATTGCAGAAAATAAGCTCTGTGACCAACAAAAGTTTACAATTCTTACATGGTTTGTCCATAAAAAATTATCTTCACAATTAAAGAAAACATATGAATTTCAGATATAAACAAAGTACACCCCGGTTGCATGACTTCAACGTCACCACCATTACTTCAAACTTTAACGTATTTAAATTGGAACGTCTGAGTTAGAATAGTTTACAAGAGCGCAGTTATAAACATAAGGCTGTAAAAGTGGACTAGCGAGTAGATGAGTGTACCTTTCGGTGTGATGACGTTTAACGTCCCTGACAACCTCTGGAGTCCCATTTAGCCACTTGTTAACAACTGGCTTTTCAAGACACAGTATAAAACCTGAAAATATCTTGAGTTTATTTTAACCACAGACACTAATTGTCTATTTTAGCCATTTAACAACAAAGCCATTCACTTGTATCCAACTAATTTCAAGGTTTTAGGACTGCAGCACTTTAAGAGAAACAGAATTGCAGTTTGATGTTAGCATGCATCTAATATAAGCATAAAATACATAGCACATGCAACTAAATCCACTTTTTATTACACTAAACTACTTTTATCCATTAGTTGCAGTATTGAATGAAATACACGTTTATATATAATCAGCATTTCTTTTGGCCATCTTCTAGATATTCTTCCATCGAGCTTATCGCAATGCATTCTGTGTTCACTCTCCCTGTGATGGATACACACAATGCTGCCTTAGAATTTGGCCAAAATTTGGCCTCTTAGGAGGAAGCATAGCTAAACCGCCTACCTTTGAACATTCTTCCTACTGCTGCTGATCTGTTCACAGCCACATATTCAGCAGATGCTTATTTTTCCTCAAAACAATTTACAGTAGATCTATTACAGGTTGTGCCTCCAGTTTAAGGGCACAATTATACAGTGGAATTCAAATCTGCAACCTTTTGTCAGCCATATCACCCTGTAGCCCAAGACTGGTTTCCCACTGAAGCTAAGCAGGGCTGAGCCTGGTCAGTACCTGGATGGGAGACCTCCTGGGAAAACTAGGTAGCTGCTGGTAGAGGTGTTATTGAGGCAAGCAGGGGATGCTCACCCTGTGGTCTGTGTGGGTCCTAACGCCCTAGTATAGTGATGGGGACACTATACTGTCAAAGAGCACCGTCCTTTGGATGAAACGTTAAACCGAGGTCCTGACTCTCTGTGGTCATTAAAAATCCCAGGATGTCCTTCTGAAAAAAAGTAGGGGTGTAACCCCGGCATCCTGGCAGAATTTGCCCATTGGCCTCTGTCCATCATGGCCTCCTAATCATCCCCATATACTGGTTGGCTTCATCACTCGGTCTCCTCTCCACCAATCAGCTGGTGTGTGGTGGGCGGTCTGGCGCAATATGGCTGCCGTCGCACCATCCAGGTGGATGCTGCACATCAGTGGTGGTTGAGGAGATTCCCCCCTTCTATATGTAAAGCGCTTTGAGTGTCTAGAAAACCACTATATAAATGTAACTAATTATTAATTATCATTGTTATTATTTTGGTTACCAGCCCAGTTTACCAACTAGAGAGTCACGGTCACCTGTTTGAATTACCCTTACGTCATAAAGGGCAGTAGTTCAGTGTTGGCTAAACACACCAGGAATCCTCCTCATTTGACTCCATGGCTTTAAATAAGCTGGTTATCACTGACATCTTGAGTGGGATGGTTCCTCCAGCTCTTCAGAGAAGTGTTTACTCATACTCACAGGAGAGCCATTCAGCTGGAGTTGGCACAGATCTGACTCTCAGCACTCTCCAAATTTTCAGTTTTTGAACTCTAGCTCAGCACAGCTCATTATTCCGTTCTTTTCCTATATAAGAGCCTGAAGCTACAAATTATTCTTCAAACGTTTGCAGCTCTGTTCTGGTCAGAGTGTACCCTTACCCTGGTGGTGGTGGCAAACATGTACTTGTCCCGTAGCTGGAAGCTGTCCACCTTCTCCAGGATAACTTGGCGGTTTTGCTCACTCTGGAAGAAGTCAGTGCTGCTGAGGATAATGGAGTCTCCCTGGGGCTCGTGGCGCTGGACAAACACTGTGGTGGGGTTGTCGTATGGCTCTACACCCCTAGGGGAATAGAAAGACACATACTTGGATATTGGTATTTTGGACATACAAGTAACATATGGTGGACTTCGGAAAGTTAGCTTTTTTAATTTAAAACCATTTTACATGGTTAAAAAAAAGCCAAATTCCATATTAATTTGTCTTAGTTTAAATACTACACTTTCTTGAGCATCAAATCAGCATATTAGAAGGATCATGTGGCACTAAAGACTGGGGTAATGACGCTGAAAATTCAGATTTGATCACAGGAATAAATTACATTCTAAAATATCTTAACATAGAAAAGAGTTACACTTTGCAATTTTAATGTTTTTACTGTATTTTTAATTAAACAAATGCAGTCTTGCTGAAAATTAAAAACTTCTTTCAAAAGCACTTACATAATCTTACTACAAACATTTTAACATTGCTTAAAATAATATATAATATTATGTATGAAAGGCTGTAAAAAGCAACGCCAGATTGTCTGGGAGGACAATGGACACTTTTTACAGACGACATCATGCTGAGTGTGTCAATTGAGAATGGCTCTAATTCAAATGTATTTCCTTCACCTGAAACTCCCCACATCCTACTTCACCCCTCATGCTATGATCACATGGAACACCTAAAATCTATTTGATTTAAATGTCAATTCTCACTATACAATATTATATGTGTTTGATATCGTTTGAAATGTCTCAGTGCAACTGGTACAAATATCGCATCCCCACAGAAATATTCAAGAAGATAATAAGAGTTTTTAGAGATTAGAGATATTTTGCATATTATAATGGATGTGGCTTCTGGAGCCATTTGGTCTCTTCTTTCAATCCAGGCAAATGGGAGAGTGATTAAATTTAAATACCCTTTGTTAACATATGTTTCCATTTGAAAGAAGTTACTGTCTGGTCTGAATACTTAAGGCAACGTGGCAGAAGGATCAGGGTGCAATATTGTAAATCAGATTCGCCCGTAACGTTGTGTGTCCAACCAACATTACGTAATGAAAGTCAGGAATGTATCTCTCACTCTTTAATTCAGAGTATTTGATATTATGTATGGATTACCTTTGAATTGATTATTTTATTTGCATTATATATTTACCTGGCTGGTAATAAATTGTTACACTTATGATTTATTCTGACTTACTCTGGAATTATTAACGATCTCTAGGAGGTCATGAATGGATACTTTCCACAAAGGATTAAACGGAATAGTTAAATGTGTGGTAAACTATTAAATATAAATTACCAAACAACCAATTGGCATTCTAATCTAAATTCGAAATTATGATCAAATGGAGTCAGATAAAGAGGAATTGGAATAAAATCCATTTTGCCCAGCTGAGAACACAGAACGCACATGCGACCATCACCGCGGTTCGTTACCGATCATTGGAGTGAATTCAGTGGTCTTACATGGAACACTTTATTTTACAGTGTCATTGTTACATATGTTACAAGTACTTACCAAAGTAATAACAGTAAATTATGCATAATTACATGCATCTAACCCTTAACCAAAACCCTATAGTGAGTATGTTAATCAATATTACAAAGTACTTAAATAATAATTACACCTTAAAATAAAGTGTAACCCAATATTACAATAATAAAGTAACTAACATGTTTTGTATTGTTTTTCCTAATGATGTGCAATGTGCTACAATTCAAAAACTGTACTGGGCTTAAGCAGTGGCATTTGTCTTACGTGATCAATAGCTGCAGTGCTTCCACTTGCCAAGCCAATTCAAGCAACTTTACACTTCACAACTTACACTGTGCAAGAGGCAGATGAGGAAAATTGGTTCAATGTTACTAATAAATTATTCAGGGTGAGTGTGGGAGAACAAGACTACAGATGAAGGAATGGGCAGCAGTTTCGAATAAATGGATGGGAGAGTCTCCCTCCACTCTTGACCAACAGCCTGACTTCCTTTCCTCTTTGAAAACACAGAGGGGTGCTGATTGTTGAGACTGGCTCTTAAATCACCAAGCTAAAGGATAAAGGGATTATCTCGCAGGGGAACAAACACACAAACCTCGCCGCTTGCTTTCTTTTTCACAACTGGGAGTTTAGCAAGTCGAGCAGCGGAGTGAGAGACGGATAAAAACAGGGGCTTACAGCTCTTTAAACCAGCCCTGCAGCTCTCGCCTTTGGTTTGTCTAGATTAAAACTGAAAACCAATTGAGAGCTCAGAGAATACAGTCAACAAACTACACAATTCACACCCAGAAAAACTGAAGGTCTGTTTGTTGACCTTTAAAACAGCAGTCAATCTGTTTGGCAGGACTTCCTTATTCCTTTTGACGGCCATAAAAAAAAGTATGAGAATATTCAATAGGCAATATATTTAGTCAATAGTGATGCACTGGTACAGCGTACAAAAGTTTGGGGTTGGTAAGATGTTTTTGAAAGAAGGCTGCATTTGTTCGATCAAAAATACTGTAATAATGTAATAGTGTGAAATATTATTACAATATAAAGAATTTCCAGACTTCATTCGCTTGTCCTGAAAGCATATTTACACTGAATCGTTTTCTATCGCAACTATTGACTTGCTATATGCTTTACACCATGTAGAAATTAGTAAATGTTAGTAACTGACCGATTTCAGCCGCAGTGTCAGCATCTATTTATAATGTAGAGGGCAGGCGCTTCAGATTCTAGAGAGCATTTGATTGGACAGAAGATTTGATGAATAGGTTAAGTCTGTGATGATGTCATCAAAATCTGTGATTCGTTTTAACGGAAGTGAGAGAATGTAAGTTTTGAATGCTTATATCTCCTGAATGCAAATGTTGTCATTGTTTTGGAACATACCAGCTTATTCCTAACCTTAAGGCTAACAGTCATACTAAAAGTTAAAAAACTTCCATTTTGATTTCAGTGGGCCTTTAAATGCTGAATTTAGGCATCACAGCATTATAATGTACAGTATGGAAATTTGATATTCATTTTGAGATTTGATAAAGATTACATTTAACAGTGTTATTAAATTATTACTGTTTAAAGATTAAAATGACAAAAGTAAAATAATTGTAAAAACATAAATGACCAAGAACAATAACCGATATGTCAGCCAATAACTGATATGGAAATTATGTCATGCATCCCTGAAAGACACCGAACACCTGACACCGGTTTGATTCTGGCTCGCAACATTTACTGATCACCCTCTCTAACAAAAAGTGGAGGAAAAGAAAATACCTTTCAAACCAGAAAAGGGTAAGCTATTTGAAATGTACAGGTTCCTCTGACAATCCTAAACCAGGCACAGTCTGAGAGAGTGCAAAGAACAGAAGGATTATCGCTGCAGTGATGGTGTAGTCGGTCTCTGAGCTCTCGAGTCATCTGTGTTGGGCCATCGCAGAGGGTCGCTGATGTTATCTCCACAGGCAATGACTGCCACTCCAGCAGATGAAATGGGCCACGGCTGGTATTCATAATCAATTATTAATACGGCCGCAGTCTGAGCCTCATCAGAGAAAACTTCACAATCAAGCAGTCTGCCTGGACAGCAGCCCACATGCTTGAGAACACTGACCCTTTCCTTATATCTCAGACTATTCTGTTGCAATGATGTGCAAAACAAATTTGAGAAATTTACAGACATTTGAGCTAAAGTAAAACAAAAAATTGTTAATCACTTCTGTGATGAATTGCAGTTATAACATTCTAATTAGCTCTTCCGGTCAGATTATACCCTATGGCATAATGTTTACTGAGTGGGAGAGCAATAAGCTCTACTCTGTTATTTCTATTTGCAGCTTGCTTTCGATGCCAGTGCCTGATTGTGTAAACACTAAGTGCTGGCTGCAACCCAAAGCAAGAGTTTCGCATTCCTACATAAACCTGTAAATTGAGTGAGACAGCACAACGCATTCAACCCCCTTCAAATTACAAATACTTTTGCAAAACTCCTGAATGGAAGAATCTGAAGAGCAAGAACTGGATTTTCAAAAGATCTCCTTGATCTCTGATCATTTGAGTTGTTTATCATATCAACAAGCTGCAAACTCTCACCCTGTTCTTTTAGAAAGCAATCAAAACCACAGTTATGAGCCATGTATTAAATATCGGTGCAAATATGTGGGTTGGAATAACACTGACAAAAAAGAGGGAATCAAAACAGATCACACATACCCTCCATGTAGAGCACTTGCTCAAGAAACATTTCTTATTATTATCAAAGTTGAAAACAGTTGTGCTGCTTAATATTTTTGAGGAAATTGTGATAAATATTTAGGATTCTTTGATGAATCGAATGTTCAAAAGCATTTATTTGAAACAGAAATAAGAACAAATGTCTTTACTGTCACTTCTGATCCTTTTAACACATCTTTTCTTAATAAAAAGTATACTTTTTTTTTTTTTTTATCTCACAGACCCAAAACTTTTGAACGTATACTTAACGTAGTGTATACTCAAGTTACTACTTGAAAAAGGATACTAATAATACGTAGATAACTACATTGAAGCTATTCACAGCATCCAATTTTTACTAAATACCAAAAAAAGTATATACAACAATCAGGCATAACATGAATAACACTGTGAATAACACTGATTATCTCTTCATCACGGCACCGGTTAGTGGGTGGGATATATTAGGCATCAAGTGAACATTTTGTCCTCAAAGTTGATGTGTTAGAAGCAGGAAAAATGGGCGAGCGTAAGGATTTGAAGTTTGACAAGGGCCAAATTATGATGGCTAGATGACTGGGTCACTCATATCCAAAACTGCAGCTCTTGTGGGGTGTTCCCGGTCTGCAGTGTCAGTATCTATCAAAAGTGGTCCAAGGAAGGAACAGTGGTGAACCGGCGACACGGTCATGGGCGGCCAAGGCTCACTGACGCATGTGGGGAGCGAAGGCTGGCTCGTGTGGTACGATCAAACAGACAAGCTACTTTAACTCAAATTGCTCAAGAAGTTAATGCTGGTTCTGATTGAAAGGTGTCAGAATACACAGAGCATTGCAGTTTGTTGCATATGGGGCTGCATAGCCACAGACCAGTCAGGGGGCCCATGCTGACCCCAGTTCACCACTGAAAGCGGCAACAGTGGACACTTGAACACCAGAACTGTCCTCCAAATTCCCTAGATCTCAATCCAATCGAGCATCTGTGGGATGTGCTGAACAAAGTCTGATCCATGGAGGACACCCCTCGCAACTTACAGGACTTAAAGGATCTGCTGCTAACATCTTGGTGCCAGATACCACACCACACCTTCAGGGGTCTAGTGGAGTTCATGCCTCAATGGGTCAGGGCTGATTTGGCAGCAAAAAGGGGGCCCAACATAATATTAGGTCATAATAATGATATGCCATAATGTTATGCCTGACTGATCAGTGTATTCACAGTATATACACATTAAACAGCATTTGAAAAAAAGATTTTGTACAATTATTATAATATATTATCGTATAATTTTTTATTTAAAAAAAATAAATAATAATTATAACTACAATCATAGTGGAATAAAAGATGTATTGTTTTTGAAACTGGTTAACTAAAAGCTAATGAATTGTTGAACAAACCATTTTGTTAAAATGCATCAAAATATTTTATGCTTCATATGATAATATGATAGTGGACATTTTAGGCAACCATGATTAAACATGATTATTTTAAAAACAGCAATGCAGCATTTTGTTATCACTGCTTACAGGAAAAAGAAGCTTTCTTTTATTTTTTAAATAGCACTGAAAGTAGCATGAAGTCCTACTTTTGGCCAGCGATGCCACACAGGCACACACATCACACCCGAAAACAGATTTCATGATGGACACACTCGGAACACCCACAAAGTGTTTGATCTTACCAGAAGTAGAACTTCACATGTTCCTGAATCAACACCCACGTCTCACCAAAGTCATCTGATTTCCACAGCTGCCAAATGGAAATTAAGAAAGAAAACAGAAGGAAGGATAAGTCCTTAAGAGTCAGCAGTTTCTGTTATAACATTTCATATATTTCAACATTTGTCATGAACCAGCTTCTCATATGAAAATTACGGCTGATTACCTCAAATCAAAACATGCTGCTTAGTGCACAATTCAAAAGGGCAATCTCCACAAATAGCTTAAGGCCTAAATGGCAGTGCCATTTATCTTATTGGACACACACAAGACATACAAAAAAATAAGGAAAGCATCGGTGATCATACCTGTTTATTGGGGTGAGAACCGTCATAACCAAGGACTAGGTTAGGCCTCTTACTGTGCAGCAGTAAGTCTGTGGGCTTGAATGGAATGGAGAAACCCTGAACACTTTTACAAAAGTCAAAGGTGTTCCACAGGTAACTGTTCGTGGTGTCAGTAAATAGGTACTGCAAGGGAACAAGGGGAGAAAAAAAAATTCAGCAAAACCAAAACAATTATAGGCATAGCTCATTCAAAATAAAATATACTGTCATCAGGCCTGTGAAACTAGGATTTATGTTACAATAGGGTGACCAAACGTCCTGTTTTCCCAGGACATGTCCTGTTTTTAAGTTCTGTCCTGGCCATCCTTGCTGTTTTTTATAAAGTGATGAAAATGTCCTGGTTTTCATTATTTTCTTTTGGGCCATTAAATTGACCGGCACTCAAGTATCATTTGAGTATCTCCAGACATCTCCCGCATATTGATTGATAGCAGCTCCCTAAGGCAAATTAGTTAAAATTTCCCGGAATCTAGAGCGAGCAAGAGCGCGCATTTGAGACGAGAGAGACTGTGCTCCAAACCATGTAGCGCACGCATTGCAGAGAGGAGCGAGAGACCTTGCGTGCGTGTGCTAGTGCGTGTGTGCCTGAAGCGCATGTAAGACAGAGAGCATCCTGATTGGCCTGTTTCAGTAAGTCAACCAATCAATTCAGTGTGGGCGGGCTTTTATCTCTTCTCCCAAACCGAATTAATCAGTTCAGTGTAGCGTTGTCAAAAGTATCGACCGCGATACCAAATCGGTACTGTAATTGTAATAACGTGACGCTTTGAGCGCTGTTGAGCGGAATCATAAACACCTCTGACTGGCCATTGCTTTCACACGCTCATCAAACATGTCTGTGATTGGCTACAACGATCAGCACTTCACAAATACGTTACAAATATACATCAATGACGCTTTTCACAGTGCGCTTACACAGATACACACGGAGGTTTTTAATGTAGGCGTCTGTCAGCCTACCGGTCCGCTGGTCGATGCCTGCTTGTGCTTTTAAACGCTCCTGCTCCCGCTTTCAAAACATTTTCAAACACTTCCGTGTGCTTTCAAACACTGCCGTGCATTGATCATTGTAGCCAATCACAGGCACATCCGATGACCACGTGAGCACAATGGTCAGTCAGTTTACGATTACAGCTCAACAGCGCTCAAAGCGGCACATTTTTAAAACTTCAGTACCGATTTGGTATCGCGGTCGGTACTTTTGACAACACTAGTTCAGTGTATCTAGAAACAGTAGCAACATGGCAGAAGGAGAGTTCCCCAAAAATCTTATAAGCATTAAATGAAAATCTTGCATGCTGTACAGTTTGTAACAATGACTTCAGCATTGCCCATGGCGTGTTAAATGATTGTAAAAGACATGTTGAGGTGAAGTTTCATTTCATGTGCATAGTGTTACCTCCCTGAAATGACTTTTTGCATTGCCGGGCCAGGTGCCCTGGTTTTCGGTAATCGGTTTTCGGTCACCCTATGTTACAAATAACATTTTATGATCTTAAAAAGAGACTATTTTCCACACAATGAAAATAAATAGTGGTTTATAATGCAAAGCTAAAAAAAAAAATAAAAGTAGCCCATATAACTAATACAATATTTACAATGTAAAGTGACCAGAACATGGGCCCGTATGTCTTAAAGACCATTATAAAATCACCATCCACATTCATTGTCTGAAAAAGAGCAGTCTCAACATTCTGCTAACTATCTTCTTTTGCTTTCCACAAAAAAAAACACATCATTCAGGTTTGGAACATGAGGCCGCTTCATTTTGGGGTGAACTTTCCGACACAACAGTAGATCTATAACTTATAGATATTTATTTCAGGCAACTGGCACCACAATAACATCAAAGTATTTAAATATAGTAAAACAAAAAACATATTAAACATTATTAATTATTCAGATTATGCATTTTCTGCTATTCTAATCTGTCTCCCTTCTCTTTGATCTTTCATTTAAGAGCTTTCCCAATAAACTTTGTCCTCTCCATGGCCTGGTTATGGAAGCAGGGCACTTTCTCTCTCCAGATTCAGAGGCAATGAGGACTGGGACTGAAACAGAAACACTCGACTTAAAAAGAAACCTAAAGCTGTACAGAAATATGAAAGAAAAAGTAGAAAAAGAAAAAGAAAGAGAAAGAAACTAGAGCATATGCATCTCCAACATTAACCCTGACCATCATCAGACTATAAGTGACACAATGCCAGAGTGTTCTGAGTGGTTGCCATGCAGTTGCTAAGGAGTTCTGAGTAGCTTCTAAGTGGTTGGTTACCAGGTCAAGTCAAAACAGCTTAGAGAAGTAATAACACACCTCTTCTCAACAAGCCAAGCAGATTCATTAGTTATAATCAAAGACTATCTCGACCAGGGGAGCATGTGGTACTCATAAACAAAACTATGGGTGCTCCAAAAAGGGAACAAAATATCAAAAATGGTAGGTCGATCCGGTCGCAAAACAAGAAAATCCACGTCGAGGTACTCATATAGTTAAACAGGTAAAAAGCCTTTATTGTAAGACAAGTCTACATCTTAAAAAACACCACCACGTATCAGCCCAAACAGACCTCCGTCAGGGTGTTTTCATATATTCATTTCAATTAATTATATTTAATAGTATTAATAATAAGCTAGTTAAAAAGTAAAAATAGTAACAATGTTACTGTTAATTATTAATATTAATAACTACTCAAAGTAAATACTTTATTAATTGAGTTCAATATTAATGTTATAATATTAATAAAACAGTGACTGATAGTCAATAGTGAATCATAAGAAAGTCTGGTAACATTTTAATTTAGGGTCCAATTCTTACTATTAACTAGTTGCTTATTAGCATGTATATTACTAGGATATTGACTGTTTATTAGTACTTATGAAACACATATTAATGCCTTATTCTGCATCCTTAATCCTACCCAATACCTAAACTTAACTACCTTACTAAATATTAATAAGCAGTAATTAGGAGTTTATTGAGGAAAAAGTCGTAGTTAATATTTGAACTGGACCCTAATCTAAAGTGTGACCAAAAATCCACTATAAGGAGATACAAACAAACAGGTCCAGTATGTTTTCAAGGACTCAAGGATTCAATTGGGATCGCATATCAGCTCGTTCTTTACACTGCTATTCACATGAGATTTTACATCAGGATTATTACTTTGAATGCATCAAATTACTCCACAACAAACAGGGCAAGCACCCAGCCAACATGTCTGTTAATTATCCCATCTGTAACAAACCAGATTCAGAGTTCTTCTCCACATGTGGACCGATGGTGTAAGTTACTCTGATCACTTGAAATGTAATAAAACAGCCCTGTGCTCCTACCAAGAAGTTTTAAGCTTTACAAATTACACTCATAATGCTTCAATCTTTCAGCAGCAGCAGCAGGCGGCAGCTGCAGTGCCAGCCACATCATTGACTCCAGATGAATGGTCACCGTCTGCTGCCGTCAGCCCCTGCAAAGACGCATTGCAGAGTCCCACAGCGGTTCTGCCACATCTGCAGCTCCCCACTCCAACTCCCATGAGCCTTTGCACCCCGCAAAGTTTCAATGGCGCACTCAGTTACGGTCGGTGTCAAGGGCAAAGACTAAGGATGTAGCTTGTATTTTGCCCAGCCCTTGGAGTTGCTCTCTTGGATAACACCATCTGTGAGTGTAAAAGCGATTGGAGCGGTGGAAGGTCACAGCTGCAGATGGCCGGGACAGTGGCCTGTGTCATAGCGGTCTTGTATGACCTCGGCTTAAGCTCAAAAAGACAAGACAACTCAAGGATGTCACACTGATAGTCCAGCTAATGTCCCACACCCACTTACTCGTTTGTTGTCAGCAGGGCTGTGGTAAAACTGTGAGATGACCTGTTTCTTGTCCTCCTGGTCCCCAGACAGTTGAAATTTGTCTGATAGATGGGTGAAGGTGGTTCCATAGTCATAGGATACATACACCTGTTAAATAAACACATCAATACACATCATCACATATCCAATTTCAACCTCATACACTGCTTAAATTGTAGTGCTGTTCCAAAACCTAGTAAACTGACCTGTTTACTGTCAGTCTACATAGGATGCTGCCTTCTAAGTCAACATGGCAATTGAAATGAAACCTTTCCATATGAAACTAATTTGGTACTTACTTAGGGAGCAATTACTTATGTCTCAAAAATATCACTCTATAAGTTAGTTTGATGTTAGCATGTTGCTAAGCTAACAGCTTGATATTCGATTAAACATCATTCATGTCTCAGAAATAATGCTCCTTATGTGAAAGAGACTCTGCTTACAATTGATTCCAATTCAGTTTGATAGTATGTTGCTGAGTCTACAGTTTGATAATCCATTTTAATTTGATTCAACTGTTTATCAATATTTTTCAGTATTGATTACTTTTTTCATAATCGCCATTTGTTTAGTCGCTTTTTTCAAATGTTAGTTAAATTTCTATTGTTATAATGATACTGTGAAATGGTTTAGGTGGTATTATTGTTCTTTAACTTATTTATTTACAATTGGGGAACGTACGTTTTGAGTCCACAACCTTCAAGGACAATAAAGTAAATATCATTTCATTTCAGTCATGTATCTGCCACCTTGAATGCAAAATTTCACAGATTGTATTGCAATGCATTCTGGGACTGAATTCTCCAAAGAGGATACATGTGAATCTGCTAGAGTTTTGGCTCATAGTAAGTGATTATAAGCAGTTAATCTTTTGAAAATAAAGCACTGATGATAATCAGCAAAACATTTGGCGTTCTTTTTCCTTCAATCTGCTTTGTCTTGTTCTTTTACAAAGAACTCCTGTAAAGCACTTCACATGTGAGCAGATAATAGCTTCAGCACCCCATAGAGTATAAGCACACCACTTTTGTTCTCACATTTGCATTAGTTAATATTTAACATAAAAGTTTTGCAATTACTGAAAACTTTGCAATTATTACCACGCAAATAGAAAAATACCATTCAAGGTCAGAAGACAGCTTTTCTAGGTTGAGTTAATGCTGGCAGCATTTAAGATGATATGATAAAAGTGCAGGGCACTGAAGAACAACGGGAGGCCTTATGACTCAGAGAGCATTAAAAAGCAAAGCTAGCTTGTTGAGATATTCTTGGAATCTTATAGCGCTCAGCACAGTGCCTTGCCAAAGTATTCAAACCCCTTCACTTCTTTGAATTCTTTCACATTTTGTTATATTGCTGTCTCATGTTAAACTACTTTAAATTACTTTTTTGACATCAATTTACGCTCCATACACCATAATAACAAACAGATCTGTGACAACTTTGCAAATGTATTAATAAAGGTATTAATAAAGGAAAAACTGAAATAAGTACATTACATAAATATTCAAACCCTTCACTTCTCTGAATTCTTTCAACATGACGCTACCACCAGCCTGCTTTACTGTTGGGATGTTTTTGTGCAGGTGATGAGCAGTGCCTGGTCTCCTCCATACATGATGCTTGGAACTGAGGTTCATCAGACAAGAGAATAATTGTTTCTTACAGTCTGAGAGAGTCCTTTAGGTGATTTTTTGCACAATCCAAGTGGGATTTCATGTGTCTTCACCGAGGAGAGGCTTGAGTCTGGCCGCTCTGCCAAAAAGCCTAGATTGGTGGAGTGTTGCAGTGATGTTTGTCCTTCTGTAAATTTCTCCAATCTCCATATATGATCATTGAGCTCAACCAGAGTGACCATCAGCTTCTTGGTCAGCACTCTAACCGAGGCCCTTCTCCACTGATTGCTAAGTTTGGTAAGGAGGCCAGCTCTAAGTAAAGTCCTGGTTGTTCCAAACTTCTTCAATTAAGGATTATGGAGGCTTCATGCTTCTGTGAACCTTCAATACAGCAGAATGTTTTTCGTAGCCTTCCCCAGATCTATATCTTGATACAATCCTGTCACTGAGCTCTACAGGCAGTTCCTTTGACTTTGTGGCTTGGTTTTTGCTCTGATATGCATTTTCAGCTTTTGACTTTTTATTGAAGGTGCGTGCCTTTCCAAATCATATCTACTGAATTGTATTTTAGGTTAACTCCACTCTAGTGTAGTAACATCTACAAGAAAAATTGAAATGTTCCTGGAGTGGAGTGGAGTGTAGATTCAAGTGAAAAAAGAAATTTAAAGTAGTTTAACATAAGGAAGCAACATAACAAATGTGAAAAAAAAACAAAGGGGTTTGTATGCTTTCGCAAGCCACTGTATATGTTGAAAGTCAAAAAATGCAATTTGAAAATATCTAGGATAAAAATAGTATACTCACGGAGCTGGTCTTGGGATCTGTGGCACCAACGCTGTCCCTGGCTAACGCTACTATGACGTTGCTCTTCTCCCCAGCCCAGTGGACGACCATCTGATTGTGAGAATCATTCAGGTTGGCCTGTGAACGCAAAATATGATGAACAACTAATCGAAATGGAGCTGACTAGCATTAAGTGGAATTTATGTTTCTGTGGTCAGACAAGTATCCAGGTTTCCACAGTACGAATCAAACTGTCAAGGCATAATGCATTACAACTCGCTCAAAGTTGATTTTCAAAGACGTATCTCAGTGTCTGCTTCTCTCACTGGGTCATTTTCCACCGAAGTCATTCTGCATTTGTAATACCAGATAAAATGAATCTGCGTTTGACAACCTTGAGTTTGTGCAACCTTGAGTCGTGACACTTAAGGCTGACAGCTCTTGAGAAAACAAACAACCACAAACACACACAAACAGAGCTGAAGCGAGTTGAGCTAGACCACAGGGGCAGGAAAACTGAAACTATGGGCTGTGGTGTCCCAGACTGATCTGTTGAACAAAGAAATGTGTGTCATCTTTTCATGTCCATCCCCCTCTTCTCTTTCCACTAAGAACAGCCTGTCTCATTTCTAATTCAAACTTCTGCATTGAGGACTATGGAAACCTCAAATGGGTTCTACTCCGATATCTCCTGTCAGACATAAAAGAAAAGTTGCAAAAGTTGCCATGGAACAAAAAGCTCTAACACCTCTTCTTTTCCTGTCTGAGGAACAAGTTGTGGATCTCTGGCAAACAACAGGTTTACTTACTTAACATTAGCATGTTAAACTACTTAACTACTTAGTGTTTGAAAGGTCACATTACAGACTTTCAATAAATGCAGCAGAGGTTCAGCAAAAGAAAAAAAAAATTCTAGCATTTAAAAAAATACACATCATAGGCTTAGCAAAAGAGGCACAATGATATTCATTTGGTAATGTTTGTTTTTTTGTAATGTACAAACAGTGATTCCTCAAACTACCTCACCTTGAATGTAGTCATATTTTTATTCGCCATGACAAGGCAGTAAATCTGCCAGTCTTGTAGGCCTGCTTGGCAAGCAGCATGTTAGTACAACAGAGAGACTTTCGGAGACTGACAGAGCTGTTAAGAAAACTTAAAGCAGTGGTTTTACATATAGCCTCAAAGCATTGGGTTTATTTGACATCTATTCATGAAATATGACAGCAGTATAATCCATACTTTTCCTAAAAGACATTAACTTTCATTTAACTCACTTAATAAGTATGTTACATTCAAAATGTGATTCATAACAACATCCTTCAACAATGTGCCAATGTTTTAATAACCTGTCCAACATATTGGTTTTAAACTATTCAAAGTAGAAGTAAATTTAAAGGGGTCATGAACAGCATTTTTTTTTATTCTTTTATGATGTTTCCTGGGGTGCATTTAACATCAAAATTGGTAATAATTTATGAATAAAAGGAATTTTTCCTACCCTGATTTTAGCCGTCTGCTCTGAACTCTTCATTTTAAGGAGCGTGTCCTGCTGTAAACACCCACTGCTGTGATTGGCTAACGTCTTTGCATTTGAAATACTATTACTCCCTCTTTTAGCTTGTTTTACAATTACAGCTCTCATGGTTAACTAATCATTAAAAGTGTTGCATTATATTTAGATCTATGGCATTATGTTAAGATTAGGGATGCTCATATTGACCGTTTAACCGTTAACCGATAGTAAGAATTTTGAGCGATTAATACTATCAGTTAAACGGTTTAAAGGGTAGGCCTATTTATTTTTTGTTTGTTTGCTGTATGGTTAAAGAAAAGTATTTGTTATCTCACAGGGAGCAGCGACACTTGCAACCACACGTCTCTGCAGACATATTTCACAAAATAAAGCAATGGGAAAGAAGCCGACTATACGCAGTATTAAAATACAGCAGTACTACAAGCTCTTGACTGGTGGAAAGCAAATGAAAGGTGCTTCCCGAGGCTGGCCGCTCTAGCGAGGCGTTATCTCTGTATTCCCCGGGCACCAGTGCCATCCGAATACTTAATGCTTTTCGTAGTGTGGTTTTGGTGGTTTTACTAAAGTAAACATTGTCATGTATGTTCTTCTCGCCGCTGTTTCTTGATGGTTTATAGAACAATTACTCCAAGTCGCACTCTGTCGTTTTAAAGAACAGCACAACGGCAAGCGCGTCTAAACACTTCCTCAGAAATGGCGCGCGCGCGCGCAGTCAGCGGAGGCTCGCACTGCGGAGACAGACGAAAGTATAAACGAGGCTTTCTGCCGTGGGTTGAACTGCCAACAGGCTGTGCTCCAGACTAACCCACATCATTTAGACATGTTACTTAAAAAAAAAAAAAAAAAGCCAATCAAGGTGTAGACTGAGGTAGGCCTGCTATTTTTATTTGACGGAAAAAACTATTCCGGTTCTTCAAAGCTTCAAACGGATTCGATCAGTGTATTTTCGTTTTGTTTTCTTAATTTGGTAATTCTTTAAGTAAAAAAAAAAATAGTGTATAGGCCTATTTATTGTATGCTTTTTATTTATATGAATGTATTCAGTTTTTCTCTGTTGTCAGAAACGCTGCAGGTGCGGGAAAATTTGATAATGGTTCTGTTGTTGTTGATCTGTTGTGTTTACGGCTGTTTGCACAGTAAAATAAAATATTTTTAACAGGTCACAGACACTCGTCAATTGTATTTTTTATTTAATGTCAATTCAATATTATAATCTTGTCAGTTAACGGTTAATAATCGATTAATGAGCATCGGTTGTTGGTCAGGAAATTTAACCGAAATGAGCATCCCTAGTTAAGATCGTTGCATGAAAGGTTGCAGTGATGATCATTGTAGCCCATCACACACATGCTGAGAGCATGAAAGCAGCGATTTTGTCATTCCAACTCAGTTTCTGTACACTAACGAATGCTTTCATTCACTAAAAGTGCAAACGTGATATAGTTAAAAGATTTGTTGAATAAAACGGGAGTCACTGATAAACGCGTCACTGATAAACTCTCCTGTTTGATTGACAGGTTCAGCGCGCACTGCTCAAAAGATTGCAAAGGGAGCTTTCTTTGATCGCTTTCGTTATAGAATTTAATCACCATTAAATAACAGATGTTTAGTCACTGGTCTGATTTCCTGACACACAGACAAAGAACATCTGACTGTACGTGAATCATCACACTTCAGATCAGGCATTAGAATGAACAGTTACTTACATGTTGAATTACTGTTGAACCCAGTCACTGCACAATATTTTGTAATCCTCAACGGCATGTTTATTGCTTTGTAGCTCGATGGTTTAACACTAGGCCTATGTTACAAGCGAGAATCGGTGGGAGGGGCTAAACAGGCGCTGATGAAGTAGGCGTTGATACTCTTCTACTGAGGCGGTGCTTGCCTCCCTTTGACAGCATAGATCTCCACTTTGAAAAACCTGTCATTTGCTGGGCCTGGTGTCTATAAAAGCTTTTCTTTGACTAACGAGGACGATTTTCAGCTCTGAAACTTACAGGATATTCTTATATGACCATGACCTTTTATATATCAAAAACTCAAGGGAAAGTTGATTTCTCAATTCATCACCCCTTTAAATCACATCCCATCTGCCACCGGTCAAACAACCAATTAGTCCTGCCTGAAATTGACACCATTGCTGTAAATGTTGCGGTTTCATTTCTGCTTAAACAAACAGAACAATGTTTTGTGCATCAGACCCATGGGAGTTTATGACTTGAAGCGGCACTTAAAGGAACACTCCACCGTTTTTAGAAAAAGGGCTTATTCAACTTCTTTCCTACATTTAGATATGTGGGCAAATGCTTTTTTGTCTCAGTGCATGCATTGCTTTGGCAGGGTCGCCGCTAGCTTAGCTTAGCATAATAAATAGAATCCTATGTTGCCAGCTAGCATGTCCCGAGTAAAAGTGATCAAATAAAAACCCACCTAATTACTTCTTGTGGCCGGCGTTTTCACAACGAATACAAATAGCGATGCAGATTAAGACTAGGGGATTTCCTAGGCAGATATTGATTTAGGACTATATTATGGGGGAAGCAGAGGCGAAGCACTGCTACTTGGGCGCAGAGATATCACGCAACACATGACATCCCCAAAATAGCCAGCTACTATTCGCGCCGGTATGTTGACGGAAGTTGTAGGATTTCATGTGTTTTGCGTGATATCTCTGCGAAGGAATCGATGATCAATATATTATTTCAAAAATAAAAATATAAATACATTATAACTCATTTTAAAGAAACCTTTTAAAATCATTGGCTTTACTTAACCCATTTGCCAACTGTTTTCCTTCTTTAAATTATCCATGGGCAAATGTTTTTATTCATTATTTATTCATTTAATGAGTAAAAAAAATGCCATTAGACAGCTCACTGAACACCCATGGGAACAACCAATGATCTTTTGACCAAATTAGTGTGGAGAAAATGTCAATTTGTAATTCAAATGTTTTATTGGTTGACTGTTTTAGAACAGCTGATTAATCTCTAAAACCAGTTTAGTTTTCATCTCCTCACTCCTCCATCACAATCAGTACGTGTAGAAGAGCTTTTCCCACCACCTTGCCAACAAACACTGTAAAAGAGCAAATGGTTGCAACCTGATCCATTTCAGCCTGACAAACTCATGGGTCTGCTTATTCAAAGAGAGTTAAAGGCCTGTCTGCAACTTCTGGTTATCCTGCAAATGGACTTTCTGCTAACAGGGCCCTCTTTTATACTGACACCGTAATATACCAAAAGCATAAACAGACAAGTGCAAATAACTTTCTGCTCACTTGTCTTGTTGAAAAAGCAATGAGGAATGAGAGACAGAAAAATTTTAATCATTTTATTTTTTTCAGTTTCTTATGTATTATTCAGCAGGGAAACACAAGGAAAGGAGGCAGAATAAGAGAGTGGAAGCACTAGAGCACCTTCGCCCCATCGCTGTAAGCAAGGCACAGCTTGAAACCATGACATCATCTCTGCAGCACTAACGTTTGGGCCAACAGTTCAACAATTTGCCTACCGGTTTCTTTCTGGCAACCAACCATACATTCACTATAAAAAAAAAAATTTGGGTGAACCACACATTTAATAGCACTGTGGCCGTAACCAAAGGAAAACCGAGGAGTCATTATCCTGTTAAAGGCTTAAAGTACAGTTAAAGGCCTGTTTCATTACTGCAGTATGGTTAAGTTAAGGGACCATTACAAAGATGTGCTACAATGTAATGAATCAACATACTAGAAATATCCATTTGCACATAATAAATATACTGAGAAACAAACACACATAGTATGGTTCATTTGAATAAGTGTGAAAGCTGCCTTCCAAACTTTGGTGCGCACCAAACAAAAAGGTGGGTCTAGGACAGCTCCCAACCAACCTCTGGAGTGGTTCAACTGAAATATGCACGCAACACGAATCAAAGACATTTTAACAAACCAAAAACAGGACATGATGTCATAAAATGCAAACCTAAAAAGGACAAAATGCTCAAGCATACTTGACTTTTTTATCATAGTCGCGATGTTTCCACAGTTCGATAATTGGTACGAGCGTCAACAACGCGGTCTCCTTAAATCAGATCTTCGTTTGTGTGCAACGGAGGAATTCCTAATGCGGTTTTGACTCCTTTACACATTTTAGAAATTCTTGACAAGTTCTCAACTTAAAAATTATATCTCACGTACGCACATACAACAAGCGTATTTATTCCAGCATTGTTGTGTAAGTTACATTGCAAAATATGTCATAAATGAAGGTTTTTGTTTCGTATCTTTAGGTTCAGTCTTAAAAATGACAGTGTTAAAGTCAAGCAAACCAGGACTAAAAGCCCAGAAATACTATATATATATATATTTCTAACATATATATTACATATATATTTCTAACAAAATCGTAAAAACAAATTGGTGTGACGTCATTTCAAACAAAATCAGGCCGAAACGAAGTTGGTTTGGAGTTCAAAACAGCTTGCCAAAGCAAACTTTCCAGAAAAGCTGCTAAACATGTTCGTATTGCCATTGGTCCACGTCGATTACGTAATAGGTAGGTGTGCGGAGGCTCCTCCTTGTTTCACGTGAAAATCTTTCCTGGTTCATTTGGCCTGCTCAGTCAGTCGAGGTTAGACGTCCGTGAGTGAAAACACAAACAATGAAGAGCTGCTTTTAGTAGAAAATGAAGTTGTAATTCTGATGAAACGAGACACTGACACTGTTTTTCATGTTTGATACGATAAAGCAGCTTGACTTTAAGATATCTATTGTATAAAGTGATATATAAATAAACATGGTGTGCCTTTACTGGAGTGCCGTTGAGCTTGTGCAAACATCCACATCACTATAATCAGATACTTTTCTTATGCTTTATTAAAATGCTTGCTGTTTTCTCAATTTTGTTGTGTATTTATTTTGTTATTGAGAGGAAAGCGTGCAGCACATATTTACATATTCATCTAAACAGCACTATAAGCTGGGTGGGTGGCGTCGGACATTCACTAACAGTATATCGCTGGTCACGTATTTCAAACTTTGTTTTACCTCTAAACAAAAAACTTCGCCGTGAGTATATCAGGGCCTTAAATGTAGCATTTTCTTTTTTGGCCCTGACAAAAAGAACCAAGAGAACCGAACCAAACCTGAAGTACAAGTGTGAACACACTCTTAAAGGAACTACTATAAAGATTATATGACTCATCTGTGTCAATTTGGTTTCACCTTGAGTTTAATGAAAGAGAAGACAACCATGAGGAAAAAAATGAAAGTAAACCAGCAGGCTGTTCAGACAAGTTCCAGTAATACCCCAAGGAATAATTATAAACATCCACACCGCCCTCCATCTTACTTCCCTAGGGGTTTAAACTTTCTTATCATAGAAATGAAACTAAAATACTCTGCCAGTAAGGCTGCTTAAATGTTACATGTTTGAACAGGAATACTAATGTAATCCAAGTTGAATTGGGTCATTTACTTGTTTTAATATCAAGAAAAAGTAAATGGAATATAAAGGCAAATACAAAAAAAATATGATATTGTTTTACCATAACTGGCATGCCGTACAAAAAAACGTATTACCAAAATAAGTTTAAATACAGACTTTACATGACTCAGGAAGTAAGTCCAGGCTTATCCTGCGAAAGGTGAGGGAATGTCAAGTCTCATTGAGATTCTGGGTATTACTCTATGGCAATGATTCTGCATTACATACATTACATACTAGAACAAAATTGCATTTGTTTGCCAGCAGTTCACTTAACATGGCTTAATATACGAGGGAACAAAATGGATCAAGATCCAAGGTCCTTGAAATGAATTTACTGGAAATCCTGTTTTGAATGTACAACATTCTTCTAAGAATAATTATTGCTTAATCAGGTCTTCTGGGTCAAAATTGTTAAATGTTAACCATTAAAATATGAAAAACAAATGTATAAATAAATGCGTCAAATAAAAAAAAAGTTGCGATTGTTTGGATTAAAAAGAAATGTCCACAATAAAAACACCAATTGCTACAAAGTTCGCTAAGGCATTTGCCTTCAAGAGCTGCTCTCAGGGTCTGGCGCTGAACTGCATATTTATGATAATGACTCTGTCACAATACTCTAAACTTGGCGAGTAACTGTGTTTCACAACAGGTCTTCAAAGACAACAACAAAAAGACCCTTTAAAACAGTAACTCCTTGTCTAGGCAAAGCTGAGGACTTGTCCTATGTTACCTGAATAGACAAAAAGAGTGGACTGATGTCTGTTACTTCTTACCTAACACTGCTACCCGTCGTGTGCCAAAAACAACACATAAACCAAAAGGTCTGAAAGAGGGAGGGAGGGAAGGAAGGAAGAGGGGGCACAGATGGGAAATCTTAATTGGAACTTCTGAGGGGGGTAATTCACCTCATATCAACTGCTATGGACTCGTATAACACTAATAACACTTCATAGAGGATTTCCTGTACACACTACAGGGTGAAAAGGGGAAAAGTCACTAATCTTAGTGGCCGCCCACTGCTCAGACTGCATATGCATTAGAGAAGATTTATAAGCAGTAAAATACCCTTCTTAGAGTTTGACTTCATCATTGGAATTAACAAAAAATACTGCAAGGGTTTGTTTTTCCAATCTTATCCTATTGTTTTTAGTTTCATAGTGATACATTTCAACCAGATTCATATCATACCTCTACTTTAGATTGTATCGCCACAAGTGAGTCACAAATCCTCATAGCTTGAATCAACATCACATGCTGTGGTAGACAATGATCTGAGCGAGCTCTTGCAAAAACATGATGTATTTACGCTAACAACAACAATCCTGTTCTGTAGGCAATTACTGGTTTTCAAACAAAATTCAGTGGATTGTCCCATTCAAGATCTCAAAGGTACAACGGAAAAGCAAAACTAGTAACTGGTGCATGCCTGCCTTAACAAACATCTCAAAACACTTGAGGGAGTGAAATGTTTAGTTGGGAAATATGCCAGTAAGACTGTGTAACCAGTTATGTCTCTTTGGTTTGGTAATGCTTGTGTAATAAAGCGACATCCTGATGGTAAACAAACAAAGAAACACTGAGTCAATACATTTAATAGGAACACAGATGAGCCGAGTCTGTTTCTAATTCCCAAAACACTGACATTAGGCACAAACCCTTAAGAGTAAAAATACACAACATCATTTATATACAGGAAGACGGGGGTTAGTTGTCAAAAACATTTACCTTTTTGTTTGGGGTTTCAAAATCATTTTACCATCTAAACGTTTCCCAAACAATCTACTATAGGCTGTTTAGTGGCAGGCTACATTACTTAGCCCACATAATGTGACAATGTGTTCATGTATTTTCAATGTATTTTTTTCTCTCTAGCTAATCATTGTGCAATCATTCAAATGCTTTTAAATTAAGATCTCAGTGTTAGTGTTTATAAAGAAAATAACTTAAAAAATAAACCTTCCCTCACAAATACCTACCCCTTCACTAGAGCAAAAAAAAAACGAGACAACAAGCCTCAGTCGACTCTTTATTATGCAATATTTTATCATATACAAATCTTAGATGCTAACTGGAGGTTAGCCTATTATTATTCTACAAGGAACATCCACAATTAGCATCACTAAAAAATAAAAATAAAAGGGAAAATGGTATATGTTTAGTGGCAAAAATAAATAAACCTTAAAATCATTGACGTGCAATTCAAAATACTGCATACAAATGCACAATGTCTCGTTGGCCCCACTATTAAGCAATATCACATCTCTTCTTGTAGCATATGTATTCATATTTGGCATAATGACTAATTATTTGTCGAAAAAACGTAAGGTTTAAATGTAAAACATAGATATCAGGTAAAGCATCAGAGAAAGGTGAGATATAACCATGTACAGTTATTATTTAATATTTTGCAATATTTCAATCGTGAAGGGACATGTGAGAACCTTTCATCTGACAAACAGGTCAATTACACTTCTAGGTGACTGCGTGCAAACCAAAGGTGAACGGTACACAACTATTGGGAATACTGAATTCAATATTTTATGAGGTTATGCAAAAGCTATGTTCTTGCCATTATTACCTACATGCAATCACACCTAAATGAATGCAAATCTCGCTTACCCTTCCATAAACCTTTGGCACGGGTGATCCAGCAGCATTACGCCGAACGCGAAGCTGGTGCGCGGCTGAAATCTCCCTGACTTCTCTCTCCAGACGCACGACGCGACTTTCTGCATGCTCCAGGTGTGCACTCACTCGGGAGAAACCCCTGTCCTGTGGTAGCATGAATCTCTGGTCATGGTGAAGTCGAAGCGTGGAGGAGATCGCGCCAGGAACGAGTAATAATAACAGATACATGGCACAGCGACTGAGCGGCAGCATCTTGCGTGTCTGCCCTGACGCCATGTTTGTGTATGTTGAATGTGATGTGTGACAGGGCGCCTCTAGCGGTCAACCACATTCACACTCATTACCATGGATACAGATGGCACATGATGTTTTGTTTTGCTGTTTTACATAAACTGTAGAATTGCCTAGACCAAAAATAAAGGCTTGATTCGGGGACGGTTTCACAAAACACTAAATCGGGATAAAATGTGTGTTGACTGGGTAAATTAATTAATCTATATTATTGGTATTATTAATAAAGCATTATTTCACCTTAAAAAAAGACTAGGGGAAATATTTAACTGTGTTTAGATATTCATGAAAAGGTCACAATGTCCCAATACCAAAAACGCTGTAGTATTTATTGCGCAATCTTGGCCTAAAATTAGTTTATTATAACGAACAGAATACATGGGTTCAGAAAAACATTTTGGGCATACGCTTTTAAATCCAATAAAATTATGTTCTCAATCTCTTACTATATTCATAACGATCACGAGAGCCTCCCATAGGGAGCCTCCCCATGAGTATTTTGCAGGATCTTTTCATCTCCTCGTGAGATCGAGTTCGTTTGTGCAAAACCTCCATCTGCTGGTCAAAATTAGTAAAGACATGATATAGCCTATATCTATTTTGCGACTAATAATTGCATAGGAATTATCTCTCCTAAGTGTACACTTATTACAGTAACGTTACATGTTAGAGTTGAACATAAAATGCAGACAGACATTGATGCCCAGTGTCTCGGTACATCTGCGCGCGCGCGATTATTGACTGTTCAAAAGCAGTGGCGGTTGGTATTTGAGGTGTGAGCCGGACTGGTGCGACCGAGTTTATCGAAGGTAACGTTAGTTGATTTTCTGGTAATTATTTTAGTTCTCAACAACTGGTATCCCATTATTAACTAAAAATTGTATAAGGTTTATACATTTTATGTAAGTAATGCTTAGGCTATCACTTGATTTAAATATAAAATGTCGAGCAGAATGTCGCGTTGTGAGGACTCAAGTTAGAAATGAAGTGTACACAAATGTTTATCGTAATATAGATGATGGTTACGAATGCTGTGTTGTAATTTATATGAGAATATTATCTTGACAATATATATTACGCACTTTATTCTTTGGTCTCAGGAAACTAACGTCATAGCGCGGTCTCGAGAGCACCAAAGAGGGATCCAATGGCGGTCAGAGGAACAGAAATGAAAAGGTGTCAAGCGAAAATACGCGAGGTGAGGATTTCGAGGTCATCTGGAATTGAACTGATGATATGGTAAAATCTACAGTAACGCATGAGTCAGGACAGCCAGATGTTGACCTCCGTTAATTTTTCTTGCTGAGTAATTTTCCTGATTTCTAGCTGACCTTTTTATACTAATGCCCACAATTATACATTAAGGTTGAAAATGCAAAATTTTCTGAGACATCTCCAGCTAAAAAGATGAAGGCTCAGCATTTCAGACCAGCAGCTGGAGACATGTCTTATGGATTTGAAACAGCCTTGGCAGGCAAGTTGGATTTTCTCTCATGCTGTCAAATAAAAAGAACTCTCTTTAATATTTTTGCACTTGTGAGGTTGTGTAGCATAATATATCATGACAGCTATTTCCGTTACCTCATGTTTTAAAAACAACTATTATCTTTCGATAATCTTATTAACTTTAAATGATTCCTCTAGACATTAAACTTGTGAGGCACCTTACTTATTATTCTGTATGTCTTTTCATTTTAGAGGCTAACCGAGAGGTCAATGTCATCTTTTCAAAGTACTCAGAGGTTTTGAGGTAACTGGATGGATTTGTACACCACCCCTCATCAGCAGTGGTCTATAAGGTTTATTAATTTTGCATGGTTTCTTCTAAGGGAAAGAGCTGCTGTTGATGCTGCACAGCTTGGAGAACTGGAAGATATTCTTACTGAAGCCAGAAGCTTGGAGTCTCATCTCAAAGAGAAGAAGGAGCACTTGAGACGCTCTTTGGCATTGATCTCTGACAAACTACAAGGATAGGTTCAGTTGTTTGGTGTAATTTGATTTATGTATTTTATTTTCTCTACAAGCATCGATCCATAAGACATTGTTAAAACATTGATTATACATGTTCATATTATACTTGGGAAGTTAATAGTTATACTTTATCAAATTAAAAAGATTACTTTAGGTGACATGCTGAAATAAAACTGATATGTGGTGACAGTTCTGAAAACCATTTGTAGATATACAAGCATATGCTATTTTAATAAATTCTTATTCACTGTTATTCAAAGTCTCTGACAATTTATATAATACAAGTTTGAGTGTGTAATTCAAGTGAGAAAACAATACAAGTTCAAAAAGTAAAAAAAAAAAGTAGGTTAAACTGAAACTTTTTTTTTTAAGTGTCTTTCAGTGTTTATTTTGGAAAGTCCCATGGAATCCATATGGAATTTTGATAGGAACTTCAGCGCGGCCCAATTCTTCAAATGTTTTTGCATCCAGCACCAGAAAGAAGGTGCTCTTGTCCTGAAGGGACAGTTACTCATTAGTCCAGAAATATATATTCTCACATTTTTGAAAAGCTAACAAGCAATTTTCGACTTACTACTGAGGAACATGGCGTGTTATACCTGATTAGGGGTGATGACCACAGACAGAATGACTCCATCATCCTCTTCTACAGCACCAGGTGAAGGGACAAAGATTGGTTCTGAGGGATACATGTCTGCCTGTTTCCACACCTGTCATAACATAAGATGAAAAATGAATTCAAATGACTAAACATTAAAAGTCACTGACAAAACTTCTGTGCACATAAACCTAATACTCCTAACTAACCTTTATTTGTTTGCCCTGAAGGTCCATTTTAATGAGGGAGTCTCCAACCAGGTGTCTGAAGCCACATCCGTAGAAGTAACGGTAGGGGTGGGTATTGCACATTGAATAGTTGATCTGTGGGAATTCCAGACCTCCATATTCATGGAGATCATCACCATGGAGATCTTCATGTGTGCAAAACACCTGCATAAATAGACATGGAAAACATTATATTATAGCAAAAACATTAATGTTTCTTTGGATAGCATGCAGATAAATTAGAAAAAGAAAGGAAGAATATAAGTCAACAAAAAAACAACCTTGTTCTTGTCTGTCTTGATGGCTGTCGCTGTACTATTTAAGCGCGTGTTGAGATTTTGCCCATGGGGTTTGTCATTGTCCACGTTCAATGGCAGGACAAAGCGGCGAGGGAACACTCTGCACATTGTGTTGTATATCTAGCAAAAAAAAAAAAAAGAGTAAAAATGATGTTGGGCTGCAATTTCTCATAGATAGATTCACTTTTAGAAGTTAAGTTTTACCTCATCTAAAGCATTTCCAGACTTTTTTAGATTCTGAATCATGTAGCTGTTAATTGCTTGGCCATCATCAGAACAGCACATGTCCATGATCAGGAAACCGTTTTCTTCATAAGAGTTTATCTGATGGAAGGTTGACAGTGGCTTTGCATAATATTTGACGAGGCTCAGCTGAAACAAAATAAATCATGGAGTCATTCCGGCTTCGCATGGAGCCAAAGCAGGAGCATTTTAAAATGAGTAATATACATAAAAAAAACATGTAAAAGAAAATGTGAACATACTGTGAAAATAGTAGCAGTATTTACCTTTCCCGTGTGCTTATTGATTACATGGAAAACTGTGTTACGTTTGTGGTCCCAGTATACACCTTCATTAATCCCCTTTCCACGCAGTTTGCTTGTCACGATTTTCAAGAGATCCATTTTGATTGGCTGCTCGATGAATATCACATAGTTCTCTGACATGGCTGCAATAATAATGTAACATTTAAACCAAAACTGAAACAAAAACGTGATTTAGAAAGAAACAGTCTCATTTTTATTCAGTAAGGATGCATTAAAAAACGGGTCACAATATAAAGACATTTATAATTTTCCAAAGATTTCTATAAATAAAAAAAATAGTTCAAGCACAACCGTTTTCAACATGATAATGAATGTTTCTTGAGCATCAAATCAACATAGAGTGATTTCTGAAAGATCACGTGACACTGGAAACTGGCATAATAGAAATGACAAGTTGAGATGCTGTAAAATTACATTTTAAAATATATTCAAAAAGAAAATTTATCCTAAATTGTAATAATATTTCACACTATTACTGTGTGAAATATTGCTATCTACATTTAACATGAGACTTTTAAAAAAAAAAATTTTTTAAATCTTACCAACCCCAAATTTGTATCTACTTGCTTATTTATTAGCAAATATGTTTGTAAATAAAAAACCAAGCTCTTACCAAAGCTGTGATAGTAGGATGGTTTGGACTTGTCCTCTGAGGGGATTGAGCACACAACTGTGGCTCCTTCCAAGGTATCCTTTTGGTTTTCCTTCTTTGGCGGCACCATTATTATATTATAGAAAGCACCTAAGAATAAAATTTAAAAAAGAATAAAAATAGGCAATACTTAGACATTTCTGTAAATCAATATGAGATTTTTTTAGATTCAATTTCTGATGTACCTTTTGGAGTGTAAGAATTGCCCATGTTGTATGTAGTTCCATCAGGATCCACATGGGGGTGAGCTGTGGCCCCATTAACCGCAATGAATTTACTCCAGTCCACCTGAGCACAATGATTTTGACATTTCATCTTTAGTTTGTTCTCCATACAAACATATTTTTAAAATCATTAGTAGAATTAGTATGTACCCGTTCTTTTGTTTCAAGTGTCTGTGGGTCTATTTTGTGCATGAAGTTGGTCTCTGTACTGACATAGTAGTCTCCTTTATACTGAACAAAGCTTACATTTGCATTGTCAGTTGGCTCTGTGGAAAGAGAGATGACAAGTTCATATACGCAGAACATATTCAGACCACTTCAATCAGAACCAAAGACATCACACTCACTCGGCAGCTCGAAGCGCGAGAGGAAGCGCTGGAAGAAGTTCTTGCATGGGTCTGGAATGGCAACTGTGCCGAATTCAGACATCATAATGCGGTTGTTCTCTAGGTTTGTGTTGTAGCATTCGCTGTTGAGGAAGCGGCTCATGTATGTCACCTTTCCATCCTCGATGTGGAATTGGTGCATAAGCGCCATGCCATCAAACCAATGGTTGAAACTGAGGAGAAAATACAGCTCATTTACTTTACTGTGATGAGTAAGATCTGATCCGTTCTCAAGGAACTCAAATTATGCTCACCTGCTTCTTCCGATTTCAAACTTTCCAGGTCCATTCCTAAGGAAATTGCCTTTGATCCAGCAGGGGATGTTACCTGTAATTCTGGTTGTGATGGGCTCTGGGGTTTCATCTACAGAACACACCAGATTCTCAATGCAAGGCAGACCATGGACATCTGTGAAGTGTTGATTCTTTGACCTGGTGTTGTTCCATCCTGCGGGGAAAAAAAGAATTTCAGATCAGTTTTGTGCTCTACATACTTCGGATCAGAAAAGTATCTTACCTACCAGTGCTTCTGTTCAACCGGTTCATAGAGGACATGCTGTTCTGCTTGTGATGGCTTGCTGAGTTGAAGATGTTTCAAGAGCTGTCCGATCTGGTCTCCCTCTGCTGCCTGGGCTGTCTTTTAAAGAGCTCAACTAGGGTCACAAGATGCGCTTATGCAATCACAGACCTCCTCCCAATTGAAGTTGTGCTTGGCTTAAACATTTATCAGCTTAACGTTACCTTGATATGAATGGTATGTTTGGATTCACCTCAGGGTTACTATTAGCTAAGAAACTGAATTGAATAATTAATTACTTTGAGATTCAACACATTTATAAAATAAATACCTAAATTTAACATCCAATCACTATAAAGTTGAGTACACAGTGTGTATATATTTTGAAAATAGATTTCAATAATGATTTCAAAAGCAGTTAATTATGCTGCAGAGCTACACAGATATGGGCTTTAATTTTATTAGCAAAATGAATCTACTGAATATGCTATAAAATCAATTTAATCTGTCTGGGAAATTCCCAAGTCAGCAGCAAATGATGTAACTCTATCCTCACTATAACCTCAAACTAAAGATGGGGGCATTTTATTTACCATAAAATCTAATAACTACTGTGAACCACAGATTTTCATTAAATTTAAGTCTTCAATATCGCAATAGTTCAATATTTATTTTATTATTAAACATAAATATCAAAACATCTACTATGCAGATACTCTACAAAGTGTTTACCTTATGTCACAGGGTGGTTAGGTGTAGGTTAATGTTTCATGTTTTAAGTTTATCATGTTCACAGTGATGTGTTGTCATGCACTTCCTGGTTTGTCATGTGATCCTGCCATGTGCTCCCTGGTCTTGTGTTCTGTTGTGTCATGTTGTCATTGGTTGATTAGTTGATCATTGTTCACAGGTGGGTCTTGTCTTGTCCTCAGTCTGTGTATTTAAGCCCTCATGTTTGCCATGTGTCTTCATCTGTTATTGAATGTGTTACCCACTTGTTGGTTAGTGTTTGAATTTAGTGTTATGTCATGATTCATGTCAAGCCATGCCTTTTTGTTTATTGTTTTGGATTTAAGTTTGATGCAATAATCTGCACTTGGGTTCTCATCAACTTGCCTCCAGTGGGATCGTACGTTACACCTTAAATACATTTTCAATCTTCAATGTATTTATTAATTTTAAAAAATGTGCAAGAGTTTATATGTATCACTTTTTTTTTTCTCAACATTTATCACATTCCTTTTAAACATGCCATGAGCCAACAAGTTTTTATGAGCTACTGTACAGTTAATACGGAATGTTCTTTACATTGTTAAAAAATATATATTTACACTCAAGTGCAATTCAGGGATATTACAGAAAGAAATGATGAGGACATAGAACATTTTGTTGGCATGGAAATGTTTAGGTCAGGTCAACTCTTGTACATGCTTCATGAATTGATTGGTAGAATGAATAGACAGTGTTGTAAAAAATCTTCAAAAAATAGTTTGTGTCCCACTTTGAATTAACCAAAGATAGTCCATTCAAATGCATTTGCATGGGGTGAAAACATAACTAAAAAAAAAGAGGTTAGAAAAGTTTAAAGGGAATGACAAATTCTGTCAAGAAATATCTGGATCAAATTCCATTTCAAAAAATGAAATTTGAAAATGTGTGAAAATTAAGCACATTTCCTCCAATTAATGTAATAAAAATACCCTATTTAAGATTATTGCTGTCTCTGTTAGGTCATTAAGGTGAAAATTCCTGTTAAGACAGATCCTAACATGCTACTTAAATATGCTACGTGCATGTAAAAGACAGTCAACACACGCTGTACGGTCTTGCTGTGTCTTTAGGGGGAGATCTTTTTTGTGCCAGGGCCCTGTACTGTGATCTTTTAAGACCTCAAGTCTTTACTTCCCTGGAAATTCCCAGACACAGAATTAAATGCATGCTTTTGTTGTGAAGGTCATTAAATTTTTCATACTGTTATTCTAGTCCACTTATTAATTTCAGCTTTAAGAACATACTGTTTTTCTGCAGTAGCCAGAGGACCTGATGTTAAGGAGGTCAGATGCATGTTACGAAGTTCTTTTTGAACAATATTACAAAGTGTCAGTGATTTCAAGTGAACTGAAGTGATCCCAACAAAGGCAATCTCCCAATATACAGGTCATTCTCAAAAAATAAGCATATTGTGATTAAAAGTTCATTATTTTCCATAATGTAATGATAAAAATTAAACTTTCATATATTTTAGATTCATTGCACACCAACTGAAATATTTCAGGTCTTTTATTGTTTTAATACTGATGATTTTGGCATACAGCTCATGAAAACCCAAAATTCCTATCTCAAATTAGCATATCATGAAAAGGTTCTCTAAACAAGCTATTAACCTAATCATCTGAATCAACTAATTAACTCTAAACACCTGCAAAAGATTCCTGAGGCTTTTAAAAACTCCCAGCCTGGTTCATTACTCAAAACCGCAATCATGGGTAAGAGTGCCGACCTGACTGCTGTCCAGAAGGCCATCATTGACACCCTCAAGCGAGAGGGTAAGACACAGAAAGAAATTTCTGAACAAATAGGCTGTTCCCAGAGTGCTGTATCAAGGCACCTCAGTGGGAAGTCTGTGGGAAGGAAAAAGTGTGGCAAAAAACATTGCACAACAAGAAGAGGTGACCGGACCCTGAGGAAGATTGTGGAGAAGGACCGATTCCAGACCTTGGGGACCTGCGGAAGCAGTGGACTGAGTCTGGAGTAGAAACATCCAGAGCCACCGCACAGGCGTGTGCAGGAAATGGGCTACAGGTGCCGCATTCCCCAGGTCAAGCCACTTTTGAACCAGAAACAGCGGCAGAAGCGCCTGACCTGGGCTACAGAGAAGCAGCACTGGACTGTCACTCAAATTTTGCATGTCATTGGGAAATCAAGGTGCCAGAGTCTGGAGGAAGACTGGGGAGAAGGAAATGCCAAAATGCCTGAAGTCCAGTGTCAAGTACCCACAGTCAGTGATGGTCTGGGGTGCCATGTCAGCTGCTGGTGTTGGTCCACTGTGTTTTATCAAGGGCAGGGTCAATACTGCTAGCTATCAGGATATTTTGGAGCACTTCATGCTTCCATCTGCTGAAAAGCTTTATGGAGATGATTTTGTTTTTCAGCACAACCTGGCACCTGCTCACAGTGCCAAAACCACTGGTAAATGGTTTACTGACCATGGTATTACTGTGCTCAATTGGCCTGCCAACTCTCCTGACCTGAACCCCATAGAGAATCTGTGGGATATTGTGAAGAGAAAGTTGAGAGACGCAAGACCCAACACTCTGGATGAGCTTAAGGCCGCTATCGAAGCATCCTGGGCCTCCATAACACCTCAGCAGTGCCACAGGCTGATTGCCTCCATGCCACGCCCCATTGAAGCCGTCATTTCTGCAAAAGGATTCCTCGACCAAGTATTGAGTGCATAACTGAACATAATTATTTGAAGATTGACTTTTTTTGTATTAAAAACACTTTTCTTTTATTGGTTGGATGAAATATGCTAATTTTTTGAGAAGGACCTGTATATACACACTTGTGTGTGTGTGTATACACTACCACATATCAAACCTCCTTTGAATGTTGTAAAGCACATTACTAAGCAAGTCAGAGTTCTTGCAATATGGGGAGGAAGAAAGATCTTTCTGAAGATGAAAAGCATAAAATATTAAATCGTTCAATGTCTTGCAAAAGGCATGAAAACAACAAATAATTATTTAGAGCATAGAAGAACCCATTCAGATAAAGGCTTACTAATTGAATTACATATGGTCATGGATACATTTACTTAGAATCCAGAGTGTGAAATGTTGAAATATTAATCAACCAGCATGGATGACCTCTAGTACTGCTTTTTCCATCGTTGTAATCATTGTAATGTAGGGCCGCACAGACATTTTGAGGGGCAGTGGCCCAAACCAAAAAAAGGGGCACTAAGTATCATCTTAATTTAGAGAACAAATAACAAACCTTTTACAATCATATTGTAAATACAATTGTTAGGCTTTAGTGCTTCTCAATTTGTGTTGTAATTATGCTTCCAAAAAGTGCAATTTTTTTCTCATAGTAAATGGGGTGTTGTAGATTTAAGTAGCAAATGAGAATCACTAAAATTATAGAATATAATTTGAGGTAAGGTCTTGTTTATGATTTTCAGTTTTGTTCAATGTAATTAAAGCAACAGTTTTTTTAATAACAGAAGAATATGTAAACGTATGGTATTTGGTACCGTAAAAGGCATATTTACCATGATAATAAACAGCTTTGTTGACATGACATGGTTATTCCGATGGTTAATATCATATAGAGATAATCATCATATTTATACAAACCCGATTCCAAAAAAGTTAGGACACTGTACAAATTCTGAATAAAAAGGAATGCAATATTTACAAATCTAATAAACTTATATTTGATTCACAATAGAATATAGATAACATATCAAATGTTGAAAGTGAGACATTTTGAAATGTCATGCCAAATATTGGCTCATTTTTGATTTCATGAGAGCTACACATTACAAAAAAGTAGGGACAGGTAGCAATAAGAGGCCGGAAAAGTTAAATGTACATATTAGGAACAGCTGGAGGACCAATTTGCAAATATTAGGTCAATTGGCAACATTATTGGGTCTAAAAAGAGACTCTCAGAGTGGCAGTGTCTCTCAGAAGTCAAGATGGGCAGAGGATCACCAATTCCCCCAATGCTTCAGCGAAAAGTAGTGGAGCACAGAGGTGTAAAGTAAAAATTGTAAAATAATTTTACTTGGTTACTGAACTTAAGTATTATTTTGGGAGATATTTACTTGAGTACAATTAAAAATCAATACTTTTACTTTAACTTAATTTACTACATTTAAAATGTTTAATTTAAATGTATTTATTCTGCCAATAATATTCATTTTCATATTCCATGAAAATGTTCATTGGTCCTTTGGAAGTGACGTCATGTTGCATCAGTTACCACAATGCTCAGCACCTTGACCTGGATATTAGTGGCTTTTCAGCCCCAAAAGAGCCTTGACAATCACAATTTTGGAAATCAGTTTCTGCTTAAAGGGATAGTTCACCCAAAAAAAGAAAATGTGATGTTTATCTGCTTACATGTAGGTGTCTTTGTTTTTTAGTAGACCACAAGCATTCAACTGTTGCAGTCTGTCAGTCGTGTATAATGCATGTCAATGGTACATGACTACTAGTATCATCTATGAGAGTAAAAACAAAATGCACATACAAATCCATATTAAATCCCGCAGCTTGTGACTACACATTGATGTCCTAAGACATAAACAATCAGTTTGTGCGAGAACACCCGTTCAGCACGCCATCACTGACAGACCGCCGGAAGGGATCTCTCGCACTTATCTCTACGCCAGATTGTGTACATTGACCTCACTTACCGGAAAAGCTGGTGCGCTAAACAAGTGTCGGACATAGATCGTATTCGAGGTAAAAAAAATTATATAAATACTATTCGGTTTCTCACACAAACCGATCGTTTTGTGTCTTAATAAAATTAATGTGTCGTCACGAGCCGCAGGGTTTAATATGGATTTGTCTGTGCATGTTTTTTTACTCTCATAGATTTTGTTTCAATTCACACGCATTATACGACTGTTATAAAACAGAGTTAAAAATCTTCATTTGTGTACTACTGAAGAAATAAAGACACCTATATATTGGATGCCCTGGGGGTAAGCAGATGAACATCAAATTTACATTTTTGGGTGAACTATCCCTTTAAGTTAAATCTGAGGTTTTACAATTTTGAGTAGCATGTTGCATACTGGCACTAGCAATATAAAGTTTAATAATTAAATACAAACCGTTCTAAAGCAGGATAAAACCTTGTATGTGGTTCATTCACTTCATGTTTTTAGAGATTAGAAGCTTAAAGAAGAATCTATAGTTTTCATTCTTGCTGCTACTTTTACTTTTTTTCCATTTTAATGTGGTACTTTTTTACTTTTACTCAAGTATGATTCTGGAAAGATACTTGTACTTTCACGTGAGTAACATTTTTGAGTACTTTTTACACCTCTGGTGGAGCAATATCAGAAAGGAGTTTCTCAGAGAAAAATTGCATCATCTTAACAAAATAATGGTCATCATATTCAAAAAGTTATCATCATCTACAGTGCATAATATCATCCAAAGATTCAAAGAATCTGGAACAATCTCTGTGCGTAAGGGTCAAGGCCGGAAAACCATACTGGATGCCAGTGATCTTCGGGCCCTATAGGTAAAAAAAGAAGCCATATCTAAACATGATCCAGAAGTGCAGGCGTTTTCTCTGGGCCAAGGCTCATTTAAAATGGACTTTGACAAAGTGGAAAACTGTTCTGTGGTCAGACAAATCAAAATTTGAAGTTCTTTTTGGAAAACTGGGACGTCATGTAATCCAGACTAAAGAGGACAAGGACAACCCAAGTTGTTATTAGCGCTCAGTTCAGAAGCCTGCATCTCTGATGGTATGGGGTTGCATGAGTGCGTGTGGCATGGGCATCTTATACATCTGAAAGGCACCATCAATGCTGAAAGGTATATCCAAGTTCTAGAACAACATATGCTCCTATCCAGACATCGTCTCTTTCAGGGAAGACCTTGCATTTTCCAACATGACAATGCCAGACCACATACTGCATCAATTACATCATCATGGCTGCGTGGAAGAAGAATCCGGGAACTGGAATGACCAGCCTGCAGTCCAGATCTTTCAACATTTGTCGCATCATAAAGAGGAAGATGAAACAAAGAAGACCTAAGACAGTTGACCAACTAGAAGCCTTAGAAGTATTAGACAAGAATGGGACAACATTCCTATTCCTAAACTTGAGCAACTTGTCTCTTCAGTCCCCAGACATTTGCAGACTGTTATAAAAAGAAGAGGGGATGCCACACAGTGGTAAACATGGCCTTGTCCCAACTTTTTGGAGATGTGTTGATGCCATGAAATTTAAAATCAACTTATTTTCCCCTTAAAATTATACATTTTCTCAGTTTAAATATATAATCTATGTTGTATTCTGAATAAAATATTGAAATTTGACACATTCACATCATTGCATTCGGTTCTTATTCACACTTTGTACAGTGTCCCAACTTTTTGGAATTCAGATATATATATATATATATATATATATATTTTTTTTTTTTTTTACTATATAATAATTTGTTACTACTGTAAAACTATACTACTGTATTATGGGATCTCATTAAGTGCTTTCAGATTCTTTACTGAAAACATTTTTTTCTGTATTTTTAAATTTATATTAACATATTTTAATATTTATTGTTATTGAACAATAAGTAATTATTTTATTAATCAAAATAAACAGTAAATACTGTGAACTTTGCTAACAAGATTTTTTTTATTTTAACTTGATTAAAGTATGACATGATTAAAAAGCACATTTTTCTAAGGGTGTGCCATTAGTCCCTATTAAAAAAGGTAATAAAGGTTATAAATATAAATGAGTATGAGTTATATTATAGGTACTATACAACTCACTCATTTATATTTATAATAGCCTTTATTACCTTTTTTAATTACGATTAATATGGTCTTAATAAAATATAATAAATATGATGTATGTTATAGATACAAGTATTAACTCATAAAGTTATCATCGTAAATATATTTTACAGGAGTTAAAGAGTGACACTCTGCTAAATATTCTACAGTACTATATGGCGATATAGGCCTACCCGCTGGCATGCTGGAGCTTTGAATCCATGTTTGCAATGTTGAAACAAACAAACTACCAAATGACTAATTCTGCGGATCAACCACTGTCTGTAATGTGGATTGTAGTTTGTAATCTACCTATTAAATGGGTCCTGAACTGGCTTTTTTATTTTTTTTTATCCTGTTGTCTGAGGTCAACTAATTAAGTTTGTGTGGTTTTTACATTAAAAAAAAACATCATAATGAATCCGTAATAGACTATTTTCTAGACTGGTTTTGAGGCTTTCTCCTGAACGCTGGGTTTTGATGGTCGTGCTGGGATTGGATAAGATTTGCATATTTAATGAGCTTCAGCTCCCGTGCCAGTTCAGTTCATGAGGGAGGGATCGTTTTGAAAGCGGCAACCGGAATGATTCTCTCGATCACAGGGCTCGTAAACGTCTTTATCAAACAAACACAATGATTTATTTCTCATCCACCCGAGATTGATTGGAATATTATTTCTGTATTACATGGCCCGCCCGATCGGTCGATAAGCACGGACCGCACGCACGCACACACAAACACAAACACAAACACACACACACACACGCGTGCGTGCGCGCCCATGTCAAGAAAGGAATATTATTTCACTATTTGAGATTTATCGGCCTGCTGATGGGCTTACGTTTTGGTAGCCGGTCTGGAAAACACAAAGCCCCGGGACTACTATTACATAAAAAAAAGACGTTTTACTCACATAAGTTTGTTGAACCATTACTGTCGAATCCAATATAGAAGGCACAACACTGTGTCTGCAAATCCAACACCTGAGACTTGTTTACAAACGATTCCGCAGAAGCGAACACACATGTATGTGTTCCCCCACGTGAGCTGGAACTTCCTTAAAAAATAAATGAAGTATCACACATTCTTAATATTAGTATCCGAGCGAAGGAAGCTTATGCAGCGACTGAGTTCTTCCACAATATCTTGCTGTCTTCTTCGACTTTTCTGAGTTCTTCGTTTATTGCTGCTGTCTAGCTGAGTCGGTGGGCGGGGCTACTGAATTACACGTGCTTATTATAGAGGTGGAGTTTCGTCGCGCAATGATGTCAGTATGAAGCACTCTATCGTTTTTCTGGACCTGGTGTCTATAAAAGCTTTTCTTTGACTAACAAGAATGTTTTCAGCTCTGAAACTTGCAGCATATTCTTATATTACCATGACCTTTCATATCAAAAGCTCAAGGGAAAGTTGATTTCTCAATTCATCACCCCTTTAATAGGACGACATCCACAGAAATCGGGCACATTATCCACATTATTTTCTGAATTCTTCACTTTTTCTTGGGTTAGTTTAATAATATAGCCTACGCAGCATTGATAACCCCTTGTTATAAATAAAAAAGGGGAAATTATTAGTAATTCTCTCTAATTGGTCTGATTAGCTAAGCTAAAAACACAAAACAAGCAGGGCCATAACCACCACACACATTGAGGGGGACAAGTACCGCCCCAATGTGTTATGTAACAAGCTTTATTAATATTTATGCTGTAAAGTTGTGCAGTTCAAGGGGGATTTATGGTATTTTTGTATTATTTATTTGCCTCAATTTGTAACAATTTAAATAAATATATTTATATAAAATGGCAACATAAATCCACTTTTAAAAAAGATCTACATTTCTCATTTTAATTCATGGTGATAAGGTGAACATGTGCGTTGGTTTAGTGGAGAATTGCTGCCATCAACTGGAAAACAAACACTTTTAAAATTAAAATAATAACAAATTTTACTTACAGCCACTATATGACTTTAAAAAAAAAATCATTATTATAACAATAAAAACGACTATTATCATTTTTGGGATGAGTGGAGAGATATAAGTAGGCTAGCTAAACATCTAATATTTAACTAATATTTAACTAATCTAACTGTTTACGAGATGTATTCAACTACAGTAATAATACTGTGATGTAAACTTTATATTTTTATGGAATTTCGCTATATTTTATTAAAATATATTATAAGACACATTTTTCACTTTTGACATATTAGTGAATGTGTGTATATTTTAAATAAAACACTATTTGCAAAGCGTTTAGCCTAAATGGATTAGGCTACCTCACAGCACAGGCTATTAGACTAGAACAACTTTTACCGTTCTTATTTCGTTTTTCTTTTCTTTTCTTTGTTCCCTTAAATCCCTTTAATCCTTATTTTAATTAGGTAGCCTATCTAATGCATGCTTGGCTTGTGTTTTCATTGCATTTCCAGTTTTGACCAGCCAGTTTTGATAGGACATGTGAGATATGCAAAAAACACACACAAATGGCGACCCAATAATTTGTGTTTTGTGCATATCTCGCATGTATTTCTGGATTACAGTCTGCTTTTCTGGATCTTACTGTTGTTTCTGTTTTCACTCAAAATAGGAAATTCGAATTATTTTATTTAGGCCTATAATTTACCCTTTTTTATTTATAACATGCAGGGTTATCAATGATGTGTAGTCTATATTATTAAACTAACCCAAGACAAAGTGAAGAATTCAGAAAATGAGGAAAACATCAAATTCTTTCAAAATAATATTTAATAATATTAAAGGTTTGAAAGGTTCCAAATGACCCCCAGACTTTTTATTATAATGGGTTTGTGTGAATATTGTTTAAGTTCATTTGAAATTGATTTAGCTTTTATTTATACTTTAATGTTGAATGTCTAAAGTTTAAAACGAAAAAAAAAAAAATCAGCGACATCAGCAGTTTTAGTAGGCTATCAGTGATATGATAGCCTTCATAGAGATATTCCATTACAACAAATATTTAAAATATACTGTCATTTAAGTTGTTTCTACATTAATTATTACAGCATAAAAATATTAAAAAACAGATGTTGAATGTGCGATTAATTAGTCTCTCTCTCTCTCTCTCTCTCTCTCTCTCTCTCTCTCTCTCTCTCTCTCTCTCTCTATATATATATATATATATATATATATATATATATATATATATATATATATATATATATATATATATATATATATATATATATATACTGCCTTACAACTATTCACATTTACATGTTTATTTGTAAATTTTCAAATCACTTACATTTTCTTTAACCTGAGGATAATTTATTTAGAAGGCAGGCTATTTGTGAAAAAAAACTTTCCAAACTAGAGTCCGCTAATATAGTGATTTTCGGCCATTTCCACCACTTGGAAGCTAGTTACAGCGTTAAACAGAACTAGATTAATATTATTATTACTGGTAAAGTTACCGGGTACCGCACATTTTCTCACTGGTTCCCAACTCACAGCATGCACACACATCTGTGCAACTGTCATTGTACTGAAGCCTATACGTCAGCGTTGCGTTATCTCATCTCACAATCAGTTTAATACTTTATCGCACATCCAAACGTAGTCATACATCTTTCGGATCGCATGAACGGTCAGAAACAGCATCCTCTCAAACTGCCTAATGAATCACTCAGTTCTCATTGGCTACCTGCAAATGGTAGATGGTAGATTTGACTTGGTAGATTGACAGTGTTAGGTTACTTTTATTGTACCCGTAGGTACATTTGTTTTACAGTGCAATGACTATGGCATCCAATACAAAAACAAAAACACACAACACAGAACACTCCGCAACACAGGGACAAATAAGTAAAAGTGCTCTCAAGAAAAAAAGAAAGTGCTCTCAAAACATTACATATGTGGTATTTGTAAAAGGACCTGATGAAGAACCCAAAAACAAACAACTTAAAAATAATAATAATAAAAATCATAAAACCCTAGTAGGCCTACAACATTTCTAAGAACCACCTCTTCACTTTGTTAATCATACAGTATTAATAGCATTTGGTAAGCTGCTCTTATATCTTTTCGTTCTACACCTTGGGACTTTATATCGCCTCGCAGACGGCAATAACTGAAACTCACTGGGCAGGGGGTGAGAGTCATCATCTAAGACTGAAAAGGCCGTCCTTTGTAACTGTTTGGTATAAAGGGATGCCACTCTGGTTTCAACTCACCTATCAAACGGCCAGACCATTTTACTATCTGGCCTTTAAAGATATATGACCATACCATACTACAGTGGAGAAGGACAACACAGATTCAATAAAAGCATGATAAAACATTTTCATTATTGTTCAGTCAAGATTAAACACAGATAATTCGATTGTGATTAAGGTTGAAGCATTATCTGATCATTTCTGTATTTTCTTTGATACAGATGGGAAAAAAATAGATGCTTGAAAGTTTACTGTTTATGAAGGCTATATCTCTAACACCAAGCATATCTGCAGATTCTGTTGATTCTGTCCTTAACTGCTTTAACTCAAAAGTTAAGAGTGTAATTGATGATAGTGTTACCCCTATTGCAAAATTCACCTGCATTTGGCGCGTGGTCGGGTGTTAATTTCAGGCCCTGAATGACACCTTTCACAATGCTTATCAGGGACCATATCAAGAACTGCACTCTTATCAGTTTGCACTGGCCATTTGATTCCATTAGTGTTAGAAATACATTCAAGGCAGAGCTGCACGATTAATCGTTAAAGATTAGTCATTCAAACACTCTCGCCATCCTATTCATGTCTTTTCAACCACACACACATTATCGTTATTCATGTAACAAACATTTAAGTAACAGGGGGTAAAGGTTTACAGTTTGGGTATAAAAACGGCATTGATCAAAATAAGAGTAAAACATATTTTTACAAGGTTAACACTTGCTTATCGTTACGCCAGGAGGTGGCGACAAGTGAGTGTTTAAAAAGTGTGTCTTTGAATCATTCATTTAAGTTTTATTCAAGAATGAGACACTGACTCTCCATTCAAATATATTGTTTTATTTTGTTAATATATCTTTTAAATAAACTAAAGCAATGACTATTATTTTGTTAAGATGTCTAATGTGTTTCTGTTTAATATTTGAGAAGAAGGCCTGTCTAGCTTTGCCAAGTTCCACATTGAAATCATGAAGGCTGTCTTTATAGATGTTATAATGGATTATAAGTTTTGTCTTCCGCCACATGCGCGTTCAGATTTCCTGCATTGTCTTTTCATTATTTGCACTGCTGTTGAGTTTCCCCAAGGTGCTTTCTGTCTGCCACTCTTTTTCCTGACTTTCTCAGGAGCAATATCATCAATTACACTCTTAACTTTTGAGTTAAAGGAGTTAAGGAGAGAATCAACGGAGTCTGCAGATATGCTTGGTGTCAGAGATAAAGCCTTCATAAACAGCAAACTAGTGTTCTATTTAAGCATCTATTTTTTCATCTGTATTAAAGAAAATACAGAAATGATCAGATAATGCTACAACCTTAATAACAATCGATTAAATGTTTAGACCATTACTGATAAGTAAATCTAGAATGTGTATTAATTAACATGTAGGCTACTTACAGGGTTAGGGTAGGATGTTTGAGGGTTGGTTGCATGTAATTATTCATAATCTACTATTATTACTATAGCAAGTACATGTAACATGAAAGGACACTGTTAAATAAAGTGTTACCAGAAAAAGTCAGAATTGCGAGATATAAAGTCGCAGCTTCCATAGAATCACAACCTCCAATTGTAATTCTCAATGTATCCAGAATCGTACAGCTCTAATTGAAGGTTAGATGTTTTTAGGATGTAGCCTAAACATGCTTTACCTGCAAACCGCATTACATTTTCTTATATATTGTGTAAACGATCTTTGACTTCATCTAATGTTAAAAATACATCAAAACAAAAAAAGTGTTGTTTAATCAGATAACTGTGATCCTGATTTGCACTTTTTAGCCTTAACACAATAGACCTTTTCAGCTAGTTTTGAGGAATGTTTTAGTTTTTAGAACAATTTAGTTTTTCTTTAAAGTAGCGATGACGTGCCCAAGGATCCCTGTGACCACTGACCACCATCAAAAGCACATTTTATAGACACTTAAACGCTATACCTGTAAAACTAGAGAACCATTTATTCTTTGAATTTTGCCTGTTACCTGCATACAAACCTAAACATACAGATTACACAAATCTCCATAGAACTTTAATCAAACAGACTCAACCAAGTCTGAGTGGCTTCAGACACTTCCAAGAACAGGGCTTACAAAATCTCTGTCCAAAATATATTCCCATTGAAAACTTTTTTTTTTCCATTTAGATTGAGTTTTCATTACTCATACAACCAGTATCACAAGCCTGTTTTAAGGACATTTAAACAATTTAAAACGAAAGGCATAAATAAATTGTTTTTAATGCAGTGCATTCGATTATAAATTGCCTTTCAGATATTCCACATTTGAGCAGAAATACAGCCATGCAATGTATAAAGTTGAAATACGGTTATATGATAATACTCCAGATGTTGTTGTTATTAATGGAGGACTCAAATATGACGGTGAGTATTCAAATACCATGCTTTAACGTCAGGGTCTCTACAACAGAAATATGGGTGTATAACATCAGTTTAATATCTGTGCACCACAGTACAATATAATGTGCTTATGATCGAAGTTAAAGATACAGTGAGGTTAATTCTGCATATGCTGTGCTGACACAAACAGCGTAAGTCAAGATGTAACATTTTGACGCATCAGATACTTGCTGTCAAAAAGTATGCAAGTAAAATAAATATGGCCAAAACATGTAAATATGTAAAAACGTGTTTGAACTTTAATATTACCGTAGCGATTGTTCAAGTTCAAATACAGCAACCGTCTTATAGCCACAACAATTAGTTAATTTTGCTGCATTAGAAACACCGATTTGCAGACAAGCGAGTCGATGACATGCAGAGATTTCCATCTTAAGCAAAAGCTGAGCTTGTTCTAAATAAACAGACAGCATTTACAAATAAAAACACCTGCAAATCGACACGATGTTGTCAAAAATTATATATTCATAGAATTTACATATGTCACAACTGTATACAATAAACTGGAACTGTGATGACAAAAGCGGATCCCACACCACCTGTATCCCTCATCTCAGTCCAGTCATTTACTCCACAAGAGGGCCACAGCTTTACAAATGCCCACGTCATGGTAGTTGAAGTAGCACAGGCCGGCGAAGGTGACGGTTGATAGAACAAAGAGGCCTGCATTAGCCATCTTGATTTTAAGGTCTCCATGAACGTAGTCAGTCAAAACTTGTCCAAGACCCCTGGAGAAAACACAGTAATATGCAATGCAGTCCTTTTCAAACAATGACAGTTATTATGTGTTCTGGTCGATGGGTTTTCGTAATAAAAATATCTATATTTAACACATAATATACAAAGTTAAATATCTAGCTTCCGCCAGACTGCCTTTCCGTATTCTTACGAAGAAAGTGTTCAAAATGCTTACAACTATGTCCAACGTCATCGTTGCGCCAGTTATGCTTTTTTTGTAAGTTGAATACTGAAGGTCCACCAGAAGCTAGATATTTTACTTTATAACATGTTAAATATGGATATATTTCATAAAAAAACCCCATCGATTCTCTTCAGAAGGCCTTTATTAACACCCCGGAAGCCGTGTTGGAGGCACGTTTTTGGGCTTTAAATTTTGGGCTGCCATTCACTGCTATAGCTTGGAAGAGCCAGGACGTATTTTTATATGCCTCTGATTGTATTCATCTGAAAAAAAGAATGTCATATACACTTAGGATGGCTTGAGGGTGAGTAAATCATGGGCTAATTTTCACTTTTGGGTGAACTATCCCTTTAAATGTTATTAATTGAGCTTTTAGATATTTCAGCTCAAATGCATTCAGTAATCATCTGAGACATGTACACTTAGCCTAACCTAATCAGTTGTATTATACAGTTTGGTCTATAAATAATGATTATGTCACTGTAAACACTGCAAGAAGGTGTTATAGGCACAGTATTTTAAGTTCACCACTAGAGGTCACTTATTCAAAAAAATAACAAAGGTGTAGCTTGATGATGCCATGTTTTACTTGGTCAAAACAATCATACTAAAATAACATTTGAGCGTGTCAAAAGTTGTTATAATGTTACTCTGTGCATTGCTGTTAAATTGCATGCAATTCATTTTACAATATATTATATGGTGGAGAAAATGCTTTATTGCTGTCATTACAAATAAAGCTCTTTCTGGTTATGCTGTTAGCCACGTGACAAAATAGTGTTGTCTCTGAAGCATGGTGCAAAATCAAGAATATGTTAAAGGTATCCAAAGCATCTGTGTTTTAAAAGTTTCCACAGAAGAAAAATCAGAAAATCAAGGGTTTAATTCTCTAGATTTAAACAGTATTGGAAACATTTGTGATAATGCCAGTACATTAGTCAACAAAACATAAAATCTTACATATATTGCCTTTAAAGCACAACAGGACAAGAAGTACTAAAACCACCCATTAAAATTCAAAGCCGAAAGAAATGTCTGAGATATTACAATCCACAAAATACAACATGTGGCATTTGTGGATATATTCTGCTGTATTAACGTTTAATTGATCTTTTTGATGAACTGAAAATTATTAAAATATGATGAGGGCTAAAACATGACAATGTGATGCTTATTAAAAGTACAGATGGGTGACATCGGAGTACCCTGATGCATAAAAACAGACAAAATTCTGCTGACCTCTCTAGATCCAGCCTCAAACAAGCATAAAAGCAAAGCTGTTACAGCTTATTCTACAGCTAGTACACATTTACACCTAATTGTAATATATTTAAAAAAAGAATACATGTATGTATAGGTACGTATGTGACCCCAATGTAACTAACAACTTAGCTAAAATTAGGAGTGTGACCCTGAGTGCTCGTCCACAGGGCAGTTAAATCCTTGGATGAAGGGTATTACAGCCACCCATGACTTGGCTTTGCATAGCAAAGTAGACACCTTCATTTTGTGTCAGAAACTATTTTATGGAATCGTGCAATGCTCAGTTAAATCGGACCTGACAAAGTTAATTTGAAACTTCATATGGAATTACACCAGGCAGTACAAAATATTAACCATGGCAATTATTTTCTACTATTTATAATTGTAGTGAATGGCAGCCCAAAATTTAAAGTCTATTGTTTTTAACTATTTTCAGGGGAAAAGGTGTGTCAAGCTATATTAATAACAAAGGATAAATTCTGTTACCAGTGACCATGTAGAGTAAGGGCAGCTGCTAAAGAGTAGTCAACAGCAGGGCCGGGGAAATAATACGCAACGGGTGCTATTCCCAGAAGAGCTATGCTCAGGATCCGCTCTCCAGTCCAATGCAAGGAAGCAGCTTTGGACACAGAGCCCGCTATTTTAAAAAAAAGTAAGCATGACAGGTCAACAACTGCTTCTTCAAGGGAGATTATCTTCATCAACACATACTGATTCTCTCTACGGTCTAATTCTCAAGCCATCACATAGTTATTGCATGCGTTTAATCATCATGCATCCCAACAGATGGAAAGAAAACATTGAGGCGACGTTTAGAATGTTTGTACTTTATCATGTTTAGTCTATATGTTTTCATTCTCAACCATTCTGGCTTTACCCGTGATCTTATTTACCACTTCCTGCCAAAATACCTGACCGATGATCAGCAATATCCTCATTCAGCCATCTATTATCTATTGTTGCAAGTAAATTAACAATTAACTTAACTCCTGAAACAAGATTTATACTTCAGAATGTTGAAAAACATGCATTAAGATGCAATAAAATCTGTAGTCCAGTCTGACAGTACTATTAACAACATATTAGGTTAATAAAATGGAAGGAAAAGACAAATGTCAATGTCAAAGGACACAAATCACTAACCATAGTTGGAAGGGGTAGCATGTATCTTTGCTGATATCAAGTATGAACTATCATGATCCTTCTTCTGTATGGCCAAAGGTCTGAAGAGGGAGGAAGAGCGAAATAACAGAGCTGTGGAAAGAGACAAGAATGAAAGAAAGAGAATACAATAAACCATACGTGATTCAAAGGAAAATTTTATTAAAAATTAAGCAATATATGCACGGCTCTCATGTTCATCTGTAACGAAGGAAGTCATTGTTAAGGTTATACAATTTTAATATGACAATTAATTTTAAAACATCCCACATAAATTATGAGAATATGACTTTTATTTACAGCCTTGACGGCATGTGTTACTAATGAATAGATTAATACAGGAACATGAGTCATACTCCCCATTATTATACGCTAATAAAAACAATGTCATCTACGAGTCTCGGTCTCGTTATTACGAAGTACTTTACATATATATGAAGTTAACTGTTAACTATATAGAAATGTAGGAGATACAAAGCTGAAATATCTCAGGCAGGGTTAAGTTAGCATGCTAGCCATAAACTACGAGTACGCGTGCTGCAATAAACATGACACGTCAACGAATGAAGCAATAATTTATTTTATGTTAGACCTTGAAGCTAAACTACCGTGATACAGGCTGAGGTGACGAGAACAAAAACATGAAAAAAACAAACTTACGGCTGACACCTCTGTGGCAAACAGAACTTAACCTGACCAGAGCCGCCATGATTCTCACAACCAATCCAAGGTCACTGGAATCACCCGGATATACTAACGCTGCTGGTGTTGACCGTTGTGATGAAATTAACCTTTTCATGCATGAGCTTAATAGATTAAATGCATTAAAACATAAAATCATAAAAATGAAATCGATTTAAAAATACTTAGATACATCGTTATATCATATATACTTAATGTTGTCACTATTTATTAAATAGAAATGTAAAAATATGAAATAATATTATTTGCATAGAATTTATTATTTGTATTTATTTATAATGTTTTTACATTATAATAACATTAAAATTTGTATTAAAATAATAATAATAATAATAATAATAATAATAATAATAATAATAATAATAAAGCGATTTAAACAATATCATCAATACTTTTTTCAACTTATTTCCAAATTGACAAACTTAATTTGTCATCAAGATCGGTCACAGACACAAAGGTGTATTTATTTATAGGTGTACCTTACATTTTACCAAGCTGAATGCTCTCTATAAACACACACAGTCATCTTGTTTTTAGGCCATTACTTTCATTTTCATTTCAAGTGGGGTAAGACTAAAACGTTTTCAATTTTCATTTCAGTTACAACATCCGTTTTAATATACAATGGATTTTCTAAATGAAAACAACACATAAAACATATCACTTTTCAGGTAATTATGTTGCCTAAATAATTTGTTTCATCTGCATTTCTTGGTGTGGAAAAATATATAAATTCAAAGGTTGCAAGTAAAATTTCTGTATTATAAACAAAATGTGTAAAAATAACAATTTTCAAGTATAGGTCAATTTGATATTTTTTTCTTTAAGTCAGATTACAACTACCACATGTTAGCATCAGTTATGCTGTCTGTTTATCCTGTTCCAAATATAATTATTATTATTACTCACATCATCACTAAACCTGATGTGAAAAATTAAGTAGGCTAATCAAAATGTGCAAAAAGTACTTTTTAACCAAATACAGTATTTTATTAATCTATATAACACATTTTTAACATTTATTAATGCATTCACTCAATTTGTAAATGTATGCATATTTATACATATTAATACTGTTAATAATAAAATGTCATAAAAATAAAGTACCAGAATAGAAAGATAAATAACATTTCAGTAAAAAAAAAACCCGGAAAAAGACGTATTGTTACATCATATTTTGACAGTTAGCAAAATTATTCAGTTTAATGGTTAATGTAATGATAATGTTATTATTGCAAAAGTGCTTAAATTATCACTATTTTACACAGAGTTCCATTAAAAATCAAATGTCTACAAACTTCCAGCCAAATCCCTCAGCTAAATGTATTCATTTACTCCACAAAGGGTCATATATATGTATGACATATGTCAGTGTAAGTGCAAAGTGACATGATATTATCATTTCAAGTCATATTTTGAGTGTCAGAACCTGGTAAAGACAGAGAACAAGAGGGTTACAATTGAAATTAGGCAATTTCAGGGTTTTCATCATGTTTTGTTTCCTACTTTACATTGCTATTTATTTTATCTGAAGCTCGCAGAGCAGATTTCATGGCCGTCTCGATCCAGCCATGAGGTCTGGCTGTGTGCTCTCCTGCAAAGTGAATCCTCCCCTCATTCTGGACTAGAGACACATAATAGTCTCTCATCTGAAATGGAGTGAAGATAGCAAAGGCACCGTGGCTGTAAGGATCTAGTCCCCACTTTTTCACAACACCCCCGGTGTATAGCTGGCGGATGTGTTCTCCATGGATCTTCACCAGGTCATTTAAGACCAGAGCCTTCAACTCCTCATCATTTAAAGTCTGTAGGAGTGCGGCATCATCAGAGGAGGTGTAAGAAGCTAACACAGCCCCGCCTGATATCCCGGGAAAGTCATGACTGGGGTAGTGGATGAACCGTGATGGCAGATCTGTGATGCTTTTACCTCCTTTGATGCCGTCATTCTCCCAGAACTTTTTGCTGAAACTTAGCACTACTTTTGTGGAGCTGGAATAGTGCACTGACCGCAGCACTTCCATCTTTTCGGCAGACAGAGGAGGGTTGAAGTCAATGAGGAGTGTTGCTTTGGCTGTGGCCGTCACCAAGACGTAATCGGCAGTAATGTTGGTGATGGTGCCGCGGTTCCGCGAGTCTTCAAATGAAACTGTCACGTTGTCCTGCGTTCGGCTGATGGCCTTGACTTTTGAGCGCAGAAGGACTGTGGCGTTTAGCACAGAGTAGAATGCGTTTGAGAAAGTTTCAAAGCCACCTTTAAATTCTGAATACCTGAAAAAGAGCATTTATTTGTTTCACATCTTTTAATATTTTAAATGGACGCATATTAAAAGTGAAGTAAAGACATTTAGAATGTTACAAAATATTTCTATTTCACATGAATGCTGTTCTTTTGGGAGGGTTTAATTATCAAAGAATCCTGAAAAAAAATTATCATGGTTTCCACAAAAATAACAATTTGAACTGTTCAACTTTGATATAAGAAATGTTTCTTGATCAGCAAATAACCATATTAGAATGATTTCTGAAGGATCATGTGACACATGGAGTAATGGTTGCTGAAAATCAGCTTTGCAATCACAGGAATAAATGACATTTTAAAGTTATTTTAAATTGTATTATTTAACACTATTACTGTTTTACTGTATTTGTAGGTGACATTTGTAGGTATTTTGATGGCCCCTAGACATTCTGTTGACTTTAAGTAAAGTTGCACCTGTCAACTAACTCTCATTAGAGTATTAGTAGACTGTTAAGAGTAGGGTTAGTAGAATAATTAGTGTTATTAGACTGTGTGCTTAAATGGTTCAATTAAATGAAAATGATTTCATAAGACCTTCTTTTATCTTTGGAACACAAAGGAAGATATTTTTAATAAAATCTGAGCGCTTTCTGACCCCTCCACAGACTGTAATGTTATTACCACTTTCAAGGCCCGATACACTCTAAAAAATGTTATTTCAACCCAAATTTGGGTCAAATATAGCCTGACATGGTCATACTCAATTCTAGTCAGAATTGCACATCGTTGCTTCATAACATTAAGGTTGAAGCACTGTAGTCACATGAACTATTTTAACAATGTTTTTACTACCTTTGGGCTTGAAAGTTATAACGATGTTGCTGTCTATGGGGGGACTGAGAGCTCTTGGATTTCATCAAAAACATCTTCATTTGTGTTCTGAAGATGAACGAAGGTCTTACGGGTTTAGAACGACATGAGGGTGAGTAATTAATGACAGAGTTGTTTAAATTTTTGGGTGAACTATCCCTTTAATATAGGCTGATACTTTATTATTATGGTCCCCCAACAGGCATTCTAACAAGTACATGTCAACTTATTCTACTAAACCAAACCCTACTCGTAACAGTCTAGACATGTAGGTGCAGCGTTACTTAGTCAAGAGAATGTCTAAAGGGAACCATCAAAATAAAGAGCTAACTATTAACTGAGGATTAGTTTAGGGTAACCGTGATATCTTACGTTTCATCGTCATTTACATCAGACTGGATGTAGAGCATTTCAGTGAGGGCTGTGTAGAAAAAACTGTTCTCATTCAGGACATCACCAATCATCCGCAAAGCTCCTCTGCTCAAATTCCCCACATTCACTAAATACTCCTGTTGGATTTAGAGACATTATGCCATTATTGCTCAAATCTAGGATTTCAAAGCGAATTGTGAATGCAAATTACAGATGTTACCTTAACTGAATATGAATCATATGTGTACAACATTTTCTCACAGCCCATTTTTTGCAGATCATCTCTTAACTAATAAAGCAAAGCAAAAATGGGAAAAGTGTCAGTGGTTGTAACAACATAACATTATTCAGACTTTGGACTAATAAATGTGATTATGAATAAACAGAATGTTTCTTCACTCACCTTGCCCAATGCTATGTTGAACAGTTGACTGGCATTTTTCCCCTTTTCCCAGTCATACACGGGGTAGTTCAGAATGTCTGGGTTCTGTTGTACGGTGAAGGTTTTATAACGAAATCCGTTTATTAAATAGTAAGTGTTTTCGTCTTCCTGTACAAACTTTCCCGGTTCCTTCAGGCCCAGCTTCTTTGCGAAATGCAAGAGAATCCTTAAAAGTAAAATGATATCAATAAACACGTTGATCAAGTTATGGTCTGCAGTTCCATCTTCTGACCACCAGGGGTCATTGTCACTTGAGTATCAGTTTTTGAATACCTCAGATTCAATCTCTGCACTTTTATCTTTACTGTCATGTGGCTGTGATACAGTTTCACACTAAAAATTGTACTGTCCACATAACGTCACATGAGGTGAGTAAAAATGATGATCTGACTCTAGAGATTAAAATAACTGTCACCGGGTAATACATACACTGAAAATAATAATAATAATAATAATAATAATAATACATTTTATTTGTAATGCACTTTACATTAGGCAAAATCTCAAAGTGCTAAAAATGCACTTAAATTGTTTTAATTAATGAACGCCTTTGGAATACAGACCTACGATTGGTCTCAATAAAATAATAAAAAAATGTAAGTATGAAAATGTATACAAAAAGTTTAAGTTTACTGTAAAGAAAATGTAGCTACTATACTATAAAGTTTTTATATTATATAAAATAAATATTTAACATAATGTTTTACTCTGCAATTGCTATAAAATTGAAGCCATATGTCTAAATAAGTTCTGTTCCAAATTTGAAGTTGATATAAAAAAATTAGGTTCCTGTGAGATTTTATTTAGGCTAGGTGTTATGCCAAAAACAGACACCGGATGAGACCCATTTTTTATGTATTTTCCTGTCACAAATTTACGTGTTTAATGCATTTTTCTGTCACATTTCTTTAGCAATATTTCTATCGCAAACTAACAATAATCTTGAGACTCAGACCTTTCAGACGATATGCATTTTGTCAAGATTATAAAAAGTTTTGATTTTAAAATATCATAATACATTTTGTAATATGACACTTGGCACCGCCCACTAAGGGGGAGGAGACCGCTAAAAAATGTTAAAGTACATTTTCCATGGAAACACAATGTCCGATTTCGAAATGGTTTTCATAGGATGAATCTTGAGGTTTTTAAGCTTTCAAATGATATCTGATTTATGATGATTATGCCTACTACAATATGTGCTAAGGAAAAAGACGACAAAAAGAGCGCCAAACGTCCCACCGACAGTTATGGGGTTAACTAGGCCTACCGGTGGAAACTTGGGATCCTCATGGCACCGAGTTCTGCATACCAGCCTTCTTTTTTATCTCTATATGTTAGAATTCTTCCACCTATACGGTGACTTGCCTCAACAATTGTCACCTATAAGAGCAAATGAAGAAAAAATATTATACAAACAATAGACAAAAAGAAAAGTTTAAGTTGAAAGACTATAGGCTTATAATATTATTATAATGACTTATATAAAATAGAAATTAGAGGGGATTCTCCAACAAACTGTTCTTGAATAAAATCCCGCGCATACTGTGCATTTGCATAGGCTAGCAAAATTTTCTCTGCTTTACCAACAATACAGGATATAGCCAAAATTACTTATAGTCTCAAAAATTACTGACTTCCTCAGCATTGTGTAAGCTTGGAAAAGCCAGGCCATGAGATTGGAATCGTAATCTTTAAACTAGCAGAAAGTTATGTTTGCTCACATCATAAATCTCATGTGGAAGTGGTCAGGATAAGGATCGCGATTTTGGGATGTGTGTAGGCCTAGGCTACAACTTGGCCGGCAATATCTAAAGATAACAGTTTTATTCCTGTCATTTAGCAGGAAAGGGGGAAATACATTGATCTTATTTAACATATCCAATTATTTCTAATCATCAATATTTCTCCACTTTTTTTTTTGTTTTGTTTTTTTGCCCATGTTACTAAAGCTAGCCTACCTTATGTCCTGCATCCTCCAGAAACTTAGCCGCGGTAAGTCCTGCCGCGCCTGCTCCAACAACTATCACATGTTGAGGGGTCTTGGTCGGAGGAAGACCCTGCTCCGTTATCTTCAGAAGGTAATCATAATCAGGGTCTTGTAAGCATTTGAAAAGAGGATCATCCGTAGTTTCAACAGCATGGTAGGCGAAAACCAAGATCAGTGTCAGCACTGCAGATACTGAAGAAAACAGAAGTTTGAGGGAAGTTTGAAGCTTCTCAACAGTTGTGAGAAATTACATGTATTCTTCTTCTAAGTTTGCTGCATTAAAGTTTCAACATTAAAAACAGGCCTACTAATTTGTCCAAAATGAGTTTTGGATAGTCAGAAAACGGAACAGCAGTGGAGGATGCTTCAAAAGTGCTGTAAGCTAAAAAATAGCCAGCGTTCTTTTTTCAATTTCCAGCAAAACGATCCCATTTTCCCATTTACTCAATGCAGGGAGATTTCCCCACACATGACGGTGCTTTCGGTTTACTTTCTTTTGAATGAGAAAGACATAGGCTATGACACCCCTTACAACAATTAACCATGGTTTTACTAATAAAATAAAATAAAAGCCAACAACAAAAAACCTGGTTAGACACTATTGGCTAGCTATTAAAAACATGGTTAATTTTCGCAAAGGACCTCTCGCTAATTTCACTCATTTGACCGAGCATTTATGCCTTTCAATTCAGACTAAGTTGTAACTAATCAAAAGGATATGTCAGTCCCTCCAGTAGCCTACTTACAGTATTTACACAGGGTAAAGTTTTTAAACATTTTGAACTGAGCGCGCCAGAAGCCGGAGCGCCTCGTGCACCTTCTCTTGCGTAAACTGGAAACTGAAACCTATGGAAGAACAGAAACAGCTGGGTAAATTATGGAAACATTTGGGGAGCATAATGGCTTGGTTAAAACTAATGCATCAATATAAACAATATAACCTAGGCTTAAGTAGCTACATAGCCAGATTCAAGCAGTGCAAGCAACAATTCAACTAATTCAAGCAACAGAGTGCGCTTGAATAATTGACTCACCTTCATAATGGGAGAAAAAAAAAAGTTCAAAGTCGTCCAATGCTTTACTTAACCGCTATATCTAAGAGTGTAATAGACTAATTGCAAATGTTGAATTGAATGAAGAGACGGTGAAGACGGATAAAGTGTCTGGACAGTCTATTCCAGCTATAAATGTGTCTAAAGTCTCTCTCAGGATAACGAATCATGTGCGGGCTCCTCTATTCTGCAAGAAATATTTTCCCACACAGACTCAAGATTCAACCACACTGAACAAATTAGATTAGTGAGCTTTAGTATTCATTAACATACCTAATTTTCGTCAGAATCAATCATTTCTAACCACTCATTTATACGTTTATCCTTCTGGCTGTCAGTGCAAGCATTCAATCTTGTTCTGTAAAATCTCTGTTCGTTTCTGCGTCTTAAAGAACTTTCAAAATCGTATAGGCAAATAGATAATGCATCACTTACCAAAGATCCAGTCACTCACTCTGACCGGTCTGCAGAGTCTGGTTTTATAGCTAGGCTACACCAGAAAACGAAAGAATGCATATGATGGTGATGCATTAAGCCACAAAGTTTCCGTGGTTGACAATCATATGATTGATGCTAAGAAAAAAAAGCCACATCTTAATCTTCATCATAGGCCTTTTTCATGTGAAGATATGGGCGGATTTCTGTCTCCTATACAGCATATTTATTCCTTATAAACTCATCCCTCAAATTCTCATTTTCCATTAGCCTATATCTTGCACCATATTGTTGTGTTGTGCCTAATTGTTGTGTGCATCCGCTAAAATCCACACCTGCATGGCTGTCAGTCATCATATTCTATTTCACCGGGCACTCAATAAACACCCTCAATGGATGTACTTTTGCTCCTTTTAACCTCATCACTCTGTTTCTTAAGATCAAAAGGCTAGTCATGGTCTTTGTGATATCTATACAAATTCTCCTTTTCCATTATATCACATGACATTAGCATCAAAGCTGGAGCCTGACTGTGAGAACATGTCAAGTATCTGCATCGTGATGCTTTTGACCGGCACGTAGAGCATGTGTAGGAAACCCGTTTCTTGTCTTAACTCAGCAGAATTCTAAATTGGCCTTCATCAGGGTGCTCAATGCTCATTATATAATTATAGGCAGGGTTTCTCAAGTCTCAATCATTCACCGTGAGACACACGCATTTCAAGCAGTTCACACGACACACTTGGTATTTCTCACCCTTTCACGCTCTATACAATTAATGAACAATTGTACAATGACATGTACAATAAATAACCAAAACAAACAAGTACAACCCTCAATATTTATACCATGTTTAATGGAAACATAAATCAGGCTATTAGTCTAATTAGTAGCTAGATCGCGCGTTCGGAGCTTTTATAACAACATGATTTAATCCTGTATTGGGGCGCGAATCACAGTAAACTCAGTAAACTCTCCAAACGCGTGATAAGATTTGTGCGATCATCCTGCACCAACATAAAAGCGTTTTAATCTACCATAGGCCTACTCATGAACACCTTTACTAGAATTGATCACGTTCTTTTGCATTTATTGTGGTAAATGGTGACTATTTGTTGAAAAATGTATAATAGATAAGGCCTACACTCTAAACAATGCTGGGTTGTTTTAACCCAATGTTGGGTCAAATATGGACTAATCCAGCAGTTGGGTTGTTTTAACCCTGCGGTTGAGTTAAATGTTTGCTTAAAACAACCCAAATGCTGGGTTAGTCCATATTTGACCCAATATTTGGTTGTTTTTTACCAAGCATTTTTTAGAGTGTATATAAGGAAATAGCTTTTTCACTAAAGATTTATATTACAACTGTGGGATGTTGTGGCTGTAGTTTCTGTGTGTAGGATGCTATTTTTCATAATAAAAGCTATATAAAAAAAGTGTACATTGTCCTTAGCATGGTACGAGGAGCCATCAGTGGTCTCAATTATACACTCGAAAAAATGCTGGGTTGTTTTAACCCAATGTTGGGTCAAATATGGACTAACGCAGCAGTTGGGTTGTTTTAACCCTGCGGTTGGGTTAAATGTTTGCTTAAGACAACCCAATCTCTGGGTTAAAACATCCCAACTGCTGAGTTAGTCCATATTTGGCCCAACATTGGGTTGTTTTTTACCAAGCATTTTTAAGAGTGTATATATTGTAACAACGGTTTAACTATTACAATAACTATGTTTCTTTTTCATAAGGCCAAGAACAAGTTAGAATCAAGACCTTGAATTACTGACTAAACTATTGGTTTTCCCCATGTGGGAAATATGTTTTGCTAATAATGACAGATAGTATTAGGAAAACAGATGACAGGAAATTAACATTTTCAATATAAAGTAAAGTTCTTTAAGTATAATTGTCAAACTGCTCTTTTTTGTGCTTAAATAATACAAAATACATGTAGTTGATAACCACTTTGCATGTGGATGATATACCACAAAAGACCATTTTGCAAAAATAAACCCTAAACGGTTCACACTTCAACCCCCCAATTAACAATGATGCAGTCAAAAACTCTCCAACTGCTTTTGCAACCAGAAGCCTTAGCTTAGCTTTGGCTACCTGAAACTAAGGAAAGTACTAGAGATGTATTTCATTATTTTATTTCAAATTCTACTGTATTAATACTCTGTTCATCTAAGACTACATCTCTTAAAGCAGAGCACTGGATATCATTTCAGTAATGTTTTATATCCTGGCAATGCATAGGCCTACATTAATCATTGCATTTGTCTGTTACAAAGATGTCAAGAAAAAAGTAAAAGAGTATTATTTCATTCTGGGCACCAAAGGGTCAGCCCCCTAAAAGGGTTGCCAGATCAGAGGAGGGGACAGTGGTAGAGGCGGTGGCAGAGATGGTGGAGAACACAGTAGGGGAGAAAGAGACTATTGAGGAGACGGTGGATGAGTCTGTGGACAAGACAGGGAAGAAGAAAGCATTAAGTGGAGCAGACACCTATAGGTGTACTTTTAAAAGTGAGTGGTCAACCAAATGGCCATTCATCACCATATAGGCACCAGCTAGGCTACTGCAGACAGGAAAACTCATGTGCTCATCAAGGTGTGACAGATATGAATGTAAAAAGAACTCAGGCATGTAAAAAGTAAAGGGCATCCGGTCAAAGAACAGGCACTTCAGTCAATAAGCGGCATCATTTCTAATTGCCCCTAACAGATGCAATCTCATTCCAAACTTTTGATAAAACTTGAGAGCCATGTATATGCTTGATAAGGACGTCTTTCACAAACAAAACACTTTTCAAGAATGTAGACTAGAATAAAGGTGTGAAGTATCGCGCTAAATCAAGATATCTCACTTGCCTAAAGAAGCAGGCTAGGCCAACTATATAGCAACCACTCAAACACTTTTCTTTTCCGACAGTAAATAAAGCCTTATGTCTTTAGTTATTATTTTAATTTGATCAATATAGTAGCCAATAACATTTTAGTGTTTAAGATCATTTGGAAGAACTGTGTGGAGAGGTTTGTGTAGCCAGCTATAACACCTTTCACATAACGTCTTTACCATGTGCACACTAGGCATAACACTCACTTTTGTTTGGTTTGCTCTCTGGCTAAAAAAGAAAATAATTGTTCTGTATAGGCTAAGTGTTTTATTTATCTGTTTGGAGATACACTTTTTACATACACTCTCCTTACATTAAATTTTTTTGTCATATTGCCATCAATTTCTTTTTAATAAACACTGCATAAGAGTCTTTCTCCATCTTTGTTTTTTTCTATATCTTACACCATTTCATATCAAAATCTAGGCCTTTTGTTCTAGGCTCTTCACAGTATTGTAGGCATAATTGTTGTGTGCATCCACTTTTAAGAGAAGATCTGCTGATAATCAGTCATCATATTTGATTTCATTGAGCACTCAATAAACACCCAGACACTGAATGTGCTTTTGTGGTCTTATAACTTTTTCTCATGAACGGATTTCATTTAGCAGACACTTACCAAGCGTAAGTGTGAGAACCACATATCCTGTGTTTGCACCATCCTGCAGATAAACATCCTGTTTCTATTTGTCTATATCTTGAAAAAATGTGCAGTATCTTTATAGGCTACCATGTTATCATGATGTCATTGATAGGGTTTAATGGGTTTCAAAAAAAGTTATAAGCATGTCAGAGTCATTTAGATGACCACTCAGCTTTCTGATTTTCTACATATACTTATAATCTTTAAATTCTTTAAATGTATTACATTATTATTCATATTGTCTTATTTTTCCACATATTCATAGTTTATTCTGAAAATATCAAAATGCCTTATTTAGGCATTTTAGACTGTCAAAACGAATGTACATGAAGGTGAGGGTGAAGTGAATAATATTGATTATATCGTTGCAATAGCGTCAGGGCAGGGGTGGGATATATTATACAAGCAGGAAAAATGGGTCCGCAAAAAATGGCTAGACAATGGGTCAGAGCATCTTCAAAGGCAAGTCTGTGGGTGTTCCTGTATCCAATGGCTATACCTATATACCAAAAGTGGAGTAAGGAAGAACAACCAGTGAACCGGTGCCGAAGTCGTGGGCATCCAAGGCTCATTGATGCACAAAGGGAGCTAAGGCTAGCCCATCTGGTCTGGTCCAACCACACAGAAGAGGTCATGTAGCCCATGATAGAAAGGTTTCAGAGCACAGCGCATCACAGTTTGCTGTACCTACAATGGGTACATGAGCATCAGAACTGGACCATGGATCAATGGAACATCACCTGGTATGACAAATCACATTTTCTTTTAGATCAGGTGGGTGGCTGGGTGCGTGTGTGTGTGTGTGTGTGTGTGTGTGTGTGTGTGTGTGTGTGTGTGTGTGTGTGTCATTTACCGAAGGAAGAGATGGCAGCAGGATGCACAATGGGAAGAAGGCAGGCCAGCAGAGGCCGTGTGATGCTCTGAGCAATGTTCTGCTGGGAAACCTTGGGTCCTGGCATTCATGTGGACGTTACTTTGGCATGTACACTGTCAGAAAAAAAGGTACATTCCTGTCACTGGGGCGGAACAAAACCGAAAAGGTACTAATATTTACCTTTAAGGTATTAAAGGTACTAATACACACTCTTAAAGTACTGATATGTACATTTGAAGGTACTAATATGTACCATTTAGGGGTGCACAAAGATGTACCTTTTCACTTTTGTACCTTAGGGTACCACCCCAGTGACAGCACTGTACTGAGAGTGTATGTCAATTAATCTCAATTGAATTAATCTCTTTAGTAAAGTTCATATAATTAAATCATGCATTTGCATTAGTGCAAAATATGAATGAGCTGAGGAGTTAAATTCTCTTTCTCTTTGTCTCAAGAAAGTAGTGTCAAAGGAAAAAGTATTTAAAAAAAAGATTATAGACGGTTTGGGAAATCCCAGTGTAATCAAAATCTTTATGTTTTAGTTAAACATTACTTTCAGTTTAAGTTTTATTTCTTTCTATTTTATGGCCTTCCTAAAATGCAGTTTCCACTGAATGAGGATGTGGAGTGATGCATTTCACCATCCTGGGCATTGCTGATGAGAATTTGGCATGAGACACGTGTAGCTAAAAACTACAAGTCAAATGAAATTGAGAATTTCTATAATGTATTAATGCGTGCCATTATTTTTTAGATGAACGCTGATGTTAATGTCTTTGTGAGAAAAAAAAAACACATATACAAGGTTTTATAAACCTTAAATCAATTTCAGGTGAATTTCAGATGACTAACCTTACAGCGACTTTTATTATGAAAGACGCTTGTCCACGACGTGTATTTTGAAACAACTCACGTGCGTAGGCAGTGCAGGAAGTGATCTACTTGTTTTTGATGCCACGTTCACGTCGCTTACTACAATTCAAATTTATGTATTAATAGAAAGGTCAGTTTACCGCTTACTTTGTTTTGAAACATTGTGTTACTTAATCTTGACAGTTATCTTTCAATTTTATGATTGTATTTGATCTAAATAAGCCTGTAACAACTGAACGGTTGTGTTAGCTAGGAGGAAAACATCGCCAATTAGTGAACTAATGTCAATAGAGCTGCTGCCACACTTATGGTTTTAGGACAAAATATGACAAGTCTAATGTTCATTTAATTATTTTGACATTTAATGGCTTATTTTTTTCATATCCAGCTCATTTGCTTGCCTTTTGGATTTAGAAAAAAAGTGAAAACCAATAAGTTTCCTATAAATATTTTTTGCTTGGCCTATAACAGACAGTCATGTTGCTAATCATAGTTTTAGCTTATATATATGGAGCTTTTGAAACATAAATCTCTGCTGTGGTATGTTTGAAGGTTTGATATCATGGCGAAGGTCTCTATGGGTAAAGTGCTGAAATGTCATCAGACACACAGATGCCCATAACAAGGTGTGAACTTTTATGAACCATCTTTATTTCAGATTTATGTCAGCTGAAATCTATTATGAAATGAATCATGGAATGATTAAACTTCTAACTGCAGATTCAAGAGGAGTCTGAGATGTGGAAATTGAGGGATCTTGAACGACAAGCCACGTCCACTCATTTCCCAAAGAACAGGTGATGATGACATTACTTTTGTTTGTTGCGCCTTACGTCTTTTACTCTTTAGTGACATGTGTAATTCTCACTTAGGGGCCGCATGCACTGTGATCGCCATTTGGACGACTCTGAGGGGTCCATGCGTGATTGGCTTGGAGACAGGAAAGATGTTATGTCCGAGAGAGATGAGAGGGAGGCACGATACTGGACACGAAAACTATATGAGTTTGAATCCAATGATCCTGACAGGTATTGGTGCTTAGTTTTGTTCTCGTGTTGTTTTAATTGAAACATTTCAACATTGAGGCATTTCCTGTGATCACAAAACTCTGTTCTGTCTCCTCAGGTGGGGCCACAGTGGCTTTAAGGAGCTTTATCCAGAGGAGTTTCATCCTGATGGGTAAGGAGAAGCTGTCCTTCCATCTTGTGAATGTTTTGGGGTTTTTAAAGAGCAGGGGTCTTTAATGTGGTCTGTGGCATTGCTGCAGGGGTCTATTCTTGTTTGATCGTTACATTGGCTTATACATTGTTGATCTTGGATAAAAACATGTGAAATGATTGTACAAAATAAAATAAAATAATAATAACAAAAATCAATTAACCCTTGTGCATCAGTTAAAAAACAGTTACACACAGGTCCATGTAAAAAAAAATGTAAAAAAAAAAATTGAATCTTGGGAGCACAGACTTAAGTTTCATTTTAAAGAAGACCCTTGGCAGAGTAATTGTTAAAGTGAAACAAAAAAAAAGAGGTTTATGTAAATGATTTATGACCATTATTGAATATTAAATATATATTTTATGAAAAATGTTGACTGCTAGAAAATCAAAGCTATGAATCTGAACAAGCTGCGTTTCAAATTTGAGATGTATATAAAAAAGGGGGCTTTCAATAAGAGTTTGTTTGGGAGCAGTGCCAAGTTTTCTCCATTAGATGCCAGCAAAGCTTCACACAGTGGTTGGATTTGTGATTTGCATTAGAGTTTTTCTGTCTCAAATATTACAAGCGCGCACACAATTTTTCTTTTTATTATACATATTATAGGATTATAGGATTAGAAATTGCAGTTTTAATGTTCAACGGGGACATTTTTGATTTATTAAAGGAAATGGGCGTAAAATTCCAGTAAAAATACACACCTGTGCCACAATTAATGCAATTGGCATTAACAAAGGCAAAATTATTAAAAAAAGACAAAAAATCCCATAAGGATGCACAAAGGTTAAATTTAATTGAGTGTACAGTTAAAATGCAATGTACAAATATATGACTCTGTACATCAGTGGTTACATAACCATCATAACAAAGCTTGTAAATACAAAAGTTAAATGGTCCCTGAAAAATAAAAAATCTGTCATCATTCACTCACTCTCATGTTGTTTCAGACTTATAAGACATGCGCTCCTCTTCGGAACACAAATGAAGATCTTGTTAATGAAATCTGAGTTTTCTGTCCCTCCATTGACAGCTGCGCAACTGACACTTTCAAGCCCCGGAAAGGCTGTAAAGACATAAGAGTAATCCATGCGTCTCCAGTGGTTTTACCTCAATTGTAAATCGGTTCGTTTTTTGTGTGCAAACAAAGTACTCGTCACTTCATAAAACTTCATATAATCTAACAAATTTAAAATAATGTAATATAATTGAGTTATATAATAACTTAATTTTATGAACTTAAATATATCACATTATTGAAATATTCTGGCAGCATGTTTTCTCTTGTTTAATACTATTATTATATTTGTTTATTCCAGAGAAAAAGACTGCAGTTATAGTAAACACAGAAGGAAAAAACACAAGAACAAACTACAGGCTGACATAGAGAAATCTTCCAAGAAGTCGTCTAAGAAGAAGAAAAAGAAAAAAGAGAAGAAGAGAGGAACTGTGGCCTCGGGCTCTGAGATCTGCAGCGATGCGGAAGACACCGCGAGGAGGAAACAGAGGAGGAAGGGAGGTAAAAGCAAGCGTAGGAAAAAGGAGCACAAAAACAAAGACAGCAGCACGGAGGACGGCCGTTCAGACACAAGGACGAAAACGAACAGGAAGAGAGACTGCCCTGAAATAGACACACTCGCTGAGCCTCAGCGGAAAAAGCGGAAAAACTGGAAAGTGGCGAACGAGGAGAGGTCAGAGGAAAGCTCTGATGCTTGACTCTTCAATCTACCTTGCTGAACAGTTACGCCAACTGTAGACACATTTTTGTAATCGTGCGTCTCATTCATATTTAAGAGACTGATCATGGACCTGGAGTCGAAAACTTGATGGCTTTTTCACCATGTTTGCATCAGTGAAAGAATTTTGAGGTTATATTTTTTTAAACATTTTAAATATTTTTGGATGTTTTTTATTCATTGTGAATTTGTATTGCAATAGAAAAAACTCAGGTATTTTTCTGCCGTGTGTGACATTGAATTAAGTGAAAAGATATATATTTTTAATATACTTGTATTCTATCATACTTCATACTTGAACCTGCCATTTTTTTGGCAAACAGCGTTTGTGTTAAGTGCAAAGTTTCCCAGAAGGCGGCACTGTTGCACTATCAGAAGAGCATCTCAAAGCGAGGATGTCTGATTGTCTTTTAACGACTTGTTTTGTACGTTCGCTTGTAAACACCTACAGTAAATGGTATTTCGCTACTGTTTACTTCCGACATTTACGGATAATGGCTACTTCCCCTTGCTAATGTGTGTGCTTTTACTGATTCAACTGCACTAAACTACCAATGGTCAAGTATTCATATCATATAAATGTAATTATATTATTAAAATTGCCTTTGTAAGTAACGGCTATTTTATTAGTAGCCTAGCTATTAACTTAGAGTGTACTTGTCAGTGTTCACCGTTATTGCTCTCTTACACCGAGTCCACGTGCATTGCACGAGCGGTCTGTATCTGAGTGAGTTGAGTGACCGCTCATTATTCTGATCACCGGCTGCCTGCCTGCCATCTTCCGCTGTAAACACGGAGCAGTCGGCGTAAAGAACATTGCGTCTCTGTGGCAGTGAACAGCGGCCTTCCCAAACAGCCTGGCACGACGACTCATAACAACTCTGAAAATTATCAAACACTTTCAAGCTGCCAAGCTTCATCATGAAAACAAATTAAATGTGGCTAGCTTTCATTGGCTGAGATTAAGCTGTTCTGTGTCTTCGCTAAAAACGGTCATTAACACGCAGCTCGGGGGAACACGCTGTTCAGACTTCGTTTTTCTGAGGGGAATTTCAGGCTGAACCGTTAAAGGTTGTGCCCTGGCTGTTACTGTCAGATTTTCATGCTGCGATGTGGTTTGTAGCGACAAATGTAATGTAATTACTGCACATAATGTAACAAGTAATTTTTTTTTACATTATGAGAAATGTATAGTATTACATTATAAAATGAACAAAAACATGTCTTCATTTTTGTAAAAAAATAAAATAAAAATAAATTAGTAGCCTATTCCCTTTACAGTACATTTTTAAAAATCTTTAAAAGTCTTAAACTGTGAAATTCAGCAGATTTAAATATTCATGCTATAATAATTATTATTAATAATAAAGCATGGGTATTTCCATACAGTACATTTTAAAAATCGAAATCCAGTCTTAACTTGCCTACAAAATTCACTAGTAGTAGCAGTTTAAGTGCAAAAGTTCTAATTTCATTTATTTATCTGGATTTTTTTTCTCTATATGTATATGTAAAGAAATACCAATGCTTAATGTTACATAAACATATAAGAATTTTATGAATATTAAAATTTTCCATTTCAAAAATGGATTTCTGCTAAATGTGGTTCTTTTGAACCTATTCATTAAAAAAAATGTCACGATTTACAAAAAAAAGAAAAAAGTTTTTAAAATGAATAATATATAAGAAATGTGTTTCTTGAGCAGCATATTAGAATGATTTCTGATCATGTGACATTGAAGACTGGAGTAATGATGATGAAGATTTAGCTTTACCACCAGAGAATACATTTTGAAATATATTAAAATAGAAAACAGTAACGTATTTCACAATATTACTGTTTTTACTGTATTTTTGATAAAATAAATGCAGCCTTGGTGAACATTTTGAAAGGTAGGCTAGTGAACTTTTGAACAGTAGTGTAACTGAACATGTTCAGTCACTATTTGATCTTCTGATATCCCTATAATTTTTGAATATTAAAGTAATTTATCTATAAGTTTAACAACTTTTCCCCTGGGGAATCACTTGCATACTTTCTTTTCAGTAAAAATCTGAACACATGTTGGGAAGAACCTCTGTAATTTTGCCTAGAAGGAAGAACACAGATCTCAAATGTTTTTATTTGATCTTAATAAGTTCACATTAATCTTCAATTACACAATTATGTGTGGTATGTTCCTTCTTCAAGTTAACAATTTCAAAACCATCTCCGCCATGTAGGTAAATCTTACTGGTCTAATCATTCTTTATTGAGTTCTGCCAGCAGAGTATTTCATACTTGCGTCATATTGGCGTGGAAAGAGATCATAAGTTGACATTACCAGAAATTGGGTTGTTATATCAAGTTATTCCTTGCAATAGTGAAATGCATTATTCAAGAATGATCAACAGTTTTGAGTTAAATATAATGTATGACCCGTTGGCAGGGATTATGTATATGACGTTAGTATGGTTTACCAAGGATCTAATGTGTGCATCCCTGTGTAAATTACACAGAGATTAAACTAAAGTGTGCATGTGCTTTTAGCTCTTCCTTGACATCATATCCTTGAGTCACCAGTCATGTGATAAAATCCCATTTAAGGTTCGTTCTTAGGGGCGGCTGATAAGGCTATCATTTAGAGCTAGAGAAAGATCATTTCCTGAACTTGACTACAACAGGCCAAACAGAGGAAGTGTGATACATCCTCAAAATTGGTACTGACTTGTGGTGATTCCCTCCAGTAAGTTTCATTATGAATCACTTTCTTTATCGGTTATGTGGTCAGTTATTCATTTTGCTTCAATAATAGTTTTCCACGGCAACAATAAATGATGGCAGACATTATATTTGTTCATTCTTTTATATTCAAAGCTGCTAATAAACTAGTTAAAACACTATTAAAGGTACAGGCAAAAAGGTCCATTGCCCGTAGTGTAGCAATGCATGAAGCACAGCTTACACAGATGTCACTTTCAATTCATGCGGTTTTCTGTTGGTCATCAAGATAAATTCATGTAACCCACATGAACACATTGCAAAATCTGCTGAAATCCTTTGCCGATTGTCAGCATTGCAAAGTCTGCGGTTTTCTCTCGCATAATTGTGCTACTCTTGCCACAGAACCAACCACCAATTTTTACCCCCTAGAATGAGATTTTTACTGGGTACACCCCACACCCTCGGTACGCCATTGGGCTAGTTTTGATTAGTAAATTGGGCAAGTTTTTGGGCAAGCTTCTACACCGTAGGATACGCGTCGGTTTTCATTTATACTTCTGTGTTGTTGTCCGCCTTGACATGCTTGTACAACGCTAGTAGGCAGTGTCCACGATCATGTTGATGGCGTAACCCATATCAAGGCAAAAGCCGAAGAAGAAGGAGCTTTTTGTGTAGGCTATGCTAGGCTATTTCTTTTACTGTCTACGAGACTATGTTGTCAGAGAAGCAGCAACAGGGATGGCGGCAAATAGACAGTGACTATTGTTGTAGCTTGAGTTGTTAAATATCGAAGAATGGATAATTAATATGGTATTAAATACAGAATGGCACATAAGGAAATGCAGCGCTATCGCAGAATAATTTTTTTGCTTCAAATGATCTCGTTCCGGGAGGTTAAAAATTGGTGGTTGGTTTCGCTTCAACCCGCAGACTACAAAAACTGTAACTGTAAACTGTGGTAACAGTGTAAAAGTAGACAATTCCAATTCTTGGAAACGGCAGGCAATGGACTTTTTTACTTGCAAAACTTTGCTATTGTGACCTGACCACACCTTGAATGGGTTTTAAATAGATTTTGGCTAAATGTGAGCGCAATTTAATACTTATTAAAGGTGCACTGTGTAAATTTTAGCAGCATCTAGTGGGGAGGTTGTGAATTGCAACCATCTACCGCTCACCCCTCTTTTTCGAAGCACGTAGAGAAGCTACGGTGGCCGACACCGACACATAACAAAAATGTCGTCATGTTAGACAGCAGGGAGTAGCTAACGCTCTGTAGAGTAGTTTGTCCGTTTAGGGGCTACTGTAGAAACATGACGCCGCAAAATGACGTTTTCACTGTAGGGGGACCCCGGGTGTGATAGAAATGGCTCATTCTAAGGGAATAAAAACATAACAGAACATTATGTATGGTTTTTATACACCACTGAAAACAAAGTTATGTACATTATATTGCATTTCTGTCAATAGATCTATACATTGCACCTTTAATACTAATATTGAGATGTTCATAATTAGGCTTTCTAAAGTGCAGTAGCGAATGCAGCTACTGTTTAACATAGAAAACCCATTCAGACTCTTTTATACTGTCTAAAAAAACACACAATTATAGCAAATATTTCTCAAGGTGAAGTCAAATGACATGTGGTTTAAGCATGGTGGACCCCATGGTGCTCATTAACATGCCCTCTGCTGAGAACCTTTCAAGGTTAATCGACAGCTTCTGCAGCCCGTGCTCTGAACACCATGCTATTTCCTGGATTGCTCTCCAAATCAGTTGTGCATCCAGGCTGACCCTCTCACAGACTTTACTTCAATTAACCACCAAGTGAATCATGGGTCAATCTGCTGCCGTTGCCATGGCAACCTGACGTAAAAGATTTGGATTCTCTTGACACTACTGGAGGCTACACCAACATCACTGCTGAGGATGTGCATATTATGTGAGGATGAAGCATTCTCAAATGATAATATTTTGAAAAACTCAAAAAGTGGGGCATTTATTTCAAGTATTCATCTTCATTAGCTGTGGATAAGTGGACATTCAGTGTCAAAGAAACAAGAACTTGACCCTGAAATCAGGAGCTGCTTCATATAATTTATTCAAATTTGATTGTAGTAACTTACCTGATTTTGAAGAAAATTTTAAAAAGAAACCTACAGTGCAAAACCTACAATGGTAGAATATTGTAGGTTGTTGCCAGGGTGTTGCTATGTGGTTGCTAAAGTGTTCTAAGTGGGTTTTAAAATGTTGCTTTTCGGTTGCTTGAGCGTTCTGGTAAATTGGTGGTTGGTAAATTGTTCTGACTGTTCTTCCATGTTGTTACTCAGTTGCTAGTGTTTTGACCTGGATGACTAAGATGTTGCTAGGGGATTGCTAATGAGTTCTGTCTGTTTTTTGGCATCTTGATGTGCGGTAGCTATTCTGGACAGTTCTGGGTTGTTGAAAAGGTGTTCTGAGTGGGATTTGTGTGTGTTTACTATGGTGTTCAGGGTGCTTGTGAAGAATGAATGGGGGTAATACGGTATTCTGAGTCTTCATGTTGCTATGCATTTACTGTAGTGTTCTGGGTAGTTAATTCGTTGCTACGGTGTTGCTAAGGAGATCTGCGTGGTTTTAAGCATGATGTGTTGTAGCTAGGGTATTCTGGGTTGTTACCAAGGTGTTCTGAGCATTTGTTGCATGTGGTTGCTATGGTGTTCTGGGTGGTAAATGCCTTGCTACTAGGGCAGGGTGAAAAATATTGATTTCTCGATTTTTATCCATTCTCATTTTGAAGAAACTATGTAGATTAAATGATGAATGAACAAAACATTGTAGCGCACCTCCCATGTAATAAATTGCAATTATTTTTGTTATTTGTTACTTCTGATTTGAAACAATGTCTCTGCTCTCAAAATCTGTCAATTGTAGTATGAAATTAAACAATACATTCTGTTCAGGCGATCTTTAATATGGCGTCTGATCATCTCTTCCGCTTTATTGATAGTTACAGCTAGTTTTTTTAGAAATAAACATTGAACATCAGACGGTATGTTACATATAGTATGCACTATATTGCATATTCATTGTATTTCTACCTTACCTGTTCTTCAATATTTAATGTTTGAAAAAATCTGTCATGTTTTCGACAACCACCATTTAAATGTTTAGATTAAAAAACATAATTAAATCATTAAAAATGTATCATTATAACATTATTTTTATAAAAACGCCCTTATGTGTAATTTAAATGCAAATCAGTTAATTGTACCTTTTAAAGGGCACTTATTATGCCCCTTTTTACAAGATGTAATATACGTTTCAGGTGTCCCCAGAGTGTGCCTGTGGAGTTTCAGATTGAAATTCCTAACAGATCATTTAATATACCATTTTGAAAATGGCAAATTTGGGGTTAAAGAAAAATGAGCTGTTCTGTGTGTGGCTCCTTTAATGCACAGCAGGAATGAAAACTGAAACATGATATCTGTTTGTTTTAATGATCATCTCTATCGCAGATATTTTGCGTCATCGGAGAAGTTTTCGGCCAGAGGCTGAAGACTACAGCCAAAGGGAGGCGCTATTTCCTCATGTTTTCAACATCACACTCACAGGACTCGGCTCGCGGAGCTGCGGAGATTCATGTAAACGGAGCGGTGGAGAGCAAAGTGAGTGTTTTAACTTTTAAAATGAACTTCCTATGACAGTTAAGCTTCCAAAGACATGAACTGAACACGCGCCAGACTGATCACGCGCTGTGAATGAATGCGGCCGCGAATCCCGCGATTACCTCAGCTCATGTGATGAATGTAATCTGATCCTGCTGCGTTTGTGCCATAACTCGGCTCACTCGCATTATATCGAACAGACACGTTCAGTTTTTAATTGTAGTGTCTCTAACTGAACTGATTTTCTGAAAATGAACGCGGTGGGCAAGTGATCCAGTAATCCAGTAATCCAGTAGCTGACTAGCCGCGCCTAGAGTAGGGCAGTGAAGCAGTGCGTTCTGGCAGTTGTCTTTCATCCCCATGAGACAAAAATACATTTTCTGTGTTTTCTCTAGAAGGCACCAAATTCAAAAATAATTTCACATTTCTACTACATTAATGACCCAGTTTAAATACAGATTCATCTTCCCAGCACTGAAGTACCCCTTTAAACACACACACATGCTCCTGTCGCATGCGCACAAAGCTGGATGTCAGCACATCCGTGAGTAGTCTATTAAACTAGACTAGTTCTCTATCAAACAACAGAAGATAAACAGAAATTCACTCACTGCTCTTGACTGACTGAACTTTAGTAGCTTTAATAAGAACACATCTCTTACTTGAATGCTGCTGTTAATGCTCTGGCGACGAGATAAACATGGCGGACTGTGTGAACAGCTTAACTACAGCTCTCTGAGGAAGGGGTCTGTGCTAGTATGTCAGTGTCCATCAACACGTGTGGGCGCGGCCTCTGCAGTGCGATGTCACACTGCAGGAAACTGGAAACAGCGTGTTCTGAGACACTGCTTATGATTTATGGAGATTAAAAAAAAGGAGAGGGTGGATTTTTACCATTATAGGGTTGTTTTGTACACACACTGCCAACACACATTTATGTTGATTTTTGCATAACAAGTGCCCTTTAAAGTGATGTAACAACTGGGGTTCCCTGTATTGTTTACAGCATTAGTTAGATTTTTACTGATTTTCAATTGCCGATATTACAAGCTTGTGAATCGGAATCGTATCAAATCGTGACATATGTATCAATGCCCAGCCCTATAGATAGCCCTATAGATGCAGATGTGCTAGGGCATTCTAATTGATTAATGCAATGCTAGGTGTTAACTAAAGAGTTCTCAGTGGTTTTAGCATGTTGTTAGTCAGTTGATAAGGTGTTCTGGTTGCTTTTTGAGGACTAATATAAATGTTTTAAATTGTGTAATAAAAGTCTGTAAAAATTGGACCAAACTGATAACCTCATTACAGCCTGGGTTTCATAACAGCACTTGCCTGACCTTTTCCTCAAAGATCACACTCTGCTGTGTTGTTTCATAACATAAAGGTTTTTGAGCAAGCAGTCCCTTGAGTTCAGTTCAATGTAATGCAGGGCACATTAGGGCACAAAAAAACACACCTATCAGCAGCACCATGTTAAAAACTTCATCACTTCTGTTAAAAACTCATAGGTCTCACGCCATGACGTCAATGCAAGTCTTTGCCATACTTCAAGCAGATGTATGATCCAGGGGGGAAAACAGCTTTCAGAGTTTTCAAGAAGGTTTGATTTGAGCAGTCAACCCCCTGCCCTTCCTCACTTTCACATCCCTGCTATCACACCTCCGCCTGCACAGCCTTATGGGACGCAGGTTTGACGTCAACGAGTGTCAGCTCAGCCCATAGTCTGCCTCTGCTGCTAAATGGCTGCAGTAATTGATTCAGAAGAGCAGAACGAGCCTCCAGATAATTGGTCTGTGGCAGCAGCTGCTCTGTTTCTGGTCTCTCCTCAAATCTTCTCCCAGTTCACGTCAAACAAACATAGCAACGCACTTTTATAAGCTGCATGTGCAAATATGAGGGGGAGGTTAGCCATGCATCATCTGATGGATGATTGAAAAGTATTTAAGTGCTTTACTCTGGAAGGTTCTGCAGTGTCTGTTTTCAGCATTCATGGAGGAGAAGTGGCATTTTACTTTAGTGCTCATGAAAAACTAGAACAAGACAACAACTTTTATTTAATTCATATTTGTTGATCTTCAGTTCATATCAACAACTAGTTGTTTTCTACTTGAACATGGTTGTCTTTGCATCAAACCAATGAACTGTTGTGTGTCTGTCTTGTTCTCATCTTTTGGAACATTCTTTTATTTCCACAAAAAAACCTTTCCTAGTTTGCACAATGTACAGCCAAAAATAGTTTCTTCAGCGCCGTTGAAAGGCCATTATGGATTTAGAAAAAAATGGATTTGCCTAGTAATATTTGTTGCTTGTATCCTTGAAAATGGAAAATCTTTCGATGTGAAAAATGTCACAATGAATCAGATTAGTTTGCTGTTTACATTAAAAGTGAAAACATTTAAAAATATATTTGTTTTACATAAAATAGAAATAATATACTAACCTTTGTGAGTTGCTGGTAGGCTAAATCATTTCTTCCAGTAGGGGCTGGCCACATACTTGAAGGTTTTAAGCACGATTTTGGGTCCAGATTGCACCCCCAAAACGGTCGGGGGCATGACCTGATTAAATGCTTGTCACAAATTACTTTTTTGTTGTTGTTTTTTCCTCTATTCTGGCCCTTAAGGAGTTTTGGTTCCTTGCCACCGTGGCCTTTGGCTTTTGGCTTGCTCAGTTGGGGACACTAAATATTCAACTATATTACTGATCTGCCTGCATTGACACTATGATAATTGAAATTAACTGGTTTGGCTAACATCACTGTTTTCACCAGACATGGTTTTCTCCACAAGTCACTGTTTTGACTTGTGTGGTGTCATTGCGATTATTTTACTGCTCCTGATAGCGTTGGAGCCCACACGATCCAAAATCGTAAATATCCAACATGTTTGATATTTATGACTCTGTCTGCCTGTAACGTACCCGTAATAGCTGATTAAGCCTGGAACGTACTAGACGATTTTCAAAACTGATTTAAAAACTGTGGGAGACTAGACATGAGGGCAGTTTCAACCGATTTTAGCTTTATAATCCTCCGAAATGCACACACGACTAGACGATTCGTCTGAACTGCGAGACCACACACCTGTCGATTGTAACATTTTCACAGTGAGACGAGATCTCACAGAGTTCAAAGTGACTTGAGAAGAAAAACAGGTGGAGGACGATCAACGGCATCAGCTGGTTCTCCTGACATGAGTTTTATTTTTTTTACGGGATGAATCGTTTTTTATGATCGCGCCGCAGTTTTGATCTTCTCTGGCGGAAGTAATGCACTGGGAAAACTAGATGAGGTTCGTCTGATATAAGGTAAAAAAAATAACTCAAATACTGTTGGGTTTATTGCAGAAACCGGTCGTTTCGTGTCTTAAGACATCAATGTGTCGCCACGAGCCACAGGGTTTAATATGGATTCATATGTCTGTGTTTTTACTCTCATGTTGCTCTCATAGAAATAGACCCCACTGACATGCATTATACGAGCAACGGTTGGAGTTAAAAATCTTAATTTGTGCTCTACTGAAAAAACAAACACATCCACATCTTGGATGCACTGGGGGTAAGCAGATAAACATCAAATTTTCATTTTTGTCTGAACTATCCCTTTAAATAAAGAAATAACCATTGATTGTATCCCTGTCTTGAGTCTCATCCGTAACACCAAACTGTAAAAAATGTTTTATTGGTCAGTTTTTCACGGGCAACTTCACTACTGTAAAATAATTACAGTAGTGACAATATATTTCCCATAATCTGTTGCCATTTACAGTAATACACTGTTTACAGTATCTTATTGTACATATAAGTGTGAAATACTGTTTTTTTTGTAACCAAATTACAAAAATTGGTTATAGTGTGTCAAAGCAACCACTAACTCCAAATGACATTGTACCAAAAAAAAAAAGTTTTATTCATTTCACAAACAGCTGACAGCCCCACAATTGACAAGTCAAGCAACCTCTTATATATTTGTCCTTTTTCTGTGCCACTGTTCCCTTCTTTTTCTTTGTTTTCCCTCACCATGCCTTCTTGCTTATTAGCATGACATCCGTGTGCTATTTGAATGGTGATCACCAGCACCATTCACTCTAAATTGTAACCTGTCACCAGCCCACATCTTCAGGCATGAGTCATTCAAAGTTGGTGGTCTGCTGTCTAGAAGTTGAGCGAACAGTGATGTCTGTGGTTGAGGTGCAAGGCTAAATGTATTTCCACTGGATGAACATTCATCCAATTAACTGCTGACATCATACCCACCATTCATCTGCTTGCAGTTAATATGTTTATGCCAGTTTGGCGAATGCACTGTGTTTTTAACAATCTTATGTCTTTTTACTTTCAATGTCATCAGTATATATCTATGTGGTAATTGCCCATATACACTATGAAATCTTAGCTGTGACAATTGAACTAAAATTGCTGAAAATTGCATGTCAGGATTCTCACATGTATTTTTAGAGCAATACATCAGGGAACAAGACAAGCATAAGGAGATTAATTCAGAGAACAAATGTTCTTTTCCAGGTAATGACTATACTTTTTAAGCAACAGTACAAGTACAACATCTAATCAGACATGGTGAAGTAATTTATGCAAATGCAGCTTGGCCAAGACGCTGATGAGTCCTCATATACCCAGAAAGAAGTAATATATATTATATTAACAGACTGTCATGTAGGTGTAAATGTAAAGCTCAGTAAAAATTATTTCGTAATAATTTAATGCAAAATATAGAGCCTTTGCTAAAATTCAAGAGGCCCAGTACCAATGACAATTTTCTGAATAAATCAGCAAAAACAAAATAATGTCATTATCCCTGCTCCCCTGTAGTATAAAGTATGTTATATTCTGGTTTTCTCATATGTGAAACAGGCACCGACACTATACACACAGGCTTAAGTATGCATGTACTTCAAGATCATGTTTATCCTTGAGTTGGGGTTGCAGGCTGAATCTCTTTCTTCCTGGTGGTTTCTAAAAAAGAGTGGAGTACATGAAAGAGCTTAGCCTGATGTTATATAAACAGCAAGGGCCAAGGGTGGTCTGTGCACACCTGGAGGGGCCTGGACCTTTGAGGAGAGAGTACAGGAATCATGTTCTAACATTAATAAGCTCGGAGTGGAAAATATGAGAGAGGTATCCGATGAGAGAGAGTAAACAGGCGATCTGAGGCAGGGCTGGATCAGAGAGAGCCTGATGTGAGCGTGGAATGCTTGACGTCATTCGAAGTGGCCTCCAGCTACTTGATTATTAACAGCTGACAGCCCCCCTCTGCGTGCTCTTTAGGGTCATATACCGAGCTAAACAGAATGTGGATATTTAATATTGTTTCAGTTTTAATATCATCGGACTGGATGGAAATATTAAAGTTTTGTCAAAATAAAGAATTCCAGATATTATCTTTATATAAATAAATAACTCAATACAATTGTGTTTTGAAAAATATTAAATCAACATCCCTTACTCCCTAAGATTTCCTGGCACCATTTAACAATAACCTTAAAACCTTTCAATCATTATCTTGTGAACTTTTGACTAGAAGTGAATTTCAAAGCTGCTGTGTATTTCTTTATTTTTTATTATTATTATTATTATTTTTACAGTCTATCTATATTTAGTTGATTACGTTTCAACAAAAGATAACAACATCCATGATGTAAATCAGAGTATGAATATCCTTATGTTACTCATAAATCTAAAACTGCTATTCTAAAAACCCATCGAAAATTCCAGATTAAACCCAATGTGAATTAGCCTCTGACGTTAATTATAAACAATATATATATATATATATATATATATATATATATATATATATATATATATATATATATATATATATATATATATATATATATATATATATATATATATATATATATATATAAACAAACAATATATATATATATATATATAAACAAACAATATATATATATATATATATATATAAACAAACAATATATATATATATATATATATATATATATATATATATATATATAAAAACAATATATATATATATATATATATATATATATATATATATATATATATATATATATATATATATATATATATATATATATATATATATATATATATATATATATATATATATATATATACAACTAACATTTAAAAAAAAAATTATTTTGACTTTAAGTTTGTCGGGTGTTTTCCCATCAGCCCATGCGTTGAGCGGAAATAGGGCAGCTAGCGCAGTTTCACTGCGGCGATCATCCAGGTCTAAAATGGCAGGAGCAGAAGGAGACGATTCGCTTTATCCCATCGCGGTTTTAATCGATGAATTGAGGAATGAAGATGTTCAGGTAGACATTAGTCTAAGATAAGATGTGTTTGATTTATATGTATATAATAAATCGGGTTTTATTAACATCATCTACCCTCTAACCGAGGTTCTTATGCAGCGCTTCATTTACAAAAGAACTCGCTTTTCTTCTCCTTATTGTTCCTCCTTGTTCTGTCTTGAATTGCACTTAGTTTTTATATATATATATATATATATATATATATATATATATATATATATATATATATATATATATATATATATATATATATATATACTTGATTCATAGAGTCTTTGGATGTAAGTTGACCGTCATAACAATTCTAAAATTGACCGACTGTGTTTCAAAGCGTAACGTTAGTGGACTGCCTACTTTGACGGTATTTTTTTGGCCTGTTAAAAATGCCATAATTACACTAGGATGCGAGTTTGACTTTATCCAGCTCTTGTGGTTCTAGATCCTGTACTTTACATATACTGGAGGTTTCTATGTCCCCCTTACCTGACACACCCAAGTCAGGTCTTGGAGCCTCTACTAATGATGTGTGAAGAAGTAATCTCAAATGTGCAGTGTTGACGTCGTCAACTGTCCTCCATTTCAATGAATTAGAGCAAATGACCTAGATCTGTATGCATAAAGCAATAAAACATAATGTAATGCTGAGTTGCATTTTTTTTTTTTGGTGACTACCGGTATTCATGTAATTATGTGCACATCCTCAGTTGCGGTTGAACAGTATTAAGAAGTTGTCCACTATTGCTCTGGCACTGGGTGTGGAGAGAACCCGGACTGAACTACTGCCCTTCCTCACTGGTAAGAATTCAGTCCATCTGTCTGATTATTTGAATCTGATTCTGAACCATTATGAGACAATTTTGACTTCGGACGCAAATGAATGGCTAAATAGCTTTTAAATATATATATGTATATATGTGTGTATATATATATATATATATAGCTTTATACATTTTTAAATAAATATTGCAAAAAAAATGATTGGATTTTTAATTTGCAATAATAGTGGTGATGTAACGGAAGAAGCTACACATGTTTTCTTCTGTATTGTGTTAAAAACATTTTTGTATAATTTTACTTATGTAATTTTTTTGATCATGTATGTTTTTACTATATAAATTATTGAATGAATAATGTAACAAATTCCTTGAGTTAGTATTTTTGATGATAATCGTGATTTAACCAAAGTTGCAACAGATCTTTTCTTCAGTATTGTGACGTACATCCGAGTGAAATGGTTTATCAAAAAATGAGAAAATGATTGTATGGAGGTAGTTGTGGATTGTTAGAGGGAGACGGTTTAAAGGGATAGCTCACCCAAAAAAAAAAGAAAATTCGGTCATTGTTTACTCACCCTCATGTCGTTCCAAACCCGTTAGACTTTCATTCATCTTCGGAACACAAATGAAGATATTTCTGATGAAATTCGAGAGCTCTCAGACCCTCCATAGACAACTATTTAATTAACACTTTCAAGGCCCAGAAAGGTAGTAAAAACATTGTTAAAATAGCCAGTGTGATGCCAGTGTTTTAACCTTAATGTTATGAACTGACGAGAATACTTTTTGTGCTCAAAAACAAACGAAAATAACGACTATTCAACAATTTTTTTCTCTTCTGTGGCAGTCTTCTACGCAGTTTACGTTGGTCAGCTTCTGCACCAGCATTACACGCATGCGTCGTGGTGCTCACGTGAATAGCATCAGCTAATAGTAAGCTGGCGTTCTGGCATAGCTCTGACGTAACAATGAAGCGCTGCACTGTATTTACTGTAATTGTAAATACAGTGCAGCTCCTGCGTCATTGTCACACGCATGCCTCGTGGTGCTCACGTGAACAGCATCGGCTGCTGTAGAACTTGAAAGCGCTGCACTGTTGCGTAAACTGCGCAGGAGACTGACACAGGCTAGAACGAAATTGTTGAATAAATGCATTATTTTTGTTTGTTTTTGCGCACAAAGTATTGTTGCTTTTATAACATTTAAGGTTGAACCACTGGAGTCACATGGACTATTTTAATGTTCTTTAACTATCTTTCTGGGCCTTGAAAGTGTTAATTCAATTGCTGTTTTCTCTATGGAGCGGTCTGAGAGCTCCCGGATTTGTCTTCTGAAGATGAATGAAGGTCTGACTGGTTTGGAACGACATGAGTGATTAATGACAGAATACATTTTTGGGTGAACTATCCCTTTAAGTATTCAAGACAAGTTATGATTTTTTTTTATATATAAATGCAATGCATGAATGAATTTTTCACTATAATATTATTATTATTATACTTAGTATTAATGTATTTAAAATATTAATTTTCATTTTATACTAAAATAAACTGGGTTTTCTTTTGGTTCACAAGAAAACTTTTGGTTTATTAATTGTTTTAAGTTTATATTTATAAAACTACTTGTATAAAATGGATTATATTCTATATAATGGGTGTATGAGATTTCTTTTTTGAGCTGTTATTCATTTACACTTTGTTCTTTCAAAGTTCTTGACATCAGTTACACTTGCTTTTGGTATTATAAGCCAAAATGTCAATAAGCTAACTGATATCCCTTCATCTGTAGATACTATATATGATGAGGATGAAGTTCTTCTTGCCTTGGCTGAGCAGCTCGGGAGCTTCACTGTACTTGTTGGAGGCCCAGAGTTTGTGCACTGTCTCTTGGTAAGTGATAAGGCAAATAAATTGGTTAAATAATTAGATAAAGACCAGATCAGATTTTAGCCATTGGTTATCTGGAGTGGACACACCTTTCTGCATGTTTTCATCCTGCACTTTTTCTCCTCAGCCTCCCCTGGAGAGTTTGGCCACAGTGGAGGAGACGGTCGTGCGGGACAAGGCCGTGGATTCTCTGCGTAAGATCTCTCAGGAACATTCCCCCGTAGACCTAGAGGTGCATTTTGTACCACTTGTGAAGCGTTTGGCCAGTGGGGACTGGTTCACCTCCCGAACATCTGCATGCGGGCTGTTTAGCGTCTGCTACCCACGTGTGTCCAGTACCGTTAAAGCGGAAATCCGTCAGTAAGTTCAAATGATGCCTTGTTTTTAAGACGTACTCTTTCAACATTACCTCTATCACTGTTGTCATGTTCAGTATTTACTGATATGGTTGTCTTCACAGGCACTTCCGCACACTTTGCTCGGATGACACTCCCATGGTGCGTCGCGCTGCCGCCTCTAAGCTTGGCGAGTTTGCGAAGGTTCTGGAGCTGGACTATGTTAAGAGTGACATCATTCCTCTCTTTACAGCACTAGCATCTGATGAGCAGGTACACATTTGCTTATAGAAATACTGTTTATTGGGGCTATTGGTTGGTCAACGGCATCTTGTTTTTTATTTTTATAGTTTTATATATATATATATATTAGTGGTGGGCTGTTATCGGCGTTAACGTGAGACTCTTATCGGCGATTAAAAAAATATGGACCTTTTTCACCAAGCTGCTTTGCAATTTCCCCATAGCCCTTTCCAGCCTTGTGGTTGGATGTTAGTAGTTGGATTCTTACTGATTATATGGGGTGGACAGGTGTCTTAATGCAGCTAACGACCTCAAACAGGTCCATCTAATTAAGGATAATAAATGGAGAGGAGGTGGACATTTTAAAGGCAGACCAACAGGTCTCTGAGGGTCAGAATTGTAGCTGATAGACGGGTGTTCAAATACTTATTTGCAGCTGTATCATAAATAAATAGTTAAAGTCATATATTGTGATCTCTGGATTTTTTTTTAGATTATGTCTCTCACAGTGGACATGCACCTACGATGACAGTTTCAAACCCCTCCATGATTTCCAAGTGGGAGAACTTGCAAAATAGCAGGGTGTTCAAATACTTATTTTCCTCACTATATATATATATATATATATATATATATTATATATAATATTAAATTACACCTTTTTTACTTGGTTACACCACACGTGACATTTTTAGATTAATTAAATTTAAACCTTTTTCTAATTGTATATGCATTTTTCAAAACAAACATGAATATAAAGAATTGCATTTCCAAGAACTTCCCACATATGTTTTAAACAAGATTTAAAAAATATATCTTTTTTTTTTTTTTTTTCCTGTGGGCGGAAATTGCATTCTTATTTGTCATTGACCCAGACGTTTACTTTTCTCTGCAGGACTCTGTGCGTCTTTTGGCGGTAGAAGCTGGTGTCAGCATTGCCACTCTCCTGCCACAGGAAGACTTGGAGGCTCTGGTCATGCCCACTTTACGTCAGGCAGCCGAGGACAAGTCCTGGAGGGTGCGCTACATGGTGGCAGACAAGTTCTCAGAAGTGGGTACTTATGAAACGCATATTTGGCCATTATCCACATTTCCTCAGAGACTTAGGCTAACTGGATGTTTTTCTGTTTGTGTAAAGTTGCAAAAAGCAGTTGGCCCAGAGATCACCAAGAATGATCTGGTCCCGGCGTTCCAGAACTTGTTGAAAGACTGTGAGGCAGAGGTCCGGGCTGCTTCTGCCAACAAGGTGAAAGGTGAGGTGTCCTCCTGCCAGCTTCCCGAAGCTGATTTCTTGATGAAAACAGCCACACAAAAACATTATTATTTCATGGCCTGTTTATCTCTGCAGTATTTTGTGAAAATTTGCCTGAAGACAGCAGGGAGACCATCATCATGACTCACATTCTGCCATGCGTCAAGGTACACATTTTAATCTCGCCCACTTGTTTATGAAATTGCGTGTGTCTGAACAGTTATGCTGCACAGTGCCAGCCAAGTTCTCAAGAGGGGGTACTTAGAAAACTCAAGCTTGTTTTTTGATAATGTGATATCATATCTGGGAAGATGTCCAGGTTGTCTCCGCAAGAGATCTTGCTGTAGGTCTGGTTGTTTTTGTGTTATTTTTGGGGGTGTTTACATCTTTGCCATAAACAAGTGGCATGTATATATTTGTTTTAATTAATGACATAAATTGCAGTAATGTAACTCATACTTCATGCATGCATATATACTAGGGGTATAACGTTTCTCTGTAAAAAATCTAACTCTACCACTCTGCACGCACTTAACCATGGTACATCTTAAATCTTAAACGATGCATCTATAATATGGTTTGTTGAAACTAATAACGTATAAAACAGACAGAGACCGAGTTTGGCTAATGTAGGTTTCTGTTGATGGATACGTATTTTGGCTTCCCAATATGTTACAATAGCGATGACTGATTTAAGAGGAAAAAAAAATTGGACAAAACAGTCACTCTTTGTAAACTTTGTTCAATAGGAGAACCTTATGCTCTAATATGACCAGTAATGTATGCCGTCAGTACCCAGGTGTTGATGGCTTGTGAGCGCAGGTGAGACCTGAACAACAGCATACATTACTATCTGTGATTAAACTAAACTAAATTAAGTTTTGCCAATTAATAATTTCAAGCGTAAAAAGACTGAGAAGATTTGCTTGTGCAGTCTTGTACACGTGTGTCAGACAGCACACAAATATTTGTTCTCGTTCAAATCTTATGCTAGCCTGACAAGCCGGACCCACATCAAGATGTTGGGTCTGGGAACACACCATTGGCAGGGCTCAATCCGAGGCACGGGATAAACGTCTTGAAATTGTCTTTCAAATTACCTCTGCACGCAATAGGATAGCGCTACAACCAACCAGAGCCGTATCTGTTCGGCAAAACTCCGAACACATCTTCCTTTGTAAAAAATGACTTCTCAAAGAAAAGCTTAACTCCAAGTCTTCCAGTGTCGCGGCCAAAGCCGTTTCAAAAGACCGCTGTTCTCCAGCAGCAGCACCCATCTTGTTTGTTTTCAAGTAGCAGGGATTACAATTACATTTGCTGCCGCTAGGGTGCATCTAGATTTCTAGGCTAATGCTGGAACGACACACAAATTGCCCATCTTAGTGAGTATCCTAGCAAACTAGTAGGTAATGTCTTTAGTAAACGTAAACAGTCGAGAAAGACAACGCATGTGTATCAGTATTTTGGATCCATGACTGTTATGTCTTCAAGTGACAGCCGCCTAATATTCCTGCTGACTGTGTTTTTAATCAAACAAGACAAGGCAATCACTCACTGCTCTTGACTGAATAGCTTTTGCAACTTAAATAATGGTTAATCCTTTTTTAATGTATACAGTAAAGATTATATGCGATGTTATTTTAATTCAATCTGTAGCTGAAAACTACTGTTCGAATCGATACATGAAAAATCCTGAAAAGTTTTGTTTATTGTATTTTATTTGTGCTGTTGCTTGTAGTTTGATTATTTGTTCTTATTTGACATTAGTGATTTTTTCCCCCTGAACATAGCACATACTGAACCGTGATAAACCAAATTGTGAGTAATTTGAACTGTTACACCTCTAATATATACAGACAAAGGTTTATGTCCCATCTATACAGTTTATCAGTTCATTTATTTAGGTCATCAGCAGGTGAGTTAACTTTTTATCATTGAACTGTCCGTCTTCTCTAAGGTCATGGGCAGCAGGGGTCACTGTTGTTATCCGTTACACCCATAAGTGATCCCATGTCAGCTGTCTGTCTCTAGGTTTACTGTAGCATTAGGCTAGGATTAGGTTTTTATTTTTTTTTTTCCTGGTTGATGCATGTGGCTGACTGAATCATGGTTCTAGAGGGAGTGTAATGGCATTTTATTAAAGGTATAGTGAAAATTATCATTTACTCACCCTCATGTCGTTTACCTGTTTGAGTTTCTTTCTTCTGTTGAACACAAAAGAAGAGATTTTAAAGAATGTTGGTAACCAGACAGTTAATGACACTTTTTTTTTCTCTCTACTATGGAAGTCAGTGGGTGCTGCCATTCTGTGTTCAGCAGAATAAAGAAACTCATACAGGTTTAGAACATGAGGGTGAGTAAATTATGATGATTCAGTTTTGGGTGAACTGTCCCTTTAATGAAGCAGTTCAGTCCAGATTTAATGGATTACCAGAAGATTTTAACTAAAAATGTTTCTTACTGCTAAATAGAATATGTAAAAATGCTGAAATTCAAATTGAAATATAAAAAAATTTAGTTGAATTTGTCCCTCCCTAAACCAATTGACTTATAAACACTATTTCAGCAAGTCAAAATGAATCAGTTCTAAATAGGTTAAAATTATCTGATTTATTTGAACTTGATTCATTTTGAATTTGTTTCCCAGAAGTCCTTAATAGGTAATTTTATGTGTTACATAAGTAATTCAATATATTTGTGGCCAAATACTGCTGTTTGGCATGGTTTTAAGGGATAATCGTTTAAAGGGACATACAATTAGCCCATGATTTACTCTCCCTCAAGTCATCCTAGGTGTATATGACATTCTTCTTTCAGATGAATAAAGAGTTATATTAAAAAAGTCCTGGCTTATCCAAGCTTTATAATGGCAGTAATTGTTGCTCTGTTTTTGAAGAATGATTTGCCTGCCACATCAACTTAACATATGGTGTAATATAATGATTAATTTTTCCTTTTGTAGTTATTGTCTTATGGAAAAAGGATTCAGGACTAAGCAGTCAGTTCAGGTCGAGCCTCTTTTTCCTGATTTCGACTACAAAGAACAGTGAAACAGCCTTCGGTGTGCTTGCTTGAGCTTCACAAGGCATTCTTTGCTCCTAAGTGGCCTGATAGTCTCATGACCTGGTGTTTGATATCTGTTAATAAGCTTATGCAAGCGGATCCTTCCTCGCAGATACAAACCGCTTTCTGTTACTTTGTCAGCAGATGTGATCGGCAATTAGCCTATTCATACAAGCCACTCGCTGAAACCTCAGATCAAAGATAAATTAATGCAGGATTTTGGACCCTCTGCAACATTTTACAAGCAAATAAATGTCCAGGTTTTCAGGCTCAAATGGATCCCACCGGGGTGCTGCCTTTCTTCAAAGACTACAGTAATGGGAATTGGAATGTCTAGGAACCAAATTAATCAGTTTAGGGAGTCATGAATAGATTCTAAAACAATTTTAGATTAAAAAAAATTCAGCAATAACGTAGGTGAGCAGCATGGTTTGCTCGTTGCCACATTTTCTGTAAGGTAGACATAATTCTTATAAATATGTATTTTGTATTTTCTGAATTGAGAAATGTGCTTTGGTGATTTTAATTTTATTGTTATAAATTGTGGTTAATAATAATATTAATACAAAATGAATTAACAACTTAATTACTATTAATAATAAATCATAATGTTGTCATAAACAATATCATATTTATTATATTATTAATATTAATACATTATTATTGGTGCTGTTAATATAATATATAACAATAATACATATTTTGTTTTTTTTTATCTATGTTACTGATGGTAATAAATTGTTTATCTTTATCATTATTATTACTGTAGTTATTGTATATTAATTTATTTTCCATCCCATCCTTCAATCACCATCTCAACTGATTACAGCTACTTGTAAAAGAATGGCTTGATTTCAAAGCCCTCAAGCCTCATTCTCTTCTCTTAACAGGAGCTGGTGACCGACACAAACCAGCATGTGAAGTCTGCCCTGGCTTCTGTCATCATGGGTCTCTCTACCATCTTGGGCAAGGACAACACGGTAGAACATCTGTTGCCTCTTTTCCTGGCCCAGCTGAAGGACGAGGTAACCCACCTGGAGCTCAGCCCAGTCTCTCTTCCTCCTGTGTTCAAAGCTCCTTCTGATCGTTTTAGAACAGAGACAAAAGATGTTCATTTTCCAGGTCTGATAGCTCACCTTGTGTTAGCTTAAAGGATGTTTCCTGAAATGAGCTTCACTAAAGTCCTTTATTGATGTTCCTTTTATTGGGCTCTCGTCCATGACCACTCTCTGAGACGTATTAGCTTTTAGATTGTAGTAATAAACTCTTAGTCTGTTTTTAAATGAAGTTGAACTTTGCGCTCAGCTTCCAGCTAGGCCATGCCAAAACCCAAACCCAAACCCATCCAAACGCTTTCCTCCTGTGTTTGAGTTCCCTTCTGTTTTATTGGACTCCTCTTGATTGTCAAACACACAATCTGAAAATGTTAAGAGCTGGATTCTGTGAATTCTGTCCTGAAGTGTATTTCCATTGGCCGCTTATCCGTCCGGCTCTGTTTGACTAACAAACTTTGTTGTTTGGATTTAAGTCAGTCATCACCAAAGTGCACTTGCTCAAGCAAGTCATCAGATATTTGGCAGCATGTATGCATGCACTGTAACAATATCACACGAGTGTGGCGTCCTCCTGGAGCCTTTTAAGGAAATATAAGACCTTTTCAGTAAAATTCATACGACTTTTACTTGGATAATTACAAGAAATTATGAGAACTTTAAAGTCATAAAATGAATGTTGCCTATGTTTACTTTCTTCAAGACATGTTTAATACACTGGTCTTATTGTGCCCGATTCATCTTTCCATGTTATTGTAAAGGGGGGAAAACTTTTTCTTTCTTTTTTTTTTTTTTACTTTTTGGTTAACGTTCTGTTACCAGGCCATCCTTGTTTAATCCTTCCTTGAAAAACAAATGTATTAATTAAAATGAAATGTAATTAATTTAAACCAATTAAATCAATTTATTGATTTTATCGAATTATTTATTTTATGTATTGATTGATTTATTCATAAACAAATATAAAATTGCGTTTTATTTCCCTGTAGTGCCCTGAGGTGCGTCTGAACATCATTTCTAATCTGGACTGTGTGAATGAGGTGATCGGGATCCGGCAGCTCTCTCAGTCTTTGCTGCCAGCTATAGTGGAGCTGGCTGAGGATGCCAAGTGGAGGGTTCGACTGGCAATCATTGAGTACATGCCATTGCTGGCTGGCCAACTGGTAAGTCTGTGCGCCACCATCACATTTGCTTGGGGATTGATTAGTTGTATCTGGTCTGAAGACTAGTCTGCCTTCATTGGACTCAATAATAATAATAATAATAATAAATATTCTGTAATGTACTCACCCTCATGTTTCCAACCTGTTTTATGTTCTTTGTGCTGTAAAAATAGTCATTTTAGAATGTTTATGCCGCTCTTTCCCATACATGCAAGTGAATGTTTAGCAGAGTGAACAAACAAACTGATTTGGATTTTTCGTTTTCAGCGAAGTTTTCCTTTTAACTGCATGGAATGTAACTATATTCCAACTTTGTTGCTAGGGAGTGGAGTTTTTCGATGAGAAGTTGAATTCCCTGTGCATGGCATGGCTCATTGATCACGGTAGGTCTTCTAGGTTCTCTTTTTCCAGTGTATGATGATGATGATGATGATTCCTTTGAGTACTGGAGCAATGTAAAAAGATGTATTTAGTTATTGACAACAATTAACCAAAACCTTAAACTGTATAAGTTCAAGCAGATGCATTTGCTTACATTTGAAGATTGCACAGCCAACACGTGAAGCAGTTGCCTCTGCCCACTCCTGTCCTACTCCTTCCCCAAAAGGAGAAAGAGAAACACATGTATCTCTCAATGTTTCTGCTCTGCTCTCTTGGCCAATTACAAGATTCCGGAACGCTTACCCACTGTTCATCTCTTTTGCTTTCTTCCCCCTTCTCTCTCTTTTACCTATACATGTTTTTCTGTGTTTTTTTTTCTATCTGAAAGTGCATAATCAGTGGCGTTCTTCTTCTGCTCTGGAAGTCTATGGCAACCCATAAAACAGCTTGCGGGAAAGTTATGAAATTTGGCACTCACATAGAGGACTGAACATTAACCACTGTGATTTTGAAGTCTCCAACTCAATCTTTCTAGCACCACCAACTGTCCTAAGTTGCTCTCGTGTTTATGCCAATAACTTTTGAACCGTAAGGGCTAGAAACAAAATTCCTTTTCCCAACATTCCTTTACTTCAATTTTCATGAACATTTAATTAGATCATCTGATCATGTTGATAGAATGTTTCAAACCGTTCTTGAATAACATGCAAATTAATTCGGTAAACAGCACGCCAAAAGGAATGAGGCTATGTCTCCGCACCGCTTTAACGTACTCTGAACATACTTGCTTTTGTTATGATAGCCATGGCCTGAGGGAACCTGTTATGACACAGTGCCACCTAGTGGTCAGGAGAAATGGAAAAATGGCTATTTTTGCTTATTATTTTTGAACATTTGGGCAAAAATCATAAAACTCTGTCCATTAGTGTCTTCTCTGAATTTGCCTCACCGGCACATCATCCTCAATTAACCCGTCTCCGGCGCAATAACTCCGATCTTTCAAGTATTCATATTCTTGTGTAATCGACGCGCCATCCTAAATGAACCCGTCTCTTGCGTGATACCCAAAATTTTGAATATTCCTATCTAATATGATTTATGACCTGCAAGGTTGCCAGAGTAATAATTATACACTGTTAATAATAGGCCAGAGGAGAACTGGCACCCCGACTGAGTCTGGTTTCACCCAAGGTTTATTTTTTGGAGTTTTGGTTCCTTGCCACTGTCGCCTTTGGCTTGGCTTGCTCAGTTGGGGACACTAAAATTATGATCCAAGTTACTCAACTAAATATACAAATAGAATTTATTAATTTGGTCATATATAATTCTATAAACTATCCAAATTAAACTAGCCAAATCAAATTTTGTTGCAATGTTGTCCTGTTTAACACTGTGAAGCTGCTTTGAAACAATCGTCATTGTAAAAGCGCTATATAAATCAAGTTGATTGATTGATTGATTGATTAATCTTAAGATTAAGTGCAGCATACTGAGTCGAATGATACCCAATTTTCCCACATCAACTATTTTGGTAATCAGCCATTTTGAACGCATTGGCGTGTCATAACGAATCTCTGTAATTGTCATTGGCACGATGCCCTGAAGGAATGGATTTTGTCGACAGACAAGCCATTTTCATATACCCAGGGCTTAAAGTATTCCGGCACCGTGCCGGATCTCCGGCGTGCGGTCGTGAGGGATTTAAAAAAAAAATTTATATTAAAACACGCGGTTTAATATTTTCGAGTCAATTGACCTACCAATCATATGAGAGAACGCAACTCTAATTAACGTTACAAGCTTATCAGAAGTAGTGCAGGGCGGGTCCTGGAAACACTGTGTGAGGTCCATACGTCATGTTAGCATTGTCGGTGAAATCATGGAGCGCAAGTTCATGAAGCCTGGGGATGATGTCCTACCCATAGATAAAGCCAAAGACTCAAAAATAAATTGTGCTGGGCGTGGATTATAGAAAAAGGTAGAGATGACGAGCCTTTTAGCAGGTGGTGCCAGAAACTATGAGAGCCTGGTGCTTGTTTCTGCACAGTTTGCTCGAGGAAGCTACTATATGCCAGCAGCGGTAAGAAAGTGCTCGCGCGTCATCAATTAGACCCCGGTCATAGAGCCGCTGTCTGTGCAGTCGTGCACTCAAACTTACCATGGGAGGAAAGTTGTTACAGCTGACACACCGTTGTCTATAGCCGCGTTTCCATTTCATATTTGCGCAAAACTTTTGCGATATTTTCTAAATGCCGATAAAAAACTATTGCAGAATGATCGTGTTTCCAGTAACAGATGTTATGCGACTAAAACGTTTTTTTTTGTGATAAGTCATTCAAAAAATTATGCCACGTAAATTGGTAGGTTTATGTATATCCCAGCCACCGCAATAGCCATTATTTAATGGAAGGAGACATGGGCGTGTTTCAAGCATAAAAGAACGAAATGTGTGATTTTGCATGGTGGTAACTCAAGGTTGTTGTTTTTTTTTTTAACCATTTCGTTATTTTGGCTTGAAATTTAGTTTGTTGAAAATATAACCCGAATTTAGAAATGCTTTTTAAATGAAAAACTTTGCGTTTAATAAACAAAATACATTTTTTAAAAGAAGACTATGTTTGGACTTGGAGTGCAGCGCATGCAAAATAATCCGTCCCCTTAATCCACGGCCCTTGTTATTGAGAGTCTAGGCCTACAGAAATAAAAGTAGACAGTTTGTAGTTTATAATTATGTCTTACACTTATTTGTATGGATAAAAATGATGGAGCATTCGGAGTTGTCATAAAGGAAAAAATCCATGAGAACGCTGGTGCTTTTGTCAGACAGAGGGTTATAGAAAACGTAGCCTATATTGTTTCGTAGTTAGTTATGTTGAACTATTAGCCTATAATAATATAATTTTTTAAACTTCATTTGTTGATTATGAAACGTGAGCACAACCTTCTACGCAAACCTTGGCAATAGAATCGCCATTGGCTAGTCATTTTTGTTTTTGTTTAGTCGCCAGGCTACTTTATAGGCCTACTTTTATTTTATTTTTTTTAATGTGGATAAAGGCTTATTTTTGTACACATCACTATACAACATATCCTTATTTTGAGAGAATGTCGTTTTAACGAGAAAAATATGCCGTTTTTACGACATATCTCGTTATTATGTTATAGCCCCTATTGAGCACCAATGAGACACCGTACGCCAGGTGACCTGTAAATGTCAAAAAACTGTTTCCATTGCAGTTTAGCGAAAATGTCCTTTTTCGAATTGCCAGAAAAACCACCTCATGCAAGCGTAATTACTTTTTTGCGATATATGGGAGTTTTTGCAAAATTGTTGCGTTACCATTAAGCATATTTTCAATTCGCAATTTCAATTTGCGCAATTTGAAGAGTAATGGAAACGCGGCTTATGACTGATCGTGTCTGCGGCTTTAAAATACATTTGTGCACATTTATCGCTGAACATTCACTGTTTCGCAGCCCCACTAGGCACCCTGTGTAGAAAACTAGCAGAAGACTAGTCTGTGTGTAATTGTCACCCAAAACTGATAGATTACAATTGATTGTATTGATAGGCTTTCAACTATTTTGCTTAAAATCATATCCAAATGTTTTTGCAGTTGGTCTGATGATCTTAATTTTCAGTTCCTCTCTGTGCTTAATAATTTTTTTTTTTTTTCAAATGCTTATAACTTTGTGTGTGGTTGACATATTTTCATGGGAGTATATTTTTGTCTCCTGAATCGTTGCTGAGTCCAACGATACCAGACTTGCCAGGTTTCGGCGCATGGTTTGTGCAGCGTGGTAATTTAGCGCTTAAAAAAAAAACGTTAGATGGTATCTTCGAAACTGCTAGTCCGATCGAGACAGAAGTTCGGAAACATGGGTCGATAGCTATTGATAAAAAAAATATTGATAGTAAGGGGTAGTAAAATCTAATCTAAGTTAGGTGTCTGTAATTTTTTTTGTGTTTTTTCATATAAATGTCTATAACTCCAAAACGAAATGAGGAACATTTGATTCAAATGAAATGGACACACACATGTATTGGCTCACTCCAAGGACACACAAAAAAGGTAGAATTGTCCCTCTTGGTTGCACTATAATTGAACAAAACATGAAATTCCCATAGACTACAATACATTTTTCAGCCTTTTTGCCTAAAATCATCTTAATGTTTAATTGCTCATTGCTGCAGTTGATCTGGCACTCCCAGCCATTTTGACATGTCTTGTCGTCTTTTTTGCGCTTTGCCCGGATAATGTTTGCTTGCAGCTATATTTATTATTATTATTATATTATTTTGAAGTAGAAAAGTGTACCCTTCAGTAAGGTAAAGTGCACAAAGATCTGAATCCACATTTAAGTCCAATTAAGTACAGTCTATAAATACTGTAATAGACTGCAAGATTTATTATTTCATGTAGTAATTTGAATTATACATATTATATGTACACTACTGTTCTTTTATACAGCAAGGGTGCATTAAATGCATCAAAAGTGACAGTAAAGGTCATTTTAATAATTTTACAAAGGTTTTCATCAAAGAATTCTGAAAAAAGCACCAAGTCAGCATATGTGACCCTAAAGATTGCCGTAATGGGAGCTGAAAATTCAGCTTTGCCATCATATCGAGCCTCATAGTGACACCACTTAGAACAGATTTAGCACAGATACAAATTTTAAACCGCCTGCTGATCTTGTTCTGATTGGCATGTCAATGGTAATGAATGTTTCAGATTGATGAGCCTCTTAGTAAATCTTCAATTTAATGGTTGTCAGAATGGTTATGATCTCACTCTGAAGTAGATCCAGCTGTTGAGGTGTTTCGCATGGTGATTTTCATTGAGGACCTTGACTGCGCGCATGCACGCACACACAATTACACTCTGACACAGTTGTAGACAAAGGGCCAGATGGGTTACATCACTGGAATGTTCTTGTATATCCTGTGCTGCTGGGCCAATGCTGTCGTCTTACATAAGAGCTCAGCGCCAAAGCGGCGCTATATTATCAGTTCTGTCGTGTAAATATGAACTCATCTTAGACAAATACACAGGCACATCTGCAAAAGGTACACAGTGTCAAATGGATTGTCTCATTTTGTGTGTGTTTTATAATCCCCATTTAAAGCTTGACCTACTTCATAAAAGTGCTCATCACATTTTGGCTGACTTAAAGTGTTTTTTTTGTATTTCATAAGCTCTGTCAGGGCTATGGGTGGGGATTTGTCATGAATTTTAAACTCTAAATAGGATTGTCTCAGGCAAATTCCCAGCCTTTTGATAAAGGGGGTTATGTCATCGTAAGACTGATTTGAAAAGAGCCGCCCGTCTGATGTTTAGTAGATTTGTGCTGCACAATTTCACAGGATGTTTGTAGATATTTACTCTTCCCAGAATGAAGGTTAAATGGCTTAGATTGGGATCTCTATTGGAGTTATTGTGAAGTCAGGTGGAATGTAATCTGTGGAGGTAATGCTGTGCACCAAAACCATGTTGATTAACCCCACTTAGGTCCAAATCTCATGCCAGAAATCTGATCAAACAAGCGGGAAAAGCTGAAAATAGCAAAGTAAATATTACAGAACAAGTGCATAATTCATGTCAAGTCATCTTTGAGGAGAAAAACAAGTGAAATGGTGGACCTCTGTTGGATAAAGTGTGGTGTAGTTTAACGGCTAAAAATCTGGACTGGTTATTGGAAGATTGTCTTCTTCAAACCTTAAAGGGACAATCCATGAATTACTGTTGTGACTTTAAACAGGGATTGTGTGTGTGGATACTGTTTATTTTTAATTAATTTATCTATTCATTATTGCAGTCAATATATTTGTTTAATTGATCCATTTGAATGACTCCAATTTAATGTTGTTGGCCCAGAGCATTGATGTTAGCATGAGTTAACAGAAGTATCTTTGCGGTATTTTGCAGTGTATGCCATCCGAGAGGCTGCCACCTGCAACCTAATGAAGCTAGTGGAGAAGTTTGGAGCAGAATGGGCCCAGAACACCATTGTGCCCAAAGTCCTTGGCATGGCCAATGACTCCAACTACCTGCACAGGATGACCACTCTTTTCTGCATCAATGTAAGCATGAATGGTGCTTGCTCCAAGTGCTCATTGTTGGATTTACCTGATGTGGCAAGAAGGTAATAACTGGATGTTTTGCTTAATTTGGGTCAGGCTCTGTCTGAAGCATGTGGACAGGAAATCACTACCAAGCACATGTTGCCTGTAGTCCTCAAGATGTCCACTGACCAAGTGGCCAACGTGCGCTTCAATGTAGCCAAGAGCTTACAGAAGATTGGACCTGTTCTGGAAAGCAGGTTTGTTTAAATAATAGCTGCCTACAACCTATTGTTGTTCATGGTATAAGCAAACATACAGCGACACTAACAATGATATCCCACAGTGCTCTGCAGGCGGAGGTCAAACCAGTCCTGGAGAAACTAGCCACGGACCAAGATATGGATGTGAAGTACTTTGCTCAAGAGGCTTTAAGTGGTACTTATCCCTTAATCTCTTTAACCTTCAAACATACATTTTCTTAGAACATTTTCATTGTCCTTTTCTTTTTGCTCTCTCCGTAGTTCTTGCATTGGCTTGACTGACAACTTCTCCACATCCACTGAAAAACTGACAACACACAACCTGTTGCATTCTATTTATTGTTCTTTTTGAATGATTAAGTATCGTCTGTGTGTTTTTGTTTACTCTCAAAGATATAGAATGTTCAAAGGATGGACTTTTGGTTGAGTTTTACCTCTCAAACACTGTTAGCGCAGCTCAGTTCTGCATGCATGTACAGTTTGAGCATAGCTCTTCTCAAACATCACCCTGTGAGCCGTTCCAGTGCATTCGTATCATAATCTGTACATGCATGCTTTTTGCTTTTCTTAGAACAGTGCTCATCCTGCCAGTAGCAGATGGTGCAAAATGCCTGTTTATTTGCTTTAGTAGATATGCTAGCGCACAGCACATTGTTTACATGTGTTCCCTCTCCAGAGGGAAAAAAAAAATCCCATGTGCTCACACGGTCCTCTCTGTGCACAGGGCGAATGGTTAGATTGCGAGCTCTCTTGAAATTTGCTTTACGCAATGATGTCACACATTTATCATGAGCTTTTTCCATCCAGGGACCATATAATTGAATCAGTTGTGCTCTAACACGGGATACACGTCTTAAACGTCTCTCACACGGTTTTGTGCCCATGTTTGTCCTGAATAGCCCCCTATAGACTTGTAGACTTGCTCAAAGTTTTGTGCCAATGAAATGTCTAGTTATAGTACAATATATAATTATGACCGTTTTTTCTCTGGTCATGTAATCATTGGTCTGGCATGGAGAAACATTCTCTCATGGGAGGTTATAGACTTAATCGAACAATATTAATTTCTACAAACAACTTTCAACTACTGCATTCTGAGGAAACCCTTTGTTTCATGGTCAACATCATGAGAACTTGTATCTTTGTTTTTTTTTGTTGAACTCATTTGGGATATTGGTGTACTTTTGGAACTAAATAAAGTCATTTGAACTACATATCTTGCTGTTGTCCTTATTGACGCACTATCACTGACTATTGGCTGCATAATTCTAACGGGAACTGGGTGTGTGTCACACCTGCTAGATATTGTCTCTAAGAGTTTGTCATCCTATATAATTTTAAAGATTAATGTGGAATCGGGTTTTTGGTCTCCCGATGAACCATTTTCTACAGTTACCTGGCTAGTGATCTTATCGTCCGCATTGGATTGCATGCTTTCGTCACTGAATTTGGCAGGAACTGGTGGTGCTGCACTCTGGCACTTCTCCTGAAGTATCAGGTGGCTTATTTAATCAGCGTTCATTTGAAGACTAAAAACTCTGGCTGGATGGATTTGAGAACCACTTGCATAGAGTTAAGAAGGGTAACAAACTATCCTGTATCATTTGAATTTGGACCCTTACAAGGCTGAGGGCATGTAGTCCTATAAGGCAGACTTTGGCTCAATGGTTTGCATGGGTACTTCATTCGTCTCATTACCTGAACCTAAATGTGGAGACGGTGGACCATTAGTGAGCTGTCTGAACCTCAAATGAATGCCAACTGCAATTACACTTCTAAATGGCCACATGGAATATCCTAGCATGTAGAGCAGAACTAAATGTGATGTGGACCTCTGTTTTGGAGAAAGGATGTGTTCAAGTTACACAACTCCGTTGTGAAAAGTCTATACTAGTTGGAAGGGGTCACTGTGGCCAATTGTTTTCATATGTGCCTGCTTTTGTTTGAGCCGGATTATGCAACGGCAGCTGTGCTGGAGATGGCTAATAATCACTTTGTTCAGACATATCCAGCTGAAATTCAAAGACTGATGGCACAGAGATAAAATTGTTATGTCTTTTGTTTCTAGTGTCCAAAGATATGACAATCAAATGCTTCTGATGGTTCTTTGTTGAAAGTACAAATCTACCACTTCTCTCCTCTTACATAGGATGTTCCCCAGGGTTCAGTACATGGGCCACTTTTCTTTTCTTCCCTTGCATTCGGGGCGCCCTGCTAAAGGAGTGGGCTTATAGAGTACTAACAGTAGTAATGCAATAGAAATGATAAATGTATAATTCCCCCATTAAAAAAAACAAAAACATAACGTTTTTGTTTTTTTTTTTAAAGCAGTGTTTAATCGCGGAGCTTTCTTTGCTGTAATGTTAGTGCTAGTTGCCAACCATTACCTGATTCTATTCAATAGGTAACATTTTTCACCACTGAAAATAAAAATAATGTAAATTTGTTTTTTGGAAATTTGATTTATAGGCTATAATGCATTTCATGTCAAATAATTAATGTCCATAAGTTGTTTCCACCGCTGAGGGAAAAATCAGTGCGTTTCCCTGAAAATAATAGCACACGTTAGAACGTTCCACCAATCAGAATCAAATATTCAACAGCCCTGTAGTATAATGTGGCTTAAAGGGCTAGTTCACCCAAAAATGAAAATTATCCCATGATTTACTCACCCTTAAGTAATCCTAGGTGTATATGACATTCTTCTTTCAGATGGAATAAAAGTTAAATTAAAAAAGTCATGGCTCTTCCAAGCTTTATAATGTCATTGACTGTTGCTCTGTTTTTGAAGTCCAAAAAAGAGCATCTGTCCGTCAAATAACATGCTCAACACTGCTCCGGGAGGTTAATTAATGCCTTTGGAAGTGACTTGATGCGTTTGTGTAAGAAAAATATATCAATATTTAAAACTTTATTAAGTAAAGTTTCCGCCGATCGCCTTCCGTATTCAGTTTTTGGAAAAAGTGTTGAAAGTGCCTCTGCAGTTCAAAGGAAAGACGTCGCGTACTCATCTTGAACTCCAAGAAGGCACTTTCCACACTTTTCCAAGGAAGGCGATCGGCCAGAACTTTCATTCAAACAGTCTTAAATATGGATATTTTTCTTACACAAATGCAACGATTTGCTTCAGAAGGCCTTTATTAACCCCCTGGAGCCGTGTGGAGCATATTATTTGACGGACAGATGCTCTTTAATGGACTTTAAAAACAGAGCAACAGTGAATGCCATTATAAAGCTTGGAAGAGCCAGGTCTTTTTTAATATAACTAAACTTTTATTCGTCTGAAAGAAGAATGTCATATACACCTAAGGTGACTTGAGGGTGAGTAAATCACGGGCTAATTTTCATTTTTGGGTGAACTATCCCTTTAATGTACTAAGACAGTGGCATTCAAAACTCAGTAAACACAATAGCCTACTAATAAAGCATATTATGTGCAGAAAAGCAGATGAGCCCAGAATATGAATGCAACACATTAAATACACGTTTTAAAACGTCCCCTTTAAAAATTTGAAATCTAGCCTAACCGTCATTAAAGATCATATATGCCTGTTTTTTTCAGACATGGTTTGGATTAGGCCTTAGTTTAATTAGGATATCTAAGTAGCTTTTATAAATGTGCCTTAGAAAAAAAAAAACAAAAAAACATTACTGGTGGTGTGCATCTTGAGATAAAACAATGGCACTGACATATATTTTAAGATGAAGTCTTGTCTTTGGCTTAAGCCTTGTCAGTGAAAACGGGGGATAAAGTAGGCTACTTCAGACTGTCAGTCAATGAAATAAGGCAGGTTGTGGCTTTAATTATGTGCATCTATGCTCACCAAACTTTTGATTCTCTATTAGAACATTTTAATTAATGTGTTTAGCAGAGCGTTCAGAGTTCGCTCTCAAAGGGTTCTTCTTCTGCTGTGATTTTCACATGACCCCGAGCTCACTCGTTCTCATTCACACTTCCATGTACACTCTCGACCCGCTCACTCTCATTCACTGATTCTGATCACAGATGAGGCAAGAGCCTGATTTCCAGACAGCTCACCACACAAGAACGCTCACAAATTACGCAAGAGGAGAAACTGTTGTTTTTTCCACTGTTCTCCAAATCAACAACCACTAAATATTTCTCTTACCCAACTCAAATTAGATTGTTTTGTAAGCGAAAGGAGTTTCAAGCAGTTAGAAAAATTTCTATTTCACACATGCTGTCTATCCACTGCAGTTCCGATCAGTCAGGAACAATGAACATGTGTAAAACTATGGTATAAAATCACTTTTGGGTTATGCTTAAATAAAGCCATCCACATTGTTATTGACGTCTTGCAATGGCAACCAAGTTTATGGTGGAATTCAATAGGGTAAGAGCCCCCTCCTGACCATAGATACCACAACATCTCATCTAAACACTTTTCTATGCTATTTTTAATTTTTGTCATTTCATCTGAATATCAACATTTGTGAGATTTAGACATTTGAAACAGTTTTGAGGTTAGTTGATCTAATTTTGTGTCTCTGAAAAAAACCCAACATTATAATAAAGTTATTATTAAATATTTCCATGAATTAGATGTACATTTCAGACATCTTTGCTTTTATTACAACTTATAGGTTAAATAAGTGAAACTGATTTGCATTCATAGTGTTGCTATTATGACATACAGGTCCTTCTCAAAAAAATAGCATATTGTGATAAAAGTTCATTATTTTCCATAATGTAATGATAAAATTAAACTTTCATACATTTTAGATTCATTGCACACCAACTGAAATATTTCAGGTCTTTTATTGTTTTAATACTGATGATTTTGGCATACAGCTCATGAAAACCCCAAATACTCAAAAAATTAGCATATTTCATCCGACCAATAAAAGAAAAGTGTTTTTAATACAAAAAAAGTCAACCTTCAAATAATTATGTTCAGTTATGCACTCAATACTTGGTTGGGAATCCTTTTGCAGAAATGACTGCTTCAATGCGGCGTGGCATGGAGGCAATCAGCCTGTGGCACTGCTGAGGTGTTATGGAGGCCCAGGATGCTTCGATAGCGGCCTTAAGCTCATCCTGAGTGTTGGGTCTTGCGTCTCTAAACTTTCTCTTCACAATATCCCACAGATTCTCTATGGGGTTCAGGTCAGGAGAGTTGGCAGGCCAATTGAGCACAGTAATACCATGGTCAGTAAACCATTTACCAGTGGTTTTGGCACTGTGAGCAGGTGCCAGGTCGTGCTGAAAAAACGAAATCTTCATCTCCATAAAGCTTTTCAGCAGATGGAAGCATGAAGTGCCCCAAAATCTCCTGATAGCTAGCTGAATTGACCCTGCCCTTGATAAAACACAGTGGACCAACACCAGCAGCTGACATGGCACCCCAGACCATCACTGACTGTGGGTACTTGACACTGGACTTCAGGCATTTTGGCATTTCCTTCTCCCCAGTCTTCCTCCAGACTCTGGCACCTTGATTTCCAAATGACATGCAAAATTTGAGCGACAGTCCAGTGCTGCTTCTCTGTAGCCCAGGTCAGGCGCTTCTGCCGCTATTTCTGGTTCAAAAGTCGCTTGACCTGGGGAATGCGGCACCTGTAGCCCATTTCCTGCACACGCCTGTGCACGGTGGCTCTGGATGTTTCTACTCCAGACTCAGTCCACTGCTTCCGCAGGTCCCACAAGGTCTGGAATCGGTCCTTCTCCACAATCTTCCTCAGGGTCCGGTCACCTTGTGCAGCGTTTTTTGCCACACTTTTTCCTTCCCACAGACTTCCCACTGAGGTGCCTTGATACAGCACACTGGGAACAGCCTATTCGTTCAGAAATTTCTTTCTGTGTTTTACCCTCTCTTGAGGGTGTCAATGATGGCCTTCTGGACAGCAGTCAGGTCGGCAGTCTTACCCATGATTGCGGTTTTGAGTAATGAACCAGGCTGGGAGTTTTAAAAAGCCTCAGGAATCTTTTGCAGGTGTTTAGAGTTAATTAGTTGATTCAGATGATTAGGTTAATAGCTCGTTTAGAGAACCTTTTCATGATATGCAAATTTTTTGAGATTTGGGGTTTTCATGAGCTGTTTGCCAAAATCATCAGTATTAAAACAATAAAAGACCTGAAATATTCCTGAAAATGAACTTTTATCACAATAAGCTAATTTTTTGAGAAGGACCTGTATATTCAATTTAAATATGTAAATATTCATGTCTGTATATAAGAATAATTTTACCTTTCAGGTGAATCATTTACTGGTTTCTCATCGGTTATTCAATTATTCAACTGAATTTGACATTACTGACACTTTAAAAATAAATATGATTTTATTATTAATAATAAATATTGATAAGAATTCTGTCAAAAATCATTTATACATTCTGTAAAAGTTTATCCCGGGGGGTTACCTTACCCCACCTTTAATATTTGCCATTTTGTGCTATAACAACTAAATTAAAAATGAAAATGTATTTCCTATAATAACACATTGGCTATATATATATATATATATATATATATATATATATATATATATATATATATATATATACATACATACATACATACATACATACAGTCGTGCTCAAAATTGTTGGCACCCCTGATAAATATGATCAAATATGGCTGTAAGCAATAAATCTGCATTGTTTATCCTTTTGATCTTTTATTTAAAAAATTCACAAAAATCTAACATTTCATTGAAGTTAAAGAATTGAAAATGGGGGGTAAATCACATTATGTAATAAATGCTTTTCTCCAAAACACGTTGGCCACAAATGTTGGCACCCCTTAAAAATGTTATGAGTAAAATATCTCTGAAGTATATTCCCATTAATATTTACATTTTTTAGCGCACCAGGGTGACGAGGAACATGACATTGTCCAGCTATGACGTCTTGTTCCACAGGAGTATAAATATAAGGAAGCACAAAGGCCAAATTCCCTTAATCATTCATCACAATGAGTAAAACCACAGAATATAGTTCTGATGTGCAGAAAAAGATTGTTGAGCTTCACAAAATAGAGTGGCTGGAGGAAAATAGCTAAAGCATTGAAAACCCCTATTTCCACCATCAGGGAAATAATTAAGAAGATCCAATCAACTAAAGATGTTATGAATCTGACTGGAAGAGGACGCGTGTCTATATCGTCCTAATGCACAGCGAGGAGGAGAGTTTGAGTGGACAAAGACTTCCCAAGGATCACAGATGGAGAATCACAGAGATTAGTTGAGTCTTGGGGTCAGAAAGCCTAAAAAAAAAAATCAAACAAACCCCTACATCACCACATGTTGTTTGGGAGAGCGTGACTAGTGCTATGTAGAGTAGTTTGTCCGTTTAGGGCTACTGTAGAAACATGGCGGCGCAAAATGGTGACTTCATTGTAAGGGGACCCGCGGTGTATGTAGATAGAAATGGCTCATTCTAAGGTTATAAAAACATAACAGAACATTATGTAAGGTCTTTATACTGAAAACATAGTTATGTATATTATATTGCATTTCTGTCAATAGATTCTTATAAATACTACTCACTGTCTCAAGATTATTTTGTATTTTTACTTTAGTACTGCCCTTCGGAAGCAACTGAAGATACTTGCATGTTTCCCAGAAGACAAATTAAGTACAATTTACCTTGATCTTAGAATTTAAAAAAAAGTTTTCACCCCCTTGGCTCTTAACAATATATATATAGTGTTAGTGTTATAGTGTCTATACAGTTATACATAACTGTATAAATCACAGTTGAAAAATGCTGCTGTAGCTTCCAATTTGTTGAGGAAACTCAACAACAATCCAAGGTTAGTGTCCCCATGACAATGAATGTTGGTCCTTTCCATTGTTTGCCTCCTGATTAAAGTCAAATTTAAAACTGCAACCAGAGATCCATTGCACTTCCTTAAGCAATAATGCATTATTGATGCAGGTTGCCTGTCATTTTTTAGTAATCCTTGACCGTGGTCAGTATGTTTGATCAGGGTTGGCTAAACTCTGCACAACAGTAGATCTTGATAGTGTAAGTCCGCCCACTGGTCCAATTCTCGGCGTCCAATGGCACGGCGAAGGTGTATCTGCGTGCTACTGTCTTTCCTTTTTTGCAACACAACACGATTAAATTAAATACATTTCTTTGTATTCATTTACCTCATTGATTCATCTGACTCCATTAATGAAAAAGGTATTAAATGATTTTGTTAATCATTAACTTTAGATTTATATATTATCTTTCAATTTAAATCGTTTATCTTATGTTAAACTCAGCATTCAAGATTCCGATAACTTTTAGAGTCTCGCACCAGTCCGGTTAACGGTCTCTATTACAAACTCGTCAGTCTTGGTCATTAAGGCAGAGGTGACTCACTGATATTCTGGACGTCCGTAACCACTGTGATCATTCCAGAATATTTTTATTCAGTTCTCTTGGATCTGCATTCGCTTAATTAATGCAACATTGTTTCCAATCAGAGGCCATGACCATTACCACAGAATCAAGCGACCAACACTAGCTCCAGTGATAACTTTCTATAATCATGCCGTGGTTTCCCACGTATAAGCAATTAGAACAATGTTACAATAATCAGGAATTGAGGTTGCCCTATTTAGATTGGTCTAACATTTTGTTATTGTTCTAAACAGAATATACTCGTTTGATCTATCAATCTAAAAACCTTACGCCAATGTGCTTAGTCGGAGCTCTAAAACATCAGTCTGGTGTGCTTCACCAAAAACCACATCTTAGTCCGTGTTATACTAACCTGAGCATATATTTGTAATGTTATGGATACAACAGGATATACTGAGTTATTAACACAAAATCGTTGTCGTAAGTTTAAACATAACGATTTATTAACCAGGTAAGAAACATCGATCAAAGTTCAATTCAAAGGATAAAAAGCATCAATCAATCATATACAGAAACAATAATTCAAGAATCAAGGATTCCAGAAATCTTTACCTGGTCGTGAAAGACTACACACAAACAGTGTGGGATATCTAGATACAGACTCCTCGAGTTTAGTGTCACTTTCCTTTAAATACCCAGATAATTCAATAGATACCAAATGGTGGTTTACTGTGATTATAATTAGGTTTTGGCCCCTTATTCAGGGGGTCACAAATGGGCAATCAGAATTTGTGTTTGAATGGGTTCTCACCATTTGTGAAGGAGAATACTTATTTACATACAGGAGGTATCCTGAATTAGAGATCTGTGGGGGATCACCTCCTTAACGTCACACAATATTTTCTCAACTTATAGAACTTCTTGGAGGTTTGTATTCTGGTTTGGAGAATGAGACCATTTTACCAGACGCACTGACACGTTTCAAATGATACTAAACATGAATGGTTACACACTGTACATATTTAGCATTGCATAGGTTCAGAATGGGTTTTCAGTGTGGGAGCAAATGGGCAAAACAGTGGGTGATGGGTAGATTGTGAGTGTGAGGTGTGAGTGTCTCAGTATGGTGTGTTTTGGGTGTGGCTGTTATGTATTGAGAAGAGTGTTCAAATGTTGATCCTTAGAAAAAGTCCTTTGTTCCCAGGAAGTCATCTTTTCTCATGCCAGACGCCCTGGCAACTTCCTTACAATGGCCAGAATTTAGAAACCCTAGAGTATTTATTTTTGTTAGGCTTTGTATTTGTCTAATTAACATCACATCAAATTTTATTAGAGTTGAGTTTCAGGAAGTTAGAGCCGAACCGGTACTTGATGCCTAAAAAGATGCAGTAAGGAAGCAGTGTGTCAGAGCCGGTTGTGAGATCTGAATGTCATCATCAGCACAGTTGTGAAAGTGGAAAACATGTTGATATTAATGGAGTTATTATGAAGCCCTTTCGTGCTCTCTATCCCACTCAAACGCACACACATAGACTACACACTCGTGTGTTGTCAGCGCTACACGTACAATTTTATCAGTAAAATAGTTTAGCAACTTAAAAGCTACATGAGGTTTCTCACTAGCGAGGTGCAGATAAACCAAGTTTCACTAATAGTAAACGCCATACCTGTCAACACTCACGTTTTTACCAGGAGTCCAGTGCGATCCTAGACTTCTGGGGGCCCTAAGCAAAACTTTGTCTGGGGGCCTCGTTTATAAAAACAAAACAAAACAAACAAACTAAAAACTGAATGAACCCCAACCCCATAATCTTTTAGAACAGTGAACACTGTCAACAAACAGTGAGTTGAAACGTTCACTAAATAAAAAGCAATAGAAAAAAAAGGATATGAATTAAATTAACAATTTAGCCTGCTGCTTATAACAGAAACGGAATAAAGTAATAAAAATGTAAAAACATAATAAAATATTGCAGTCTTCACTGCATTAATTAAATAAACAGTGATTCTCATTAAAGTTACTAATGTATTAAGGGAAGAGAAGTGAATGAGTGTCTCGTTTTCTTTTGTTGTTTAATTAACATTAAATGACAGCTAGAGCAGCCGGTTTATCAGCTGCGGTCACTTTAAGACCAAATGCATAGACCTGATACTCAAGCACGAGCATTCGATTACTTTCCCAGCTCACAGAATAATCACCCTTGTTCACCAAAGACTGAATGCGTTTAAGTCCCAAGAAGGACGTTTTTCTAAGTGTATTTGTCTGTTTAAGCACTCACCTGAATTCCAAAGTAGCCTGAAGGCTGGCTACATGTCCATGTTTCTCTCCGTCTCGAATCGCGCGGACGGAATCCGTCTGTTGAACAGTCTCTTTCGCAGCTCAATACGCTTTTACACGTGACGTTACATGATTCGACTGATTTGGGTGTTACGTATGGTGACAGCGACCGCTTTAAAGGAAAGGAAAGGAAAAAAAAATATATATATATATATATAAACTCACCCTGTGATTTATAAGCCTTTTGAAAAGTGGGGAGGCCAACTGACCAATTATCATCAAGTCTTAAATAAGTTAAATAACGATCGTACTGGTGAGGAAATGAGACGCGTGGGAGAAACATTATCAGCAGCATTTCTCGAAGTGACAGTAACCTGATGCCATTAAATGAACAAGTAATTGCTCACTAAATGACTCTTCTCGTGACTAAAGAGCGCATAGATTTAATAAGGACTAATCCATATATAATTAATGCAGTGCACACGGTTTGATAACTTTATTTAATTTATGTATATTCCTAATAAATGCTTGTTATTTCAGTGTGTAAATTAAATGTCATTTCACGGAGTCATCAGTTGCAGTATTATGCCTTTATTCAAAGTATTTAAAATGTACTGTCTCTGTTGTTTCTACATTAATTTGGCAATTTTGAAATTTTTACATTATAAAATATATAGAAAAAAAACAATATTTTTTAAAGTGAAATATGTATATCTGCGCAATTTATGTGTATTTAGCCTGTCTACAGTTGCCTGGATGCCAGCCGAATTTAGCCCCGCCCGATAACATTTTTTGCTCGGGGAATTTTTTTATTATTCTGACTAGAATTGAGTATGACCACGTCATGCTATGTTTACAGTCATGCGAAGTAATACGTTTTATGTGCTGTTCACACAGTAGCTTAAGCCTACTACAGCTGGAATAACTGTCAGCATGAACAAGTGCAGAAAGTAGGCTATTCGTGACCAAGTAACCATAGTGACACTGACAATGACTAATCTAAAGATGGTACCGTCCATAAAACGTTAAAGTCTTCTTACATTTGAAACGCACTCGCGAAACAGGCGGTAGCTCAAGTGGAAAAACCGTGACTGTGTCTAAAAACTTCAATGACACAACACAATTCATATTTGCAACTCAGCGAATCCACAAGTAAAAGCCAAGACTAGGCATCTGTGCAGTATGACGTTATAAAGCCCTGTTCACACCATAGACGGTTCACACAAACACGAATCAGAAACTTTACACGTGTGACTTTGCGCGAGAATGCGTTTGTCACTGCGACAAATAACCGCGCTGTGTGTAAACGGAACCGTATTAAGTATCAAATAGAGTACTGACACTTGCATTGCTATGTGAACATGAAGCAGAACCATCAAATGCATAAACGTGTGAGCGAACAGCCGTGATTTGATTCAAATCACATCAACGAATGTGATTTGTGATAGCAAAAATCCCACCAGATAAAACAGACACAAAACGCATGTTCAATAAATCTTTTTTTAATCTTAACAGCACATTAGCTTATGTGTGGTCAACAACCATGAAGGTAAAAGTAGAATTGTAGGATGTCCAAGGAATGGTGTTCGCCAGCAGGTGTGATTATGAAATGGCAACACATCCACTAATCTGTTCTTTTGGAACTATTCTTAAGAAATATTGCTATTAATACTTTTCAACGGCATATACTGATTGACCAAAAAAAAAAAAAAAAGCACTGTTACGAAGTTGTCCAAGAAGCTCCAAACTCCACATGGTGGGGTTATACAGGAACACTTCTGAGGGGACTTTGGTTTTGTACCTTTGTAAAATCTGGGTCTACATATGTCCTGTAACAATACAAACAGAAACAGAATCAAACTGAAAAACAAAGTTATTAAAGAACAATTCACCCCCAAAAATGTGGTCATTATTTACTCACCCTCGGGTCATTTCAAACCGTAAGGGCCACGTTCATGATAGTTTTATGGTGCTTTTGCATCTTTTTTGACAGAAGAAAGCCAGCCATTCAAGATTGGATAAACATGATGGAGAGTAAATGCAGACAGAATGTTCATTTTTGGGTGAACTATCCCTTTAAGATCTTAACTTAAAAGAACGAAGAAAAAGGCACACGGAACACTATCACATTAAATACACAATGTGTTGCATTTTGAAAGCACTTTCAATGTTTCTAACCCCTAAGTTACACAAAACAACCGCTAAGTCGCGTTCTCTCGGAATCCTTCTTTGAGAGAGCGTTGGCTTGCAGGGAGCACGTTATTGGAAAGAGATGAATTTGTCTCTTATTTGACAAAACTAGCAGAGCAGGTTCACCTCACCCATCTGCCGTCTCCTCAGCTACATTAACTTAAGCTTCCTTGACAAAGTGCTCCAGTATATTATCTCCAGTATATTATCAATTTGCGTGTTCTGTTACAAAGCCCGAACCTTGCGATCAATTTGCGGCATGATCGTTCTCTGACTGTTGAGTATCTGATATCTCAGTTTAGTCACAGACTGTCATTTCAAGTAGAACAGATTTACTAAGTGCGGCTAACAAAAACAATCTCTGTTTTGTCTGTCGTAAAAATGCAATGAATTGGCCGAACAATCCAGTGTCTTGTGAATAAACGTGAATGCTTGATGTATTCTTTAGTGTAAAGGGGTAAATACCACCAAAATAATAATTGAATTCTCTAAATCATTTAAATGTATGCCGACATCGCCAGTGGAGGCGATAATGTCACCTGACATACAAGAGTCATGACTCATCCCTTCACAGTGCACCAATGAGTGCAGATTCTGAAGAACTGCAATATTAGCAAACAAAATAACACTGTTGTGGTTTGAGGAGAACAGATTGTTATTTTCAGGGCCTTTCGGATGAGCGTGAGGAGGGAATCCAGTGAAAAAATAATCAAAATCACAGCTTCGTCCACAAGTATCTGTGGATTCGGACTTGAGCCGCTTAGAAGTTGAGAAACATCCGGTGATAGCAGTTTTGGGTGGTGCCGTTACTTGCAGTTACTACTTATGGCTTCGTTTTTTCAGTTCTAAATGAATCAGTATATTGCTTCAATATTGCCATGTGTTTTTAACTAACATTGCACTTAACAAGTGTGCACGACTAGTCTTTTTGTAATCAAAGTCAGATGCTTCGATTGATTTTGTTCAGTACAACACGTGTCAATATTTAGTTGTGCTGTCGAGCAGGCTCTGTATTGCAGATCTAGGCTGTCTTTGTGCTACATATGGTGCGTAGCGAGCAGCTCCTATCCTGCGGTCGGCTTGGAGGCGAGGAGGTGAGCCCCCGACGCAACTGGCCTGAACGCCACGCCATCCGGCACTCTTTTGTGAGAGAGCAGCAGGTGGGACCACTGGAGAACGAGGAGGGAGGTAGGGAAGAGTTTCGTAAAGTATAAAGATTACAGCTCACGTTCGCCACAGCCTAAACGCCGAACGTACAAAACTCAATCCGTCCCTGTGACGTCATCTCATCCGTCAATTCATCCGTAGTGAGTCAGATATGAAGGTAATACTGGTTATTCGAGTCTAGGCTTATTTCACCAGTACGAAACCGTGCTGAGGGTCCACGGTCTCCATCATTTCGCTGTCCAGAAATGGGTCGGCCAACGCCAGCCTTTCGTACCCAGCCGCGCCGCCCTCTGCGGGTGGAGGTGGCTGCCCAGGATCAAGCGGATAGTCGTATTGCTCCGGGTACAGTGCTTCCCCTGAGGGGGAGTGGGTTGGATCGCAGGCTGAGTAGGTGTAGTTGAGTGGTTCGTGCTGTTGGTGGTGCAGCTGAGCGGAGAAGCTTTGCGGTAGAGGCTGCATCTGAGGGTAATGTCCCAGGTAGGGTTCATACACTAGGGTTTCTGGGTTGGGCTCCATTAGGGGGCCGAGTGGCTGTGTGTGTGCAAATTGAGGTGAGGTCTGGGGGTTCTGCGACTGCTGATGTGCTGGTGCAATCAAACCCTGTGTCTGAGGTGGGGCTCCGGAGTCCTGGTGGCCCATGGTTGCATAAGGGTCCTCCACAATATGCATCTGGTTAAAGTATGCCTGCATTTGGGATTGTTTCTGAAGATATAGGCGTTTTTGTTGCAGCCTGCATATCAAACAGAAGGGGTTTAATAGACGGATCACTGGTTAGACATCAAGAAAGAATGCAGTAAAGTGCAGTACCTGTGTTCCTGCAGCTGCTGCTCCAGACTGCGAGGAGTTTCTTTGCAGAACATCTGGCAACTGCTGGGGCTGTTGGCCATTAGTGTGGCCTTCTGTACAGAGATACACAACATCAAGGATTGTCAAGTATTCTAGCAATCTGTCTTGAGAAATACTGCAGTGAACTTTCGGCCTTTTACCAAAGAGGCAGGAAATGGAAAACATGGAGAATTCGGATTAGATCCCATTCGCTAACTGCTAGGCTCCAACAGCAGAGAAGTATTCAATAATACATTTTTAACATCTTTGCATTTACTTAATACAAAACTCACTGGCCAAAGGTATTGTGTGTGGCCGCTAGCAAGTTTCTATGTGGTTGAAAACATGTTAGAACGTATTTGCTATGGTATTCTAGATGGCTGCTTACATCTTGCTATGTTGTTCATCCAGGTAAGATTGTCTTTGCAGTAGTAGTTTTGGTTGTCTTAAATTACCATTACTAAGCCACTATTATAGATCACAAAGCCTCAGAAATGTGCTTTGTAAGTGTACACACATCTCAGATGGGCTAAAATGAGCATAAGCTGGATGACGTTGGCAAAAATAAAGGTGTGTCACCTGTATTCTGTGAGAGAGGTACTGCGGCTCCAGACTCTGTCTCCTTGACAACAGTGCGGGGTGTGTTCCACCTGAACACAGAGCCATGTCGTGCTGGTGACTTCTTTCCTCCTACACAAACCATACATACACACAGAAAACATGTCAGTGCCTCACTAGGAGGCCACATTGGCGACTGTGCACTCAAATGCATGAATTCATTACTTGGTAATGAAAAGGCTGAATAGCTGTCCGCTGACCCAGAGGGATTCTGGGAAAAACATGTCAGTCTGCTCCAGCATCTGATCATCCTCACAATGCCACATGCCTCTAATGGAGTCATTTTTACTGCTACTATATATTTTTCCCTACTATATTAGCCCAGTAAAATGAACGATTTAGAGCAGATTTTTTTTTTCTTGGACTCAATCTAGACTCTGGCGCCTGCCCCTGAGCCGTATTTCTAAGAGTTATTCCCATAAGTATTTATTCATCAATTCATACTAAATCTCTGTCTTTGGTGAGCTTGCATGGAGCAATGGGCACCAGTCACCAGCCTGTTACTCAACAATGGTCGCATTCAGGAGGCTTACCGGATGGACAGTAAACAACTGACAATTGGCTGCTTCTTCTCCAGTCATTACATAAGCGGGCTGTCTGTGTGTCAGTATGGAGGTTAGAAGGGTAGAAGAGTTCAAGTAAGGGCATTCTGGCACTTTTCAAACAAAGTAACTCGCAGTGCTTCTTGAAGTAATACATTTCACATGTCTTAGAACCCTGGTTCACCTCACCAGGGAATGCTGCAACCATTGCATCAGCATCCCAGCATTAAGGCCCTCTCCCATGACTCTACATGTCAACGTTCAAAAGTTCTACAGAGGATAAAAATAAAAATCGATATTTTTGAGGATTCCATACTATCCTCTTCTTGCAATCTAGGAATGTGTCCACTCTGATGACAAGACATCCAGTGCAAAACGCACTGCTTCAGTAGCCATTGTTCGTTTACGCTCACAACTGTCCGTTGATAGATTACACACTTTATCAAAGACGGCAAGATAATTGGTCGGGAAATGACATGTAGTCTGACATGTTATTTGTCCACGACAACAATAATTTAGGAGTCCAAAATCGTATAAGCTGACACAGTGACTGTGTCGTATCAGACAAAAATATCATGTAGTCTGAACTCTGAACCCGGCATTAGAGATACTACAAAAATGATCAAGTTAGCTCAAATCTGTGCTTACTAGTAGCTCCCCTGGTGCACTGACCTGTAGTGCAGGGTCCAAGAAGTCATGTGGATGTGCCTGAGGGCTCAACAGCCCCAGGGAAGGGGTTTCTCCAGAGCCCATCTGCTCATACACCTTATTTAGCTCCAGGATGCCTTTGGTCCGTGCCAGATTCTGTAGGTGCTGTCTAAAGGCCACCAAGCCTACATGGAGAGAGGAGTAAGATTATGAATAATAGCACTGTTATTTCCAAATGATTTACAGATCATCAGATGGTGTCCCACCCCGTGTCATCATGAATTCTCACACGGGAGTGTCAGAACAGAGGAAGTAACAGTCATTCCCTCAAGCCCACGGCACCTCTGACTGTGGTTCTGCCACATGACCTCTCTTAACGTTGCTAATAAGTCTATTCCATGAGAAGATATGTCCAGGCAGAGCTGCAAATGCTTTATTCATTGCTCAAATGCACGCTTGCTCAAATGCATAAAATGTTGTTTAGTGGCTTTTGACTCTTCTGCTGTTAAACGGAAGAGCGTAGATATGTTGAAAAAAAGGATTCTTAGGTTATTTCAGGGCTTCAAGTGATTAAGGGTAATTATTCAGGCCACAGGATGAGAGAATTCAATAGGACTGAGTTGGCCTAATCTTCAAAGCGTTCTCTGATTCACTCAATGAATCATCTGACGGGGGGTGGTGCATTTAGAGGAGGAAAACAGGGAGTGTGTGTGAAAAGAACAATAAGTGTGAGAGAAAGACAAAGAGGAGCAGAGAAATATTTTTATCTAATGCATGTACTACAGTGGGGTTCAGATGTCTGAGACCACTATGAACATGCAAACTTGTGCACTTTTTAAAAATATTTTCTATTTTTAGTAATTTAATTAAATGTTAAATATTTAAATTATATCATCAGTATACCAAATTTGAGTGTCACATGATCCTTCATAAATCATTGTAATATACTGATTTGATGCTCAAAAAACATTTATTATTATCAATGTTGAAAACTATTGTGCTGCTTAATTTTTGTGGAAACCATGATATATTTCAGGACTCTTTGATGAATAGAAAGAAAAGAAAGAAGAATTTCTGTTGAAAGAACAGCATTTGTTTGAAATATATTTTTTTGTAACAATGTGAAAGTCTTCACAGTCACTTCTGATCAATTTAAAGGGATAGTTCACCCAAAAGTGAAAATTAGCCCATGATTTACTCACCCTCAATCAGCCTAGGTGTATATGACATTCTTCTTCCAGACGAAAACAATCGGAGTTATATTAAAAATGTCCTGGCTAATCCAAGCTTTATAATGGCAGTGAATTGTTGTGTCGTTTTTGAAGTCCATAAAAGTGCATCCCGTCCGTCATTTAACTGCCCACATGGCTTCCGCTGATTTAATAAAGACCTTCTGAAGCGAAGCGATGCATTTGTATAAGAAAAATATCCATATTTAAATCTTTGTAAAGTAAAATATTAAGCTTCCGCCATATCGGAAAAAAAACGTAACTGATCTGCAATGTCGTCAGATGTAGCGTAAGCATTTTGAACTGTATAGGGCACTACACTTTTCTGTGGAAAAATCTGGTGGAAGCTAGATCATCTACTTTATAAAGTTTTAAATATGGATATTTTTCTAACACAAACGCATCGCTTCACTTCAGAAGGTCTTTATTAACCCATCAGAGCTTTGTGGAGCAGTTATATGATGGACAGATGCACTTTTATGGACTTCAAATACGACAACTATTCACTGCCATTATAAAGCTTGGAAGGGCCAGGACATTTTTAATATAACTCTGATTTTATTCATCTGAATGTCATATACACCTAGGATGACTTAAATCAGGTGAGTAAATCATGGGCTAATTTTCACTTTTGGGTGAACTAAACTTTTAAAGTCTGTGTTGAATAAATAAATGTGGCCCGTGCTGGCAAAATGAGTTACAATTAGTTATTATTTTTCTTACGTCCTCCATTTAAAAAAATTCTAAATGATGTATGATTTGTTTGACTGAGATACACTTATTTGAGTCAGCAAAGTACATTTTTAGAAAATGAGTTAAAGTTTTCTGAAGGTTCCAAAACAAAATCACCTATAAACCATACCTTAAAATCCCTGACAATAACACCAAATTTGCCACACACAAAGTCAAAACATAAGTCAAAACAGTCAAAAACACATATCTATAGGAAAATATATATCCATCATTTGTTTCCATGATACCGCAATTGTTTGATTAACATTAATGAAAGAGACCTACTGTAATGAAAGGATCCAATATAATGGTACACATCAGATGTTTTTCCACAACGGTTTACCAAACGTTCACTTAATAACAGATAATATCTGTGTGAATACTCACCAAAACAGATATTTTTAAATGGGTATATGTGGGTATATGTGTATATATGTGTATATCGTGATCGTGTGCTGTCTGAGAGACGTATTTGTGACATGAGTAAGATTTGAAGATTTGAAAATATTCACAAAATTTGAATGCTGCGCTTTACAACGATATCAAACTACTTGTGCTGAAGGGAAGTACCAGTCGTTGAGAAGTGAGCAGAGAAAAATGCTTATTTTTCATGGATAATTAAACAAAAGACAAGATTTAAGAAGGTACACCTCTCAATTAAAGATAATTTTAGATGTTTAATTACTATTTGGAGCATTGGGATCGCTAAAGGGCTTAAATGAACTCACTTTTGGGAAAACCTCAAATTCGAACAAAATGAATTCACATATTTCACTTGTTTTGCCTGTAGCTCGTAATTAGCCCGTGCACATTCCGACTCATATTGCCAGCATGGGTCACATATTAATTTCATTAAAAACTAAATTCTTATTGTCCCCAAACCTTTGTATTTATTCTCTTATTTATTCGGATGTCACAGGACGCTGCTCACCTTGTGTGAGTGAGGTGTCTGACGCCCTGCGGCCCTCACGGAAGCTGATGGGAGAGCGGTTGTGTGTCTCTCTCCTCTGGGTGCTCAGTGCCTGCATGGCAGGGTTAGCGGGCCGAGCGCTGATGAAGGACGGAGTCATGCGTGTGACTGGTGTGTTAGCCAGGACCACCTCGTTAAGAGAGGGCGCATCCTCCAGAAGACTGAGGTCACTGTGCACAGAGCCCATGTCATACTCTGAGTCCACGCTACCCAGAGAGGGGTTATGACCCATGCTGAACAGTTTACCTGGGTAAAGAGAATGAGATGACACTCATTTATAATCGTATAATTTTTTAAATAGTAGATTGTGTTTTCATTGTAAGTTTATCCAAATTACTCTTAATGCAGGGACAATAAAGTGGGGTTACCCCTTAAACCACACTCACCTCCACTGGTCATGATTCCTGGCTGGTTGGTGACCTCAGACAGCGTGTGTCTGCGTTGACCAAAGCGGGCCGTCTGATAGGCATTGAAGACATGGGTATGATCATCCTCAGTGTCCAGCTCCTCCGTCTCGATGCCCTCGTCTATAGACATCTCCATCATGTTGCTGGGGGACGAGGCGCTGGATTTGCGAACGGCCACGGGGGGCAAGGGGTCCAGCATGCAGCCATTGACCTGGTAAACAATGTAAAGATCGCTAAATAAAATGTTTCTTTGTGGCTAACAGTATTTAAAATGATGCTTAAAGAAATTCCTCCTGTCATGTTCTTACATCTAATGCCCTGTACACATTGTACGATTTTGGGCTGTCCCAGAAGAAAGGGTCCTAAACGGTGGTCCTATGTCGTACAGTGGGAGAGGTTCAAAGACTACCGCTGAAGATAGCCTGCGATAATTTTCTGACAGTGTCAGAAATTCAGCATGATCATGTCACAGTGTGTCTGCTACTACGACCTATGTCGACTGACTAACCAATAAAAATGCAATAAAAATGCGACATGGCTAAAACTTAAAACTAATTACCTCAAACTCTATTTGACAAAATTGGCCTCTTTTCCCTTCCCTAGCCATGGCCGTGTCTATATTCTCCTCTTTTGCTTCCTTCTCTTTAAGGAGGTGCAATTAATCTTGCTCTATTTGTTTACCACTAGTGCATGCTGATGATGTTTTATTCTTCTATACCAACTTGCGTGATTCAATAGGTGTCATCATCATACAGGCTACATGTCGTACCCAAGTTTATTAGATCTATATTGTACAGTGTGATTTCTAATGATCTTATAGGATTGCTGAGATTGCACAGTCTGTAGCAGGTATTGAGGAAAGGTAATTTTTTTAATGAAAAAGTGAGACAAAAGTCACAATTTCTTTATTACTCTGAAGTGGAAGTGTAGTATATGCCACACTAATCTGACTTGAGCTGAATAATGACACTATTATCTTGCTGCTATACAGCAGATTTTGAATCTTGTAATCAATTAAGTTTGCATAATTAATAAACTGTGAAACCATTTGTTATTGTATAAAGCGATATTAAAAAATGGCGACTTGAATAGTTTATATGCAGTTTATATATGTTCTTTAAAAATGTTTGGTGATGACAACATTTCAGGATGTTTTTTTTATTATTTTTTTACTTTGCATGAACTCTCACTTACAGTAGTGTTGTAGATAAGACATTTCACCCACATGCCTCTTCAGCTCTGCATTTCCCAAGAACAAGCTCTAATCTCCCATCAGCCCTAACAAGTCACCCAGAGTCCTGAGGCACATTTCCACTCAGTCAGCACCATACACATGTACTTTTACGTGCTTTACAATGACAGACAGAACTTCATGAACACATTCCCTGATGATTGGGGACTGAGTGAGAGTAAACAAAAGCTCTGCAGTCTCTCCCTTTTTTGCCTCTTTTTATTGCTCCCTCTCTTTCACTCCTGCATGTCGTTCAAACGAATGAGTGAGCTGAGGAGGAGGGGGTGGAAGTCTGGAATGCAGGGACAGGAAGTGTGTTTTGGCTGAGATGGTCGTCAGAGCCTCATGCAGACAGAGTACACTAGGAGAGACATGCCATCAAACACACACACACACACACACACACACTCAACCAACATGGATCATCTGGATGAGTTGCGTTTCCTGCAGCATGCTGGGCCAGGAATGCTGTTATCCCAACACGCGGTTAAAGAACAGCCACAGATCCTCTTTTTATTCTTCCTTTTTTGCATTTCAGCTCATCTTCGCGCCCGGCCCCTCTGTTATTCACACACAAACAGTGTAATCATATGGACTCTGAACAAATTATGTAATCCCAGCCATCCCCTCCCCACCAGTGGCTGTATTGTACTCTGAGATCAAGCTTCAGATTTGACGATCTCATACTGGAGAGAGTGTCAAAATTCCCCCTCTGATCTTAAAGGGACGTGTGTCATTTTTTCAGTGCTAAAATATTGGATTTTATTTCATCCTAATATGCAGAGACAACTATAAATAAGCCACTTGTAGGTTGATTCCCCCCAAAAATGGGGAACCATTGCTGTTTGACCATCTCAAATAGTCTGACAACAGCAACACTGGCTTAACCAATGGCGTAAGTTTTGCCGGGGTCTATCTGTTTGTTCAGCCAATGGCACACAGAAACATGTTTAAGGAAACCTGTGTGGAAACAGACATTATTTTGTGTAATCTTTCAACAAAATGCTGAAAACGACTGATGTCGCAAAATTCTCCTTTCCACCCTCCAATCTTATGGAGTAATATAGATTTACAACCTGATCAATTCATGATATAAAAAAAATGATGGGGTTACAGGGTTATTATCATTAATTAAAACTTTAACCATAAAAAAATGTTTTTGCAAAAATGTTAACTGCAATAAAATAAAATTTAAAAACTAAAATTTCAAAGGCAACAATCCTCATTTTTCTAGTTTAACTTGAAGTAATAAAATAACTTAAAACAAAATAAATAACAACTAATAAATAAAATTAATAAAAAATAAAAACAAAAACAGTTAAAAGTTTAAATTAAAATTAGTTGAACTATATATTCAAGAAACAATGTATACAATTCCTCTATCTGTATACAAAAATGTGACACTTAACGGTAGAAAAATGTACAATAAGAGGAATTTTGTACATTGTTTATCAAACACAATGTTCAAGAGAGGAATTAGCTGATGTAATGCTCAGTATGAAAGCCATGAACACTCAATAACTCCACATTTCCGAAGATGGTAAAATATCAGAACACACAATTCCAGACAGTCTTGGTGTATGAGCGTGAAAGAGAGAGAGAAGAAAGAGTGGAACGTCTAAGCCGGAGCGAATGGACAGCTGTCACGTCCAGTGTGTGTCACTGCCAGAGACGTCTACAGTCTGACCCGCTTATGTGAGCCAAACAGCTGTGTACGGCCTCAAGGGGAAACACTCACAGTGTGTCTCACCTCACCATCACAGATACATAAAAGACAAAAATGACTATGGCTACTAAAAACCATCAAAATAAACAGTTTCACACTTATCGACACAAAAGGCAATACAAATATGTGAGTGAAAGAAGAATCTTTGAGAGAGCAGATTACTCTTCCTCAAAGAGACAGGAAAGAGACAGACAGTTAAAAATGAAGACAGCTTAACTAGGACTCTAGTGAGTGAAGTAGATAGAGTGGCAGAGCTGGCCGGCTCCTGTGCTGTTATTCCTGTTCTGTATGCCAAGCTGGCAGCCGATCTGGCCGTCTGTCAGGATGGTACTGAACAAAAGGCTCCTCGGGGAGCGGGTGTGATGAGGAGGCCTGAGCAAACAGCCAGGCCCACTGCCTGACCTTGGAAGGACTAACGCTGCTTAACAGTAATGTAGGGAGGGAGTGTAAGAGCACTCAGTGTGGAGCAGTCAGATTCAACTCCGTGACAACAGCTGTGTGTATCAGTGTTTCAACAACCCTGCGCATCAATGTAGAAAGAACGTCTGGAGATTTCTTAAAATGCATATAGTAGACATCTTAAATGCTGCGCTTCAGTGAAAACTCTAAATTAAAAATCAACACCTAAATAAGCAAGAGAGAGAAACACAAGCTTCCTTCCCCTATAATTGGACATCAAATCCATTTTCTCACTCACTTTGGGAGTCCCAACCTCCTCCTCCATGAGGCTGTGCTCAGTAGCACAGGTGGACTGTGGGAATGTGAAGGAGTCCGCAGAGGCTTGAGGCATAGCTGGGGATCGCAGGAGACGCATGTTCTGAGGCAGGAGGCTCACCTGAGGAGCAGCGCCGCTCGCCTGCAGTGCAGAGAAAAAGATCCGGAAACAGTCAACAGCTTGGCCAACATCGTACTTACACTCAGGGCTTGACATAAACACCCGCCAAATGCGGGTGGATTTCAGCAGTGGTGTGTAAGGCAGTCACTCCTACTAGCCACTTTGGGGGGGTTGAATTTTATATATAATATATACATTTTTCAACTGTAGTCTTTTACAAAGGCATCTGAAATAATAAACTAAGTGCAATGTAGTATCAAAAATATAGCTTTTATATAAATACTGAAATAGAAAGTGCTTCCAATACAAATTTTCCACAGAATAGATAAATCTCGATATTCAAACTCGCTTCCCCTCACTCACTTGTTTCATTTGCTACGGATGAATATTGTTGGTGTAACAGGCCTTGAATTTCAGCATGGGATTACATGTATTGCGTATAATTTTACTCATTCCCACAGATTTTGGGCTCACATCCAAAGTGCAAAAGAGAATGCCTGTTTAACAGTGTGTGTCAGGTCTTAAAGTGACAGCAGCCAAATATACCTGCTGCCAAATTATGAGATAATATTAAAAATATCAATATGACAGTTTTTCACCATGGTACCAGTGAAAATGTCGAGTGGCTAGTAACTGGAAAAAACCCACTGGCGACAGTGTCTGGAGAGCAAAAGTGTTACACTACTGTTAACATTTTAATTTCCAGAGGCGATTTGAAGGGTTTTACCTTGACGACAGTCTGCTCTGCAATCGTACTGGGACGTCTCTGGCGGGCGTCGAGTCGGGGCTCAACTGGGAAACTGCAGCGGTGGGCCTTTAGCCTCTCAACCAGCAAGTAGTAGATAGCAGCAAAATGATTGTAACTCTTATTCTGAAGAGACTGCAGAACAAATGGAGAAATTATCAAAAAAGGGCCCATTAGTCAAGCTTGTATGCACTTTAATGCAATTTCATTTCTTAAAATTAGTGTAATTTCTCACCTCTACGGTCTTGTGCTGGTCGATGCCCAGGCTGTGCATCAACCTGAGCACCTGTTCACTGTATTCTCCCACACCAGCCTCCCCCTCTGCAGTCTGCTGGTATAACATCGGCCGCTGCACAGGCACCTCCATCACCATCCACTTGTGCTCCTTTATTTGTCCTATAGACAGGCGCTTAGAGGGGTCTAACACCAACATCCGCCTGATCAGATGCTCACAGTCTGCACATAAGAAAGGAAAAAAAAAGAAAAAGACAAGAGTGTCATTTGTTTTAGAACATACACCAGTTTGGGGTCAGTAAGATTTAAAAAAAGAAATGAATACTATATTAAGGAAGAACACATTTGAATGATCAATGACAGTAAAGACATGATGGTCTTGTTGATTCTTGGCATGATTGATGCTGTTCTTTTGAACTTTCGTTCATCAAAGAATCATAAAACATATTAAGCAAAAATCATTTCAAAATCATTTAAAAGAATCTTACTGAAGAGTGGTGTATGTTGGAGGGGGGGGGGGAAGTCTCAGTGGAAGAACTGTTTATTCTGATAACAGTTATGAGTAAATTATTATTGTTATTAGTCAAGTATTATCATAATTGTGGGAGCAGTAAGAAAGTTCTGTGCTTGTCTCAGCAGTGAGAACAGCAGATCTGTACAATTTCAACATGAAAAGGTCACACAGTGTGTTTGCTTCACAGTAAACACTGCTGCATCTGAGACATACATCCAAGCAATGGTGACAGCCTGTACCATCCACTACTTAGGACAAGATTTGCGGAACAGCCTGTCTACAATCCAAGTCGAAAAATGCCTAACAAATGCTGCACTGTGGGCCCATCACAAACCTTAATCAAATTATTTCATCTAAAATTGCACAAGGTCTTTTGTCTGTTTCTGTGCCCTTGACTATTGACCATGTCTGACTCATCTGGGCTGAATGAAACTGACGTCACAGGGCTGGCGGTGATGCGGGCGTGCTCAATGCTCCTGCTGCTCAGTACTGACCATTTTTTTTCATCCTGTTAATCTGTCGCATTTATGGTAACTGGAGAGCCTGCGAGACACTAGAGCAAACAGAAGGAGTCGCTCAGCCACAGTAACACTCCTTGTGCTAGAACACAGTAGGATGCCCTCCTGCTGGAAACATCCTCCTCCTGCATGCTCCCTCACTTTTTTATTACCATATTCGTGTAGAAATCATATGCATTACACAACTGTGAAGAAGAGTTTGCCAACCCTCTGGAAATACTTAGATTTTAGGATGAATGGTTATTCAGATGCAAACTGATCTGAAATTTGACACCATCTTTACTGACCATACAATTTAAACTAGATTTTTTAAACTAATATTAATAGATTTTTAGTCGCTGCTTGCTTAAAGAAAAAACTAAAGACAAATAAATTATACAAAAACTAAAGACTAATCATGTGCAATCAAAACTCTTCAATTGATTCAGAATGCTGCAGCACGTCTTGTATTCAATGAGCCCAAAAGGGCCCATGTCACACCTCTCTTCATCTCTCTGCACTGGCTGCCACTCGCATCAAGTTCAAGGCCTTGACACTCGCTTATGGATCCACCACAGGCTCGGCACCAGCATATTTCGACTCGCTCCTACGAGTCTACACCCCTACCAGAAGCCTTCGCTCAGGTAAGGAGTGTAGGCTTATGGTACCATCACAGAGAGGCATGAAATCCCTCTCCAGAACTTTTTCATTCACCGTTCCTGGCTGGTGGAACAATCTTCCTACCTCCATCCGGATGGCAGAATCACTGTCATCATTCAAAAGACAGCTAAAAACTCATCTCTTCCGTGAACACTTATCATAAAAAAAATAAATAAATAAATAAAAAAAAACTAGCTTAAGCTTATTCTATGTAATATCCAAAACTTGGTATTTAATGCACTTTTTGCGTTTTGCGCCTATTCATGACCGATCGCTTCCTGTACTCCTATGTTGTAAGTCGCTTTGGATAAAAGCGTCTGCTAAATGCCTAAATGTAAATGTAATATAAATGTAAACAGCAAGATTTCAGAAACTAAACAATAGCTTTGGAAGAAATGCTATTAGAGATAGCATTATTTATGTATGTAACCAAACTGAATGTAGGTAACCAAACTGTTTCAGTTCACATTGACTTCAATTGTATGAATAAGAAGAGGCCTACAATGGAAGTCAATGGGAACTAAAACTGTTAGGTTACCTACATTCTTCAAAATATCTTCTTCTGTGTTCTGCAGAAAAAAAGAAATGCATACAGGTTTGGAATCATATTTGGGTGAATTAAAGCCTAAGCCGCATTTGGACGGTAATTGTTTCTAATGTGGATGTCTGTCAAAATAAGAGTTTACCAGACAACGATGTAAAAACGGAAAATGTTTTTCTTCTGTGTTTTTTGCATACAGACGACAACTTTGTCAAAAAGATTCCTGTTCACACAGATCCGTGAAAACGACTAAAACCACTGTATTATGCATGCCAGGCCAGTAGTTGGTGATGTCACTTTGTAAAAAAAACACTAAGTTGCCTATAGACTGAACACATTATAGAGACAGAGTGGCACGCGTCATAATCTGAAAGCCATGCCCACTGGGAAACAAACCAACCGTCTCCATAGACTTTCTATTGCGTGAAGTGACTTCTTTGTCATTTCTGACTTATAACAAAGAAAACGAACAATGTCTAAAAGCTGATATGTGACAAGGACAAAAACCCAGAAGTTTTTATAAGCTGTTGACCCAAAAAACAAGCGTTTAAAGACATAAAAGTGGATACATGCAATAGAGACGGAACACAACGTTATATTACAATGAGAACTACACCCACTGGAGGGTAACGTGATCAGTGACAGGAAATATAATATATAAAAATGACATTTGGATATTTGACAAAATGTTTACTGCACACGTAAGCATACTGAGTGTCAGGATCCCAAAATGTACCCATTCTTCCTGCTAAAGCTTCACATCTTTTTGCCTGAATCCACTTTTGTCTTCTTAAACGCTCGTTTTTTTGGGTCGACACATTATAAAAACTTAGTTATGTGTTTTTTTAGCTTGTTTGCTGTACACATTGTCACATTTCAGCTTTTAGACATGTTTTTTGCAACAAGTCCGAAATGACAGTGGAGCGTGTTGTGGGCGTGGCCTAAATATGCATGTTCATGATGTCACCATTTTCACAAATTTCCGTTTTTGTATTTTTACATGGAAATAATAACGGTATCATTTTCAAAAACTTGCACTTTGAATTTTCAAAAGGTTTGCACTTTCCGGACTCCAAAAACGCTGTTGTTGACGCGCTGAGGAATGGAAATACATAATGTCGAAAGGCAGAACTGAATGCAATGATTGGACGAAACATGTTTTTGTCCCGAGTTGTCCATAGAAAATATATGTATATTTCTTAATATTTAATCCACTTCTATTATTAATTGCTATCAGGATGTGAAGTGACTTTCATCCAGTATAACAAAAAGTATTCCTGAATAACATTGCCTACCCTAACTTTAACTACTGACACTTGCCAACACCGGATGTAAGCGTCGCATCAAAAGCAAATAGAACAAGGGGATGAACAAATGAAAGAGTAAACAAAAGTATAGAAGCGTGACGGCTTTATGCGGATAATGCTTTTAAAACCCTTACACAGGTGCAATTGCAAATGCCGTTGTTAGTGTTTCCTATGCAGTAAGAAATGTTGCTTAGATAAGTTTGTTTTTTATATTTTATTTTGAATTAACAACTTTTTATGGTTCTAATTACTATTTACCTGGAGTAAATTAAAAAGATGTCTCAAAGTTAAGGCTAGATAAAATATATTACAATAACAAGGAAGAATAAAATATTAAAAATAATAATTTTATTAATAATAATTTTAATGTACTTGTAATAGAAATTCTAAAATCATTTCTGGTGACACCTCACTAAACAAATTCTCGTAATTTATAGTACAATTATCTTTTCTCATTCATCTTCTCATTCATACTTTTATTTCACCTCAAAGTATTAAAGGGCAGAGAACTTGTCCTACATGTTCTATAAGATAATGCCATTATTGTGCAAGTTCCTGAATGTTCCATCTCGTCTTGAGCCCTCATTGAAGCTACCAGGATAATTCTGGGAAAGTACTTTTCCTTCACTGAGAAATAAGCCAAATTTCCCTGTATAACACACCAGGCTCTCATAATCTTTCCCAACGGTGCGTGTGCTGTATTCACCAGTTAGTGTAGTGTGTAGTGTGAGCAAGCACTCTTGGCTGCGAGCAATCTGAGGTGGGGTGAATACTCCATAAGGGGTGAAATCCTGTGTGATGAGAACATTTGAAAAGGAAATGTAAAGGAAAAGCACAAACTGTTCTTCTCATTTGGGGAGTAATGCTCAGTTTCACTCTGGGACCAGCAAGGACAAGAGTTTTGGGCTACCATTCTCAACGTGGCTTAATTGTTTAAATGTCTTAAATAAAAGTCAACTGACCTCTACTACTGGCCCCCTCCCCCCCAAACCAGGGGCCATTCTGGCAGGACCGATAGGTTAACATGTGTTTGCTTTTCCTCGGGTTACTTGATCCGTGCTTAATCACAGTGAGCAAAGCTTGTGTAAAATGAACAAATGTGACATTCTGACTCTTACGTCAAGAGCGGACCACAGCCCTCCGAGTCTGGCATGAACTGGCTGACTGCCATCAGGATAATCTGAATTGTCTTGATTCTCACCCTTGCCCTCTCACTTTATCTCTCTCTTGCCCTTCTTTCTCTCTCTCAATCACAATCCTGCCCTTTACAGCTTGCGTTATTCTGCCTAAAAAAATGAGTGGAGTGAATATGGAATGCTGTTATTTTACTCTGCATAGGTCACTTACTTTAAAGTGGGTGGGTTAAAACGATTGTGGAACCAGTGATGAAAATATAAAATTATAAAAGGTATACATGATAATCATTACCATATTTGTTATTAGTGACATTAAAGACTTTTTTTTTTTATTATGATTTACTAATTTACCCAATTTTTACATTAGATTTTTACACTTCCATCAAAAGTGGGAGCAAAGACATTTATAATGATAGAAAATAAATGCTATTCTTTCCAACTTTATATTCATCAAAGAACTAAAAATGTATCACAAATATATCAGAATTTCTGAAAAAATGTATCACGGTTTCCACAAAAATTAAGCAGCACAACGATTTCCAACATTGATATTAATCAGAAATGTTTCTTGAGCAGCAAATCAGCATATTAGAATGATTTCATCATGTGACACATTAAAATATATTAAAGCAGAAAACAATTATTTTTAATTGTAATATTATTTCACAATAACTGCAAATAAATGCAGTCTTGGTGAGCATAAGAGACTTATTTCAAAACATTAATAAATCTTGGCCAACCCAACCTTTGGTGTTGTCTAACATTCACTTACATTTGATCTTTAAAAAACACAAAAAATTGAAAATCTCAAAATAAATATATACACATTATGGTGTGGTGCCGTAATTTCACTTGTAGCATTTAAAATGTATTGTATATATTTGTACAAAAACAGCTATTAATTGTCTTATCAATAGAATGAAAATAATGAATCAGCTTATTGGTATCGACCAGAATTGTAATATCAGAGCATCCCTAACAGTCAATCTCACTTATACAGGTTATTCTCAAAAAATTAGCATATTGTGATAAAAGTTCAATATTTTCCATTATGTAATGATAAAATTTAACTTTCATATATTTTAGATTCATTGCACACCAACTGAAATATTTCAGGTCTTTTATTGTTTTAATACTGATGATTTTGGCATACAGCTCATGAAAACACAAAATTATCTAAAAAAATTAGCATATCATGAAAAGGTTCTCTAAACGAGCTATTAACCTAATCATCTGAATCAACTAATTAACTCTAAACACCTGCAAAAGATTCCTGAGGCTTTTTAAAACTCCCAGCCTGGTTCATTACTCAAAACCGCAATCATGGGTAAGACTGCCGACCTGACTGCTGTCCAGAAGGCCATCATTGACACCCTCAAGCGAGAGGGTAAGACACAAAAAGAAATTTCTCAACGAATAGGCTGTTCCCAGAGTGCTGTATCAAGGCACCTCAGTGGGAAGTCTGTGGGAAGGAAAAGTGTGGCAAAAACACTGCACAACGGGAAGAGGTGACCGGACCCTGAGGAAGATTGAGGAGAAGGACCAATTCCAGACCTTGGGGACCTGCGGAAGCAGTGGACTGAGTCTGGAGTAGAAACATCCAGAGCCACCGTGCACAGGCGTGTGCAGGAAATGGGCTACAGGTGCCGCATTCCCCAGGTCAAGCCACTTTTGAACCAGAAACAGCGGCAGAAGCGCCTGACCTGGGCTACAGAGAAGCAGCACTGGACTGTCGCTCAAATTTTGCATGTCATTCGAAATCAAGGTGCCAGAGTCTGTAGGAAGACTGGGGAGAAGGAAATGCCAAAATGCCTGAAGTCCAGTGTCAAGTACCCACAGTCAGTGATGGTCTGGGGTGCCATGTCAGCTGCTGGTGTTGGTCCACTGTGTTTTATCAAGGGCAGGGTCAATGCAGCTATCAGGAGATTTTGGAGCACTTCATGCTTCCATCTGCTGAAAAGCTTTATGGAGATTTTGTTTTTCAGCACGACCTGGCACCTGCTCACAGTGCCAAAACCACTGGTAAATGGTTTACTGACCATGGTATTACTGTGCTCAATTGGCCTGCCAACTCTCCTGACCTAAACCCCGTAAGAATCTGTGGAATATTGTGAAGAGAAAGTTGAGAGACGCAAGACCCAACACTCTGGATGAGCTTAAGGCCGCTATCGCATCCTGGGCCTCCATAACACCTCAGCAGTGCCACAGGCTGATTGCCTCCATGCCACGCCGCATTGAAGCAGTCATTTCTGAGCTGTATGCCAAAATCATCAGTATTAAAACAATAAAAGACCTGAAATATTTCAGTTGGTGTGCAATGAATCTAAAATGTATGAAAGTTAATTTTTTTATCATTACATTATGGAAAATAATGAACTTTTATCACAATATGCTAATTTTTTTAGAAGGACCTGTAGACTAGTCGGTTACTGGACTAGTCTGACTAGTTTACTAGGGGACCGTCATGACTAATTTCAAAGGGATATGTTCCACTGCTTAATGTCTCAGGGAAGTTAGAGCCGTTCCTCTTTATACAGCCCAGACACACACAAACTGTAGCCAAGCATTTATGGAATGTTTTAATTGACCAGACTTGAATTTCATGAAAAAACAGTAACTGCCAGAAATCCTCTCCTGGTGGCGGCTTTGTGCACTACGAGAGCACCTCACCTTCTGTCATGAAGTAAGGGATTCGGAAACGGCCCTCCAGAACACGCTGCCGCAGGATGGGGAGAGAGGGGCCATCAAAGGGCAGGGCACCACACACCAGCACGTACAGAACCACCCCCATACTCTGCAGGAACACACACACAGTGTCAGCTCAATGGTATATATAAAAAAAAGATAATAATGTGCAAATGTACAGGTGCAAACACTTAAAGGGATAGATCACCCTAAAAGAAAATTGTCATCACTTACTTCCCCTCATGTTGTTCCAAACCTGTATGACTTTCTTGTTTGTGGAACACAAAGTGAGATGTTTAACAGAAAGATTATGCTGCTCTCTTCTATTCGTGAAAATCTAGCCTAATAAAAAGTCATAAGGGTTTGGAAACGACTTAAGGGTGAGCAAATTACTTAAAAGTTTTGGTTGAACTCTTCCTTTAATGGCAGTAAAAAGCGAGTGAGAGAGCTTTCACATGATCTGATCTCTATCTCACATGGACCACAGGGTGTTTGGTTTACGCTTTGACGTCAGTCGAGTTCTCAAAGGTTGAATAGGTGCTAACACAAACAACTGTCAGCTGACTCGCTAATCATTTACTGTAAAACACACTGCGATGTGAACATGCACGGATACACTGGCTACTCAGATCAGTGCAGAGTGGCATTACCCAGATGTCTAGCTGGGGTCCCTCATACTGCTGTCCCTCAAACACCTCCGGGGCTGCATATGGAGGACTCCCGCACCATGTGGCCAGGGGCTTTCCAGACTGGAAGAAGTTTCCAAAGCCAAAATCTGAAAAAAAAGAGATAATATGAATTAAGAATGAAACTGACAGGCTTGGTTTATTGGCATAGATTGCATTTCAGCTTTAGGGGACAACAAACAAGAGGGTTTCATTACAATATTGATTGTACTATCAAGGTTCCCACACGAAGTGACCGTGAACTTTCCCAGTTAATCATGACTGCTGTGTTTAAAAATATTTAATAGAGACTAAAACCAGATTTTTTTTGTGTGTGAAGTATTACAAAATATTGAAATATCATTTCCTATTTTAATATATTTTAAAGTGCACATTATTCCTGTGACTCCAGTATTCAGTGTCAAATAAATAAAAAGTAAAACAAGCATTTATTTGAAAAATAAATGTAATATTATAAATAGCTTTATTCTGCAAGGATGCATTACATTTATCAAAAGTAAAAGTATTTATTTTATTCTTTCAGAAAAAAATTACTGAGCCCAAACATTTAAATGGCAGTTAATTACATTCCCATGACCTTTCCAGGCTTTTTAAATTCCAGATGCTTATTAAATAAAAATAAATTTATTCATAAAAAATATAGTTCCAAATAAAGTTACATGACTGGTAAAACATATTAAAGGCTGTTAAATGTTCTCATTTTACCCACTTTTGGCAAATGTGAATGTGGCAACTGTGAACTGTGGCAAAAATGAAAAATGGACCCTTTAAGTGTGTGAATTATTTGTCATCAATTGTCAAGCTGAAAAATATAATATCCTTCCAACTGCATACCGTAATTTCTGTGCAAAATCAGTTTACTGATGAACCAGAGGTGTAATTGCCTTAAATTACCCATGCCTCTGACAATACAGACATTGCAAAAACATCCTTCTCCAATATCCTAAGCCAAAAAACACATTTCCTCCACACATCCTCAAAGCTCACAGAATTATGCTTTTGCAGCTCACTTCTTTCTACTTTGAGGACTAAGATTAGTGTTGTACTCACTGAGAGGGCAATACAAAAACTACACACAAACAAACGTTGCTGTTACGAGTGTAATTTGCCTGCAGTAAAGTCAGTTTTCCATAGAGATCTTTTTTTCTTTTACAATCTTTCAGATCCCATGAAATCAAAAATAGCGTTTTGTGACTTAGCCCATGCATGCTATCTATGAGATCATCTAGATTTGGAAAATTAGATATAAGCATTTAAAATTTACAGCCTTCCTCTTTTGAGAAACAGAGAACAAATATTGATGACTCATCCAGCCCAACAAAGATTTGTACAATCAAATGCCATCTAGAATGAAAATATCAGTTTCTCTTATACTGCCTGCAACCAAATAGAAAATAGCGGATCATGTTCATAGCTGTGATGTAACTAATACACATTAGTTTATAAAAGGGACAAGCCCTTTAAAAATTTCCTCTGATCTTCCTGTTTCAATAGGAAATACATCAACACAGGAAAAAATCTTAAACTATTTCATGGGGTCTTGATGAAATTAATACAAAAATTATTCTGTGACTTGATTTATACATTTGCCTAACAAGCACACATTCACACATTGTGTGAATGACCAGAAAAGATCAGAATACATTACATAAGGTCACTTAAAGTTTCTAAGCGACCAAGTTGGCATTATACCACATTATGTTTACCGGCAAATTTGTATAACATGGTATGCTGACAACATTCAATAACGCAACAGAAGGATGCTAAGCCAACACACAGGCTGAGCAGCATCTGTAACGGGGCTTAGTGGATCATGCCAAGCAAACCCTGAAGATGGAACCCGTCATCACCACCTCACTCTGGCTTTAATGGGCTGGAAAAGCTTTATAAAGTGCTATGATATTAGATACAATGGCCACCACTGCCAGAAATCGAAGACAGTTGTGTAAGATGGCCAAATATGGCATCAAATATGGCTCTCAGACAAATCTGATCCTCCTCGTGTATAACGGTTAAACTTCCATTAAAAGTATAGGTCACAAGCCTGTATTTGTTCACAACAGTGTGCAATTGCAAAAAGCACAAACCCGAGTAAGTTGTTAAATTTACACTATAATTCATTTATGTAAGTGTAAGTTATTGTCATATGTTATTACCATTTTCTAAACTATAGTGGATAAACTGTGATCATGTGAGAAAATGTTGAAGGTGTCTGAATAAATTTTGGTTTGACTGTATAACAAATATAACTTAAAACAGGAAAAAAATATATACTTATAGACTTATATACTTAAAAATATAGACTGTCAAATCATCTGATTTTATTTTAACTCCAGTGTGTATTGAGAGTTTTTCTAGAATCTGAGCTCCAGGGACCTCATAAAATGAAAACGTGAACCTTAAGCAAAGATAAAAAGCAGCCGTGGTTACATTACATTGTGACTGTGATGTAAGAAGCCAGTATGATGAGTCCATATCAGTTGAGCTGACCCACTTCATGAGTTGAATGCTGAGCAGGAGGAATTGACGTCAATGCTCTAGGCAGTCCAGCGGCAGACATTGCAGGAGTGAGTCTCAACATTCAATACAGAAATCACTCAATCTCATCCGGCCCCAGCGCTTAACTCCTGCAGCTTGGAAAACAGCGGCTAGTGCCGTACTTACAGGCAGGCAGAGCTGATCTGTTTGTTACTTTAAATAAAAGCTTTTATTGAGGTCAATAGCTTAGGCTCTCATAATTTTGTAACGCAGTGGACATGCGTAACACACTGTGCATTGGATCTTTGCTGAAAGGTTGGTTGTATAAAGATCTCTGGGGATCCTATTTTTTACACGGTTTCCCAATCATTGCCCAACCCCAGGAAGTCTCCTACTCCCACAGGTTTGCTCATTCAACATGAATTAATGGAAAAACAGATGTAAACTCTTTTCTTGCATCATGCTTGGACATTTAATCAATTGTCAAATAATATCAAAGCAAAATCACTGTGAAATGAGAGATATATTGCTCTGTATATCTATGGGAAAGGGTTTTCCTGTTAATAGATTATTAGAGTTTTCTGCATCCTCAAAACCTCTTTTTTTATTCAGACACAGGCACATAAATGTTTGAAGTGGAACATAAAAGGCTGATGACCTTTCTTTGGGTGACCCAGCTCCAGCCATCTTCTGAGCAGCTGACTGTGCATCAGTGTGAGGGCTAAAGGAAAAAGGACCTTTAACAAAGCCTTGTGGGACACCCCACTGTGACTGGCCACTGCATTACTTGCTGTGCAAAACATCACAATCTACCATCATGACAGCGGAGTTTGGGCAGAGAGCAGGTTGAGGTGTCAGTGTTTGAATATGTGTGCACGTGTGTGTGGGAATCTCTCCTTTCACTAAGAGCCTTGTATGGCTGTGATCCTCAGCTCACTTTATAGTCAGTAGCCTCTTGATTGCAAAAAAAATAAAATAAAATAGCAAATGAACCTTGGTCTGCATATATGGCTCAGCACAGAATGCACCTGTGTCCTCTTGACGCAAGTCATGGCTTTGCCAACTGAGCAGTACCTGAGTCATCAACCTGAGCAGTTCAGCTTTGATGATATAAACTGTCCATCACACCCTGTAATTAACTATGACTATTACCTCACAAAAATGTAAGTGAAAACTTTTAAAGTACCAAACAAGTACCAAACCATTTTGACTACAAATTTCGGCTCGGTTTTGTGGTGCTACAAACTTTAATAAATGTTTTACAGTCTCTTTAGTTCAGTGTTACACACACAAACACACCAAAAAAAACAAAATACTTTTGTGCTTTTTATTTGTGCATTTACCCAGTTGCACGAATAAAAAGAATCAATAAGATAAACCAAACTAAATCAAATATTGTATTAGAGCATTTATTATATGATATAAAAAGTATACAATATATAATAAAATATAATTCATTATAGCCATAAAAAACAAATTAGGTAAATCATATATTGTTTTACAGTCAAACCAAAAATTATTCAGACACCAGATATATTTTTTTTACTAGCAGGTGCAGGACACTATAGTTAATTTATCTAAGTGATGATAGCAAAATAAAGCAAAGATATATTATAGCCAACAATTATTCATAGAGTAGACTACCAGTAAGATTTATAAAAATTTGGGACCAAAATTATTCAGACACTTTGGCCTGACCATGTTTTTAAGTATTTTTTCTTTGATTGCGAATGCAACCTTTTACACCACAGACTGAACTAAATGAAGCATTGCTTGGTAATTGGTTGACCTATCTAGACTGGGTAAACCCAGCCTAATCTGCCGGCGATTTGATTTCGCCCTGCAGCTCAGGCTGGAAACCTGTACATACTTTTCTCCTGCTTCTGTTACACATTTGCGGGGACCAATCACAGACTGGCTTATCCACCTGGTGCGCTATTGGCAGGTTTAGCATGATGATCGATGCCCGTTGATCACGCCACTTGTGGCCTGATTGGTTGAAGGACAATCCAATTGCATAAAGAGTCATTTGAAATATGCCTGTTGATCACACCTCTTGTGCAGTAGAAAATACATAGCAGACTGCCCAGACCATTGTTCAATCTTAAAAGACTGAGCTTGGTCTGGTGATAGCCAGACAAGGTATTATCTAATTGTGTACTTAAATTTAACAGCTGATTGGTTAACTGTGATACATTACATATCTTTCAAACAAAGCTATCTGACATTATCAAGATGAATTTGTTCTGACAGTTTAACTCTGAGTTATTGTTAAATATTATTACCATTTTCTAAATTATAGCGAATAAACTGTAATCATGTGAGAAAATGTTGAAGGTGTCTAAAATAAAGTTAGGTTTGACTGTATATTATATTATTATTCATATATTATATACACACAAAATATATAAATAATAATATAATGTAGATTAAAGCAGTTTTTTTTTTTTTGTAATATTCCAAAGCCAAAATTTTGGATAGTGTAACTATGAAGGCCTTTACCAGCAATCTTGATGTTCATGTGTCCGTCTAGCAGCAGGTTCTCCGCCTTCAAGTCCCGGTGAACAATGTTACGATTGTGGCAGTACTCAACAGCAGACAGAATTTGCCAGAACTTGCGTCGTGCCTCTGATTCACTCAGTCGTCCATGCTTGGCTAGGTAGTCTAAATAAAAAGGAAGTGGGGTTAACTACCCATCACAAAATACACAATATATTAAATATTCTGCATGGGTACTGTAGTATAATATGGGTCATAATAAAATGTGACTGGGCAAAAAAAAAAAAGCAATAATTTGAAAACCATGACCACACGTTGTACCGGGAAAGGCTCCGGTGGTGTGGTGTGGCTAGTGGCAGAAATTGATGAGCCACAATAAGGAGGCTCTGTGGTGTGTGAGTAGGGTAAACATCCCCCCGGATGGTGTAATCATGTGGTCACCACACCCTAGAGTGCTGGGTCAGCCCCTGGCTCTCGGCCCATGGCCAAACCTACAGTCCTCACACATTCCATTCCATACTCGCCCAGGGATTATACTGAGGTTGGTTGGCAGAGCGACTGTGTGTACATGGCAACATGTTTAAGGCGTCATTCTCTGCATAAGTTGTTTTTCTAATAGCAGGAGGGGAAAAAAATCAATTTTCAAAAACAGACAGTCATTTGTGAATGCAGAATTACCTTGCATAACCTAGCTTAAAGAGCAGAGAAGAAAAACATGGGTTACTAAAAAAAGCCACATTGTGTCCAGTCCACATGCCATTTAAATAGACAAACTGCATACATTTACTGTGTGATACATATATTTAAAAGAAAGCATTGTGTGCAAAGAATGCATATTAGCTACCAACCCACTTTATAGCGTATGCACAGGGTTCACGATTTATATAAATACATATTAATGATATACAGTGGGGCAAAAAAGTATTTAGTCAGCCACCAATTGTGCAAGTTCTCCCAATAAGATGAGAGAGGCCTGTAATTTTCATCATAGGTACACTTCAACTTTGAGAGACAGAATGAGAAGAAAAAAAATCCAGAAATAAAATCCACATTGTCTGATTTTTAAAGAATTTTAGAAACATCATGTATAAAAGACACCTGTCTTTTATACATGATGTTTGTCCCTTTGTTTTTCTGCAAAGGGACCAGGATGACTGATCCGTGTAAAGGAAAGAATGAATGGGGCCATGTCTCATGAGATTTTGAGTAAAAACCTCCTTCCATCAACAAGGGCATTGAAGATGAAACGTGGCTGGGTCTTTCAGCATGACAATGATCCCAAACACATGGCCCGGGACACGAAGGAGGTTTCGTAAGAAGCATTTTAAGGTCCTGGAGTGGCCTAGCCAGTCTCCAGATCTCAACCCCATAGAAAATCTTTGGAGGAAGTTGAAAATCTGTGTTGCCCAGCAACAGCCCCAAAACATAACTTCTCTAGAGAAGATCTGCATGGAGGAATGGGCCAAACTACCAGCAACAGTGTGTAAAAACCTTGTGGAGACTTACAGAAAACGTTTGACGTTTGAAAACGTGTGATTTTCTGGATTTTTTTTTTTCTCATTCTGTCTCTCAAAGTTGAAGTGTACCTATGATGAAAATTATAGGCCTCTCTCATCTTTTTAAGTGGGAGAACTTGCACAATTGGTGGCAGACTAAATACTTTTTTGTAACACTGTATGATATTTAAATAATATAATATAAATAATATATCTAATATATTATATACATTGTAATATTACTACAATAATAATACATTTACAGTAATACCAAATGTAAAATTCATTGAACAAACCAATTAGATGACAGATGCAACATTCTGAAATTGTGCTCCGTTTAACAAAAAACTTTTTTAGGGGTATGCTGCTAATCAAAAAACACACCTGACAAAGGAATGTCTCATATTTGTGTCATTGTCAACTAGTCAGTGGGATCTACTCTGAGATAAGATGTACATAAACTCTGCTCCATACCCCTCAACTGTAATCAACCCTGCTAAAGCACAGACTGTGGACTTTGACCAACAGAACACAATATCAGTCTGGTGCCAGCATAGCAGCGACATTAGACCTCTAAAAAGTGCTTGTTACACATGCATTTCTCTTCTTCTGATTAGCCATGTGAACATGAACAATATAGACCTGAAAGAGCCTGAGCTGGCCGGCTGACCTAATAAAAGTTGCTTCCACTTTATAAGTAGTACAGCTGAAGTTCCTCTCCAGTGACCCTTACAGTCACACCATAGTTGCATGGACTGACTGACTAACTGCCTTAAAGAGGCACACGAAGAGGAGAAAGACCATTTCCTCTTCCCAGCAAGATGCATTATCTGAAGGGCTTGCGTATTGGGGTTTTAAAACATGAACTAGCTGAACCTTGTCCTAGCATTATTGTCACGTACAGATATGGTATATTAGGTTCAAGTCCAACATCTTTAATTCACTGAAATAAAAATATCTAAAATATTTTTAATAATAATAAAAATATATATGCTCAAACTTATATAAAAGATAAAATATATGTTTAATAATAAACAGTTTAAAAGATTTAGAAAAAAAATCTAAGAATAATACTCAAAAGAATACCATTATATTTTCTAATTCTTTTTTTCTAATTCATGCTTTTTACCATCTTTAAAGCTTTTCACCATAATTTCCTTGCAATACATTTAAAAACATCTATAAAATTTGAGTCTCTCAATTAATTAAGTCATATAAACTACATATATAGTAATTAATGTATAGTATAAAAGTATAAAAAAATACTATGGTATTAAAAAACTAATACTACCACTTTGGTCATGTTCTGTTAGTGCATTGCTGCACACATTAAAACAAACAAAACTATTTCCAAAATACAGAAAGCATTTCTTCTGGTCTTGAAACACATGTACACACTTTCCAGTGTGTCTTAAATCATCTAGACAGAGGTTTTATGAATATTCCTATAGCACCATTACTAATGCAAAACCTAAAAATGACTAGGAATAGAGCCTGAGGGTAAAAGGCAGGGATCGAGAGGCTGAGGGCAGACACGGGTGTCAAGACTGATCAACTGACATGTTGAAAAAGAACCTTTTCTCCAGCTCTGTATTTTTCTAAAATATGCATGGCCTAGATTTCTCCCCTACACTTCCAAAATTCAAATCAATGTCCCTTAGCTTTCTCTCTCTCTCTCTCTCTCTCCAGCTTTGCCTGTGCGTTCTGCAGCTCCTGCTTATTCGAAGTTGACCCAGTTTCCAGGTCCCTCTAATGCTTCGGCTCTGATCTGCGGTGCTGGTGGAGCAGACAGGCTCTCGTGGTGGGCTTCTGCACTTCTAAGCTCCACCACGGGGGACCGAACCCAACACTACACATCACCAAATGCTGCTCTCTCTCTCTCTCTTCTCTCTCTTTTATCCCTGTGAAGATTATCTGATGGAAGTGAGTGCCTGTGTTATGTTAGAATAGCTTAGGTTTAGAGTGAATTAATCGTGCTTTGTTTTGTGTGATGCAAGCAGACATCACTCTGTCTTCATTTAAAAAAAGTATCTTTCATAATAATTTGCCTTTAACTGAAGACTTTTAGTCTTTATAGCGATAAAACATGCTGTAAATATGTTGCATAATCATATTGTGCAATCAGAGTATCACAATTGCTGGACAACATGGCCTCTCAGTATTACCAGAGACTACTTATAGGGTAATCTCGACAAAAACGGCCATGCAACTATTTGTTATGCTATGCTGACAAATCCTTTTATTTGTTTTTTGTTTTTTTTATTTGCTTGACCTCGGCAATCTCATTTCAAGTCTCTTTGGGAGATTTGGCTGTTATCTCACCCTGTAGCACACTTGGGCGGGAACAAGTAATTTGGTTTGCCCCAGCCACGACATTCCTCTTTATATCTCTTTCAAAACAGAGACGCTGTTGTCACATCCAACACCAGGGTCGTGGTGTCCACACAACGTACACCACAACCACGAGATTGTAAAAGCATCACGCTAAATGTCTGTTTGTTTTCTTGTAATAAAACACTTTGCTAGTACAAGCGTGCTGATTTGTGGTTGGACAAGCAAAATTTGCATGACAAGTATGTCAACAAAAATCAACAAATACATCCCAAGTAAAATAGTGTTTAGTAATATATCCACAATGAAAGCAGAAATGAAAGCACAATGCAGAACCTATAGGATTTAGCTTTGGGTAGGGCTATTCTATACACAGGGTATACATTACAGCTATTTCCTGTAAAATGCATCAAAACTCTAAATTCACGTAGAAAAAAAACCCTGAATCCTCAGGGTAGGAACAATTTCTTAGTAGCATATCACATTGCCGTGTACTGTGAAACAGACACACTGTTATGTAAGAATAATGTGTGATGATTATGTGAGTTTTCACAGGTGGGGAACAGCAACTGCTGCTACAAAGTCAAAGGGATCAGTCAGTGGAAGTGATGTAATCTACTCTTAGAGCGGTCCACTTTCAAGTGATTTTAAATGGATAGTTCAGCTAAAAACGAAAATTCTGCAATCATTTTGAATTTTTAAGGATTATTCTACCCACTTAAAAAAAAAAAAAGTGATTCACTATACCAGTGATGCACCGATCATGATTTTTCATAGCCGATTCTGATTCCGATTTCTTTCTTTGTTTAAGCAAATGTATTTCTTAAATAAACTGGCCTTAAAGAAAACATATCTGTAGCCATTTGAAATTAGCTGCATTTTAAATCACGATCCAAACAAAGATGCCACACACATGTAGCATGAACAGTTGTTTTTGTGTCAGTTTAAAGCAAAAATGTATTGGTTTGACATCACATATGTGAAATGATGCTACATAAGACACACCTGCACAAATCAAAAACAGCAGACAGACTGAATGGAAATGCAAATTCAATCTCTGACAGTAGGTGGCACTTATGGAACAGCAGCTGTTTCTTATAAAACACTTTCAGAGATACATTCATATAAAACATTTTCTTCCTATATTTTGAGCATCGCAAACAGTGTGCTTGTTGCACATGGTACATCATTTGCTCTACTGGCATGTCTGTGTTCTCTTCTTTGAGTCAGTCTTCGGCGTGTCCCGTCTCTGGTCTGTGTTAACGTCCTGTTTACATACTTCGTAATATTTCCACACAAATTACATTTTGGAAAATGATTGCAATGCAGTCTGTATGAAAGTCCGGAGTAGAGATTGGCCTAAATAAAACCAAAAACAGGTTGCCTATTGTTTGTTTGGACCAAAAAAACATCCGATTTATGGTCAGTCGATCAGTGCATCTCTACACTATACAATATCATAAAAATAATCTATATAACTCCTTCCCTGTATTCCAAGTCTTCCACAGTCCTACAATAGCATTGTTGGAGGAACAGACCGAAATTTAAGTCCTAGTTTCATTGGAATGTTCATGAGCGAAGTAGCAATGTCCAATTTGTGAACGAAACTGTTCATTTAAAATGATATTTTTGCCATTTTTGCTATGATAGGGCAGTAGAAGCAGTGACAGGAAATTATAGGAGCGAGTGGAACAGGATTGGAAAAGGACCATAAGCCACTTCCCACAAGGCTATGTTCTTTTAAATAAGATCTTTTCAAAGATTCGGTTGATCTAGTTGACAAAACTGGTCAAAGTTCAACTCACTGACTCAGTGATCTGGAAGCAACTTTTTGAGGGTTAGTTCACCCAGAATGAAACTATCCCATAGTTTACTCCCCCTCAAGCCATCTTAGGTGTAAATGAATTTCTTCTTTCAGAAAATTATCCTGGCTCTTCCAAGCTTTATAATGTGAGTGAATGGTACCTTAGATTTTGGAGGACAAAAAAAAAGCGCATCCATCCATTATAAAAGTAATCCATCCAGCTCCGGGGGGCTAATAAAGGCCTTCTGAAGTGATGTGTTTTTGTAAGAAAACTATCATATTTATAACTTTATAAACTATAATCAGTGGCTTCTGGTAACAGCCATACACAAGTCTAGTTCCAGCAGAAGAGTGACCTTTGACCCGATCCATGACGCATTTGACGAATGTGGAAGAGGACAGAGCAAAACAAAAGAGTCTAAAACGAGAAGTTTTAAAATAAATATCAGAGGATACTTGCATACGTCTGTTAACTTACCGGAAGCAAGTGATTATAGTTCATAGTTATAAATATGGATATCTTCACTTTATTAACCCCCTGGAGCCGTGTTGATTTCTTTTATGATGTATGGATGTGATTTTTTGGGTACTATTCAGTCCCATTATAAAGCTTGGAAGAGCCTGGGTATTTTTTAATATAACTATTGACAGTGTTTGGCTGAAATAAGAAAGTAATATACATCTAGGATGGCTTGAGGGTGAGTAAATTCTGGGATAATTTTTGAGTGAGCGTACCGTTTAACAGCTCACTTGGAAGAAAAGACTAACAGTGAATAATGACCTAAATTTCAGTGCATTTGTCACAGAAATGATCATATGACTTCAGAAGATTCCTGTTTCCTTTTTGAAGCATTAACCCTTCAGTCCCCATTAATTGTAAAATGAAATGGTCACCAGTACCTATACATTAGAAAAAATAAAAAAATAAATCTCCTTTGCAGTAAATGATGACAGAATAAATTTTTTGCATGAACTATTCCTTGACCTTCAGTTTTGCTCTTAGCTTCGAGCTTGTGTGTCAGACAGAACAGAACTCCAAAGCATTGGAACGGAAAGATAGACAGCTGACCCGTCAGAATATGATCATCATCACTGACACATTTGTTGCTTGTGACCATGATGGTTATTCACACAGACTGTGTTTGTCACGCCTGAGCTAATTTCAGCCTGACCTTTGTCACTATCATCTGAAACCAAGATGTTAGTATGAATACACACTTTCTCTCTGTCAGTGATACGTGGAATTAGGATATTTCAGTGAAATAAGAGGAAGAACTGGCTGTCATCCTAAATAAACAAGAGCAACAACAAAAACAACACTGTTGAATAGTTATGCACATTCCAATATGATAGTCAGCTTTGTGCAAAAAAAAAAACACAAATAAATTGTACAGATTGTACATTCTGTGGATCATCTCAGTAATTATTTGCTAACCATCTTGAATACAACAACATTCAGCCAATCATTTACTGATACTGAGTGCTAATATGTTTTTATAGTAACAATTATTCATTATTAGATATTCAACGCATTTGATTTAGATTTTTTGTTTTTTTTTCTCAAATCATGCACTGATGCACTTGTGTACCCCTAAACGTTAACTTTGCTTTCACATTTCAAGCCACACTGCTCAGGTACTGAAATTTCTATTGTAAATGTTTAGTACCACAACATTTTTGTACCAATATACTGTGCAACTCCAAATTTGTATACAGATATATGTCATTTTTACAAATGAAATAACATACAAATCAAAATTGTAATATTTTAGTCAGTGATGGCTGGTGTGCCATAAATACAAAAAAAAAAACACTTACCAAAGATTTCCCCATTCTTGGCATATTCCGTCACAAGGTACAGCATATTCTTGGTCTCCATGACCTGCATAAGGATGAAAAATATAATGCATGTTAGAGGTAGATGGCGTACATAAAACCAAAGTACACATGAACCACGTAGAGAGCAAAACCCATTGAGTGATAAAATGACTACTACATTCAGCTGAAATCTGAAGTATCCCACTGAGTTCACAGTATTATAATGAAGCACACATGAATCAGAGTGGGATGCTAGTTTATTCGTAGGCTCGATTCATAGTGCAGTGTCAGAGCCAGCAATGTGTGGGAGTACTCCAGAATTAGCCAAAGCAAACAAAAAGATGAATAGACCTAAATGTAGTGAAGAGAAGCGGCATGTTATAATTCAGAAACATTCAAAGAGTCCCACATAAACACTGTCGGCCATTTATATAGTCAGTCAGTTTGGGGTTTACTGATACATCAGCCTCATCTCTACCATTTTTGTATAAATCATTGTATAAATTTGTTATCTGGGCTCAACTTGTAGGCGATTTTCTGCTCTCACCATTTAAAGGCTTTATAGGTTTGACTAATAAAATCAGCAACTAGGCCAGAATATGAATCATCTTTTAAACTCCTCAACTAATTCTCCTTTCCAGAAACTTGTTTTGATGGAAGCTGTGATCTCAGTGCTGTTCAGAACACAATGATCACAAAGCACTTCTTATCCCAATCAGCTGCCAAACAAGCAAATAACTGGAATTAACTCAAATTATCTCATGCAAATAGTTTTTCTACACTAGCTGGCTGGCTTGTCTTATATGACAAACCGCCGGTAGTGGTGAGTCACATTAAGTCAAGGGATGGGTCAGGCTGTTGTCAAAGAACAAAGCAGCACTATCAATCAATTCGAAATTACATAATATGCAGTTTTTTAAACTTGACTTTAGAGATAAAAACCTGGTATTTAATCTCATAAATTTCTGCATTTTGACGCTATGCTAAGATAACATGTTATGCATGTAGAATACTAGAATTGAATAAATATTAAGTATTTAGTTTTGAGTATTTATGGTATATTTGAGTATATGCAATATTAAGTATATTTTGTAATTAATTGCAAATCTATTAATAATAAAAAATATTAATACATGTGTGCATGCATATATAATAATACATTTCTAATTTTAAGAAAATTATCAGATTCAATTTTCATGTTAAATTGACACTGCTTCAAGTTTCAACCAACAAATCATGCTAGCCAAAAATCTACAGGAAGGATGTTTTAAGATTTGTAGGATTATAGTGTGCTTGAAAAGCATGTGCACTGCATATGCACATTTGTGATTCCATCTGATATGTCCAAAGAAAAAGCTCACATGTAAGGCTGCTAATGAATGATGTGTGAAGAGGCAGATCACCACAGTAAATATGGAGCATTTGCTGCTGCATTACATGTATGTGAGGGTGCATGTGCAGAGCAGCTGCTTGGTGTTAGGACCCTGAGCCGTGGCAGATGGGGCAGAGGGAAACCGGGGGTTAGAGATGAGATGGCAGGGCCTGCAGAGCTGCCCTCTGTTTATGAGGGCTGAAAGGAAATGACTAATTGACCCATGCCGTTTGAATGGACTAACCGTTGGAAATAATGATACACTATGATTACACGGCAAGGGGCTTGGACTGGTGCCGGTACGTTCTATAATAAGGAAGCGCTATTCACATTCCCAAAAACCAAAGTGACCTAAAGTCTTACATAATGCTGCAATGAAGTCACATTGAGGGAGAAGTTATCTCATCATCTAAGTGTTTGTGTGACTTTGACTCCAGAGTGTGAATGATCTCCTGTTAAAAAAACAGCCTTTTTCCAGCTGGACAACTTTAATGTGGTCATGTGAAAGTTTACAGTGAATAGTAGTTAACCATTAACTGTGGACAAATAGCTGGTAATCTGGCAAAATTTGCTGAGGTAAAATGAGATAAATGTATGATATATCATGTAATATACATTATGTTCCTCTTTTGTAAGTCCCTTTGGATAAAAGCATGTGCTAAATGCATAAATATAAATGTAAATCATGGCATTTTTTCTTGTACTATTGTATCAGTCTTGTGTGTCAACGGATCAGAAACTCAGATCGGATCTGAAAATTCTGCATGCGCATATGATCGGAACTCCATGCAGGTTCTGTGCTTCTCTCCTTTGAAAAATTAATAACTTCTGGTCTGTAATTTTTGGGAGATGGTAAAAAGGGTTTTCACATTCAAATATTTTATATACCGGTACTTAGCATGAAAAACCAATATGATTGTTGTAGTCTACTAACTGAGACCTTTCCAGTGATATATGATATGATATTAGCTAGCCAGGTTAAAGGATTTTGTTATTATTTTAATATGTTCCTTGAGATTCACTTATGTTAATCAAGTTTTTTTGCATTAATTTTTAAGTGGCAACTCCTTTAAGGCTAACATCAATGCATAGGAAAATGTATCAACAGCCACTTTCTATTGCACGCGAGTAGTGTTTTGAAAACATTATCCATATAAACCTGTCATTTAAAGACAAAGCATAATGAAATCATTAACTTATGGAATGTGAACAAGTTGCTGTCAGATACAATACTGTTGGCCGTTTCATCTTTCAACAAAAGTTTCTTTTTAACTCTCCATTACACAGTGCATCATTTACAAAACAAAATGCACCGAACAAACATATAATTCTCTGACGCGATACAGGATGCCATTAAAAAATAAACCATCCACTTGTTCCCGATGCTTTTTAAACGATTAAACTTGTGGGATGTTTTAATGATACAAAGACCTCTTAAATGTCAAAAAACCATGAGAAAAAAACAGTCATGACCCTTTTAAAGTAAAATCATTCGTTAATGTATCAGCCACAATAAGTAGTCGATTGTCGGTTATGAGTCCAGAAATTCCCTATTACTTCATCCTTCATAAAACCTATTTTATATTTACATTTAGCAGATGATTTTATCCTTCAACTTAAAAAAGAGAAGCAACACAAGCAATTTATCATATGAGAGCAAATACTGGCAGAAAATGGCCTGGGCAGGCATTACCTGGTACAGTTTAATGATGTGCGGATGGTCCAGCATTTTCATGATCTGTACTTCACGATAGATCTTCTCCAGGTTAACAGCATCTAGCTGGGTCTTGTCAATGATCTTTATAGCCACCTGTTGAATTAAGGGCACAGAGACACCTTTCATTGGTACGGTGCCCAATGCCTCAAGCTACACAGTGAAATTCATTAGTCTTGTTGCTGTCTGCAGTGCAAGTTGATCCATTCTTCACAAGTCCCAGCGCAGATCAAAGGCAGAGGACACATGAGCAAAGCTAATACACACCTAAGCGTCTGGTTAACGGCTTAACTACTGAAGTAGGCTAATGATCCAAATTATCTTATCATTTTCCCACAGGCTTTTCATCTTTTGCAAGACAAATGGGCGAAGAACAGAAGTAATTTACCATTTCATAACCACTCATACCTTAATCCCCCTTTTGACGGTATAATATTAATAATAGTGCTCAGGTAAGCACAGAGAAGCAGAGAAACCAGAACAGATTCCAGATTTAAAGACCTTCATTTTATATTATAACAGTCACAGTGGTATAAAACATGATTTCTGTTATGAGAAAAAAAGGAATATTTTTGATGCCAAAGCAAGGCTCAACAACAACATTTTTTTTCTTGCTGGTCATTTTTGCCCTGCCAACATATTCACCAGTCCCACCACAATTTATCAAACCCAACACTAATCAAAATCATGTTATGGAAAATATGTATATTTAGGGTAGGGGGGTTGTGCAGATGAAAATGTAGGTAGGGAAAATGCAAAAAACCACACTGAAGACCAGGCAAAGAGAAAAATATTTTAATTACATATATATATATATATATATATATATATATATATATATATATATATATATATATATATATATGGCATTTGATGCCAAAATAATAATAATCATGTATAGAACTGATGCTTTCACACAAACACGGCGTCATCTATGTTAGTCAGCTATACATAATATCTTGGTGAGATCGGAATCAGCAGAATTTCTCAGAAATCCAAATATTTACATTTGCAAGGAATAAAACATATGTACATGATCAATGAATGTCAGAAAATTGGAATGTACTGGACAAGTGACAGTTTTGTCTACTGGCCTGAAACTCTCTCACACTGACTCCGGGCCAAGATAATGGTAACTGACTGAAAACATTACAGCACATCACCCCCTGTGAATCAGCTGTCATATGTGAATGTGGTTAGTCATTCTCATTGGCAGTAACAGTGATCCAACTGTCCGTTGAAACCATAAACAAAGCAGGCAATACTGGAGCAGAAACACAAAGCGGTAGACACATGGTACCAAGAGCTTGTGTATTCTGAAGAGAGCTCAGAGGGAGAACAGAGAAATCACAAAACACAAGAGAGACTGATGTGAAGCTCTGGGAGCCGAGACAGTGTCGTCCCCACAGAAATGAAGATGCCTCAAGGCAGCCATTGAAGAGATGCATCAACTCTGTACAATATAATCCTGTTAAATATCTTAATTCCCTCACATACTGCTCAAATGCTAAACTCTGCATCTGCAGACTTGCAGACAGTCTGAAAACCACAGGAGCTCAGAGCAAGCGTAAATTACAGCTCGCAGCCTAGCACCTTTAACACCCTGAACCAAAACTTTACTGCAAAGCAACACAATGTCACCAGAGGTCATGAACCTTGGGTTCTCATTTGATAAAGACTGCACTCAAAAAGCAAACATTTTAGAGGTTAGTGTAACTAGAAAACGTAAAATGTTTTAAAAATAATAATTTTCATGACAGTTCCCTGGTTTATGTGACCCTGTGTCATGCATTCAGTGCTTAGCAGGGTTTCTTTGCCAGGAATGTGAGACAAACATCAGCTCAGGTTTTGTGATGAGACGACATCCATTATCACAAAATCACCCTTTGCTTATGCAACCACTGCACAAATGCACAACAGCACAGCACATTTTTAAAAGGGCACTAAACCAGCATCATTTCTTGCTATTGTACACAGCCTTTGTCTTTCTTTGACAACTAGTTTCAGACACAATTAAAGCTGACAATGGTTGAATACTCTGCATATTTCCATTGAGGCGTTCGGCTGCTAGATGTGCATTTCAAATGAAAGTGACAAAAATGCCACAGTTATTAACATTGATATAATTGGTATAGGTTTTATGGTTATGTTATTTCATCATGAAAATCATTATTTTAATAAATTGAAATATTTCACATAAATGTTGATAAAAATGGTTAAAAACATATTTTACAAAAACAAACAGCCCAGATGAAGTTATAAAACATCCCAGGTAGTTCCTTGGGCAAAACAATTCTGATAGCTTCAGACAAACAGGTTGTTCATTACCCGAAGATAATAAGTTTGCACATCAGTGTTTAACTAGTGTCAACACTACTATGATATTATCACGCCGGTGTGAGTTAAGCTTTAGAGACTGTAACTTTGTATCTAGTAGTTTTTCTGTGCACACACAAGGGTTAGTTCATGTATTTAGGTTAGCTCATATATTCTCAACTCACCTCTGTCTTGGTTATACGATGTCTTGCCAGTTTTACAACAGCAAAATTCCCCTTTCCAAGAGTCCGTTCGATATCGTAGAAGCCCACTCGGACAGGACCCCTGAGCACTGGCTTTTGGTGACAGTCAGCCATGACCATGCTGTTAGTGAAACACTAGGGTTTGGGGTGAGAAGATAGAGACCTGCCACTTGAGCCTCAAGATAACGAGGTCGGCAGAGGCTAAAACGTGTAGAAATGCCAGTGTGCCGGCCACGGTGCTCGCTGACGGTCCGCTCCAGTCTTACCAGGAGAAGCAGAGTGTTTAGGAGCGCGGCGAAGTGTCACGCCACCTCCGCCAATACAATAGAGCTCTAATATTTCAGCTGTGTTTGCGAGAGTACACGAGTTGACTTGCAGGAGGCATCATGTTCTCTGGTTGACGTGCATTGACGTCAGAGCCTATGGGGGTATTTGTACAGGGGGCGGGGCTTCGAGGCGCTTCCACACTCCAGTGCCAATTCGTTTCCAAGACGACCAGACCCACCTCTTACGTCAACGGCCAGAGCGTCGCTTGTTTGCTCGAGAGCTGGCTGTGAAGCCCTGTGCCACCAACAACTTTGATAAAGTCTCTCGCTTACTTCAGTCGAGGAATGAGAGCCGAAGGAGGGGCGTGCTCGCTAGTCGAAGGCTGTGCGCTTTGTTTTTCTGTATGTATTATATCTCAATATCAAGTATCATTTAAGTCAGGGGGTTTCAAACTTTCAGGTGCCCCTGAACCCGATCATCGTGCGAGGGACCCTTATTATAAATATGTCACAAATTAATTTAGGTTTCTATTGAGTATTTTTTCCCTACTACTTGTTCTGTACTATAATATGTATTTCTCTATTGACTAGCTTATTTACCTATTTAAATCTATTTTTATTATTATTAATTTAAAGCTACATTAGAGTAAGTAATGACAAAATTTTGGGGTGAACTATCCTTTAAGTAATCACATTTTGACAGGTGACATCTAGACATCAAAGCAACCGTAGCCTACCACATATTTGCTGTATTACATCATATAAAGCAGATTTTCGTTACAAACATTAAATGTGTCTTCAAAGAATCAGATGAGCGAAAGCGGCATTGCACAGTACTAAACATGTTATACAACAGTTAAATAAACAGGTTATTAATATAGAGAGTATGCACAAACATATGTCCTCAACGCTGAAAGTTAATCAGCCTATCATGTGGCGACATCTCCTGGACACATGCTGAACTGCCATACTAATAAAATACTTCCCTGCTCCTGCAGCTCTGACGTCAGAGAATTCAGGAGAATAATTGATTTCTAAATAGGGCAGACCTTTGGATCGATGCACTTCCATGCTTTTTGTAGTCATGAAGACTTGGTAGAAACTGCACTCATTAAGAACAATTTTAGCCAATTAAATATTTAATAAAAATAAGCATAACTAGAAAAAAGTATATACACTATAAAAATATACTTTCCTCTTCCATGCCTGATTTTAAAACTCCCTGAAATTACCAGGTTTTCCATAAGTGTTGAAACAATGTTGATTAACTACAAACAGCTTTTTTTATGTTTAAGAATAAGTCCAAATAACATGACAGCGTTATTATTATTATTATAAGGACAGAGAAAACATATCAAAACATATTAGATCACAATCTAAAACATATTATTTCATACTTATTAATTTTATACCCAAAAGAAAAATACATATTCAATATGTTACAATAATGTTTTATGTATACAAATCCTTTACCTTAAATTCTGCTTTCTTTCTATACAATGGAGCTTACAAAGCAGCTACATAGCCTTTAAAAACAAGGGAACAACAGTAGTTATCCTTTAAAGAGGCCATTTTCATAGAAGAATGTTGTTGAGATGGGCTGAGAGGTCAGTGTACTGTTTTGTGGATTTCCAAAAGGGAAGGTCCTGTTCCAGGATGCCAGCTTCCACAGAGGAAGCTCTCACAAGCCGATGACACCTTTATGCATCTATGTAAAGTCAGTTATGGGAATCTGAGCTTTACTGTACACCCCTGCCTTAGATCCTCACTCGCTTCCCTATCCTTCACACTAGGTCACAGAGTGCACATCAAAGAGCAGGCATACAGGCTGGAGATGAGATCAAACATGGTGCCACACTGGTGGGAGAGAGGTCGGTATACTTTACCAGTCAGTATATACTGTATAGTGTTTTAGTTAGTATCCATATATGTCATTGTCCACCCATCCGGCCTCTACTACCGTGGGGCTCCGGCAGGTCTCGTAAATGTCATTGTTGACAAAACCGCACTGTGTGGGGCGGCTCGGAACGTTCTCGTAGTCCTCAAACTGACTGTTTGGGGATGTCACGCTAAATGATCTGTTAATTTCAGAGCTCATGTATTCCAGGTGAGCTCCAGACTGGTTGAATTTGTTGGTGCGATCATAATCATTTTGACTTTTTGGAGCTAATGGTCGCACCCACTGTCCTGGCACGGCATAGATTTCATTCTGTTCTTTTCTCCTTCAAAGACACAGTCGCAAAGTATATTATATTATGGCAGGGCCAAAGACAAAATAGTTAATGGAGATAATCAAACTTTGAATTGATGAAAATGAATGCACTGCATTACGCACCTCCTTGACATGAATCTGAAACAGAACACCCCCGACACCACCAATATCAACAGCAGCATCACAGGGAGAATGGCCAGGAGAATGTAGTAAATATTAATTGTGTCATCTGAAATAGATACTAAGAGAAAGGCTATAATTATTGAATGATAAAAATATAATTATGATTCATATATAATAAAATAATATTTTAAAATATTATATATATTTTTTATATTAATTGCATCCAAAATAAAAGTTTGTGTTTACATCATATATGTGTGTGTATAATAATTATGTATATACAAATATACACAAATGCATGTATATGTGACCCTAGACCACATAATCATAAGTGGCAAAGGTATATTTGTGGCAAAAGTCAACAATACATTGTATGGTACAAAACGTTTCTATGGGACTTTTCTTTTATGCCAAAAATCATTAGTAAAGATCATGTTGCATGAAGATATTTAGTAAATTTCCTAATATAAATATATAAAAATATATATTATTATTAGTAATATGTGTTGCTAAGGACTTCATTTGGACAACTTCAAAGGTGATTTTCTCAATATTTTGACTTTTTTGCACCCTCAGATTCTCGGCCAAATATTGTCCTATTCTAACAAACCATACAACATTGGAAATCTTTAAATAAAAAATAAAAAAATGACCCTTCTGACTGGTTTTGTGATCTACATTTTTTTATATTTATATATAATATAAATGATTTGAATGTATACAGTATATACATGCAAATATTTCATATATATATATATGAGAGTGTATTTATATATACATAATTATACACAGTACACACACATATATTATGTAAACACTAACTTTTATTTTGGATGCAATTAATTGCAATTATTCGATTTGACAGCACTTACATATATATTTGAATAAAACTTTTTGCCTCAAAATCATCATGAATTGTAAGGGATGGACTTTGGTCATTCGGTTGAGCATTTATTGCTGTATTACCTGATGACTCTGAGAGTTCAGTTTTTATCCTGTCATTGTCAACAGTAATGGGCGGGTGCTTTGGCACCAGAGTCAGGCCATCAATACCTAAAAACAAGAAGGACAGCGAATGATGAATAAGCATTTATAATGTTTGGCCTTAAAGGGATAGTCCACCCAAAAATTAAAAATAAATAAATAAATACTATGGAAGTCAATGGGGGCCATTAACTGTTTGGTTACAGACATTTTTTCAAAATATCTTTGTTCAGCTGATTCATATAGGTGTGGAACAACTTGAGGGTGAGTAAATGATGACTATCCCTTTAAATATTTTGTTATTATGAGTAAAAGTCTATATAGATATTATGATTATGAGTAAAAGTATAATTCCACTTCTACCACTAGAGGCCATCATAAGCATTATTATCCATACAAAAAAGAATGTCTTCAGGAAGAATTCAACTAAAAATTCAAATTCTGTCCTTTTAATGTGTAGGCTACACATTTACACACCCTTATGTCATTTTAAACCTAAATGATTTTTTTTCCTCCATGGGTCACCAAAGAATTTGAGCAGAATGTAAACACTGCTCGTTTCTTTTCAATTAAATTTGTTTTTTTTATATACTATTTTAGTATTTATTAATATTTAGAATTTACATTTTACTCATATGAAATGTTGTTATGTGCTTTTGTCATTTTTAAATAAATATTTAGAATTTATTTTATTTCAGTTTTAGTCATTTTAGAACTTCAACTTAAAACTTGTTTTTCTCAGTCAGTTGTTTCAGTTTGTTAACGACAGCAACACTGTTAAATGATGGTAAAATGATGAGAGAATATTTTTTGAGGGACTATTCCATTAATATTTCATTTTATCTGAAATTAACGGTACTATAAAAATGTTAATATCTCACAACTCTCACTTAGTAATATACTGTATATTATTAATAAGTAATATAAATATCACCATTATTATTATGTCAGAAAAAAGTAGCAAACACACCAGATAAAACGTATGAATTCGTTTACCTGTATGTGAAGTGATATTTCCTGCTGGAGTCGGGACAGGATGCTTCTCTAAAACACGCAGGAGTTTACATTTGAAGTCCTTTTACATAATATGTTTAAACCAAAAGATGCTTGACTGATATTTGTTCTCAATTAAACATCTTAATGTGACAGCTAACATTAACATAAGCAAAAGCTTACCGTCTGAGTACTTGCAGATGAAATTATTCTTGGAGTTGCAGTTGTAGTCAGTCCACTTGAACATGCTGCGTTTCTTCTGGACAGCAGAAGACGAGGGCCGATAGAATAACGCCACACACTGATCAAGGCCACAAGAGGGCTCCGTCACAAGCCAGTTCCTAAAAACACAACAGACTCACTGAACATTCTATATCACATTTGACCTTTTATTTTACTTTATTTAAATTCTATCATCATTTACTCACCTTCATGATTCATTAGACTTGCAGTGTTAGCATTACTTACTATTAATATTTATATTTTTTGTATAAATTATACAGGTCCTTCTCAGAAAATTAGCATATTGTGATAAAAGTTAATTATTTTCCATGATGTAATGATAAAAATTAAACTTTCATATATTTTAGATTCATTGCACACCAACTGAAATATTTCAGGTCTTTTATTGTTTTAATACTGATGATTTTGGCATACAGCTCATGAAAACCCCAAATTCCTATCTCAAAAAATTAGCATATTTCATCCGACCAATAAAAGAAAAGTGTTTTTAATACAAAAAAAGTCAAACTTCAAATAATTATGTTCAGTTATGCACTCAATACTTGGTCGGGAATCCTTTTGCAGAAATGACTGCTTCAATGCGGCGTGGCATGGAGGCAATCAGCCTGTGGCACTGCTGAGGTGTTATGGAGGCCCAGGATGCTTCGATAGCGGCCTTAAGCTCATCCAGAGTGTTGGGTCTTGTGTCTCTCAACTTTCTCTTCACAATATCCCACAGATTCTCTATGGGGTTCAGGTCAGGAGAGTTGGCAGGCCAATTGAGCACAGTAATACCATGGTCAGGAAACCATTTACCAGTGGTTTTGGCACTGTGAGCAGGTGCCAGGTCGTGCTGAAAAACGAAATCATCTCCATAAAGCTTTTCAGCAGATGGAAGCATGAAGTGCTCCAAAATCTCCTGATAGCTAGCTGCATTGACCCTGCCCTTGATAAAACACAGTGGACCAACACCAGCAGCTGACATGGCACCCCAGACCATCACTGACTGTGGGTACTTGACACTGGACTTCAGGCATTTTGGCATTTCCTTCTCCCCAGTCTTCCTCCAGACTCTGGCACCTTGATTTCCGAATGACATGCAAAATTTGCGACAGTCCAGTGCTGCTTCTCTGTAGCCCAGGTCAGGCGCTTCTGCCGCTGTTTCTGGTTCAAAAGTGGCTTGACCTGGGAATGCGGCACCTGTAGCCCATTTCCTGCACACGCCTGTGCACGGTGGCTCTGGATGTTTCTACTCCAGACTCAGTCCACTGCTTCCGCAGGTCCCCCAAGGTCTGGAATCGGTCCTTCTCCACAATCTTCCTCAGGGTCCGGTCACCTCTTCTCGTTGTGCAGCGTTTTTTGCCACACTTTTTCCTTCCCACAGACTTCCCACTGAGGTGCCTTGATGGGAACAGCCTATTCGTTCAGAAATGTCTTTCTGTGTTTTACCCTCTCGCTTGAGGGTGTCAATGATGGCCTTCTGGACAGCAGTCAGGTCGGCAGTCTTACCCATGATTGCGGTTTTGAGTAATGAACCAGGCTGGGAGTTTTTAAAAGCCTCAGGAATCTTTTGCAGGTGTTTAGAGTTAATTAGTTGATTCAGATGATTAGGTTAATAGCTCGTTTAGAGAACCTTTTCATGATATGCTAATTTTTTTAGATCAGTATTAAAACAATAAAAGACCTGAAATATTTCAGTTGGTGTGCAATGGATCTAAAATATATGAAAGTTTAATTTTGATCATTACATTATGGAAAATAATGAACTTTTATCACAATATGCTAATTTTTTGAGAAGGACCTGTATAACATTTATTTATTATCAAATAGCTATTATTTTTACATTTTAATATTAGTTTTAGTAATCTTGCTATGTGCTTTTGTCATTTATAGCCTAGCTTTAATTCATTTTGATTTCTGTTTTAGTCTTACTTATTTCAATTAGTTGCCAAAATTCTAAGTTCCATTTAAGTTTTCTTTAAGTTTAAGTTTTTTCATCTAATATTTATATCGTATTTTACTTCAGAGTTCTTTAATTTACCGTAATTCTTTTTTATTTCTGTTTTAGTCATTTAATTTTAACTTCAACTTATTTATTTCAAATAGTTGCCAAAGTTCCATTTCCATTTATTTATATATATATATATATATATATATATATATATATATATATATATATATATATATATATATATATATATACACAATTTCGTAGTTCGATAGTTGCCAAAAAATATTGATATAATATTATTGATATTGATATATTCCAAATTGTACCATATTTTTATTTGATAGTTCAGAGATTTAGTTAACAATAAAAGCACACAAAAAAAACACATTTATGATAATTTTGTGCACTTTTTAAAGCTTGAAAGCTTCAGTCCCCATCTATTGGAACTGCAACCAGAACAATATTCAAAATATCTCCTTTTGTGAAGAAAGTAAGTCATAACAAAGACATGAGGATGAGAAAAAGATGACAGATTCTCGAAAACAAAACATATGGGGGGGGAATCATCAGAAAATTTCAGGATGTTATTTTATTTTACTGTAAATCTCTTACCTAAATGTGGCCTGACTGTAATCCAGCCAGTAATACTGCGCTGAACAATCAGCATTATATTGTGCGCTCCTTCGTAACCCAATCCAGAAGTCTCCATCAGTGGCCCTGAGCTCCTGCACAAACCTCTCCACCAGACGCTGCTCATTCTCTGTCTCGATACTGAGCAGCTCCCCATCGTCCTCCCTGCATTTCTGTCTGGCTGCCTCAAAGCTCGCTCTGAGCCTGCTGTCCTGGAAGCTTGTGATCTTATAGCAGGGCTTCTCTGTTCCTCTCCTGCATATCCTGTGATCTGCAAACCACATCACCAAAAACACTGATGTTAGTGTTGTAGAACCTAAAGTACTGTTATGGAAATATTGTGGGAACCGTTATAGGAAAGTTGGTGCAGGGAATTAAGTGAGCAAAGAGAGGAAGAAACCAGGAGAACTTCCACAAACTGTCAGGCGGAAAATCCTCTCAAGCAAAGTCATGTGTGCGACAGCCATCAGCCATATCCTCTCTGACTGAAAAACAGCTGTGACCCAAATTTTAAACCCTTCTAATCCGAAAACTGTACATAAACAAACCACTTTAACATTAAAGGTAGACTCAATTAAGCTATAGTTAAAAGTTTTGCTGTATTATCAGATGTGTAAATTCGTTAAATGGTTCTGCAAAACGCTTCAGAAATCTTTATTTGAAAAGACTGCGGTGCGTTAACCGAAACTATCGTATTATTTGACTGTCGTACATGTTGTGCTCTCGAAGTTTTATTTCAACGCATGTAAGAGGCATGCAAAATCTAACGGAGCCAGATCGTTTGAATATCACTGTGCATGAACCGACATTTTACATAAATCAGCACAAACTCACCACCGAAAGCGCTTGATGCGCAGCTGGGATGGAAACAAACTGCCAAAACAGTTCCGATCAGTTTCATGAACTCCATCTCTACATAGTTCCAAAAGGCGTGTGATTGCCACGACTCGACTGTTTCTAGATCCTGGCAAAATGTCCCGCTGTCAGACACAACAACAAACGCAGGCAAAGTTTTCGCTCTGACCCAAGAAAGGCTGCCTGAGTCTGCGTCCGAATGAATGTGCCTGCTAGCAGAAACTGTTGTAGTTGTTTTTGTGTCTGACAGTCTTTGCGCAAATTTAAACAGTGTTCCGAAAAATGTTTTTCTTTACAATGCGTTTTTTGTTTGTTAGCCTACTTTTTAAATAAATAATACATTTGTGAAATGTAGCCTATAATTCCTGATAGATTATACATTTTAATGCAGTATACTATACTGATTGAATACTCTTTTTTTACTGTTTTGTTTTCAGTTTAAACTTTTAAAGTCACCTTAAAATCAAAATTGACCATTCTTATTTTTATGGAATAGCCTACTGGGGTATTTAGCCTATATTCAACTATTTTTGCACATCACTATTTTATTATTTTATGTGCCCCCATAAATTAATCTTCAGTCAAACAAACTTCCCCTCCCTTTTACAGTGACATCTCTTCTCTGATGACGTGTTTACCAGCGCGAGGGCGGGACAACCTGTCACTCACATGAGCATGTCCCGCCTATTTTTTTTCTTATTGTTGGTTTAAAAAACAAAAACAACTAAAATCAGGAGGGTGCATTGAATAAAAAAAAATATGACAAATGTATAAATAACAAAACAGTGACAACTTAAAAGTTAAATAGAAATATACAAATGAAAACACCCCTAGATTTTTTTTTCTTGTTCCAGAAGCCATTTCTGGAAAAATTCCATTTGTTCACATGCAAACATTTTTTTATAATTATGCATTTAAAGAATGGATAGTTCTATAGTTGTATTACATTTTTTGTTGGGCAGATCCCAAAATAAAATTTGTCTAAATTATTATTTCTATTTCTTGTTAAAAAAAATAAAAATAAATAAAAAATCTAAATAAATCTGTTTTTATGTTCCAGTGCTTTTGTTGGACTTCTGCATGTAAAATATGTTGCAGGACATTATAAGTGCTTCATCTTTTAGCACAGTTTTCTACTTTTCCTGTTTAACTAACATAAGCACCAAGCACTAGTGTGCAATCACTATAGTTTATAATTAACATCAAATCAGTTCGGAGACATGTGCAGAGGGATCAGTTTTGTTTAGCTCACAAGCAAACTGACAGAGGATGTAAGATGACTTTTTATGAGGATGACTGTTGTGCAAGTCAAAGGAGCTCAGTCACTGCTGCTGACCCTGCCAGCTCACAGTCAGACACACACTATCCTCAGGAATAGGAAGCCAGTCAGGAATGGAAGCACAGTTTTTCAACAGCAGTTTCCTCTTCATCTTTGTCTTTTTTTTCGTTTGTCCTTTTTCATTTCCAGACATTTTCCCCTTGACCTGACAAAGAAAATAAATTCATTATACAGAGCCTAAACTGGGAAATATAAGCCGTAAAACCTTTTCTGGTGTATGTGGCTGTTACAAGAGACCCAGTTACAACTTGGGTTAAATTCTTGGAAGAGGAAACCTCCTCGGCTCCTACTGTGTATGCAGTATTCATAATCTGGTATTGTGAACAGATCCTGCAGATGTCATGAGTTTTTGGAGAAGTAAGGGTGAGGCCATCAGGCCAGTGGCAATGCATGTGCAGTTTGTTTGTGCTGATCTCTGGCAGGCTGCCCGGACTCATTGCCCCTACTCACTGAATGCAGTCTGTCATGTCTCTTTTATTAGGTTCAAGTCACTTCTTTTGAGAACCACTAACCACTGAGTTTATGCTTGTCGTCTGTATTGAAACCTTTTGAAAACAGCATGATTGTGAGTGTGTTATTGCTTTCATTGTTATATTTACATTATTTACATTGTTCTATTTATACAGTATCTTGTATTGATTAATAATAAAGATTTCATGCAGTTCACTTTCTCTCCGCCACAAAACCACAGCACAATCCTTGGGTAGCCTATTGCTCCTGAATTAATATTTTTTATAGCTTCATGCAGGTTCAGAATGGAAAGTTGTGAAAAGTTTTTTTTGTTGAGATGTTGCCTTGCACATGTACACTATACATTTTGGCTTAAGAATAAAGTAGTCTTGAAGGATGTTGTCAATTTAGTCCTTACCTTACTGTGCAGGCGGTTTGACTTCTTCAACAAGTATGATTCTCATACTGTGCATTGTAGCTCCTCTCTGAATCAGATAGTGACCACTGCAGTCATGCGAATTAATCTAAACTGTGAATAAAATTGAAGAACACAGGGATCTAGATTGCTGTCACTGTTAAGTTATTTTGTCCAGTGCAGAAGGACAGAAACTCATCAAGGTGTGACGCATTGAAGAGTAATATGTGAAATATGTGTCACGTTAACATACAAGGGACAAACAGGTGCGAGGACTCAAGTGCAGTGATAAGGGGGATTTATTTACAAAATAAAACATAAACACAAACAAAAACCCACAAGGGGGTAAAACACATAATCAAAAACACAAATAGACTTAAACACATACCAGGCAGGAATATCACGGGGGAAACGGGAGACGTAGACATTACAAGGATCCGACAAAGACTGACAAACACAAGGGCTATATAAAGGGGAGAAATCAAGCTGGGAATGAGGTGGCACAGGTGGGGCAAATGAAACCAATAATCAGGTAACAAGGGGGAGGGATCAAACAATGACAGCGGCACATGGCCACACTAACAAAACCCACATGTGCACACAAGACAGGACAGGCATGTGACATAACCCCCTCTCTACGGAGCGGCTACCAGGCGCTCCATAAGCCGAGGCGGGGCAAGAAAGACAGACCAGGGAGGGGACGGGAGGGGCAGACCAGGGAGGGGCGGGAGAGGGACGGACCAGGGCGGCACGGGAGGGACGGACCAGGGGCGGGCGTGAGGGACGGACCAGGGGCGGGGCAGGGGACAGACCAGGGGCGGGACGGAGGGGACAGACCAGGGCGGGGACGGGGACAGACCAGGGCGGGACGGGGGGGACCAGGGCGGGGCGGGGGACAGACCAGGGCGGGACGGTGGGGACAGACCAGGGGCGGGGCAGAGGGACAGACCAGGGGCGGGGACGGGGACAGACCAGGGGCGGGGGGGACAGACCAGGGCGGGGCGTGGGGACAGACCAGGGAGAGACAGATAAGGAAGGGGAAAACAAGGGAGGGACAGGGAACACAAAGAGTTCAGGCGGCCAGGGGCCGGAGTGGCCAGCAGAGTTCAGGCGGCCGGAGGGGCCGGAGTGACCAGCGAAGTTCAGGCGGCCGGGGGCCTGAGTGGCCAGCAGAGTTCAGGCAGCCAGGGGTCTGGAGTGGCCAGCAGAGTTCAGGCGGCCGGGTGAGCCGAAGTGGCCAGCAGAGTTCAGGCGGCCGGGGCTGGAGTGGCCAGCAGAGTTCAGGCGGCCGGGGGCTGGAGTGGCCAGCAGAGTTCAGGCAGCCAGGGGCTGGAATGGCCAGCAGAGTTCAGGCGGCCGGGTGAGCCGGAGTGGCCAGCGGAGTTCAGGCAGCCGGGGGCTGGAGTGACCAGCAGAGTTCAGGCGGCCGGGGCCGGAGTGGCAGGCAGAGTTAAGGCGGACCGGGGCTGGAGTGGCCAGCAGAGTTCAGGCGGCCGGGGCTGGAGTGGCCAGCCGAGTTCAGGCGGCCGGGGCTGGAGTGACCAGCAGAGTTCAGGCGGCCGGGGCCGGAGTGGCCAGCAGAGTTCAGGCGTCCGGGCGGACTGCAGAGTTCAGGCTGCCGGGCGGAGTGCAGAGTTCAGGCTGCCGGGCGGAGTGCAGAGCTCAGGCTGCCGGGGCGGACTGCAGAGTTCGGGCTGCCGGGCGGAGTGCAGAGTTCGGGCTGCCGGGCGGAGTGCAGAGTTCGGGCTGCCGGGCGGCCAACAGGGTTCGGGCGGCGGGCGACCAACAGGGTTCAGGCGGCCGGGATGGCCCATCCAGCACAGTGTCCGCCGGAAACGGTTCCGCCGGAAGCGGGACCGCCCGGCTCAGGGTCCGCCGGAAAGCGGGACCGCCCGGCTCGGGTCCGCGGAAAGCGGGACCGCGCTCAGGGTCCGCCCTCAGGGTCCGCCGGCTCAGGGTCCGCCCGGCTCAGGGTCCGTCGGCTCAGGGTCCGTCGGCTCAGGGTCCGTCGGCTCCGGGTCCACCGGGACAGCCTCTGGGGGCTCGGAGAAAGTCCTGTGCTTCTCCCCAGCCCTCCAGAAGGCCACCATAAGGTATCCGGTCACAGCCCTCCAGGCCATGTCCGGACTCGGGACCACCGGATCAGGGCTCCCGGAACACGATCCACGGGACTGGGACCACGGAACACGATCCACGGCACAGGGACCACGGAACACGATCCACCGGCACAGGGACCACGGAACCACGACCCACGGGACTGGGACCACGGAACTGGGACCACCGGCACAGGATCCACCGGGACTGGGACCACGGAACATGATCCACCGGCACAGGGACCACCGGAACACGATCCACCGGCACTGGGACCACCGGAACACGATCCACCGGCACAGGGACCACCGGAACACGATCCACCGGCACAGGGACCACCGGCACAGGGACCACCGGCACAGGGACCACCGGCACAGGGACCACCGGAACAGTCACGGAGCGCTCCTTCCCTTTCCTCCTCCGCTTACGGACCACCGGTACAGGGACCACCGGTACAGGGACCACCGGAACACGATCCACCGGCACAGGGTCCACCGGAATGGGGATCACCGGAACACGCTCCCCTGGAACAGGGACCACCGGAACACGGACCCACGGAGCTCTCCGGATCGGGATCCTCGGAGGAAGGGAGTCCAGCTGGTCCACGAACTCCCAAAAGTCCGGGTCCCCATCCTGTCGACCTCCGTGGGACTCAGAGGCATGTCCAGGCAGAGGTTGAAGACCTCTGCCTTCTCTGCCTCATTTAGGTACAGGTGATGCACCTCTCTGAGGAATTGGCAGGCAAACTCTCGTACACCCGCCCCTGTTGACGGATGTACCTCGAGTTTACCTGCCGCATCACCTGCACCTGTCTGTTCAGCTCCATCTCAGCTGAAAACAAACAACAAAAAACAAACTCCTCCTGCTGAGTCCTCAAGTTGGTCGGATCCTTCTGTCACGTTAACATACAAGGGACAAACAGGTGCGAGGACTCAAGTGCAGTGATAAGGGGGATTTATTTACAAAATAAAACATAAACACAAACAAAAACCCACAAGGGGGTAAAACACATAATCAAAAACACAAATAGACTTAAACACATACCAGGCAGGAATATCACGGGGGAAACGGGAGACGTAGACATTACAAGGATCCGACAAAGACTGACAAACACAAGGGCTATATAAAGGGGAGAAATCTAGCTGGGAATGAGGTGGCACAGGTGGGGCAAATGAAACCAATAATCAGGTAACAAGGGGGAGGGATCAAACAATGACAGCGGCACATGGCCACACTAACAAAACCCACATGTGCACACAAGACAGGACAGGCATGTGACAATATGCTCTTTGACCAAGGGGCTTTTTGGCACAAACAAGTGTATGTGCTTCATTCAAAGATCTTTGTCAGATATCACCATCACTCAGTCAGAACCGAAGGAGGCTAAATTCGGAATAGCAGAATACTCTTATACTAATTCTGCCATTAAAAGATATTTAAGAAATAAGAAGCATGCCAGTAAGCTATTCCAGGGCCGTAGCTAGGGTATCAGGGGTCCCGGCGTGGGTTGTCGCTGTGGGTTCCCCTCGGTTGAAATCACAGGGGGCTTCTAGAGACTGCTCTGTGCTATTCTAAATTCGGTCAGTCACTTTGTTACTTCAGCGATTAGCATTAAGCTTTGTACCAGTAGAAACCCAGGAGTATATTCAAATTATCATACTTTCCCCCCTCATATCCCTCCCAGAACGAAAGAATTATGTATTTTGTTTCTGGATTAATTTCTTTATTTCTTTTTTGGCCAGAGGCTAAAGATTACAGCCAGCAGTGGGTGCTATTTCAACATTTTCAATGTTCAACATGTTTTCAACATCGCACTCACAGCACTCGGCTCGGGGAGCTGTGGAGATTCATGTAAACGGAGCGGTGGAGAGCAAAGTGAGTGTTTCAACTTTTCAAATGAATTCCTATGAAAGTTAAGCTTCCAAAGACATGAACTGAAAATGCACCAGACTGAACACTCGCTGTGAATGCAGCCGCGATTACCTCAGCTCATGTGATGAATGTAATCTGACTCCTGCTGCGTTTGTGCCGTGACACTCAATCGGCTCACTCACATTATTGTAGCGCCCCCTAGCGTGTCTAGCTAGTATTGTGGAGTGCGCTCCCCGAATTCCGGTTTATTGAGAAATTAATGCTCTAAATGTAATTCTCTAATTATTACCTACTTGTAACCATTTACCTGAATAACTACTTTTAATTTAATGAAAAGTGGCAATACAATGTCTCTATGGCTAAATTAGAGGATAACACTAATTGTAGGGAATTATTTCAAGTGCTCGGTTAATCAAATGTCAACACTATAGTTACATTAATATTTCACCCCTTTTAAATGACTATCAATCCCTTATCTAAATCAGAATTTTCAAACACTTTAACTTCCAATCAGGATACTGTAAACTTATATATTACCTTGCCTCAAGTATTAAAATCCTCCAATATCATAAACACAATGTAATACAAAGCTACCACAGAAATACGTTTGAACTATTTACTTTAAGAAAAATAGTATGTACATATATACAGATCAAATATACCACAGTACATTCAAATGAAACACAATACAGTTCCCAAAATTTAAACTAAGCCGGCAAATATGAATAAATGGCCACTCAATGAAATAAAACAAATACCCTGAGACAGTCAGATGAGGATACGTTGCAGGCCTGTAATGTTGCTCGCGGTTGAGACCAGAAACACAATGGCGCTTGCGCCGTGGCTGAAAACAAAACTCACGCGGCTGTACTGCTGATCAGGCGTCGTCATTCACGCCTCGGCAGCGCGATGCTTGCGATGCTTGTGATTGAGGCGCCGTCTGACAGCTAGCTAGGCAATAGTTGTGGGGATGAATGCTTCTCCAGGCGATGCACAAAAGGGCAACCGAGCAGGCTACACAATCGCAATGTCCTGGTAACTAAGTCGTGCTGACAAGCCGTTCACTCTTCCTCCTCGTTGGAAACTCTAACCGAGTGCTTCACAACAAAACACTATTACACTGGAAAATTAGTGAAATGTCCATAACTCACACTTGGTGTAGATTACTAGTACATTTACTATCCCACACGCATTAATTTGGTGTTTTACCAAGTTATAAACGTGTCTGTCCCCGCGTGGTTCTCACTCATGTCTCTCTCGTGTCTCTCCCCTCTCGTCCTTTCCAGAACCTCCTCCTGATTGGATCTTTCCTCCGGGTACATGAATTTTAACTAACTTAATTTTTTAACCCCTTAAACATTATTTAAACCTTTTTTAACATTATTAAATGTACATTTAAATAAAATAAACAAAAATAAAAATAGTGTTTCTTAGCAAATACCCAAATTTACTATAGGGCTACATCCTCCCCTTACTAAATGTCTAAATGTCCTCATAAGACATAAAACATAATCCCCACCTTCAACCATGAACTTAATGAACTCTTTTTTTTTCTTTCTGTTTTCTTATTTTTAGAACTATGAGCTCCGAATTATTAACTAAGTGGAAACCTAGTGTTTCCCTAGTTTAATAATTACTCCCCTATGAACTATGGTAAGAGGGTGCTCACTGGCCTTTCCAGGTTCATCATAGGTAAATCTCAACACTGGTTTTATTTGTCTTTTCTCAGTTAGTCTTGGTCTACTTTCTCTATTAACTTTTGTTTTAGAGCTCAGTTTTTCTTTAGATGTGTAGACAGAATTTCTTCCAGCATCCAGGTCTGTTTCCGAATCATAAGGATCTGAATCTGTCACTGCTTGAACTTCTTCGTCATCTATGTTAGACTCGAGCTCTCCAGCTAACTGCACAGGATTTGGTTCTTTGGCGTCTTCATACTGTGAGCACTGAGAATCCATCGGACTCTTTTCTCCTCTTTAGTAGATGTTCCATATACTCCAGATATGTTGTACTGGTATGATCACACTCCACCTCAGATGAGGAATCCGTCATCTCTGGGACTTCTCTTTTACTCATGATCAATTGTTTTTGTCTTGTTCGGGTTGAGCAGCGTTCTGGGTCTCACAGGGATTTCTTCACAGGCTTGCTCCACTGGAATCCTCACCAATTGTCCAATAGGTAAGATGTGGTCACGATGGAGGGTTCTTACTCCGCCTCTGCCTCCCTCAGGTCTCACATGGAATACAGGTAAGTTTGGCATCTTTCCCACCACTACATGGGGTATGGAACTCCATCGGCTTTCCAGTTTGTGTTTCCCTTTGAGTCCTAGATTCTTTAGAAGAACACGGTCTCCTTCCTGTATGTTCTGATAACTGACCTTTTGATCATAGGCTCTCTTGTTCCTCAAGTGAGTCTTGTCAGCAGCTTGACTTGCCAGTTGATAGGCTCTCTGCAGATCACGTTTCAGGCTTTCAACGTACTGGAAAGGGTTCCTCTCCTCAGTTCCATCTTTTGACGTTTCAAAGCACAGGTCTACAGGTAGTCTAGCTTCCCTACCAAACATTAAGTAGTAAGGAGAGTATCCCGTCGCATCACTTTTCGTGCTATTATGCGCGTGCACCAATGAGGCAACATGCTGACTCCAGGATCTCTTCTTCTCTTGGCTTAACGTAGCCAGCATAGAAAGCAGCGTACGGTTAAACCGCTCCGGCTGGGGTCCCCTTGTGGGTGATGAGTCGTTTGATTTCCGTATGCCCAAAGTTGTCAGCAGTTCTCTTATCAGTCTCGACTCAAAATCTCTTCCTGATCAGAATGAATCCTAATAGGCAGGCCATAGTGAACGAAATACTTTTCGACTAGGATCTTCGCTACGGTCAGGGCTTTCTGATTCTTTGCAGGAAAAGCTTGTGCATATCGGGTATAGTGATCGGTCACAACCAGGATGTTGCTAATGCCTCTGGAATCAGGTTCCATCGACAAAAAGTCAATACACACAAGGTCCATAGGACCACTGCTGGTGATTTGGTGTAGAGAAGCAGCTTTCTTGGCAGGTGTTTTACACGTGATGCACAGTCCGCAATTCCGCACATATCCCTCTGTATCATGAGCCATTTTGGGCCAGTAGAATCTTGCTCTTAGGAGTTGAGTTACCCTCTCCACTCCTAAGTGGCCCATGTCGTCATGAAGAGAGTGCAACACCACTTCTCTGAACTCAGCAGGCAGCACCAGCTGTAGTGCCTCCTCTGCCGCTTTCTTGCTTGCTCTGTACAGAAGTCCATCTCTTATCACAAGTCTGCCAACTTCCCTCTTCATCAGTAGCATCTCTGGGTCCAAGTCTTTGTTGCTAGGCCAGACTCCCTTTTTCAATGCCTCAATCACGCGTCTGATCACATCATCCCCCTTCTGGGCAGTCATCAAGTCCGCTTTTGATAGTTGCTCCAGTGAGCTGAGGTGTAATTGAGATGGAAAGACATACATTTCCGGAATACAGGCTGGCGAAGCTCCTAATTGTTCCACATATCTGGGAGACGAATTTGGGGATAGATCCACTTCCACCCGCCGACATATGGACTTCACTACATTCTGAGACATTCCATCCCAGTCCCCGTATTCGGGTAAGTTGCGAGACAGCAAATCAGCGTCAATGTTTGCTTTCCCAGGCCTATACTTTATGTCGAAATCATAGGTGGCCAGGGCTGCAAGCCAACGATGACCTGTCGCATTCAGTTTTGCTGTGGTAAGCACGTAAGTCAACGGGTTATTGTCGGTGCGTACCGTGAACTTGGCTCCATAGAGGTAGTCGTGAAATTTATCAACGACAGCCCATTTCAACGCCAGGAACTCTAGCTGATGTACAGGGTATCTCTGTTCAGGAGAGCTCAACTTTCTGCTGGCAAACGCCACTGGTCTTAACCCTTCTGGATGTTCCTGGTAGAGTACGGCACCGAGCCCTTTGAAACTTGCGTCTGTATGTAAGACATATGGCTTATTGGCATCAGCAAATGACAGTACAGGCGCGTTGAGCAGACACTGAATGATACGCTGGAATGCGTCTGTGCAGGACTGATCCCATCGATCACTGAATGGTTCTGAGTCCTTAAAATACGTCTTGATCTTGTCTGGGGCTTTCTTCCTACCATCCTGAGTGGGTGCATAGCCCTTTGTCAGTTCTGTGAGGGGCCTAACGATCGCAGAGTAGTTTGCTATAAAGCGGCGATAATACCCACAGAAACCTAAAAAAGACCGCAGTGACTTAAGGTCTGTGGGCTTAGGCCACCTGGCGACTGCCTCTATCTTTTCAGGGTCAGTGGCAACACCCTCAGCGGACACTATGTGACCTACATACTTAACCCTGGGTTGACAAAATTGGCACTTGTCAAGGGAGAGTTTTAGCCCTACCTCTTCCAGCCTATCTAACACTCGCAGGAGGCGTTCCTCGTGTTCTTCCAATGAACGTCCAAAGACTATGAGATCATCCAAATAAACTAACACCTGAAGGAGATTCATATCGCCGACAGCTTTCTCCATTAGTCTTTGGAACGTTGCAGGCGCTCCTGTTATGCCTTGGGGCATCCTTTCAAATTGCAAAAATCCAAGGGGACAAATAAAGGCGTTTTTTTCTTTGTCCTCCTCTGCCATGGCGATCTGATAATAGCCGCTCGTAAATCAAGGACAGAAAACCATTTGCTCCCAGCTAAAGCAATCTAACGCATCGTCTATGCGAGGAGTCGTGTACTGGTCTGGAACTGTCGCCTATTAAGGGTCCTATAGTCAATGCACATTCTAATCGCCCAGTTTTCTTTCTGGCTATCACAATTGGTGATGCATACTGGCTCTGTGACTCCTTAATTATCCCAGCCTTTAACAACTCTTGCAAGTGCTGGCGAACATCGTCGATATCTGCTGGAGCTAAGCGCCTTGAGCGTTCTCTAAATGGCTTTGCATCAGTCATCCTGATATGGTGCTCTACATCCTTTGCCAGGCCGACATCCCATTCATGCAATGAGAATACATTTGCTCGCTCACATAACTTTTGGAGTCGTGTTTTCCATTGTGGTGGTATGGGCGAGTTGCCAAACTGAATGAGTTGAGGTCTAACTCTGTTGGTACAGTCACAGCCTCGGTTTTGACTTTCAGAGATGGAATGACTGGATCAGCGTGACACAGCTGGCCTACTACAGTTCCAACTGGGATGACTGTGTCTTTCATGGACTCATTTTGGATAAGGACTGTGAGGTGATCATCCATTGCAATACCATGCAAGACCATAGGCTGCAACAATACTCCGGATGGTAATGGAGCGTTGGGTGATGCCTCAACCATCAACATGTCTTTACCCAGAGGCCTCTTCTCCACCACTTCACAGATGGCGCAGCATTCACCACCAGGAGGTAAGGTAAGTGAGCCTGGACCCATCCACTTTACACATGCCACTTCATCCTCTTCACCCTCAGTGGTTGGTTGATCTGTGTGAACAATGGAATTCTTTGCCTTTATGCCAAGGGTCTGGGCAATGTCCACTCCTGTGGTCTCTCGGCAGAGCATGGACAGTCTCTGGAACAGGTTTGCATTTGTGCCAAGGATCACAGGGGTCTTTTCAGGACTTTGAGGACTTGGGCAGATAAGAGCAAGGACGGAAAGTGTCTCGGTTGCACCTGTGACCTTCTCTGGAAATTCCATCTCCACGACATATCCCAGGTAGGGGTAACTGGTGTCGCTTAAACCCCATATTGCCAACCCTGAAACCGGCTGGATTGGGACACCAGGTAAGTGGTGTTTGTACCAGGTCTCAAATATGATGGTGATTTGAGACCCGCTATCAAGAAGTGCATCACAGTGCTGGCCATTTATCTTCACTGGAATGATTGAACAGGGACCGATCAATCCTTGAGGAATGCCTCTTTCAAGGGTGGTTACTTCACTTTTCTTTGCTGAGCACACTGTGGGACTACCGCCTGATGCTTGAGAAGATGTATCACCCTGTTTAGCTTTCTTTAGAGCGTGTATCAGCTTTTGAATCACTTTGGCTTGATTCTCTGCATTCGGGCATTTGGCAGAGTAATGGCCGTTTCACCACAGCGATAACAAAAGTTCCCATCTGAGTTGTTAGATGGTTGCTTTCTATTATCATTATGGGCTTGTCTTGATGGCTCTACTCGAAGAACTGAAGTAGGGGATTCAGAGACTTTAAGCTTATGGCCTGCCATTTGCTTTTGCAGGTTTTTCACTTGTTTTCTTAAAACAGCTACTTCACTATCGCCACCTGTCTCTGGGGTGGGCATCTTTGTCATTGACACAGGTCTTTTGCTGTCTGCTAACACCTGGCTAGGCAAAGTACGCAGGGCAGTGTACATTGACTTGAGTTCTTGGATTTCTGTTCTCAAACGCTCAACCTCATCCTGTCTACCGTCTGTAGCCAAATTTGTGTGAACTCTCTGGACAGAGGTGTTCAGCTTCATCCTTGATGACTCGTACTCTTCTTCACTTCTGATCTCACTCAGCAGTTCCAAGAATGATGGAGGGTTTTCCTTCCTTTCCCGGAGTTTGAGCTGGACAAGCATCATATCAGAGTGGACAGCACCTCTCAGCAGCTGCTCCACTCGAGCACGGTCAGCACGGCCAGTATGGAGACCTCCGCGCGAACTACCTTGGTCAACGACAACTCTACACGCCTCAGAAAGTCAGACAACTTTTCCTTTGGCTGCTGCTGTAGCAATCTAAAGGCAAAATACAGGTCTTCGCCTGTCTCGGCAGACCCAAAAGCACTCTCAATGGCTTCTAAGCACAGAGCAGGACTAACCTCTGGATCAGTAGTCCGCACAGCCTTTACAACAGCTAATGCAGGACCTTTCAGACTTTCCATAATACGTCGTCGTTTCTCCTTAGTGGAACACTCACTCTCCTCGACCATCAGGCGTGCATGTTCTAACCAATGCTCAAGAGACTCTTCTCCAACTGGAGTTGGCAACGTACCAGAGAACACTCTCAAGCGACGGTAACTGCTGTTCTCACCTGACGGTTTCCCCATCTTATCCAACAAATCACCTACACGAATAATAGACTCTGCCGAGCCACCCTCTAGCGGTTCTCCCAACAAACTCTTTAACGGGCTCGGAGGAGCAGGACTTTCCGAAACAGCAACAATCGTCCATTTTTTCGTCTTGCCCTCTGGCACCAAATCAGGAGGGACTTTGGTGGGGTCCACTGTCTCTTTACACTCGCATAGCACTCTGTGACTATCCAGCTTCAGACTAACTGTCCTTCCTCTCACTACTTTTCGCCCTAAGGCTTTTATAGTTTCTAGGGCTTCTTCAATCTGGGCATTAGCAACGTCTTCTGGAATCAGTACCATGAGGGAATGGGCATCATCCAATTCTTCTCTTCTGCACCAGTCTTTGAGCTCTTGAACTAATTCTGCAGCGCTACACTTAGCCTCCATTTTCTTCTAGGTTTTTTTTATCTTAAATAAGCTATTTGACTTACTTTCTTTGAGAAACTACCAAAAATTGAACGTCTACTGCTAACGACTATTAGCATCGGATTACAAATGAATTGCATTAATTATCCCGGACGAGCCCCATTTTATGTAGCGCCCTAGCGTGTCTAGCTAGTATTGTGGAGTGCGCTCCCGAATTCGGTTTATTGAGAAATTAATGCTCTAAATGTAATTCTCTAATTATTACCTACTTGTAACCATTTACCTGAATAACTACTTTTAATTTAATGAAAAGTGGCAATACAATGTCTCTATGGCTAAATTAGAGGATAACACTAATTGTAGGGAATTATTTCAAGTGCTCGGTTAATCAAATGTCAACACTATAGTTACATTAATATTTCACCCCTTTTAAATGACTATCAATCCCTTATCTAAATCAGAATTTTCAAACACTTTAACTTCCAATCAGGATACTGTAAACTTATATATTACCTTGCCTCAAGTATTAAAATCCTCCAATATCATAAACACAATGTAATACAAAGCTACCACAGAAATACGTTTGAACTATTTACTTTAAGAAAAATAGTATGTACATATATACAGATCAAATATACCACAGTACATTCAAATGAAACACAATACAGTTCCCAAAATTTAAACTAAGCCGGCAAATATGAATAAATGGCCACTCAATGAAATAAAACAAATACCCTGAGACAGTCAGATGAGGATACGTTGCAGGCCTGTAATGTTGCTCGCGGCGTTGAGACCAGAAACACAATGGCGCCGGCGCCGTGGCACAGAAAACAAAACTCACGCGGCTGTACTGCTGATCAGAGCGTCGTCATTCACGCCTCGGCAAGCGCGATGCTTGCGATGCTTGTGATTGAGGCGCCGTCTGACAGCTAGCTAGGCAATAGTTGTGGGGATGAATGCTTCTCCAGGCGATGCACAAAGGGCAACCGAGCAGGCTACACAATCGCAATGTCCTGGTAACTAAGTCGTGCTGACAAGCGTTCACTCTTCCTCCTCGTTGGAAACTCTAACCGAGTGCTTCACAACAAAACACTATTACACTGGAAAATTAGTGAAATGTCCATAACTCACACTTGGTGTAGATTACTAGTACATTTACTATCCCACACGCATTAATTTGGTGTTTTACCAAGTTATAAACGTGTCTGTCCCCGCGTGGTTCTCACTCATGTCTCTCTCGTGTCTCTCCCCTCTCGTCCTTTCCAGAACCTCCTCCTGATTGGATCTTTCCTCCGGGTACATGAATTTTAACTAACTTAATTTTTTAACCCCTTAAACATTATTTAAACCTTTTTTAACATTATTAAATGTACATTTAAATAAAATAAACAAAAATAAAAATAGTGTTTCTTAGCAAATACCCAAATTTACTATAGGGCTACATTATATTGAACAGACACGTTCAGTTTTTAATTGTAGTGTCTCTAACTGAACTGATTTTATGAAAATGAACGCGGTGGGCAAGTGATCCAGTAATCCTGTAGCTGTGCCTAGAGTAGGGCAGCAAAGTGCATTATGGGAGTTGTTGTCTTTTATCCCCATGAGACAAAAATAAATTTTCTGTTTTTTCTCAGTCTAGAAGGCACCAAATTCAAAAATAATTTCACGTTTCTACTACATAAATGACCCAGTTTAAATACAGATTCATCTTCCCAGCATTGAAGTATCCCTTTAAGTAGGTACTTTGGAGAAGTAATTACTTCACAGCCGCTAAGTACATTATAGTGAGATTCTGAAGTGTGCGTATGATGGACACTACTATCCTATCCCATGAGGCCATAGGAGAGGATTTGTGAATGGCAGAGAAACTGATGCTGGAAGGTCACATGATAATGACAGCATGGATTACATTCATACTGCATACACTCAGATTACCCGGGTACTTTCTGCTTATTCTTTTATAAGTACTATGGATTCGGGCATACTTCTTATGTCACATACTGTTTTTCGCCTACTCTATAGTAGTGAAGTTTGCAATTTTGGATGCAGCCAAAGTAACTGGCATTGGTTCTCTGGTAGGCTATCAGGCTATATCCAGAAGCGTATATGCATGAAGGTACCTATCAAAACATATTTTTTCACTGGCTTCTGGGGCAGAATAATGATTTATTGATCAACAACAAAATAGACAGAGCTTTTGTGATAATTAAGCTAATATTTAATTACTACTATACTGGTTTCATGCTAGAAATTACATAACGTTGGTCACATTTACACACAAACTGACCCCTTTTGCAAGTTGTTTAGGTAGGCCTACTTTCGGCTTGTGTCACCTTGTGTGGCCACAGCAAATTTATTGCACATGCATATAGAATGGACATTAAAGTTTATCTCACGTAATGAAATGCATTTTTTTTATAGCCTGGATGCGAGAAAGTAGTTATTTTAAAAGCCAGATACGCACGCTTAACAAGTACAGACTGTCTCTTGAAGACACCAGATATGCTGCCACTTTCAATACCATTACAGACAGATATAGTTTGACAACAGATTGAAAGCCAATATGTGTTAAAATATAAGAATTATTTTCATTTATTAGTTGGGTTATATTATACTGTATGCTTATATTGTGCTCAAACCATTAGTAAGATTGTTGAACCAGCAGGTGGTAGTGTTGATCTAGGATTTTTCTATTGTTTCCACTGTTCCTGGTTTGTTCATATGTTGGAAAGGCTAGGCTACTCTAATACGGTATCAATTGTCATACTTTAAAGGATATCTATTTTTATAAATTTCCTATCACATAATTACTAATACCACAATGAAAGAAGCGGAACACTAACAACAAGAGGAAACTCATTTTCAAGAAACGTGATTGTACAGTTGTCTTACAGGGCCTTGGGCCATTAATCATGAAGGAGTCATAAATCATGATTTGACAAGAGTTCTATTCTTTACAAAATGGTCTTCCCTCACTGTATGTGAATTCTCATTATTGCTTTTTACAGAATCGAACAAGGATGTTAAATTAATCTAATAACCACCATTTTGTTCCCCAGAAAAATATGATTAAATTACAATATTATACTATATTACTGGCACATGAGATGGCACGCAACACACAATGACATATTGTTTGGTTCTCTTTTTGTTCTTCTTCTTATTTTAAAAATGGAGAAATGTGTGGCTAAAATATTTATTCTACTGTTGCAGGATCAGAATGGAAAGTTGTGAAAAGTTTTTTTGTTGAGATGTTGCCTTGCACATGTACACTATACATTTTGGCTTAAGAATAAAGTAGTCTTGAAGGATGTTGTCAATTTAGTCCTTACCTTACTGTGCAGGCGGTTTGACTTCTTCAACAAGTATGATTCTCATACTGTGCATTGTAGCTCCTCTCTGAATCAGATAGTGACCACTGCAGTCATGCGAATTAATCTAAACTGTGAATAAAATTGAAGAACACAGGGATCTAGATTGCTGTCACTGTTAAGTTATTTTGTCCAGTGCAGAAGGACAGAAACTCATCAAGGTGTGACGCATTGAAGAGTAATATGTGAAATATGCTCTTTGACCAAGGGGCTTTTTGGCACAAACAAGTGTATGTGCTTCATTCAAAGATCTTTGTCAGATATCACCATCACTTTAGCCTTTAGCCTTTAGCAGGGGTGTCTTGAGCTAGTCTTCAGCCAGCTTCTCTCAGAATACAATAGATGATGCTTGTATGTGAGCCAGATGAACAAAAGCTATTTTTGGCGTCCTGTGTTTCACACCTTGTGGCAAATTATCACATTTCTATTCCCAGGAGATGATGCAACATTTTATGTTTCAAATGATTTATACACAAAAGACTCTTAATTTACTTTCTAAAGCTTTGAGATTCAATACTGTCACAGAAAAAATGTTTGCAAATGGATAAAATATGAACAATTATTTTAAATAAAACCTGAATGCAAGAATATACTGGACTGCTGGTTCACACAGACAACACCACATTTAAGAGTTTAAAGATAAGTTTTTTCATGTTCATTTACAACAATATAACAATATCATCAGTCTCACAACAACCCTGTAATAATTTGTATGAGTACACGTTCGAAATCTTTTACTCCTGAAAATGACCAATCAACCAACCAACCAGATTTAAAATTTATATATTGGCTAACAGGATTTCATTTTTAGATAGTGTGCTATTCAATACTGAATACTTTAATGTATTTCATATTATATACAAATGACAGATGTCAATATCTTTTCCTGCTTATACATTTATTTTATAATCTGGGAAGAAACTGTACGGTAATGTAGTAGGAGGGATGAGACACTCCCTGCACCTATTGAATCACACCTGGGGTCTAACGCTATATAAGAAGCATCTCATCACCTTAGATCATAGTCATAGTGTCCATTCAACTCCCTGGGAGTTAAACAGGTATAGTATACTGCTTCTTTACTCTGATATCTACTGCATTTTCTCCTATATTACTATAAAAACACAATTAATTCTAAATAATTACCTTCATTGTCATTGTTATTGTAACTGTTACAGATGTTAAGCTTGTGATGTTGGATGACTTGATTTGTAATTAGGTACTGTAATAAGTATTTTTACTTATGTTCTGTATCCACAGCAGGAATGATGCTGTGCCTCTGCTTATGTGCACTGGCTCTCGTTCTGCAGCCCATTCACTCGGCCTATAACTGCTCCATGGAGTATAACAGGGTTCCAGGTGAGTCTGTGACCTTTACAGAGTCCTCCATTCTCTGCAATTAGCTCCACACTAAGACACTCCCTTTTTGTTTAGACAACAATGACCTGGTGGTACACTGTGGCGCTAGCATGATCTCTCTGGAGGTAAACCTGTGCACCGCTGAGTGGGCAGGCTTTGACCCGAATGGCCTGGCCCTGAACGGGGAGCGCAATAACGCCCAGTGCAAGGGCACCGTTGACACCACTGTGAACCCACCTGTCATCCGCTACCAGCTGGCAGTCAACCACAGCCAGGAGAACCCATGTAGACAGTCTCTGCAGGTGCAAAGATCTTCCTATGTCTAAGCTTGAAAACATAATTTTCCTCCTTTTTTAATCACAGTTGTGGTATGGCAAATACAAAATAAAAAGCGGTACATACAAATTATTTAAAAAAATAATTGATTTTTTTAAATGGGGATTAAATTAAATGGGGATTAAATGGTATTAGAAAATAGAAACTTTTAATGAATAAAGTCATAAAACCTGTATACTTATACAAAAATAGATGTAAAAAGATGAGAAAAAAAGATACATCATACTAATACAATGAAAAGTGACAAAAGCTAAATACACTCTTTACTGATTATAAATAATAGTAAAATGTAAAAAAAAAATCTAATTTGTTTGAAAATATATTATAATTATAAAAAGGTAAAGTATAAAAGAGTATAAAAAGATTGTTTATATATATATATAGCATAGAATAGAATAATAATTATAAAAATGTACACTGTAAAATGTAAAAAATATTTAAAAGTAAGTTACCTGGTTGCCTTAAAATTTTGAGTTCATTGAAATTAAAATTTTGAGTTAATACAATGAACATTTTCAGAATTGACATCACCCTTTATTCAAATATTATTAAAAGATTTTGTAAACATATTGTGTAATTGTGTTTTATTTGTTATAATGCAGTAAAACTATTTTCATGATTTATCACAACTTTTTTTTAAATTTATGTGGTTTAGATACAATAATATTTTGAGTTTCTATTTATCAAACCAATTTCCTTCATTGTATTAACTACATTTTCTCAACATTTTAAGGTTACTTGCTTTTTTTAAGTTAAACCAACAATATTTTTTACAGTGTAGTGAAATGTACAAAAATATTGTAAATGTATCAAAATGTGTTATATATATATGTATATATATAAATGATATAAATTAAATAATTTAATTTTCCCTTTTTTCACATTCTTAGATTGTGGATGAGGTGCCCAGCTCCTCTAGTTCATTCAGTATGTTCTCCAGCATTCAGTCCGTCATTATCACAGGATACCTTGATACGCCCAGCTCCGCAGAGGGTGTCATCAGTTACTCCACAGACCTTTACTATCACTTCTCTTGCCGTTATCCACTGGAGTATCTCATCAACAACACTCAGATAGTAGCGTGAGTATTAAGACATTCATCCTGCACTGCGCACTTCACCAACTGAAGTCACCAACAAGAGGATTGACTTGATACTTGATTTTTCATACAGGTCATCAGTGTCAGTGGCCACTAGTGACAACAATGGAACTTTCATTGACACTCTCAGCATGGGTGTCTTCAACGTACGTGTAGATTTGTGTTAAATGATTTACTCTGAATACAAAAGGTCACATTTTAAAAATATATTTTTGATCATTTTCATGCCAGAACACAGATTATGCCAGCCCTTTGGTGGTCCCGCCTACTGGATTAGAGCTGCGCAGGAAAGTCTATGTTGAAGTAAAGGCTGTCAATCTAACTGGAAAGTAAGAACACTGCAGTTTTCTTTTGGACAGTGAATAGCTTGTTTCTTAAGGGTTTTATTAAAGAATTAAATACTATTTTCTGTCTTCCTTTAGTTTTAATATATTGCTGGACCACTGTTTTGCAACCCCATCACCCTATAATCACACCAACAACAAACAACACAGCTTTTTCACAGGGTGAGTTACTCTTGATTTAGAATTCGTGGTAACACTTTATAACGTTCCATTTGTTAATATTAGTTAGTTAAAGTGAGTATAAAACAGGAGTTTCTATCATCTTTTCTTTCCTGTTTTTTTCCTTCTTTTTATTTAAAGAAATTAAGTAATTGGAGAATCAAAAGGGATATAAATAAATATGGTAAAAGAAGTTCCTGGTCTAATTATATCCTATGTCTGTGAAGTAATCTCTTTGCAAATAATATTTTATTTAAAAGTATGCACACATTCACTCTTGTTTGTATGTCTAATATGTCCCAAAAAACTAAAACAAGTTTCTTGTCTCATTAAATTCAGTTATGAACGACATCATTTAAATTATAGCATATTTTCAATTCAAAATGGTGAAATTACATTAAAAAGTTGAGTTGTTTGCATCTCTGTATGTTACTGTAGGTCGTTAAACATATCCATTGTACAGTTATATACATGTCAAATATTATGGCCATTTACAGTTATTGGGGGGGCCTTGTCCCCCCTTAATGCGTGTGGTGGTTACGGCCCTGGTTTGCTTTAGCTGTGATGTCATGACTGTGAGGTTGTCCCGCCCTAACACCAGTTCAACTACATCAATATTCTCTATTGTTTCATCACAGATGCATTGTAGAGAATCGGACAACTGTGCTTTATAATGGTGTTTCAAAGTTTTCCCGATTTTCATTTGAATCCTTCCGCTTCGTCGAGCACCGTGATCAAGAAAAGTCTACACTATACCTGCACTGTATTCTGCGACTTTGTGAGCCAAACAAGTGCCAAGAATTGCTTAATGTAGGAGCCTTTTACTGTTAGAAGAGAATGAATTGAATAGAGTACCACTATTAGTAATGTCAGCCAATTAAAATGTCACTTTATTTTACTTGTACAGCCTTGCAAATCTAATAGAACACGGCGGCGGAGGGCCCTAGAACCTTATGGATCACAAGCCAAAGAATCTGCCACGGTGTCAGTGGGTCCTCTGTACACCGCAGCCCTGAGTGAGTCTGTCGCGTTCACACATGAATCCAGAATGAGACCGATCTGAGACCCAGCTTGTTGTCAAACATATTGAATTTTATGCCATGCCTAACTACTGTTTTTATCTACTCTTTTTGATCCTGTAGAGAATGATGTCCCCATTGCATCGGCCTATGGTATGAGATTCTGTTTGAAACTTTATTTCATTCAAAATTTGATGTGTCTGAAATTCAGATGAAAATACTTAAAAATGAATGAAAGCTAGACAGTAACAGCACGGCTTGTTTTCTCTTGTGAATCAGGAGGCAGTGAGCCATTGAACAGGAACAATATGAACGTGGCTGGAGTGGTGGTGGGGGTCATTTTTGCCACCGGCGGTGCTGTGTTGATGGTTATGGCTGGATGGTTTGTGCTGAAGAAGTTTTTCTGGGCCGGTGGTCTGCCTCGGGCTTTCCACTAAGAGATCCATCAACTCGCCATCTGTTTTGCGTTGAATGAAGCTTAATTTGATATGCCCGATAAGACATCTGATCACATCACGGCATCTGCACAAACCAGCAAAGAACCACTTTGTATAATGCCTATTTAGCATATTTGAATCTATTTAGACAGCAGTGGGTAGTCACCATGGCATGCACTTGGAAGAAAACTCTAATGCTTAATTCTTTCATGTAAATGCAAATACTGCATTGTATCATGAGTTTTAGATGTGCATTTTCTGAATTATACTGTAAAAGTATACTGTATTATTGAGAGGAACAAACTGTGGATGTAATCGTTTTGTAATGTTTTGATCACACTTTGCTTCTTATTCACATTGCTTGTATTAGCCCAGGGGTTTTCAAACTTTTTAAAGGAGCCTATTCATCAAATATAAAGGCAGCTATTTTGTCATGTATAAAGACCCGTTTATATTGTGTGAAAAATATATTAAGCATGTTGTTTTCTGAATTAAATCATTGGCTTTTAATTTGACTATTAAAAGCAAATCAATTATTTGGAAGTTTTCTTCCTACTTTTAGATGTGAAATGAATAACAATACATATTTTCAATTTATTTGTAAAGCACCTTTTTATATTTTGTGTTAAATGATTGTGTTAAACATAGCTGCATAATCTTTGACAGCCCTAAAAAATATATATCTATTTTTTCTTTCTTTCCGTAAAACAGTTTTCTTTTACAGTTTAGATAGCTTGTAACTGTTTTCTTTGTGTATAATTCCTCAAATTTTCTGCAGACCCCTTTGCGGTCCAAAACCACAGTTTGAAAACCCCTGTATTAGCCAATGACTTGCTGCTTCCCTGTAATTTAATATGACATAACACTTGTCTAGATGTGATGTATTTAGGAAGGAATACTTTATATACTGTAATATACTGTAGTTAGGTCAATAATCAATGGACACCATATATTCATTTCAAATTTGTACAAATTGATATTTTTTATTTACATGCTTTTGTCTATGAAACAGTATATCCACACATTACACAACATATCTTTAGTAAAATGAAGAAAGGCTTTCGTTTCTGTCTTTCACTTCAATGGGTTTCGCTGTACGTCATACAAGGTTCTTTTTGAAAACTGTACAGACAACAATATTGTTCTACAAAAGTTACAGGTCACAATATACAATTCAAACATAAGAGCTGTTATTTACATTACAGTTGTATTTCTGATAGGAATGGAGGAATGTTTAATTTAGAGTGTGTACGATGTCTTGTAACAGGGCTGTGAGTCTAGTGGAGAAATCCTCCTGTATGGACTCTATGTTTGTCTGATGGAAACCAGATGACTCACCATGACTCTGGTTTTCTTGGAGAGCGATCATCTGTTGGTCTAAGTTGGAAATAAACTGTTGATTCCGAGCTGAGGAATTTTGGCAGAACTGATCCACTTTTGAAGCCATCACGTCCCTCGGAGGCTGTGCTGAGGCAAGATGGCCTACCAAAGCTATCTTTAGTGCTGCCACCTTCCCTTGTATGTCTAAACTGAAGGTACACACTTCCTGTCCCAGCCTGGCAGTGACTTCCTCCCAGAGTTCCTTTCCACTGCTGTCTCTTTCCTCCTCTACTGCCTCAAATGCTTTTGTTTTAAAGTCCTCAAAGGCTGCTGTCCTTTTCTGGTGGCTTTCATCCAGAGCTTGCGTGATCCTCTGCACTGCCTCCTGGTAGAGTGTGGCTTCCTCTGGGTTCAGTTCCTGGAGGTTCAGATTGAGTTTCTCGCAGAGTTCCTGAGTATTTAACTGGAGAGCGGTCTGGAGCTGCTTAGCGAAGGGGGCCAGGAACTCCTTAACACTGGCCAGAGTGTGTTTTGGGTGGCTGGGGTAAGGAGAGAGTCTCTCCCTCAACTCAGCAAGCTCCTGCTTTAGACGAGCCCTCAGCCGCTCAGACTCCATGCTCAGCTTGCGTCTCAGTTCAACCGCCATGGGGTTGGAAGAGTCCTGGGAGTAAAGGTCACTGCTAACCAGATGGTTCTTCCACATACCACTGCAAAACAGGATCAGGGGTCAATAACTTACAAGAGCGTCCATACTCTTTGTATTCATGTTGATTTCATTTGTTTTTTTAAAATGTATAAAACAAGAAACGTTTCAAATTATATATAATATATGTATAACCATCAAATAAAAATAAATCACATTTTCCTTACACATTAAAACATATGAGTAGACATCTTAAAAATTACTTTCAAAAAAGTTTTATTTAAAAAAAAAATTCAACAAAAACTTTTACATTTATAAATGAATAAATAACATTGTTTTGGTTGAGTCTACCACATGACAAGACCACTGTTATTGAAATATTATTTTCTATCAAATTTAAGAATTCGTTTTTATTATAATATCGCCCTGACATTTTTAAAACGATGTATATTATCCAATAATTTGTTTTATTCTTTAATATATGAAATAAAATATTTTTTCACCACGGAAGAGGTGTGTTCAAGGCATGGCATGGCATGTATAAACTGCATTTTGAATAAATGAAAGTTAACTAAACAGCTATCATATGAGAGTAAACTTACTTTGAGTCTTTGGCAGAATTTTTCTTGTCCGTGGCCTGGTTGTCTCTCTGTAAAGTAAATGCTTCTCGACTGATCTCATCGTTGAGTGGAAATGCTGAAAAGGAGCATGGTTGCATTAGATAAATGTAATACTTTTTTAATTTATTTTTTTAAATATCCATTTTAGAGGAAATTTAATTTGATAATAGAAATTGGAAAGGCAACAAACCTGTTGTGGTAGCAAAGGCCAACGCCAATGTAACAAACTGCAGATTCATTTTTTTTAATGATGAAGGTTGTTCCTGTTTGAAAGCAGGAAAAAGATGTATGTAATTAGATACATTTATTTAAATGTTATTGACTATCAATATATCAATATATAACAGGACAACTCAAACGGCATTAAGTAATTCATTCATGCAAGTGGACAGCTGGCCCTTACCTGTTGATGAGAAAATGAGAATTTCTTCTCAGAGTCCACATTTAAAGCAGTCCCTTATCAGAGGTTGTCGTGCTTTTCATCTGTGTCAACACAAACCACGTGGAGGGTCAGTTTGATAACGATAGGCGTTAGGAACCTAAAGGTATTTTGCTGATTGCCTCTTCAAAGCTTCTCTACTTACTTTTCCAACAACACATATTCAGAGTAGCCACAGTGATGTCACACCAACGCCAATATTGACGTCATTTTTAAGGTCAATGCTCCTGGAATATGTTTACTACTAACCAGAGTTTGGACAGCTCTTGGATTGAAAATTTCTAAACACCACTTCTATTTCCATAGTGTGCATTAATATTACGATATGGACTTCATACTGGATACTTTTTCCCAGGTCTTATGTTGCCTGTGAAGTTCACTCAGTGAACTGAATTGCATGAAATTTGGCTTGGTTTTATCAGTCGTGTTAAGTCCTACTTGGCTTTTCTATAATGACCCTCCAGGCTTGCTTCATTATCTCTGGCTCTGCGACCAAAGGTGCTGTTTGTTTTTACTTTACTGAATGGGTCCCCTTAGGTTTGCTTTGAGTCTACATGGCCAAAGCTAGTGATAAACAAAGCCAATAGTGGGATACTTTGAACATTTGATTATTCCAGTTTAGACCTACTTTCTGGCAGCTGAATATATAAGCGAGTATTAAACGAGAACTAACCCTGCACATGGAATTTTGCCATACAAATGCCATCATTTTGGCTACCAAACGTGCTGTTTTGTCTGGTGTAACTTGTTGTTGTGCAAATCGCCTACTACGTCATTGTAACTTGCCCCATTGATTTTACACCAGTGCAGTCTGGGCAATAACACGATTAACAAGAGATGTAATATAATCATTCAATGTATAGCATATCCTACTTGGTATATATTTTTAACAGGCTCCTATATTTTGGTTCAGTATTTTCACTTTAATGACAAGGAAAAGGTTATTAGTCAGTTAATAAAATGCCTTAATTTAAAAAAATGTCACTTTAGTAAATTCATTGTTATTTAACAAATATGATTGTCATAGTCCATGTGTGGTTTCTTTTTTTGCAAAAACTTATTTTGCCTCTACACTGCCATGTCTGTATTGTATCCAGGGACAAGTGCTCTCAGGGGACCCAGGTTCGAATGTGACCCACGGTTGGTTCCAGATCCGACCCTATCTCTCTGCAGTCACTCTTCAATGTCATTTCTGAATAAACTTAAAAGGCTCAAAAATATAGCAAGAAAACACAAAAAAACAAAACAAAGACAAAATGACAAATAACAATCAGAAGACAAATAGAAGACTTTGTGCCTACACCATATAGGCTTCACAATGCTCAAAATAAAATAAAAAATACAATATAATATATATTTAAAATATTATAACATGTATACAATATTAAATAAATAGGCTATAAAAATATTAGCTTATGACGTATCAAAAATAGATAATAAATAACTAGCCTATAAACTGTCAACAAACGCAGTCATTCATCTTAAAATCATATGATTCGATTCGCGTCCTCTGATTGGTTCTGTGAAATTAGAGGCTTGTGCTGGCTACAACCAGAGCCTGGCTACAAGGGAAGTGGCGATTAAAGGTTTTTGCTATCGAACCGGTATTATGAATGGGCTGATTCTGGGATTTAGTGGGTTCGAAGCGAATCTTCTTATCACTCACCCCAAAACAAACAGAAACTTAACAGGTTTTCTACATTTCTGCTGAACTGGATCTATCCTACTGCATTCATTCACAAATGCGACCGATGGCCTCCAAAAGGTTAATTGAGGTGACACACAGCACCATCTGTTGATCTTAATAAAGACGTTCTTCGTCGCTGACAGAGCATTTACTGTTTGTTTAAACGAATTATTGATAAATATTCACCTTCTTCCAGCGCTGTCTGTGTTTTTGGACTTTGTTCAGTCCGCGTTTGACGTAACGTTATTCGTTGAAAATGAGACTTCAGAGTTCTAAACAGTCAAAAGGCAGTAGCAAACACAACATGATGTAGGCATATAGTAAAATATTTCTAAGGCGATCCATTCTCAGACAAGGATTTACCACAGCAGTATTTTATGGTGGCTCGAGTCCCAGGGAACGGGCTATCGAGTCGTTTTTTTTTTTTACAAATGCGTCATTACTGAATTAGACACAGTTGTAATTAAGAGTCCATGATTTGCAATACAACTCCATGTTTGGAAACACGATAATGCAAGGTGTCTTACGGATAAGAGTTCAACTTAAAATAACATTGTGCAATAGGTTGGTTTGTGCCGGTATTGAGTCTAAATTACTACTGTAATTTGAATGTCTTTATTTATATCAGTGTTATCAGACATTTTGCAAATGCAACACTAAAACTACCGTGTCGTTTGAGTTCATTCTTTCGTAGGCCCAAAAGTGTGTGAAATGTGAAAATATATTACACAATTGAAGTCACCATAAGGTCAAAGTCCACACACTCTGCTTAAGTAACTCAGGGTCCAAGTTCATATTGGTAGCACTATAAAAATTATGAGGTCATCATAAGCAGCATGTGTAACTGGAGTACAAATTCATGCTTTTTAAAATGTTGTTCTTCACTTCAAACTTAATGACTGGTTTACATAATATTATACTTGATTCCTCTGCACAGTTCGAAGATTGTAAAAAAGTTTGCTTATGTAAGCGTTTTTCTGTGTTAATTCACCCTTGTGTAGTGATATAGGGCTCTGGATCCTGCAGATTCAACTTTAACCCAGATATAGCAATCGGTTACTAGGCTGACCATGGCCTTCTCGCCTATGGGGTGCATCAAAGGAATGAAGCCAAGGGATGTGGAAAACAAGGTTTGTTGTTTTAGTGACCCATTGCTTGTTTGAATGCAGAGTGCTTTCAATGTTCACTTCTACTGCCAAACTATTTGAGAAAGTGCACACAAGTAGAAAATGTCTGATAATTTGGACTTTTTCTGATAAACCTGCATCTTGCGACTGATTTAATGTTTTTCAAAAGTGCTGAAAGACATTTAAAGCACAGCCAAAATTAATCAGTTTCAGGGTTTCACTGTGGCCTGTAATCTAAACTGGCAGCTTCAGGTTGCATCTTTCTACCTATTGGCATGTGTGATACTTTATCTCTAGACGGTTCATGAATCATTCAGCATGGCAGGGAAAGAGCTTCCTGTATGCCTTCAGGCTTTCTCTGAGCCCTGAACAGCATAATGAAATGATGTGCTCTTTCAGGGTTTGCCTCTGCTGGCCTTCCCTACTTTGCTGGTTCTTCACCCTAAGACTGAGCCCTGCTGATGGATCAAACATTACTCTTAGACTTCCTGAAAGAACTTCCTGCAAACAAGGTAATTTGCATTTTTCTGGGACGTGACGAGGTGAAAGTGCATCAAGTGGGTGTCTAGCCCCAGAGGTTATTTATTTAGTTTTATTATGAACATCACATTAACATCTTACATTCGTTGCATGCCATAATCATATATATTTGGCTACTTTTTAAATACCATTTACCAATATTTTATCCTTCAGTGTTAAACTGCGAAAATGTATTAATAAAACCAAGTGTAAATAGCAAATCGATTCTATTTACACTCAGTGAAAATAACATTTTCTTAGTGATATTACACTAAGTGCAAATAACTGTAGATGCTATTTACTAAATTAAATAGCATACTAAGTTGATATATTAAATATAAGTTGTTATATTCAACACCATATTAAAGTAGCAGTTCCTTGCTAGATGTGTAAATAGTAATTATGTGTAATTTATACTGTTTGACAGATACATACTATTTACACCTCGGTGTTGTTGTACATTAAAAGGATGCAATAATAACATTGAGTGTAAATTATTATATTTTTTAAAATGATTAAATGGATTCTGCCTGAATGGGACAATAAAAGCCCTCCCTACACCTACCGCTAACCCTACCCAATAAAGGGGTTTTATTATTATTAAACATTTCATTAGGCACTTTATTTCCACATTTAGAACATTTTCTTAATTGTTATTGAAAGTAAATGCATTTCTGGTGTGATTTGTGATGAAAAAAGAGATAAGAACAAACTCTGCACAAGGCGGATTCAAACCCAGTCAATCGCGTCAAAATCAAGATGTTTAAGCCTTACAGCATACGCTTTACTGATTGTGCCACTGAGAATTTGAAACCTGAGCGCTTTTTTAAATCTTGTTTGGATAAACCAGGCATCGGTAGGCGGAGCTAGTGCGAATAGCACTTGCCAACAAGGCACGCTATTTGCTCTTAGTGTGAATAGACACTCCGTAAAAAGGCAATATTGAAATTATGGTGATCTAAAAATAGTAAAATAATTATAAACCATTTCAACATTTCTTGTTAAAATGATTTGAATTCAAATTTATTTTATTTTAAAAGTTTGTTTACTTGTTCACCAAGATGAAATATGAGATATGTATAAAGAAAACCAAGGCAAATATCACCTGTTAACAGAATATTTTTATGGTAAGCCATTTTATTTTAAGCCATTTTTATTTTTATGGTAAGCCATGTAATTGTGTGAAAAAATTACAAATATGATTTGTTTTATTTAGGATACAGTACTGGTTATGAAATTAATCAAGACAAATAAGTGATTTTATCCTCAATTTATTTAAAATGTCATTTCTACCAGGGTAGACATTGTCAGAAGACAAATTAAACTGGTTAGAGTGAAAAATGTGTTCTAAGAGCTTATTGTCTAAAAGTCCACAGGGTCCAATTTACATAGTTAAATATGAAATTTAAGAGTTTGGTTGTTGGAACAATCAAGATTATTCTTTGGAGAACCTTCTACTTGTATGCACTGTGAAGGCTTTTACTGCCCAGAGGGAGATGAGGGTTCAGTTCCCTGTCCCAGAGGAACATTTGGGCCAAGTTTCTGGGCCAAGACCATGAACAACTGTATCAGCTGCCCACCACATCACTATGGACCTAGAGAAGGCTTGAGCATTTGCCTGCCTTGTGGGCCCTGGTCACAGCAGCCTCTGCCTGGACAGGACAGCTGTACATGTCTGCGAGAGGGTCAAGTCTTCCAGGTAAGAACTTAATGCATTGCTTACATAAGTTCCCATGTGTTTGTGGCTAATTGCATGCATGTAGAGAAGCAATCTGCAGACCTCTGCTAAGATAGACGCTCATGTTTCAGCCCGGGTGGGAGTCGAGTTACCACTCTCACTGACTGCTGAATGCTCTTTTCATCAGTTACTATCCACTTGGGAAATGAGTCAGGATTTGTTTGTCTCTAACGGCTGACATCTCCCCAATCCTGAATACAGCCCAGTGATGGACAGTGTCCATGTACTTTGGGATACATCCAGAAAGGAGAAGCCTGTGTGTTGAAAGTCTATGAGATCTGCAAGGATGGAAGAGCACGTAACCAGCATGGAGAATGTCTGGACCACAAGCAATGGAAGCAGTATTGCTCCCAGCAGGTGAGTGACCGAGGTAATATTGAGAAACCTGTACTTAAGTAATGCTGTTTGTTCAGAGATTATGTCAAACTCACTATTCAGTCATTAGCATTGAACATTTTATGAATGGTGCGTGACGACTCATGAAGGGCATCCAATATTGAATGTTTTCTTCGTTTTGAATGGTTGACCTGTGGCCTCTGAAGTAAAATACCTCCCTCCATGAACTCTTACTATGCACATAAGGGGCCTCACATGTATCTCTGAACGTGACGTGTGACTTACCCTTGGACTCTTGCAGCCCAATGACGCTGTTGATCGGTAGGCCATATGTTGTACCTGCAGGTGTGTACATCTCCTGAGCTGTACGAGGGCTACGATGGCTCCCTGGGCCTGTGTGTGTGCAGAGGTCTGTCCAGGCCTGAGCCAGACAGGGTTGAGTGTGTGGGATGGTGCCGGAACATCCCGACTCCAGTTCTGCAGCTGGTTTGCACTGGAAGCCTTTTCCTGCTCTACACCGAGTCTAATCAACAGGTCAGGCCTGCAGTCCATCTACATTGTGATTTGGGGCCCTATCATACACCCCGCGCAATGCAACAGTGTTTTTTGCTAGTTTCAGCCAGACGTTGTTTAAATAGCGAATGCACTTGCTCCCATCTGCTCACCCATGGATGTGCTGGTCTGAAAACAAGGTGTGTTCAGGCCAATTGTCGTCACGTTGCTATTTTGAAGCAACTGAAAATAACTGCACCATTGACCAACCAAAACCAGGTCTAAAGTCAATATTTTAGTGCAGTATTTTTTGTGTTATTTAAAGGGTGCTTTAATAATATGTACCTATAGGCGGATGCACAACACGCGTACATTTTTAAATATAAAAAAATAAAAGATTCCTCTCTGGAGAAGCGTTCAGTCTTTCCGCTCGCAAATTCTGCCATGTAAATAGCGAATCCGCCATGGTGCAAGTGCAACTGGCTTTTAAAGGGAATGGGAGATGAGACTCTGATTGGTTTGTTGCACGTTACGCCCAAAACACACCCATGACTCATTATGAGACTATGTACAACCCTTTTGGACCATTTCCAACATTAAACTAGCAAAAGTGGATTTGGACACGCCTTAAGTGCACCTGCGCGTGTGCTTGGTGTTAGTCAGGAGGCCCAAACATTATGACATTATGACAACTCTAATACTAATGTCAAGTCTTTGGGGTAAAGGCCCATTTACACCAATGGCTGTAACTATAACTATAAAGATATAGTTCTAAAAAGCCACTCCACAACTATAATGATAACGGCACAGAGGAACAATATCACTGGAATCACTATCAGAACGATTTTTTGTCCAGGGCTGATGAATGATAAAACATACAATCAGAGTTATATAAAAAAAAATGTCCTGGCTAATCCAAGCTTTATAATGGCAGAACAGACGTCAGGTTGACGGTTAATGTATCTGATTAAAGATTGTGAGTGCACATGAATTTGGATGTGAATGGATAAATAATTTTAATAAAAATTGCAACATTCTGTAAAAATTACGAATTCATTTGATTTCATGGTGACTTTTACAATAACAACACCGTTATGTCTGGATATAAACGTATGCAACAAATAAACGTTTATACGTTAATACGTTATTTTTCAGAAAAATAATGAAGTAAATGTAATAATTATTACTAATATATATATATTTTTATAAAGAGTAACACAATGGAAACATCAAAAGTACTGTCAGTCCCTCACCAACAACAAGCAAAAATAGCAAAGTATCATAATCCATAGGACGATTAACAGCAAAAAAGAAAGGAAACAGTATGACCGGATAACTTTAACAAAGTACACAATGTGAGGGACTTGCACAGGACATTGAGAGTGTAATACAGCCCTGTTTATACACAAGTGAGAGCTTAGCACAAACAGCGGTAAGATAACACTCTGACCTATTTGCTTTTAAACCATCCTTGTGTTTTCTTAAAAGGTGAGCATGTCGGGAAGCATGCTGGAGACCATCCTGAAGCACTGGGACTCCCGTGGGAGCACGGAATGCAACGTGCAGCTCAATTTCTCTAGGCCTGTGTACACAGTGCAAACAGGGGGTGAGTGGCCTGAGACAAGGGCAGGAAGTAGAGTGGGTTTTATGTCCACGGTTTATCAGCATCCTGCTGTTTGTTTGCCATTGTGCAGAGACAGGCTTCTTTGGTCTGCTCAATGCTGTCCCCATGGAGGTCCGGAGGTTGATTCTGGTCCATAGCCAGGAAACCAACAGCCATTTTGTGCCCCTAGATACAGACACGGGTATTTAATACATCAGAATGTGATATATATGTATAGTATTCCAGACTCTGTATTGGACATCTAATGAGACAGTTTTGTTAGGAAACATCAAAGACAAAGAGGAAGATTGGGACTCTCACTGGTCCAGTAAATCATCAGCGTTCGGTACATCCGAAATCCGGCCTGGAGGAGTCTTGAACCCAACAGCATGTCTACATCCTGAGGACATTCTGCTCTTTACCGTGACCCAACAGCACTACCCTCAATATGATGTGTAAGTACATGCTTGCATGTGATTCATGTACTGCCCATTTATTTTCACTGTCCCAGATTGTCACAGTGGGAATCCTGCTTTTTTCACAGAGACAGCTTGTACAACACTAATGCTGCATTTGACTGGGGACCCTTCAGATTACTGGAAAAGGACCAAGAACTTGCGAGATCTGCCCACTCCCTTTTCTCCATAAGTCTCCATGAGCCTGGGGTGTATGCCTTCAAACTCAGCAGCCACCAACATAGGCAAATGGTATTATGATCTGTTTTCATGTTATGGCTGATAACCACTATATCCAATATAAAAGTTCTATGCTATTCAATTTTAAATATAAATACTATACTATTTATTTAAAATTTTTAAATAAATTTAAATATAAAATACTAAAGCCTAACATCAATGATTTTTAAATAAGTGAATTGAGGTATCACAATTTTACAGGGCTAATTTCAGTTTACAAACAATTAAATAGTATTTTTACTCTTTAATGAGTGCATACATTGGCAAAATTACAAGATTGTTTTCTATGTTAATATATTTTGAAATGTGATTTATTCCTGTGATGGCAAAGCTGAATTTTCAGCGGTCATTACTACAGTCTTCTTTCAGAAGTCATTCTAATATGCTGATTTGCTGCTCAAGAAACATTTTAAGAAGCATATTATTCCTGAAAACAATATAATTGCATGATTTTGTGAAAACATGATTTTTTCCTCCAATTTATTTAAAATAGCATTTTTTTTGTATCAGTGTTAAGTACTCTACTTATTCTTTTGAACTTTTGATGAATAAATGCATCCTTGCTGTATTATTATTCTTACTGACCCCAAACTTGTCTTGAATGGTACTGTATATGCACCGAACAGGCATACGTATGTGAAGTGAATAACACTGATTATCTCTTCATCACGGCACCTGTTAATGAGTGGGATATATTAGGCAGCAAGTGAATGTTTTGTCCTCCAAAGTTGATTTGTCAGAAGCAGGAAAAATGAGCAAGCATGAGGATTTGAGTGAGTTTGACAAGGGCCAAACTGTGATGGCGACTGGGTCAGAGCATCTCCAAAACTGCAGCTCTTGTGGGGTGTTCCCGGTCTGCAGTGGTCAGTATCTATCAAAAGTGGTTTAAGGAAGGAACTGTGGTGAACCGGCGACAGGGTCATGGGGCGGCCAAGGCTCACTGATGCACGTGGGGAGCGAAGGCGAGCTACTGTAGCTCATCTTGCTCAAGAAGTTAATGCTGGTTCTGATAGAAAGGTGTCAGAATACACAGTGCATTGCAGTTTGTTGCGTATGGGGCTGCGTAGCTGAAAGTGGCAACAGTGGGCACATGAGCATCAGAACTGGACCATGGAGCAATGGTCCATGACGGTGACCTGGTCTGATAAATCACGTTTTCTTTTTCATTATGTGGATAGCCAGGTGCATGAGCATTGCTTAGCTGGGGAACACGTGGCACCAGGATGCACAACGGGAAGAAGGCAAGCCAGTGGAGGCAGTGTGATGCTTCGGACAATGTTCTTTTGGGAAACCTTGGGTCCTGCCATCCATGTGGATGTTACTTTGACACTTACCACTTACCTAAGTATTGTTGCAGACTATGTACACCCTTTCACGGAAACAGTATTACCTGGTGGCTTTCAGCAGGATAATGCGCCTTGCCACAAAGCAAAAATGGTTCAGGAATGGTTTGAGGAGCACAACAAGAAGTTTGAGGTGTTGACTTGGTCTCCAAATTCCCTACATCTCAATCCAATCGAGCATCTGTGGGATGTGCTGAACAAAAAAGTCTGATCCATGGAGGCCCCACCTCGCAACTTTCAGGACTTAAAGGATCTGCTGCTAATGTCTTTGTGCCAGATACCACAGCACACCTTCAGGGGTCTAGTGGAGTCCATGCCTCAACTGGTCAGGGCTGTTTTGGCAGCCAACACAATATTAGGAAGGTGGTCATAATGCTATGCCTGATCGGTGTATATTATATGATAGCATGATAAATAATTTTCAAGACCTTCAAGAGTAAAAATGTGTCTATGTCTATTCATTGGTAGATATTGTTGTTTGATTCTTTCAGTATGTGAGGGTAGTGCCTGCAGGTGGAGAATGTTATGACACTGGACCCTTCTTCCCATCTGACCCACATCATTTGACTCGCATGGGCATCGCACAGAGGCGCCAACTGTTGCTCCGCCCCGATTGGCTGATGATCGGTGGGCTTTTAGTTGGAGCTGTGATAGTCTTGTGCTTGTGCGTCACAATATTGGTAAGTGATAAGGGAGGCTTTAACAAAAACTTGGGGTTAACAAAGCTTGACTCATTGAAATGACTGAACACTGTGTCCTCACAGATCCTGTTCAGGAAGTACGGCTGGCCTGAGAAAATGCCAGCTCAGGCCAGGTACCGTCATCTGCAGCTCAGGTACAACATGGATGACTATTCATCGAAGGGCTCCAGGGTGGTGGCTGTGAAAAAAACACACCGAAACCTGCAGGTGGGGTTGACAGAGGATTCAGTGCAGAGAGGTAACCCACTGATGTCACACACTACAGACACAAGTAAACCTTAGTACTACCAGGGGCTACACACGCCACATTCTCACAGACATAGGTCTGTCTAACACAAGATCACCACTGACCCTGTATATCCCATGATACTTGTCCTTAAAGCCTCATGCACAGCCAATATAATACTTTACAATAAGGAACTAACAATGAACAGTACTCTAGGTTCATGTAAATTTTTGTTTATGTATATTTTTTGTATATTTATTAATATTTTGAAATATTATTACAATTTAAAGTAACTGTTTTCTATTTTAGTGTATTTTAAAATGTCTTTGGTGTCACATGATCCTTCAGTGATCATACTTATAAGCTGATTTGCTGCTCAAGAATCGTTTCTTATTATAATGATTATTAAAAACAGTTTTATATAACTGCTTTATATTTTGGTGGAAGGGATTCTTTGATCAATAGAAAAGTTCAAAAGAACAGAATTTATTTTAAATAGATTTTCCTGACCCCATACTTTCAAACAATAATTTAGATTGAACCTCATTGTTAAATGTTACCCAAACATACAGTAGATTTAGAATTATTTCAGATTAAAAGATTAAAAAATATTATTTTATTTCTTGTATTATTATTATTAGATACATTCTACTTAATTTATTATATTAAAGTTTTCCTCAAGTACAAACATACAATTTGCTAGCAGGTAATAACACATTTTACATTAATTTTATATTTAAAAAAATACAATATTTGTATTATATTTGTAATGTGTAAATAAAAAAGACATTTGCAATGTATCTAGTGCCCAACAACCAGTAAAAAATGAAATGTTTTATCAATGAAAGTCACTTTTTTTCTATATTAGAAATTCGTTGAACAAACATGACATCCAGTGATTATTACAAGGAATCCCCCTATACTTCACAATAAAGGAGAACACAATTACCCCAAGATCTCAAAAGCTCTTTTATTTGGTCCAAGTAGCATTTGAACATCCATTGCCACAGTACGATTATTTATAGCAGGATAATCATGATATCAGGCTACATTTGGGATGGCAGTAGTAAACTGACCCGTTTTACCCAAGTTTTTAAGATATCCCTGCTGTTTTTGCAGAACAATATCTCGGTTTGACAAACACTAAAAGTCCTAGACAGCATAGTGCACAGTTACCAAAGATTACTCTTTGCTTTCAAAGCAATAATTGTTAAGAGACTTTTTGGGTGTGACACATTTGGCTTTCCTATAGTATTGTATTAACTTCGTCCAGAGCTAAAATTCCCACAGACTGTGCTCGTATTGCCCACAGGGGTGGCTCTGGTGTCAAATGAGTTCTGGGACTATGAAGAGCAAGTGGATCTTGAAGCCTTTAGTTCCGGCATCTTCTACGACATCCTGCTCAAGCACAGCGTGTCTGTCACTGTACGTCTCGGACAGCTCAGAGGAGAGGTGAGACTCCATGGGAACAACAGGCTTAATTCCCACCCCTCAGAGCTTCAAATAGCGCCCTCGTAAAGTTCAAACATATTCATAACATATATTGAATAGCATCAGCGAGATGCTCAGTTGTAATTAACAGTCTCTCTTGTTTCACTGCTGAGTATGATACTATGTAGGATACAGAAGCGAGTTGTTACTTCCCTGGGGCGAAGTGTGTGGGTTAAGTTGTAAAATGAGTTGTAAGTATAGCGTTCCTTTGAAAGCTTGTTTTATTGAAGGAAACGTGCACCCTGTCTAGGTGAAGCAGCTCTACCAGGGGGTGCTGGGGAAGTTGAGAGAGCTCCACCCTGGCTGGAGGATGTTTGGAGGGAAAACTGAAGGTCTGGAGAGACAGGTGGAGCAGGAGATGGTGCGACGAAGAGCACTGGGCAATCAGCTGACACAGCTACTGGACAGTCAGCTGCAGATCCTGCGGGTGGAGATGAGAGCGCAGCAGGCCATGCAGAAGACCTTCAGAGCGCGACTGAGGGAGAGCGCCAGGCTTCTCAGACTGCTGGCTGAGGGTCAGACCTCGCTCTGGGATAAACACATCAAGCAACAGTATGGAGAGGCAGATATGTATCTGTCTGTTTTTATCTCTGCTTGGTGACAAACTTGAAAACTTCAAACAAAAATGTGGTTCATAAATGCTTTTAATGCTTTTCAGTTGATTAAAATATAGGCATATTATCAAATTAATCATATGATATACCCAATAATTAAGTAATCACACTTAATGGCACACACTACCATTCAAAAGTTTCAGGTCAGTAAGGTTTAAAAGAAGAAATTACTACTTTTAAGCAAGATTGTTATAAAATGATAAAAATTGACAGTAGACATTTATAATGTTACAAAATATTTCCATTTCATTTTTTCCCCATCTATTTCATCTGTCTACTCAAATTTTTAAATGTCTCACGATTTCCACAAAAATAATATGCAGCATGACTGTTGTCAACATTGATAATAAGCAGCAAATCAGCATATTATATTTCTGAAGGATCATATGACACTGAGACTGGAGTAATGATGCTGAAGATTCAGCTTTGCCATCACAGGAATAAATTACATTTTATAATATATTCAATTAGAAAATAGGTAATTTAAATTGCAATATTTCACAATATTAAAACTTTTACTTCATTTTTTTCTCAAATATATTTAGCCTGGATGAGCATAAGAAAAAAAATCTTATCAACGCCAAACTTTGCACAGTATTTTTTTTTTCACTGTGAAGATAAATGATCACTGGCCTACTTTCACAGTAAATACATGAATCACTGTCCTACTTTCACAGTAACCCATTTTACAATTATGGTGTCTTTTAGGGATAAAATTTGAATAAATCTGTTCAAATTTGTGTTAATTTGTCACTTGAATTTGCATTAATTAAAAGCAGTACAATTATATAGTTTTAGATAAGTGAATGTGCGCTTAAAGTAAAATTGTTTTTTAATAACTAAATATCCCCATAATAAATGGCGGAGAATCCCTTCGTCTCATTCTCTTCCCAGCCCACTTATCACATTTCCAGATCCATAATCACAAAGCAAGAGAGAAACTTAAAGCTTCATTTGTTCTGCACACAATTGTGATTGTTTTTCTGATCTGATCTATAGGATTGATTGTCCAGTGACTGCTGTGTTGAAATTGGATCTGTTTTTTAGAATGCACTGTCTATATCCGACATATCTGCCCAGCTGAAGTAAGAAGTATCATGTGTTATCATGATATGAAAAGAGTTAAAAGAAAGTATGTTTGATTGAAGAAAGTGGAGGACTGGAAACTAGACATTTAGCCTCTGTTCATGTCTAAGGCCTCAGTGTTGACCTCATGAGGCACATCATATAACATAAGCATCAGAGACAGCAGCAAGGTGTCCTTAAATCGATAAACTGCACAACACTGCCAGGCCACCACAAAACCAGTGTCTGTCTGACTTCATGCCTCTGGATCGACCTAGCCTCTGCATAACCTTTTAATTCCCTCAGTGCCTTCTTCTGTTTTCACAGTACATATCACATGGACACTTCAAAGCCTAAATCCTCCACTTATCCCAGTCTGTTGGCATTCCCTAACCTTAGATTTTTTTGTTGTTGCAAAAATACCATTATATGCATATTAATTATAATGTATATGCGAGTGTATACATTATATCATTTTAAAAGTAGGAAGCATCTTTAATGTATTTACATATTTTTTATGGAAATCAATAGCCAGTTTTACTATAGTATTTTGCGGTATTCGTGTGTTGTGTGTTTGTTTGTGTGCAGGTTTGGCTATACTTGTATACTTTTCTCAATTATGTAGAGAAATATTGGACAAACGACTAGTGAGGTCATTTTATTTTTTACTTTACTGTTAAAAGGCTTATAAATCCACCAAAACATGTTTTATTTAAATCTAGTGTTTTACACGTTTCTGTGAGGGTTGTGTTATATCATATAAAATATCCTTAACGTGATATAAAATCAATAGAAGTCTGTGGAATTTCCTCTCTAATATAGTGAAAAGAACGTGTGTGTGTGTGTATACAGTGTGTATGCAGTATTTTTAGAAAAGATTAATTAAATAATCCTGGTTTCACAAGAATATTATGTAGCACAACTTTTTTCAACATTGATGATAAGACACGTTTTTTCAAAACCACCAAATTAGTTGAATGACTTTCGAAGGATCATGTCATCAACTCTGAAGACTGGAGTAATATGCCGTAACAGGAATACATTTTAAAATATATTAAAATAGAAAGTTATTTTAAATTGTGTGAATATTTCTCAATGAAGGCAGCCTTTGTGACCATAAAAGTATATTCAAAATAATAATTTAAAAAAAATCTTGCGGACCCCAAACTTATGAATGGTACAGTATATTTGTGTGTGTTTAAACAACTGAAAAAAATATTTTAAATGTAATTCCTTTTTTACATTTCAACAATTGTTCTTCGTCAATTTACTTCGATATATGTTGTGCGTTGCAGTGTTTTGGAGCGAGTAGCTGTGCTGGCTGATGAGATGACTGAGATGGTATCAGTGGAGAGCCAGAGGCTGGGAGCATGGGTTGTGCTTAAAGAAGGCACTGGAGCACAGCTATTATGCCCTGCTACTGGATCAATCCTCAGTAGGGAAGACATTATTGGTGAGAACTTTAACATTATGTCCAAGAATTTACAGATATTAACCATATATAATTCAGACCTAATATTGTTTTTGTACAGTATGTGGTGAGAATGTTTTCATTGAGTTCCCCCTAGTGGAATTTTAACAGAAAATAGTATTAGGGGGTCAGTCTTAAGACTTAAAGTCCAGCTACCCCACTAGGTGGAGCTATTTTACAACAAAGCAACGTTTTGCTGGTCAAATCCTGACAAATATCCTCCGAGGCTCAACTTGGCATGTATGTGGCATGACTGATTGATTAAAGTCTGTGGAAACATAGAAAGATTGCACTCTTTTTTTTCTCCACAGCTCCTGACGGATCTGTTAGGGCTTGTGATGCAGTTCATGTAGACCCCCTCACAGGCCTCATTCAACCCAACTCTAATGCCCATATGTTACTGGCCAGTGGGCACAGCATGCCAGTACCCCCGGATTTCTTCCTGCACCCCCAGACTGGCAAACTACTGCCTGTGGCGGGAAATGTGGGCTTTGATCCTGCTTCCTCCACCCTTGTCTTTACAGCTGATGCTTGTGTGGGTGAGTCACTTAATATATTAGTTAGTATGTTTAAATGACGAGTATGTTTAAATGATGTTTAAAATATTTTACTATTATTTTATTTTAATTATAATTTTATTATTTGTAATAATAATTTTTAAAAAATGATTGTTTTTTGTTTACAATAGTTGGATTAAAACTTTTTTCACTGCTTTTTGATAAATCAAGTTTACGGTGAGGTACTTATTATGGTTTTGTCTTCTTAGGTGAGGTGGGAAAATGGCGATCACCCCTGCTGCCCTTCATTCCGTACCCTCCATCCCGCCATGCTGAAATCCATGCTGCTTCCAAACTACGGCCGCTTCGTTCAGGTCAAAGGCTGGTGCTCGGAGGACCCATGTGTGACTATGACACTGGTGTTTTGGTGCCTATTCTGGCAGTCACCATCCATCCACAAACAGGATTGGTTTATCCTTTGGGTGGCGTGCAGATGTGTCCCATTTCGCGCCTGCGACTGCCCATTCAGATTGGCTCTCCCATGCTGGACCCACGTACAGGCAATCTGGTGCTCATCACGGGGGTCAGTCTTGATCCCCATACAGGTCCGTTTTCTGCACTTTGAAAAAATCTCAGCATATTTAAACAGCCTGATTGATGATTGTGTCTGTTCAGGGGTTGTACTTCCAGTTGGGGGGCTCCTCCTGGGCGAGTCCTTCATCGAGCCTTTGAGCGGCCGGATGGTGCGGGTAGGTGGATGCAGCGTGCGAGGAGGGAAGGTGGTGCCTCATGCTGGGGGATTCCAGGCTCTGTTAGACAGCCATGCTCTGGGCGCCAGCTTGCGGGTGGCAGAGCTCCTGCAAGGTTGCAGTGAGGAGTGGAGCTCAGCAGATGCAGATCTACAAGGTGACCTGGATAGACTCTCGGCAGCAACATCTGAGCTGGAGCAGGCCTGGAAAAGCTGCCAACACTGTATGTTGCAGCTGCTGAGTCGTCTGGAAGCTGTACAGGAACAGGCCAGGGGTGTGGCAGAGAATGGTGGTAGTGTGGGTGGGTAGGAGCTGTTTACTACAAAAGCTCTGTCCATTTCTAGATCTGGATATTAATTAATTTATTAATATATAGTATTAATATAAAGGTTAGATAAGTGCAAAAAAGTTCCATTCTGCCAAAATGGGTACAGTTATTGATACTTTGGTAAATTAGTAATCGTTTTACTCTTCGCTAAGCCCTGCCTTAAAAACATTACTGACCAGTTGTGGACTACCAACTGTTGTCTGCCGTTTTCTCAGACTGGTTTTTACTATTTTCTAATGTTTATGGAGGATCTGTGTATTTGGGTAGTGTTGATATATAAAACATAATTTAGTGGAATTGATCCAAAAATATTATGTCCAAAGTATCTTCACAGAGTGCACATACCAGGGTGTTATAAAAATTAGGAACTTCATTTATACTATTGTAATCTGTTTTAGTCTCTAGTTTTTCTTATCTGTTGACTGTGAGTGTGTGCTGTCTTTGGAGTTTTAAATCAAGTTACTGCATAACTGAATAATTTCTTTAAAATAAAATGGCAAAACATTTTGTTTTACAATGTATTCCAGTCGAATAAATACGAATAAAACCGAGGGAGTGGAGCTTTGTGAAGGGTCATTTAATACGGGATCTCATTCAGAATGCTTGTTAGCTTGATACATTTTTTTATATTTTATGATTATAGTGGCCAATAACTGTAGGTTATATAGTATTATTAATATTATGAGATACACTACCATTCAAAATATCTTATTCTCACCAATGCTGAAATCATTTGATCAAAAACTGCAGTGAAAACAGCAATACAAACATTTTAATATATATTTTAAAATGTAATTTATTACTGTGATGGAAATCTAAACCTTTTATTTTATGTACATTGTATGTATTCTTAAAATTTACAGTAATCTGATTGAAGCAGAATTTTTACTGCTTTTTATTTTCAAATTGTTCTAAAGATAAATTTGCTTCCTTGCTGCTTCTGCTCTTTTAGGGGAGATCAAGCTGCCTGGAATTGAGTTCTCCTTGCCAGCTTTACCCGGGTTGGAGTATCCTGACCCCGGAGGCTCGGGTTTGCATGTCCCAGTTCTCGGAGCTCAATTGGACTGGATGTCAGGCTGCATGGTGCCTCTGGCGGGAACCATGGAGGATACAGATGGTAAAGGTAATGGAGGTTACTAGGAATGCCCAAATCCTGTTACATTAATCTCTTGGTGTTAACCTATTATGACCCTCAGGGCTGATTCCCATACGTTTTGGAGCGCAGACGGTGGACCCGGTGACAGGGGTACTGGCTCCAGTTGTGGGGGCCAATCTGGATGTTTGGAAACGGACTGTAGTTCCTGTGACTGTGTCCCAGATTCTGACTTTGGGAGAAAACCCAGACAGTGTCATGGTGAGAGAAGTTGAACTAAATCACAGCTGCATAAAAGCTCATTTGGCTTGGGGGGTGTTTATATGTTTGCAAAATGTGTTTGTTTGCCTCAGGTGGAAACCCTCCAGAAGGAGAGCAGCGTGCGGGGCAATTACTGGCGTGAACAGACACTGAAGGAAGAAGAGATGGTGGGAGATTTTGACAGAGCCGTTAAACACTATCTATCCACATCCGTACATGAGTCTGACTGTGTGAGTTGTCTCCACAGAGATGGCACTGCACTCTGTGGCCTATTTAAAATGCAAGCCTTTTGACCAAGTGTCTGTTTTTATTTCTGTGAGTGTCAGTGTGATAGAAAGCGTTTCCATCGTCCTTGCATGCTAAATGAGATTCTGTGCATGTTTGTGTGTGTGTGTGTGTAAAACAGATAGACTGGATGGACACAGACAGGCAGCTTAGGGAGACTGCCGCTGAGATTCAGGAAAGCGCTCAGTGTGAGGCCCAGAGAAAAGCTCTCCAGAACTCAGAGTTATCTCTGTTCCTACCAGCCCATGTGTTACATGCTCTCACAGGAGGTCAGTCCTCACGCTCATACTCCCACTGAGAGCTCAAACGGTCATGCTTTAAAGATTCAAAACATAACTGTCACTTGATCCTTTAGAAATCATGCAAATATGCTGATTTGGTGCTCAAGAGATATTTTATATTATTATCATCAATGTTAAAAACAGTTGTGCTTCAGATTTTTGTGGAAATTATGATAATTTTGTTTAGGTTTGACGAATAGATAGTTGAAAAGAACATCATTTATTTGGAATAGAAATCTTTTAATAAAACATACATTTCTTTACCGTCACTTTTGATTAATTTAATGCACCCTTGCTAAATTAATTAAAAAAAATGTTTACAATAGTAAAACATTGGGTCGGTAAGGTATAACATATAGAAACAAGAAACAAACTGCTTTTGGCAACTTAAAACTTGTAAAAAATCTGTATCTTCACTTGCTAACATTGAACAAAAAATATGATAATTGTAAGAATATTTACACAGGTCTTTTCTATACAATGACTATTTTCTATACAAAGATTCATACTGACTATGGTTGCTCAAATACAAAAATATGACATTAAAACCCTGCAAAATAGCCATAAAAGAAGTCTAAACTCCTTGTGCACTATATTCTAAGTCCTCTGAAGTCGATCAATACAATTTTTGTGAGGAACATACCAAGATTTAGGTTATTATTCACTGATAACTCACCCTCCAGTAAGCTCAAGAATCAAATAATTAAACCAGTGAGTAAACCTCAGATTTTTGAGGAAATAAATGTAATTTGTTAGTTACATTGATTTCTAGTAGTTTAGTCTGAATTTTGAAATAAGAATTTATTTCAAATAGTTTAGTCCGATTTTGAAATAAAAAAAGTTTAGCCCGATTTTGAAATAAGGATTCCTAAACTTACTCGGCTCTTGAGTTCAATGATCCGTTTGCAGTTACTCTCGAGTGATTGACTCGCTAGACGAGAAAATTATCAGTGAGTAACATAACTTTTAGAATGTTCCTCACATAAAGCTCTTTTCCACTTTTACAGCTCATAGTCACTCACTTTTGGAGCTTAAACATGATAAAACGTAACTATTTTACAATGTGATTATTTTGTGCGAAAAAAAGTAACCATGACAATCCACCCTTAACACCACCTCTATACCTAACCATCAACGGGGTGCAAGCAGATCGTATGAAAAGGTTAAAATTAGCCACTGGTTCGGCAAAATGTAAATTAGTTTGTTGGCTAGATGTGGAAAAACATATATTTTTTTCCCTCTATTTTATTTAATAAAAGGTTTCATCTCCGTGTGAACTCTTTCTTTAAGGAGACGAGGAGGAGTGGGAGCAACAGTGTTACTGGCACACTGGACTTAAGGCCGTGCTGAACCGTGTGAGTGTGTCCATGGAGAGATTACGGACAGACCGGGATCAGCTATCAGTACAGGAAAAGCAGCATCTGGTCAGCTTGTTTTCACATTGAAACACTCACCCCTCAGACAGAAACATACAAATCTGCTGAGCTCATTACTACGTTGTTAAACAGTTGAATGTGCAGATCAATACATTGGAAGCTTAATATCCTTTAGGTCACTATTGGTGTGATTGCCAATATTCTTGCTTTGCACTGTCCTTTTTCCAGTTTAATGGAGTGTGCTGTAGGATAAATAACACGGTATCTTGTGATTATCACAGGGTGAGAAACTGAGGGAGCAGGAACTGTGGGAGCAATTAATGCAGAGACAAGCAGAGCTGGATGCTGTTCTTTCGTCTCTCCACTGTGCTCGTCTGGTCTCACAGCTGCGTGCTGACACCGCGGAGGTAACACGTGGCGGAGGCTAGATGTGTAATGTATGCTCATGGCACTGACCTATAATTGTGTAGTGATACTCTTGGTTTACCTTGTTTAGTATATATTTGGGACAATGCTTTAGGAGACTTTATTCCATCTTTTCCCTTGACCGTCTACTAAATTGATTCTCTTCCTCTAGTCTTTGTTGTCTGGCACATTCTGGTTTAAGGATTTTGGTGTGCTGGAGCCCAAGGGTGTCAGAAACCCTCTGAAAGTAATAGCCATGACTCAGCAGAAAATCCTTCCTCGGCTTGAACGACTTATTCAGCTGTTGGAGGAAAGCAAAGCACTTGGCCTGTCGACCAGCACGCAGCGGCAACAGAGCGCTGGTACAATATCCTCATTTATGCCTTATTATAGAAACATTAATCATGTTTATGTCTCAGTTTCAAAATTTATCTCAAAAGGGAAGCGAGCGTTTGACCGGGAAAGCACTTCCAGAGCATGGACCGAATCGGTGTCTGTTGTGAAGGGTATATTTGAATGTAAAGAGAATAAATAGCAAGATTCTGGTTGTCAAGTCTGTAGAGTTTCACCGCTGTGTTTGTGTCTCCTGCTACGCCAGGTGTCTCAACTCAGTCCTTTAAAGATCAATTGAAGACTCCATCTGCAAGTGAACAGAATGCCACGGTGCCCTCTCTTCGTCTGTCAAACCCATCGTACACTCAGAAAAGTCAGGAAAAAACACATCTAAACCACAGCCAGGGTGAGGCTCTTAAGTCATAGATGTTACTGGTATCCAGGGCTTGATATTAACACCCGCCAACCTGCCAAATGCGAGTGGATTTCACTCCTACTAGCCACTTTGGCAGGTTGAATTTTATATTTAAAATATACATTTTTCAATTGTAGTCTTCTAAGGCCATCTGAAATAATAATTGCAACGTAGTGTCAAAAAAATAGATTTTTCAAAACATAGCGATACTGAAATTTCTGAAAGGTTTTCATAACAAATTTTCCGCAGAATAGATACATGATACCAGCTGAGCTTTCTCGCTTTCTCATCACTCCGACAGCGAGTTGACACACAAACATGCTGCCCCTCACTCACTGGTTTCATTTGCTCCGGAATTGTTGGTGTTACAGGGCTTGAATTTCAGCATGAGATTATGGTGCATAATTTTACACATTCCCGAAGTGCGTGCACATAAAGCCGCCTCTCAGTACTAAATTTAGTTATTTTTCCTCTACTTATTGCTCTTAAACAGTCAAATACAGACAAAATGTCAAAATGCTGGTCTTGCTGAGTATTGACGTAAACACCGTCAGCTATGTTTTAAGTGAACATAAACAGTTGAGATTGAGAAAGAAAACACGTGTAACAGTATGATGATGTGCGTTAGGTCTTAAAGCTACAGCAGCCCAATTTACCTGCAGCCCAATTACAAACCTGATTCCAAAAAAGTTGGGACACTGTATAAATTGTGAATAAAAAAGGAATGCAATAATTTGCAAATCTCATAAACGTATATTTTATTCACAATAGAATATAGACAACATATCAAATGTTGAAAGTGAGACATTTTGAAATGTCAAGCCAAATATTGGATCATTTTTAATGTCATGAGAGCTACACATTTCAAAAAAGTTGGGACAGGTAGCAATAAGAGGCCGGAAAAGTTAAAAGTACATATAAGGAACAGCTGGAGGACCAATTTGCAACTTATTAGGTCAATTGGCAACATGATTGGGTATAAAAAGAGACTCTCAGAGTGGCAGTGTCTCTCAGAAGTCAAGATGGGCAGAGGATCACCAATTCCCAATGCTGCAGCGAAAAATAGTGGAGCAATATCAGAAAGGAGTTTCTCAGAGAAAAATTGCAAAGAGTTTGAAGTATCATCATCTACAGTGCATAATATCATCCAAAGATTCAGAGAATCTGGAACAATCTCTGTGTGTAAAGCTGATGATACACAGGGCAACTTTTGAGCAATGTTGCGGGCAATGTTGCTGTAAGATGTTGCTGTGGGCTTTTACCCATTGGGAATGGGCAACAAATTTATCTTTGGATACGCAGATAGAAATTTGTTGCCCATTCTCAATGGGAAAGTGCCCAAGCACCATCTTTCCCGTGATCTTCGGGCCCTTAGATGGCACTGCATCACATACAGGAATGTTACTGTAATGGAAATCACAACATGGGCTCAGGAATACTTTCAGAAAACATTGTCGGTGAACACAATCCACCATTGCCATTCGCTGTTGACAAAACTCTATAGGTAAAAAAATAATCCATATCTAAACATGATCCAGAAGTGCAGGGGTTTTCTCTGAGCCAAGGCTCATTTAAAATGGACTTTGGCAAAGTGGAAAACTGTTCTGTTGTCAGACGAATCAAAATTTAAAGTTCTTTTTGGAAAACTGGGACGCCATGTCATCCGGACTAAAGAGGACAAGGACAACTCAAGTTGTTATTAGCGCTCAGTTCAGAAGCCTGCATCTCTGATGGTATGGGGTTGCATGAGTGCGTGTGGCATGGGCATCTTATACATCTGGAAAGGCACCATCAATGCTGAAAGGTATATCCAAGTTCTAGAACAACATATGCTCCAATCCAGACGTCGTCTCTTTCAGGGAAGACCTTGCATTTTCCAACATGACAATGCCAGACCACATACTGCATCAATTACATCATCATGGCTGCGTGGAAGAAGGATCCGGGAACTGGAATGACCAGCCTGCAGTCCAGATCTTTCAACTATTAGAAAACATTTGGTGCATCATAAAGATGTTGATGCCATGAAATTTAAACTTATTTTTTCCTTAAAATGATAAATCTTCTCAGTTTAAACATTTGATATGTCATCTAAGTTGTATTCTGAATAAAATATTGAAATTTGAAACTTCCACACCAGTGTCACAACTTTTTTGGAATCGGGTTTGTATAAGGTAATATTTAAAATATCTATATGGCAGCTTTTCCCCATGGTATCGATGTCAAATTTGTGGCCACTCAAAACCACTGGCCACAGTGGCTGGTGAAAAAAGTTAATGTCAAGCACTGCCAGCATCCTCATTTTCAGATCGTGACATGATGTTTTCTTTTGTTCCATTCAGATGTCCAATCTCTCCAGGAACCTGGTCTGTCCACAAACATCAGTATCCCAAAGATAGCAGGTCAGTGTTTTACTGGAGCACTTTGAGCGAAAGTTTCTTTAACGTTGAAGGTCACTATTTAACAACAGGAGAACAGTGAAGCAAAAACGTGATTTTTACATTCCTTTAGCACATGACTCAAGTAGTTAATGAGGCTATTAGTGTGTTTTCTAAGGCAGGCAACACAATTTCTATTCTTAAGGTATAAACCATACTTAATAATTATATTGTCTATACTTGCTCACACTTAGAGCTTGTTCACATTTCAACCCTAAATATTAGTTGTAGTACTCAAGTTTTTTGCTGCAAAATTCACTAATGTGATCGCACCTTTAAAATGGTCGCAAAATTCCTAAACTTACACTGAAAAGAGAAGTCAAGACAGTGTCCAGAGTATTAAAGTGACTTGGGAAATATACTGAAAATTATTAAGAAACAAGTAAGCAGCCACTTAGTAATTTAGCAAAAAAAGTAATTATTTTCCTGTTTTGTTTGTGTTGCAGAGGAAGAGTGGTCCAGACTAGTAGCGCTATCTCCTCTCTTCCAGCTGATGAAGGAAGTGGAGCAGCAGCTCAGGGATAGTGCCAGAGATAGAGGCCTGCTGCAGATCCAGCCCTTGGGTCAGGCTCTAATTATCACCACTGAAATGTGAAATCTGAACTCATCAGAACTGCAAAGTCATTAATGTAGCAACAGATCACTTAAAGCCATGAGAGAACCATCAAGTACATGTCAGTGAAAGTATATGTTGAGCTTTATTTTTAGCTGCTTCTTAAAAGTTTAAGGGATGTGACAATGTAATTAACAGAATGATTTTTTGTTAAAGTTTGCAAAGATGCAGTGTGATCAAAGTGTGACGCTTTATATGATGTGTGTTGATACATGCAATCAGGTGCAGGCCGGTCGTTCATGGATTTCATGGATGCCCAGTGGGAGTGCGAGGGAGAGCTGATTCTAGTGAGCTCTAAAATACTCAACCCACGAGAGCTTCTGTTCTACCAGCATGGACAATTTCTCCTTCAGCACCTTCACTTACATAAAATGGTCTGGATTTGTCTTGCTTTTATGTGCATATTATGGATGCACGATATATTTGCCACCATAACAGTATCTGATGATTAATTAAAATGTTTAATGTTATCGTTATCGGCCTGATTAGAAAATTTGGCCGATATATTAAAACCGACAAATAATGGATTATTTCCTTCAGCTGAGACACTTCAGATGCAAACTCTTCACTGTGATGGTTTTGAATTGCTTTAAAATATGATTGTAATCACTTAAATGAAAATACAGTTAAGTGCAACATGTGCAGCATGTGTAAAATTTATTATGAGCTCATTATAATTGTGTGCTTGGGACATGGATTTTAATTGTGAGACTTTTGTTTTTGTAATCAGTTCTCAAAAAGTATATAAAAATTGGGATTTTGAGTAATTGGCCAATATTTATCGGTTATCGGTATCGGCAAAATTTTTAATATCAATGCATCCCTAATATACACCCATCAGGCATAACTTCATTACCACTGACAGGTGAAGTGAATAACACTGATTATCTCTTCATCACGGCACCTGTTAGTGGGTAGGATATATTAGGCAGCATGTGAACATTTGATGTGCTAGAAGCAAGAAAAATGGGAAAGCATAAGGATTTGAACGATGTTGACAATGGCCAAATTGTGATGGCTGGACGAATGGGTCAGAGCATCTCCAAAACTGCAGCTCTTATAGGGTGTTCCTGGTCTGCAGTGATAAGTATCTTTCAGTAGTTTTCAGCATGGGCATCCTGATTGGTCTGTGGCTATGCAGCCCCAGACGCAACAAACTGCAATACACTGTGTATTCTGACACCTTTCTATAAGAACCAGTATTAACTTCTTGAGCAATTTGAGTTAAAGTAGCTTGTCTGTTTGATCGTACCACACAGGCCAGCCTTTGCTCCCCACGTGCATCAGTGAGCCTTGGCCGCCCATGACCCTGTCGCTGGTTCACCACAGCTCCTTCCTTGGACCACTTTTGGTAGATACTGACCACTGCAGACAGGGAACACCCCACAAGAGCTGCAATTTTGGAGATGCTCTGACCCAGTTGTCTAGTCATCACAATTTGGCCCTTGTCAAACTCACTCAAATCCTTACGCTTGCCCATTTTTTCTGATTCTAGCACATCGACTTTGAGGACAAAATGTTCACTTTCTGTCTAATATATCCCACCCACTAACAGGTGCCGCGATGAAGAGATAATCAGTGTTATTCACTTCACCTGTCAGTGGTCATTCCTGATCGGTGTATCTAAATATATAATTGCACAAAATAATATAATACTTGGTTAATTACAGTTTTTTTGACTCAAGTTATTTGTAATAAATATAAATAGTATTGTTTCAAGGTTTTTGAATGAAGTCTCTTTTGCTCACCAAGGCTGCTTTTATTTGATGGGAAATACTTAAAAACAGGAATATTGTAAAATATTATTACAATTTAAAATAACCATTATCTATATTGAATATGTTTTAAAATAATTTATTTCTGGAAAGTCAAAGCTGAATTTTCAGCATCATTATTCCAGTCTCCAGTGTCACATGATCCTTCATAAATCATTCTAATATGCTGAGTTGCTGCTCAAGAAACATTTCTGTTTATTATCAATGTTCAAAACTGTTGTGCTGTTTAATTTTTAATTTTTTTTGCATATTTTTTCAGAATTCTTCGATTAATAGAAGATTCAAAAGAGCAGCATTTATTTGAAGCAGAAATCTTTTGTAACATTATAAATGTCTTTACTGTCACTTTTGATTTCTTCATTCTAGATCCCAGCAGTAACACTTCAACTGGCTTCAAGTCTTCCTTTCAATGACTACAACAACAATGCTTTCCGCAACTCTTTCTATTATCAGGTATTTCTAAATGTATGCATGTACATATTGAACCAGCAAAATATAGAACATACGGAAAGTTATTAATAATCTACCACACTTTGAAAAGTGATAATTAGCACCACTTTCCCTGTGATATAATTGGTTTCACTGCTAGTTTGGTTGCAGTAAGGTTAAATGCCCTTATTTGTCAGTCACCGGGTGAACAATAATTAATTCATGTTGAGCACACTTAGTGCTCTGTCAAACCCCTGTGCACTTAGCACTCCCTATGTCTTTAGGAGGAAGAGAGTACGCTGTTTGTTCACCGTCGGAGGTTGCAGTCGGTGGGTGGCCTCTCTCTGCTGCTGATGCACTGTGCTGCACACATTTCCACCGGTCAGATGAGGATAGACTCCACTCCTGCCTTCCAAAGGGCCTTCTTCAAGGTGCAATATACAACCTCCTCACACCAGCACAGCTTGATCAAGACAAGAAAGAATTTGCTAATAAAGGATTTTTTATCATGTCCTGTCCCCATTTCCAGGTTTTACAGGTGGGCCTTAGTGAGCTGTTCCATGCCAGACTTGGACAAACCGATAGTCCAAACGATGAGAGGACGAAAGATTTGGCGTCAGATACAGCTCTCAATGGTCTTCTGCTGGAAAGAGTACAGAAGCCAAGTCCTGGGATTTTCTCAGAGGATGTAAGTTTTATTTACTTCATCATATTCACCCCCATTTGTTCTCAGAAGCTTTTGCCAAGTAATTCACGAGGATGTAGCAGATGCTATAGGAGCAGATTGATGTGGCAGAAGTAATACTTGTTGGAGTGTGAGATTTTGAATGTGCGCTGTTTTCTGGGCAGGAGGTTTTGGGGCATCTGCACAAATACAGAGAGGCTTCAGTGTTCCGCCAGGTTGAGAGTCTCCTGAAAGAGTCTCCTAGGAGCCTGGAGATCAACCACATCAACACCGATCCGTCAGTCAGCGACGGCCCAGACAGCCAAGATGCCGCTCCTACATGAACTGACATTTTAACTTTGAACAGCACTGTCTTTCTGACAGTGATGAATCCAGCTTTCAAAGGCATGTTATATACAGGACATCTAATTGCCCTATTGTCTTGAATGGTAACGGCCCTTGGGCCAGGTTAGAGCACCTAGTTTGCTTCAGGACCGTTGAGTGGTGATCCAACTACAACCAACTACTGCACAGCTAGACTATAATTATAATACATTTCTTCCAATACCAAAAAAAAAAAAAAAACTTGATAATGTTTCCATGCCTTTCCAAAAAATATTACGGCAGCCAGAAAAGAGAAAGATGTCTAATTTATTACTCTCTCAGCCGTTGTATTAAAATACACCCTCGGATCAGTGTTAACAATTTTTCTGTAATATAATGCCAAGATAATAGTTATAAAATGTAGCTCTATATTTTTTAAAGACGAAAATATAATAAACTTGGCTAGATTTACGACGTTAATAACTTTGGAAATGATGTGAAAAGGGTCCATACACAATTATATCAATTTTTCCATTCAATTTATTTGTGTTTAGACGTGCAAGCAATTTTAAAGTCATGATGACCCACCGGATGAGACCAGTATTAGATTATTACTCAAATAAAATGAAAGACAAGGATACGAAGAATATATAGCGAAATAATGGCCTAAGCTTTGAGTTTAAAATAGATTTAACTATGCAAAATCCTCAGGGCAGAATAACAATGATGAAATGTTATAGCAGCAACACAAACTATTTCTGTCTTGTTGTGTTTACTATAAAAAGGTACAAGACAGTATATCAGCACTTCTTGGGTGTCTCCAAATGCAACTCACAATCTGGTTTACCAAATACTTATGTGCATTTATGCCATTGTTCTCATCTTTTTGTCTTGTTTGATTGCATTTCATTTATTTATAGTGGTGTTTTTCTGCTATCTACATTTAATACAGCTGCTATTTGGTGCCTGGATGCCTGGATGTCTGTATAGGGATCAATAAAATATATTTTACTGGAGTAACAACAAGAAATGGAAAGGAACAATAAAACATTTTTATCTGTGTAAATATGCCTGTTTTTTGGATTACAGGTCGTTGCTCATATTCATGAATACGTGGATCACCTTCATCTGCCCTAAACCCTAAAACATAAAGGTCTAGAGCTTTATTTGTCTATCTACATTTCAACATGAATTCAAAATAATTTTTTTCTGACTGAGTGTGTGGTTGTCATTGTAGCTACAAGGGAAAGGGTGATGTTTCATGCAGTCATTCAGCCTGTTTCTAATCTTTCGATATAACTAAAAATGTTTAAATTGATAAAAGATCCTCAAGGGATGTATATTTTGACTGCGTAATGTAGTTACAGGTATATACCACCAGGAGCAAACTAATCATTTTGCACGTGGCTGCCGTTGCTATGCTTACGGATACAGTTCCGTAAACAAAACTGCCTATCTTCTCTTCACTAAACTCCTCTTGTTTTGTGAACTCGTTTTCAAGCATGACTTTTCAAGATAGCGATGATCTCGAAAAGTTTTTGAAGAATGTTGACCAAATAGGTAAGTGCTGTTTGTTTACAGTGCCGCGAATGTAACATTAATTATACAACGCCTTGTCAAGTCAAGAGTAGACGGGACGGGACTCACAGTAATGTGGAATTAAGCGTAACGTTACATTTGTTGATATCTGATTGCAGATGAGTTGGTAAAAGAGTTAAATTCCAGCGATGTGTCGTGTCAAGAGAAAGCGCTTGCGAAGGCAGATCAATTCATCTCATCCTTGGAGCAGGTGGAACCATGTAAAACTAAAATCAATAAGACGGTTATAAACAGACATCCCTCATCCGAAAATGGAGCCCTGGTAAAGTAACACAATATAACATTATGTGAATGTAACACAATTTATTGCATTTTAATGAAAAAATAAATACATAATACTATAGCATATTATAGTAAAATAGTGTTTTTGAGCGGTACTATAGTAAATATAACGTACTAAGTTACAATAAATTGTGGTAAGTTATATTTTAGTATATTATAGTATATTATAGTATGTACTACACTTTGTTAATTTATACTACGTCATACTGTAGTATTAATTATGGTCAAATGTTAAACTATAGTAAATACTGAGGTATACTTCATTTACTGTACTATTTACTAGAGCAATTTTACTATTGTATTTTTTTCATGTGGATATTATTATTGATAATAATTGAAAGAGATGAAGTGACTATTACATGCTTTATTTTCATGCCTAATATTTGAAAATTAAATGAAGTTAAATTAAACTAGTTAGACTGCTTTTTCCCTTATTTTCAGAACACCCAGTATGATTCAAGTCGAAATCCAGGTAGGTTTGTGTACTGGAGTCTCTTATCCATTCTGTGTTCAGCGGTTGACAGGACTTCTCTGTCTCTGTTGAATAATTTGGTTCGAGGTATAAAACTTGAATGTCTGCCCTTGACGTCTTGTAAATGATTCATAAATCAATACAAACTTGCTCACCTTCATCTTCACTTCTTGTCTTTTTATTATCAATCTTGCAATGGTTTGTTGTACCTGTCGATTCGTCAGAGAATTTCTTGAGGACATTTGAAAAAGACGCCGAAGAGAGAAGTCAGAGAAGACAGATGAAAGAGGAAAAAGCCAACGGTGTGTACACTGAAGCCTGAGAGCGAAATGGGCAGTTTTTGGGCATTTTGCACTGTCAATTTGCAAAGTCTAGATTTCCTTTGTCCTCGTTTGACCTGCAGCGTTAAGGGAGCAGGGGAATGAGGCTTTCACTCAAGGTGACTATGAAACGGCTGTCAGGTTTTATACCGAAGGCTTGGAGCAGCTGCGTGACATGCAGGCACTCTACACAAACAGGGCTCAGGTACTTCTTCATTTCAGAACGAGTTCTTATATAATAATCAGATGAGCCGTAGCATAACTGATATTCCCATGAGATGTCTCCTCCTGTGATTTTATTGTCTCACACTTTCATGTATTATGTAGGCCTTTATCAAGTTGAAGAGATATAAGGAGGCCATAAGTGACTGTGAGTGGGCTCTGAGGGTGAGTAAATCAGTAGGAAAGAGGTTAGAGAAGTGACCCCTCATTTTTCATTGTCAGCCAAAGCAGAGAGTTTTTCATCCTACCTTGTCTGGTGAGAACAGCAGGCTCCATAGAGCAGTTTCTATTGAACTGGATAGTTGCTCAGCATTAGAAAATTGGGTTGAAGTTCCTTCTGAGTTGTGCTGAATAGTCTTAGCTTTTGGAAAACTTTTAGAACTTTAAGTAAGAGCTAGCTATATTTATATAGTCTTTTAATGCTCTAATATTTTTATCCTTTCAACAGTTAAAGGAAAATCAACATAGTGACAATGGGGTCAGTGACAAATAATGAGTGTCTAGGATAAAGAAAAGGAAAAATCTTTATAATATTTGATGCCATTTTCAGCAAAAGTGTGTGATAAAAAGTAGTGCTGTCAAATCAATTTTTGCGATTAATCACATCTAACAGACGTTGGTAAATATATATATATTAGTTCAAGTTCAAGTTCAGGTTTATTTATATAGCACATTTAAGAACGACGCCAGGCCGACCAAAGTGCTGAACAACAGTAAGATACAAGAGAGAACAAGTAAAAACATACAACAAAGTTGATAAAAATAGTTAAGTGAGATAAAAATTAAAATAACATATAAGTTAAAAGCCAAAGAGAACAAGTGGGTTTTTAAACTGGATTTAAACTCAGATAGAGTGGCCACCGTTCTAATTGAGAGCGGAAGATTGTTCCATAAAGTGGGTCCAATAACTTCAAAAGCCCTATTTCCCCTAGTCTTTAAGCGATCTCTGGGGATATTAAGAAGGAATTTGAAGTCTTTGGGAAGAAAATATTTAATCTTAGAAAGTAAACACATATAGAAAAAACTTGATCCTACAACAGAGCTAATTTGTTTATCGAATTTCAGGCAGTTGTCGATTACCACACTCAGGTTTCTCACTTGTGAGGATAAGAAAGGATTTAAATGCTTAAGATCCAGAAAACTTTATTCCTGGATTCAGAGGGGCTAAAAACTATGACTTCCGTTTTATCTGAGCCAAATTGTGATGGCTAGACAACTGGGTTAGAGCATCTCCAAAACTGCAGCTCTTGTGGGGTGTTCCCGGTCTGCAGTGGTCAGTATCTATCAAAAGTGGTCCAAGAAAGGAACAGTGGTGAACCAGCGACAGGGTCATGGGCGGCCAAGGCTCACTGATGCATGTGGGGAGTGAAGGCTGGCTCGTGTGCAAATCAAACAGACAAGCTCAAATTGCTCAAGAAGATGCTGGTTCTGATAGAAAGGTGTCAGAATACACATTGCATCGCAGTTTGTTGCGTATGGGGTTGAATAGCCGCAGACAGTCAGGGTGTCCATGCTCACCCCTGTTCCCTGCCGAAAGCACCAACAGTGGGCATGTGAGCATCAGAACTGGACCACGGAGCAATGGAAGATGATGGCCTGGTCTGATGATCACGTTTTCTTTTACATCATGTGGATGGCTGGGTGTGTGTGCATCGCTTACCTGGGAAACACATGGCACCAGGATGCACTATGGGAAGAAGGCAAGCCAGCAGAGGCAGTGTGATGCTTTGTGCAGTGTTCTGCTGGGAACCCTTGGGTGCTGCTATCCATGTAGATGTTACTTTGACACTTACCACCTATCAAAGCATTGTTGCAGAGCACGTACAACCTTTCATGGAAACGGTATTCCCTATTCCAGGATAATGCGCCCTGCCACAAAGCAAAAATGCTTCAGGAATGGTTTGAGGAGCACAACAAGTTTGAGGTGTTGACTTGGCCTCCAAATTCCCCAGAGCTCAATCCAATCGAGCATCTGTGGGATCTGCTGAACAAACAAGTCCGATCCATGGAAGCCCCATCTCGCAACTTACAGGACTTAAAGGATCTGCTGCTAACATCTTGGTGCCAGATACAACAGCACACCTTCAGGGGTCTAGTGGAGTCTAGCAAAAGGGGGACAAATACAATATTACACATAATGTTATGCCTGATTGGTATATATAAACTTTTATGTTAGATGCGATTAATTGCAATTAAAGGTTCAGTGTGTACATTTTAGCAGCATCTAGTGGTGAAATTCGAAGCTCATCGAGAAGCTAAGATGGCCGACACAGGACAAAGATGTCATCATCTGAGTAGCTAGTAGAGAAACATGGCGGCGCAAAATGGTGACTTCGCTATAAGGGGACTGGCGGTGTATGTAAATTGAAAAGGCTCATTCGAAGGTAATAAAAACATAATGATTTGTTATGAATGTTCTTTATACACCACTGAAAACATAGCTATGTGTATTAAATTGCTTTTCTGTCAATAGATCTCCATAAATATTACACACTGCACCTTTAATTAATTTGACAGAACTATTAATAAGTAATTTAAAAAGTATTTAAAGATAAAATCCATTAATTCTTAGGTTTAATTCGCACCTTAATTGGCACACAGTAATGAAAAACTGTGAAGGCCTCATGATATAATTTCCTGTTTTGTGTGTTTTTTCCCCCTAAGAATTATTAGAAGATTAAGCTTCTTAATAAGGTTTTCTCTTCACATATTTCATCCCTTTAAAGAGGATTAATTTTTATGCCTCCCTAAAAGATATCAAAATGAGTTTTAATTCAGAAATGAAAAACATGTTCATTATAGAACCGTGTATTCACCTCTAAATTGTATATATATAGATATTTTATAAAGTAATAGACTAGGACAGAAAAGATCACATTGCTGACTCTAGATTATTGGTTCAATGCATCTTTGGTTGTTTTCAAGTGGCTAATTAGAATATAAAACTTTCATTCACAGTGCAATGAGAAGTGTATTAAAGCGTATATACACATGGGAAAATCTCACCTAGCACTTAAGGATTTCCCACAGGTAAGCATAGTTCAATAGAAGTCCTTCTGTCCTTTTAAGTCTAAAGCTGGATTACACTTATATTTCTCACCTTTTTTGACACCTCTCCTTTTATCCTGCTTTTTTTCTTGCTTCACTTTCAGTCAAGGATTTGCTATCGAAAGATTTTGGAGATAGAGCCACAGCGAGAGACCATGGTCAAAGGTAAGATCTGAGGCAAGAGAAGGCAAGGTCAATATTTTGGACTTTAGATCTATTCTTTATCCGAAGAGTAGGATAGCATTGTTATTAGCTTTTTGCATCTGTCGGAATATTTACTTTCAGTCAAGCATCTCTTAGCTGTACCAGAATAAACTGCATTCACTTGTAGTTCTTACACACGTCTCTCGTAGTTCCTTCGTTTTCCCACAGAACATTTTCTTGTAGAAAGCGTCACATGCTTACACTAGCAGTTTTTAGAAAATTAGTTGCTCATTTACATTCATTTTGAACTTTTCCAGAGATATAATTGCATTATTGATTTCCATTCAATGCATTTTAGTAGAGTATTTCCACATGAAAGAAATATGTTCATGGAGTCACATTACATCACATTGTTATAGCTTATCTGAGACAAGTGGATTTGGAAGAGAAGGTGGCCCTCCAGGAAAAGGCAGCTTTGGAAGAGCTACAAGCAGGAACGGAACAGGCCATGGCTGTACCAGAGCTGCTGAAGAAGCTCGACACACCCAATGCGATCAATCTTTACTACTGTGGTGGATTGGAGCTGCTCTCACAGGCTATTAAAGACTGTAAGTTCACATGATTGATTCAGAGTACTTTTTTTTTTTTTTTTCTTGTTTATTTCATTAATTATTACTGAACTCCATCAGTTTTTTGGAAGGATGAACAAATGTTTACAGAAGCGTTGAACCTCATATTTGTGTGAAATATGCCTTCGGATTACCCAGTGTTGTTCTAGCAACCAGGGCGGTATTTCTTGCACTCAGGGATCGATATTGAGAAGAGAGTAGTGAGGAATTTTGTGCGGAGGGCTCATTGATTCTGCTCTGCGGTTCATTTGCAGTTCATGATGAGGAAACTAATCCTCATGATCAGCCACAGAGGACAGACACAGTCCGCAAGCACAGGCGCAAGTGAACGTGTGCATTTCCTTTCAGTTTTTGTCTGCTCGGTTCTTGTCTTCTGTCAAAATATCACAGCACAGATCAGATATTTAGATTTTGACATAATATAACATATATAAGAGAAATCAGGGCTACTTGTCGCACTTCAAAAAAGGAGTGAGGTGAATATTTTTTAATTATTATTTCTAAAAATAATTTTTATTTATATTTCAAACTCCATTTCTGTATGAACTAGTGCAAATCAATTAATCATGATTAATCACATCCAAAATATAAATTTGTGTTTTCATAATATATGTATGTGTACTGTGTATAATTATGTACATATATTTTATTTTATTTATTTATTTACAGGGACAGTGCATATTAATGAACATTTCTGTCAATATGCTAGAGTACATATAAATCACATGTATTTATATGTACATATAAATACACACACATGCATATATATTTAAGTTTTTTTAAAAATATTTATATATAACATTTATATATAATACAAATTATATAAATATATATACAGCATTTACTTGCAAATATTTCTTAAATATATACATGTGTATTTACATATGCATAATAAGTATAAACACAAAATGATATAATCAGCAGATGTTTAAAGGCACAGTATATAAATTCCGCCTCTAGAGATCGCTTATTCAAAACAAAGGCATAGCTTGATAATGGTGTGAATGAGCGTGGAATTATGGGAGTTGTAGTCTTGTCTCTTCACCTCCACAGCTGATGGAAAGGATAACAATGATTAATGTTGCTCGTCTATCTGATATAAAATATGTACAACATCTTTGGTGTTTCTACGGAAATCAAAGGTAGTGCGGATATGACGTCATTGAACATAAAATAGTTGATTTCTCTGGATTTAAACATTGCTGGGAACATTTGGTATAATGTACACAGGTCAACAAAATATATATCATTTTTTCTAGTGGTTTTGGATATTTTCATCTAACAATCTTACATATTGTGCCTTTAAATCTTTAATTTTTAATATTTTAATTCCAAAATTGTAACAGTCGAGTTATTATGAAACAATAAATCATTTAACATTTCATTTAAAATATACCTTTATTATAGTTGATTTGTTTGAATGTACACTAGAGTTGTTTGGGGACTTCTTTTTGAAAGAAGTGTCTTATGCTCACCAAAGCCACATTTATTTGATCAAAAACTGTTTGTGAAATATTATTACATTTAAAATAACTCTTTTATATTTTAATTTAAAATGTAATTTATTCCTGTGATGTCCAAGCTGAATTTTCAGCATCATTACTCCAGACTTCAGTGTCACATGATCCTTCAGAAATCATTATAATATACTGATTACCAATGCTCAAAACAGCTGTGCTGCTTAATTTTGTGTGGAAACCATAATACTTAAAAAAAAAAATTAATGTTTTTTACCACCATGTTTCTCTTATGCTTCATTTTATGTTGCATTAACAAGGTAACATTATAAAAACTACAGGCTAAATCAAACTTTTAACTTTGAATTTGACTTCCTACTTTACATACTGCAGTCCTTTCCAAATTCCAACAGAAATCCTCTCTTTAAAGCTGTTTAAAGTGCCAGAAGTATTCCGCAAGGGTAAAATATGGGCCTGTGCATTGTTAAGCATAATCTTGAAAGCTCTCCAAGACTGAAAGCTTTGTGCCAATATTTTATACATGTGAGGTACATGAATGGCTCTTTGTGAACTAATTTCTTGTATTTCCTCAGAACGAACACTGCTTTTGTGTAGATAAGGAAGCGCTCTCTTATTCTTGATGAGCTTTTGTTTATTCTCCTTGTACGCTCTTTTGCCCTTGAACAAAGCATATTGTGTGTCTGAGGCTGGCTACTGTGATTTAGTGTTGATATATTGCTCTCACTACACACCTACTAACACTGACCTTATCTGGTGTCCCTCACAGGTACTGGGCAGACATTATTCAGATTAAACAATGGCTTCAGTATCATTAATGGCAATAACATTGTAAGAAGGTAAGGTTGCTAAAGAAGTGAACCTGACAGTTTGTGGTCAGAATGTACTTTCAACATTTGAAAATGGCTGTGTAAAGGTCTCCAGAAGTTGTATTTAAATTAATTGAATTTGAAGCTTTGTGCATAGTTCTTATAGTATTGTAAAGTTTGCATACATAATCCACATATGATTGATTGCATCTTCATCATTTAACAAGTAGCTTTCTCTCCCCTTATCGGTTGTCTTGTTCCAACCAAAATGAATTGGCTAATTTGAATGCATTTAAACAACAGATGTGTAATCTGGTTCTGCTTGGAATTTAGCTTTCCACACCAGAATATAATTGAAAGGGTTTATCTGTGTTTGACAATGATTGATTGGTTTGTTTGGGAGATTTGCTGTGTTTGTTTCATACAGTTTGCACACATGTAGTCTCTAATCTATAAAACATGTTTGTTTAAAGGGATAATTCAGCCGCAATTCTGCCATTATTTCATCAGTCTCATGTCGTTCCCGGTGCTGGGGGTAACGCATTACCCCCAGTTATGTAATCAGATTACTTTTTTTGAAGTAATGAGTAAAGTAACAAATTAGTTTTAAATTTACAACAAATATCTGAGTAACATTTTCAAATAAGCAACGCAAGTTACTTTGTTTTCCCATTTATTGACTGACCGCTCTCCTGTCCCCATGTTGAGAGAAATCGTGAGTGAGGTTTAGAGGTGTTGTCTGCGCTGTGCGAACCTGATGGTCATTGTAGTTCTAGATTAAATGTGAGCATGCATTTACTCATATCACTTCCACAAAAACAGATTCAGTATTATAAAAAAAATAATAAAAAAAGAGTGAAATGTAAACGCAAAAACAAACATGCAGTAATTAAATGTGTTAAATAATACAAATATACTTTATGTATTTAATGTCACTTTATCAATCAATATCTTTACTGCCGACTTTCAATGATCCAATTCAACCATATCAATAAGCAAAAATTTTGTTTCATTTTTTTTATTGCTGAAGTAAATGTTACACTTTCTTCTCCTGCGTCCTATTCTTTTGAATGACAGCAAGCACAGCTGAAAGGTTTGAGCTGTGCACTCTACTGTACAGGCATGATTTGCATTTCCGTCTTCTTAAAGCTTATTCGTCCACTTTTTTTCATGATATGCTAATTTTTTGAGATAGGAATTTGGGGTTTTCATGAGCTGTATGCCAAAATCATCAGTATTAAAACAATAAAAGACCTGAAATATTTCAGTTGGTGTGCAATGAATCTAAAATATATGAAAGTTTAATTTTTATCATTACATTATGGAAAATAATGAACTTTTATCACAATATGCTAATTTTTTTAGAAGGACCTGTATATAATGCTTGTTTTTTGCATCTTCTTCGCCTGTGTTTTGATCTGGAGATTCTATACTTATTCAGAAGATGTGTAATAGCGCCCCCTAATATATAACAGTGAAAACACAGAAACCCTGGAAAATTCTATGTTTGGTGGGGAAGCATTTCCTCACAAATAACGGAAAATTCTGTGTTTGGTGTGGAAAAAGTTAAATTATGGGCTTTTAAATTATGTCATTTGGTTTAACCTTATGTTATGAAGCAACGAGAATACTTTTTGTGCACAAAAACAAACAAAAATAATGATTCAACAATTTCATTCTAGCCTTGTGTCAGTTACCTACGCAGTTTACGTTGTAAATGCTGTTCACGTGAGCATCACGACACATGCACAGGAGCTGTTAACACATTTAATTACTGCATGTTTGTTTTTGCGTTCACATTTCACTGTTTTTATTTATTTTTAATAATACTGAATCTCTTTTTGTGCAAGTGATATGAGTAAATGCACACTCACATTAGAACTACAGTAGCCATCATGTTTGCAGCACAGACAACGCCTCTGATCCTCACTCACGATTTCTGAACACTGAAAGTGTTAATTAAATAGCTGTCTATGGAGGGGTCATAGCTGAGTGAAGTCATAGCTGAGTCTTACAGGTTTGGAATGACATTAGGGTGAGTAATTAATGACATAAATTTCAGTTTTTGTTAAAAATAAATAAAAAAACCCCAATAAAGTTTGAAATGATGTGCCATTTTTATTAAGGTTTTACTATTTCTATTTAGCTTTAATTTTCATTTTTAGTGCTTTTAACTTAAACTTATTTTATTTTAGTTGGCTGCCAAAGCAACATCTAATCATATAGTCATCTAATATTAACGTTTCATTTTGTTTCAGCTTTATTTCAACTAACAAAAACGTTCTATTATTTTTACATGTATGACTGTTTCTTCAATGGAGGGGGTGAACTATCCCTTTAAATCCATGCATGACTGAATACTGAATTTACTGTATTAGTTTTTCCCTTTCTGTATTTAGCTGTCTCTCACAGAATTCAAAAGATCCATTTGGAGTGGATCTATGCATATCTGTAGTCAAACTATGGAGGACAGTTTGCAGTGGAAACGGTAAGATGAAATGCAGCATGTGAGCGTATGAATCTTATTCAAAGACCTTGAAAATGAAAGATGCTATTGCTGGGGAAAAAATAGAAATCCCATTTGCACATTCCTTTTTTATCCTTTTAAACGGTCTCTCTCTGGAAAACTTAAAATGTATCGACACCACTTGATCTGGTTCTGCTCCCCCTTTCTTTTAAAGTAATAAGGGATTTGTGAAAACAACTGAATTCAAGTCAATATCAATTTATCCTGTTCTTGCCTGCTAGCAGTGAAATTGTTATTGCCTCCCACATTAAAAGTCTCTTTATTAAGTACTTTGTGCCCTTCAGTTGTAATCTCATTAACTGGTCACTTAAATTAGCATTTTTCTTTGTTAAACCCTCTCCATAATTGTGTTCCTTCCAGAGCAGAACCAACAGCTGTTGATGGAGTGTCCTGTTACTAGACAACACATGGTCCAGATGTTGGCATCACCAGTATCTGAAATACAGAGGGAAAGCCTGGAATTGCTCAGCTTGTTCTCACAAACTCAGCACGGAAGGAACGTGCTCATCGACAACCTTAATTTACGCCAGTACGTACAGTATTTTTGGTTTCATATTGAATGCATTGCATTGCAGTCTACAAAATGATGTGCCATGAATTAATTACTTATAACGTAACACATATGAGGTCAAATGAGCCATTTAGACGTGAGTAATTATGTGAAACAAAATGGATTTGATGTTCCACACTGCTAAGAAATACTGTAATGGTTTTAGATCAGGGATAAAGATAAAATTACATATTCTGAGAATAATATATCACATATCATTAATAACTGAGCATTTAGGCTCTACTTTAAAGACACTCCATGTTTATACTGATACATTTTTTATATCTTAAAAGTAATGCTTTTTTCCTCTTATGTTCTGTTAGAATACTGATTGCTTGCATCACTTAATTGAATATTTAAACAGCATAATTCATTCAATATATTAAAAAGTGCATGTTTAAAATAAATATATGGATTACGTTTTACAATATTCACTAATAATTATTTTTGAATCCACTTTGATGTAAATTTCATCCCAACCTTGTGTGTTTTCTACAAACCAGAGCAGGAGATTTAAGTGTGGTGTTCCCACGATATCTGTGATTTATCTCATTAGCTAGCATGCAGAAGGCCTCCTACTGTTCTAGCATGTTTTATTAAAGTAATTTTAATGAGCCCATAATGAATGCTTTCTGTCTCCTGTAGAATGGCAGAGAACCTGATGAGCTGTGTCTGCCGAGATATGAGCTCAGCGGCGGCGCTGACAGTTCTGAAGAACTTGGCTGCAGAAAATAAGTATGTACAATCAATACACTCGCCCTTACCATATTAATGCCCGTGAGAGAGACCGCAAAACTGACCCTTTTTACAAAATCTTGGGCACGACCCACCTGAGAGTCTAGTAGATTCCCATACATCATAGTCACTTGCACGTATTAAATCGAGACACATTCAAATTCATTCAGTTCAACAGCCCAGGTCCCTTGAGAACGCAAAGTGAACACATTTAAGACAAAACAATCCATCACATTCACAAATCCCTCCATATATCTCTTTGAGAGAGATCAGTCTCTTGCCGTTTCTAGTCATTCACCGCCTTACAGATAGGAAAAGGTTCTCCCGGTGACCAGGAGATGGAATTAAGCAGCCACTTCATGCACAAAAGGAAATGAGAATGGCGTAACAGTTTGATGGATAGTCAATGAAAAGTGTTCAGTGAATTCAAGCCGCTCTCTTGTTTCTAGATAAGGATGGTTAGCCATATTGGTCTTGTCTCGTGTTTTACGTGGGGCGTCACCAATGTGAGATTTGAAGCAATATATCTGCTTGGATCAGTGCCCACCACATCATAACGCATTTTTATCTTTTGCCCCCACAGCTCTTTGCATTACATCACAGCAAGCAAGTTATCTAAGGATTTTAGTCTTTTGAGCTTTGTTCTTGTTAAGTAGCTCATTTCTTTATTTAATAAAATGTTTTGTTTATATTTTTCAGATTTAAGATTCAGTCAAGGAAGGACTTCACAGCAGTTTTTGCCATTCCTCTTGAACATCAGCTGGTGGTGTATCATGACACATAATTCATAATCATTTTCTCAATAATGTCTAAATCATAAAATAATATTCTAATACTTGATATTTTTAGACATTTTGGCACCAGGTTGTTCATTGCTGCCTTTACAATGAGAAGACATATGTGACCCTGGACCACAAAACCAGTCATAAGTGGCACGGGCATATTTATGGCAATAGCCAATAATATATTGTATGGCACAAAATTATAGATTTTTGTTTTATGGCAAAAATCATTAGTATATTAAGTAAAGATCATGTTCCATGAAGATATTTTGTAAATTTCCTATCATAAATATATCACAAATGTATTATTATTAGTAATATGCATTACTCAGGACTTCATTTGGACAACTTTAAAAGCGATTTTCTAAATATTTTGATTTTTTTGCACCCTCAGTTTCCAGATTTTCAAATAGTCGTATTTCGGCCAAATATTGTCCTATCCTAACAAACCATACATCAATGGAAATCTTTTTATTCAGATGATGTATAAATCACAATTTAAAAAAAAGTTATCCTTATGACTGGTTTTTTGGTCCAGGGTCACATATGACTATTATATACCTTGTAGGACTTGTAGTACAGTCACATAAAGAAACCCTTTCTTATTGATCAAAGACCCTTAATGCATCTTAGCATTGAAATGTCTTTCATCTGTATTATGTCAATCCAAAACCCTCTTCCTGAAGGTTGACTCCACATGCCAAGGATTCTATTTAGTTTTGTATTTATGCTGTACCAAGATATTATTTTATCATACTACAGTCTTCTGGCTGCAAAAGACCAAAATCTGCAAAGTGCAGCAAGCGAATATGTCCATGTAGACATCCAATTACTCATATGATGAGTATTAGTATGATGAGAGCTGTTTCTTGTGTCTTGTTATAAAGGCAGTTAGAGGGTGTACTTATCCTGTTACAAAGAACAACTTTCTTCATTTTAATATTGCTGACTTATCCAAGAAACACTTCTTTACTGTCAGTGTAATATTATTTAATGCATGCTGAATAAAGTGCACATAATTCAAATAGTCCAAATTTCCGCTAATACTGTTTTTCCCATGTAGTCCAATATCATGACAGCTGACCACAAGATCCTGGCTTCTGTGATTTCTGTCATCGGATGCATGGCTCTGGATGATGTCATCAATAAAAAGCTGGCAGGACGTGAAGAATTTTGGAAATGCTCTCTTCAAGCAATGGTAAGCTTGGAGATGATAACCCTTTACATCACTACCAAACTCACAAAAAATACTCTGTCCTTGAACATTGCTGAATTATGTATGATGTCTTGCACTGTGAATTTTGATTCCAAGGGTTTGTTTTCTAAGCTCCTTTTGCTATCTTGTTGCGTGAGCTGTGAAACCGCTATTTCCCACTGACGCTAAAACTGCGAAAGGACATGAATTTAATTTCCGGCACTGTCAAGATAAAGCTCTGTTTTTGTTGCAGGAGCAGTGTGTCGCCTGTGAATGTAGAAGTGTCCTCTATCCCCTTCTGGGTTTGATGATGAACTTAGCCTCACATCCCTTTCAAGTTGTCCAGGTAAAGTAGGAAGTTTAATATGCTGGGCTTTGGGCCAGCCCTCATTCAACACATCAAGCACTTTTGTAGCCAAAGGGCCTTGATAGGCAGAATGTTCTTCTAATGCCTTTTCTCTCCATATGTTGCAATCATGCCTGAAACAGCAAAGGAGAGAATGTTTTTTTTTGGCTCTCTTTTAACACACAGGAGCACGCTGTTCTGGCCAGCAGCAGGTGCTTGAACCTGCTGAGCGATTCCTCTGGAGGCGTCATCACAGTGAGTTGAATTTCATTTTACCAAGGCCAAAGCGAGCTTTAACCCACCCCCTGAAGATGGGAGCCACCAGAACGTTTGAACTGTAGATTTCTGCACATTAATTATTAAAATGTTCATCCTGCAGGATCTGGGGTGTTGTGAAGCCCTGCGTATTCGCATCTCTAGAGCATCTCTACAAAACACATGAGTTTTACTAGATCAAAAATGGAAGTTTAAATATATGGATGTCCTTAGATGGCTAGCATCCCCGAGAGAAGGATTTTGCATGCACGGAAGCATTTCCATAGTGATTACCGTAGCAGCCCCAGGCCCTATTGGGGACTATTTTCTCTATGTAAATCAAGTTCCAGGTTGTTTGCTTGGGTTTTGCTGCCTTGGCGCTTCATATCTCTCCAGTCAGGCTGTTTCTCTGAGTACAGTTAAGGTTTAAAGGGTTTACCTTATATATAATGGATTTGTTTGTTTCCACCTCATGGTGGAGTTTTACTTCTGTGATACAGCTTGATCTGCAATTTTGACAAGCCGCCTTGAAATACATCGGCGTACAGCCTAATCCTGTTGCAATGTCCTATCTGTCTTAATGATGGACGTTGTGGTATCAAACATGTTGCTTTGTCTTCGGCTTCAGAGAGCTGCAGGTTTGCTGAGCATTCTCCTCCCGATGTCTTCTGATGCCACTCAGGAAGTTGTGCGGAGTGGAATAGTGAAGAAGTTGCTGAAGATTCTGAAGGTAGAGCCAATATATTGGAGATGGTAGAGATTATGCACCTTGCAATAAATTGGCAATGTAAATCACTACCGAAAAGACCTTCTTAGCACAGCATAGGACCAGTGGATTATAAATTATTAGAAGCCAAATTCCCAAGTTGAATTTAAATTAGTTTTAACCCTTTAAAACCATAGGTCCTTTTTTAACAATCTGAGCACATGGTGCAGATGTACTTAGGGCATGTCCGAATTCAATTTAGCTAGTTTAATGACTGAAAAAATGCATGGTCCAGAAGGGTCTCATAATGAGTCATGGGTGTGTTTTGTGAGTAACATGCAACAAACCAATCAGAGTCTCATCTCCCATTCCCTTTAAAAGCCAGTTGCACTTGCACCATGGCGGATTCGCTATTTTACATGGCAGAATTTGCGAGTGGAAAAACTGAACGCTTCACCAGGAGGAATCCTTTTATTTTTAATATTTAAAAATGTTTTGTGTGCTGCTGCTTTGTGTGTAATCGTTGTGCACCCACATGCAGGCGCATATTACTAATACCCTTTTAATAACACAAAAATACTGCGTTTTTAGTTGCCTCAAAATGCGCCTGAACACACCTTGTTTTCAGACCATGGGTGAACAGATAGACCTGGTGCATTTGCTATCTATCTATCTATCTATCTGTCCGTCCGTCCGTACGTCCATCCATCCATCCATCCATCCATCTATCTATCTATCTATCTATCTGTCTGTCTGTCTGTCTGTCTGTCTGTCCATCCTTTGCTGACATTGAAACTGTTTTTAACTGTTTCCTAAGCTAAACGTTTAAATCAGTATACATTTTTCAAAGAACATAGCACAAATAACTTTTTTATATTTTTTAGCAGAGTATTGCGGTGGCAATTGTAGAGATTGAACTGAAATTTGCTTGTGTGTCTGTCCCATCAGGTTGGAGGAGAGATGAGCTCCAGATACTCCATTAAAGCCCTGACAGTCTGTACTGCCTCAATCCCACAGGCTTGTGAGGAGTTGGTTATGCTTGACAAACGTGAGTTCTGAAGGCCAGGGAGGCAGAGGATTGGATTCAATACGATGTCTTAAGCTCTGTGGCCTTACAGTGACTTTGTGTGCGACACACATTTATTCATTCAGGGCTGCACACTTTGAGAAAACTCCTGGGCGGCATTGACGAGTTGGTGGTGGGGAATGCAGCTTTGTGTATGGGCCATTGCTTAGAAGTGAATGGAGCTGCCAGTGGCCTCCTGGGCACAGACTGTGTGCCGTTACTGCTACGGCACACCGCCGGAGACGCCAAAAGAGCAGCCGTTCGGCAGAACGCAGCCATCACCCTTGGGAAGCTGTGCAAAATAGAGCCCAGGTATAATTAAGCCTGACTTGCCTTTTGCAGTCACCTGCAATATATTGATTAACATTCATGCTGATGTGCTTATATACAGCAGTGATACTCTTGGAAACATGAAGGTGAAAAGATAATGCCTCCTCATAGTTAACCTCAACAAGATGATGAACTTACTGAATGCATAATGAATTTAAAAATGGCATATCTTCAGTTTAAGGGCATAAGCAAGGCGTCCTTATTGATGTGATTCAGATATAAACATGTTTGTTTGTTGCATTTTTGATGTTAGTTTATATTCTCGTCTCATTTTACCGCTGTTAACAAGCACTTTTACAGATGTGAGAGTAAATATTTACCGATTGCAACTTTATACATTTATTGACCTTAAGTTTTTCCCCTTCATCTTTAATTTATAAAGGGTTCACAAGAGGGATGGAAATTCACTTTTTTGTCCACTGGCCACTGTGGCTGGTGGATTTCAAACTCTACCAGCCACTCAATGTTTTTACCAGCCACTTTCTTGTTTTTAACCAACAATGTGTAACTGCATGTGAAAATGAATACTACAAGCTCTACAACTGTCATTCTAGGCAGTTTTTATCATGCTTTAGTTTTAGTTAGTTATTTGATGCTATAAAAATGTGTGTGTGTGTGTGTGTGTGTGGGGGACGTCATGATTGATAGATGAGATTGACAGCTTCTCTGAGTGAATATGTCACTGAGGCACCAACAGACTTTCATAGTATGGTGTACATAATGGATTAACTTCCAATATCTTTTATTACAGGGTTTTCCTGCATTTAATTTTTTGGTTTCACTTTATTTTGATGGTCCCTTTAACACATTCTGTTGACTATAAGTAGCATTGCACCTACATGTCTAACTCTCATTGGAGTGTTAGTGTAGACTGGAAGGCTTATGGTTGGAGTAAGTTGGCATGTAGTTGCACAGTTACTTATAGTCAGTAGACTGTTGAAGAGTGTTAGGGATCAACATTATAAAGAGTTAGCAGATATTAAGGAGACAGTCTAGGCTTCTCTAATGAGAGACATGTAGAAGACATGTAGATGCTAAGTTGCTTAGAGTCAACATAATATTCAAAATGGACCATCAGAATAAAGTGTTACCATTTTTTCTTTTCTTATTTGATGAGTTATTGTGATTTATGAATGACAGATGACGGCTGCGCTTGTGATAGGGCGCATAACTGAGTGACGGTGAGACGAGCAGAGCTCCTCGCGCGCACTTTCTGTCATAGCTCATTCTCAAATTCCCATATGAATCAAAATCAAACGGCCGAAAGACCGAATCCATGTTGCACGTGTAGCATTCGGACAACTTTTTTCTTGAATTACCGCTGTGTGTGAATTGCGCTCAAAAAACTTTGACTCTTCTCTGAGCAGCTGAAATTATCCATATTTTCAATAAACGGGAAAAAATCCTGTCCAGTTATGAAGTGTTTTCTGTGTTGTCAAATCTTCCGCGATGTTCTAACAGACCGGATTCACACACGGTGCGTCTGCTAATGTCCGATTCGTGACCTAATGACTCCTTTGAACCGAATCATTTTAACAGACGCTGCACTCCCCGCGCCGAGTTGTGCCTTTTGCTTTCCGTTAACATCACGGCATCAACGTTTAGAAAATTGATTTTTTTAAATTAACATTTGTGAATAGATTCAGAATCGTCCATGAACGCATCGCGATGCATCTAAGAATCGATCGACACCGTATTGCCGGTAAAACAGTATGCTATTTTTATGTGGCCGGTAGGTGACGCGAACTGAGTCAGAATCTTATGGCATTCAACTTTGATGAGCTTTCAATTTCTCAGAGGTAATGCTGCTTTACAGTGAGATTTCCTTTGAGATCAGAGTGCAGCCTAAAAAAGACATTTTAGACAGAAAACAGACACTAGCCTGACGTGGTCATACTCAATTCTAGTCAGAATATGAGTCTGATACCGCTCCATTGACTTTTGATTATGGGGCGTGTTTCAACCCAGCCAGGAAAGACCTCAATTGGATAGACCTACAACCAATCAGAGCAACGGAGCGACACGTGACGTTAGTTGTCAAATGTCAACAGTATGAGTATGAGGTCGCTGCGGAACAAGAGTGGGTGTTTCTAAATTAGTGGGTGTTTTCAAACTGATGGGTGTTTATAAATCACGCAATGAAAATGATTCCCTTTACCCGACCCCACCCCTAAACCCTACCCACACTGTGACGTGGGCAAATCAGGTAACACAGTTGAAACCGTCCCTCTGTTTATGGCCACACCCACTGATGAGGTAACTCCTATTACTAACCTGCAGAGACATATACCATGTTTTTTTCCATGTCCGCGGGTTGAAGCGACCCCAATTATGTGATTATATAAACCCAGGAATGCGAATTTTAGCAGGCAACCTTGCCAAAATAACATATTTTGCCAACCAAACGCCATTTTTTTCCGGAGATCCCCCCGGAAAGTTATTGTTTTGGACTATAGTTTTGAGTAGCGATTGTGCGCGAGATTGCAAAAAAACGTGGCAACCCTGTCTGCACGCGCTGGATTAAGTAACGTTACAAGAAAAAGATGAGTGTAAACGATCTTTGCCAGTGTTGTAATAAAATAGTACTTACCAACACAATCATCGTTTCTGAGAGAAATAGTGAAGATGAATGCATATACGAACAAGTTCTCCGTTTAGGATAAGAGCAAATTCAACCCAAAGCGCCTTTGATGACGTGGATGATTACGTTACTGTTGATCATCTGTCCATCATCGTCTAAAGCCCGCCCTGATGATTTCATTGGTCCGAACAGTTTCTGTTCGGGCATAATAACTCCTCTATGGATCGAGGCCAGAACGAATTGCCCGAGCAAAATTTTTTTGGGGCGGGGCTAAATTCGGCTGGCATCCAGGCTAAGACACTACAGACACTGCCAAAAATATTACACATAACTGATGAACCTACTTTTAAATGCAGAGCAAACAGGCTGACGATTTCATGGTTGTTTGCATTTCATATTCTTAGATCTGGTTTTCTATTTGGTTGTTCACTATGCATTATGTGGTCAAAATAAGAAAGAACCTAATTCTGCTGGTTTGATACATTTCTGTTTTGATTTTTTTTTCAGGCACATGGTGAAACTCAGGGAGCTTGATGGTTTAGAAATCCTTCATTCCTGTGTGAGACTGATCACGTGAGCGACTACCCACATTCGGTTCCTCAATAATTGACCCCATAACTCAGGACACGCATGCAAACGCACACACACATACAGATGAATGCTGTCCTTTGGTTCACAGCTTAAGATGCTCATCTTAAGCGAGGCCACAAATTACTGTCATGCCTTAAGGCCTATCTTGATTATGCAGCTGTTTCCTGTGTTCATTTTAATTAGAGAGAATTCACATTGACATGTGATTCTGTTATCTGCTGCTGTAGAGAACATGTTGCCCTGGGACGATATTCGAAACGTTTCAATTTCCTTTCTTCCTAAATGACTCACTTGGGAAGTGTGATGCCTTGATTACATTTTGCTCCCTGTTTGTTGATAAATGGATTAATGGTAGCTTTCATGTGTTGAATAAAAAGATTAATAAAACTGCATTTGAAGATTATTATGGTTAAAGCCTGCTCATCTTTGCATACTTGATAGCTTTAGAAAGCATTCAATGATGTAATGAGAAAAGAGTAAAATTGTTACTATTCAAATAGGTCTAGCAGAAGTGAGTCTGATAGTGTAACAGAGCAGGTTTTGGATTTAGTTTCAGGTGGTGCACCACTATTAAATGTGCTGAAAGCAATTTTTGTCGTTCTGTTACACTAACTACAATAAATTAAATGGGTAGTTCACCAAAAAAAAAAAAAATACTGTCATCATTATTTAGACTAAACCGCTCAATTCACATGGATTAGTTTTACAATCTCTTTATGAACTTTTTGAAGTGTCAAAGTGGTGTGGACTTTCAGTGGAGGGACAGAAATCACTCAGATTTCACTAATATATCTTCATTTATGTTTCAAAGATGAACGAAAGTCGGGTTTGGAATGACATGAGGGAGAGTAAATGACAGAATAATTTTTTTTGTGCAAACTAACCCTTTAATGTTATAATTTAAATGTTTCTCTTGTTCCGTTTATTAAAAACTGAACTGCTTTTGCTCATCGTAATTTTTTTTTAAATAGGGGTCTCTTAGAAAAAGTTTGGGAACCACTGCTCTACACTGTATTTGAGTCTTATCTAGATCTGTTTAATAATGGATGACTCGGATATCAGCAGCTCACGCAAGCTGATGCGCGCATGAAAAATTATACCCAGTCAAACACGATGAGGATGATGAGGGATTCTACTGACGCTGAAATCCGTTTCATTTTCTCAGCTCGCTTTTTTTCATGTGTCAGTAATCTAATCTACTTATAAATGACAAGAGAGGAAGGTAAAGCTCACAGTAGGCTCCTTCAGAGAGTGTGGTGTGAGCTCTGTTGGGACAGTATCCTGTGTATTGCATCTCAGTATAGTTTCATTATGATGCTATGTATGTGTAGCTTAAAATAAATTAAGAGAGAAGATTAAGTATGGGGATTGGTTATATATTTTTCATTTTTGGACTCACAGGTATGTACACAAATTTTTTCCTCAATAACTGCTGAAACATATAACTGCTGTGATCAGCACAGTAAATGTCAAGTTAAAGATATTATAGTTTATAAAATATAGTTGTAGTTTACAAACTATAAAATTAACAATTTTTATATATAAAATATATACATATATCAAATCGATTAATCGCGATTAGTCACATCCAAAATAAAAGTTTGTGTTTACATAATATATTGTGTACTGTGTATAAATAATATGTATATATAAATACACACAAATGCATGTATGTGTATATATATATATATATATATATATATATATATATATATATATATATATATATATATATATATATATATATACAGTGAGGAAAATAAGTATTTGAACACATGGTGTCGATTAATCGCATGCAATTTATAATTTAATATATAGTATTTTATATTTTTATATAATTAAAAATATATAATTTTGAGACTTGCGCATTATACCCACTAATTAGGTATAAAAAAAATAATATTTTTCTTTAATATAATTAATTGCAATATAATATATTGATTAGATACAAGGTAAATGTTTTAATTCAATACAGTGTTATGGACCCGTCATGTGTGCAGTTCTGTGCTTCTGTCCTGCAGTTACAACTATTCAGAGATTGCATAATTCCCAAAAACATACAAAACATTTCTGTCTAATAAAGAGCTCTGAATTATTCATTAGATATGTGAGATATAGTGTTTGTACTGTTTTGGAACAATCATTATGCATGCAATAATTTTAACTCTATATAGTATATATACTGTATTCAGTCGTAAAATTTTAATACCTCTCAAACTGTTTATACTATATAGGTATTTATGTGTATTTTATGAGCCATCTCACAAGCAAAATTGCAACTCTGCTTTTTTTCAGTGAGTGTTAAGGAGGAGGGCCTGGAAGGCTTTCAGTCCCTGCAAACCGAGAGCGCAACCTTCATAATAACTATGCCATTAGAAGAGCAAAACAGCTCCAGTGACAACGGTGGAAAAGTTTCCACCGAAAGCCCTGATCGCCTGTCTGTAGCTGTAATCAGTTCTCCAGGGACAGATTTGTTCCATGCACCACATGAGAGACAGCACTCAAGTACAGTAAATGCAACCACAACCACTGATAAAGATGCAATTACCTCAAATGGGCCAAGCTTTGTCTTAGCTTATGGTACAGGTTCACATTCCACGGGTAAGGATGGCACAGCAGCAAAGCCGGTTCAGTCCGAAGGAGACCTCTCATTGATCTTCAATGATGAGGGAAAGCTCCATCCCTCAGCTGAGGCTGAATTTGAGTCTATGATGAATGGCACCATGATGCCTGCTGCTCATCTGTCCAGAGGCAGGGAAAAGATCTCAGCTTTTTTTCACGCTTCACTGGAAAGCAAGAATCAAAGAGTCTTGGAGTTTATTACTCCTTCGCCTGCAAATGACATTCCCATGGTATCAGCCTCTGATCCAGCAGTAATTGATAACCTTGGGGAGCCAAACGAGGGTGTGGAAAGGCAGGGTGAAAACAAGAATGAAAATTGGACTCTGGAGTCGTTTAGAGCTGATGACTCCTTGAATCGTACTGAAGAGGCTTCTTTGAATAAGAATCATTCAACTATAATGCCTTTTACAGTTTTGCAGGGTCTAGGGCTTTTAACTACTGAGCTTGGTCAAAATCCAAAAAATGGATCTGAGCATGAGCCAAAAGAACAGCAGAATCTGCTTTCACCAAGTTCATTGATCCTTGATGCTCCATTACAAGTGAAATCAACCAGCCAAGTAATAGTTGATAAAATGACAGAAAGCAGCAAAAATTCCCGCACCAATGAACCAAAACCCTTTGGGGTTTCACTAAAGTACCCAGACTCAATGTTTTTATTCTCTGCTTCAAAGCTGAACCCTATAAAGATTCCAGACGCAACCACGCTGAATTATTTTTCAAAAATGGTAACAGCTTCTGGCGATATGCATGTGACAAAACAATTTGTGGCCTCGCGGTTGATATCTGACTCTGTGCATAGAATTGTCTCAGCGAGGGATGGACTAGAAAAGAAATCCATTTTTTACACCAAATCAAGTAAAGAGCGTCAAATTAAACCAACGCTCCAAACCTCACCAAACAGTTTCGTTCATCGCCTGAATAAAAGTGACCTTTCTTTGGTCGCTCAAAACTCTTCTTTACTCAAAACGTCAGATCTTTGTACCAAAGAAGCCAGAACATCTAATATCTCTGTGACAGAGCAACGTAACAGAATTGATAATTTTCCAGTTCGGCTGAGTGAATTGATAGCCTTTAGTATTGCCTCATTTACCAACGCTGAGGAAGCAACTTTAGCAAATAAGCGAATGTTCATGAAACAGACTCAAAGTTCACTTGCCGCTCTCCGAACCCTTTCCTCTCAAGAAGACACTTCAAAACACCTCAATCAGTTTGATGAATCATCTACAGCAGTGCCTCTTCCACCTCTGACAAAGCTTAATAATGTGTTTCATGTCTTCAAAGTGAACGATCATCAGCCTCAAAAGCCTCTAAATAATTTCCCCTCAGAGAGATTAAAGCCTTTTGTATCAGTTCAAGCTCGCGAATCGATTCCATCTTCATTTACATCTGCAACTGTGAAGAGATTCACATATATGGAAAACTTCACTAAATTTGACTCTACTAACCAAAACCAGCAGTACGATGTGTCACAAAAAGTCCCATACATCATATCAGAGACGGCAAACATGAACTCAAGCAGATTAACAGTAAACACAACCGAAATCAACAAAAACTTGTCACATTTTGGGGTCCCATTTACTGAAAGCAACATATCCACAGCAAAGACCTTCATTACAACTACTATGTTTTTAAAACCTTGGATGTCTTTTACCAACATCTCACTTTTCACTCATGCAGTTCCGCAAAAGAAGTCCTTTCTGCTACCAACACCTTTTGGTAAGTCACAAAATACTGTCACAACAACCGACGCCAAAGTTATCTCAAAACTTTTGTCCATCTCTAAGAAAAGCAATAGCGAGTACGCCTTTTTAAATCACTCGTTGACAACTGGAAAGATTGGTTTGCTGTTAGAAGACAAACAACAAGATCTTAAAAACCCAAGAGGGACTGTGAGGCTGTTTTTCGGGAGCTACACAGTTAGCAGTATCCCATCAGTCCAGCGGCTCATTGAAGCTCACCCTAGAGAGGTATTTCTCACAGAAACACCACAAACACAATCTGTACTTCAGATTGAGTCGTACTTAAAAAAGAGAGATGACATGGTTAAACCAACAACTCTGAAACACCATGATCAAAACAGTCGTTCGGTTGTAAACATGAATCAAAGCTTGATGACGCCAATACCGCACAAGATTGTTTTACATCCAGTTCACACATCGGTTTCCCCCATTGTTCACTTGAATACAGAGTTTAAACGTTTGACCCTCTCTGCTTCACCTTCAGTGTCTATTGGGCCAGCAATAGCGCAAAAAAGTGGACAAGACAACCACAAAAATTCACTTTTATCACATCATATGTTTGTAAATTTATCAGATGTTAAGGAGCATCCTCAGAACATGACATCCAGCCAAATTTCTGGCATCAGTAGGCACACAACAGCTGCAGCACGTCCAGAAGGGGCCCTGGACACATCACCCCTTGAATCATCCAATGGAACAACTTTTCCTTTGTTTCTTTCTCAAATGCAGAATGTGTTGCATAAAGACCATTTGACCTTAACTGAAGACCAGCCTGATTTTCTCTCAACAGCATATCAGCATTCACAAACAACACATTTAAACTTTCCATCTGATGAAATGTCCAGTTTAGGCACAACAGATGATGTACAAAAACACATCAGGCGAACTGCGCTGTCTCTTGTTACTGGGGAAAAGTTCCACACGGATTTGAGTTTCTCAAGTACAGAGAAACAATTGCTCCCCAATGGTTCATTACACTCCAGGAGAGGGAGTGAAGATATTTCACATGCCACCACATTTGCTGAAAGTGACTCAGGGAGATCTACTGAGTTTGTGTCAGACCTGCCAGTAATAAACAGGAAGAGGACAGTTATATCATCAGATTCTCTCAGTGGGTAATGACTCAGAACTCTTCAATCACTTTTAATGTGGAACAGAAACAATTTGATTAGCATTTGTGCTGTGCTAGATCAATTAGCAGATAGATAGATAGATAGATAGAAATTTCCTTCAAAATGAATACATTTCATGCGTAATTGAAAAAATTAAGTTGTGTGTACTTGACAGTTCCACAACTTGATTTTTTTCAATTAGGCATGAAGTTTATTTGCTTAATTTTAAGGCAACTTTTTACTCACTGCAAAGTTAAGTCAACTGATTACTATTTACAGATTTTTTTTATTTTCATATCAATAACTGTTAATGCATTTTAGTGTCCCACTTGCATCAGTATTACTTGGTTGAATATTTGAAACAATTCAAGCATGTTTTTTTGTTTGTTTTTTTCTGCTTAGAAAATTGCACTAGTTTTTATTTATTTATATATTTTATTTTTAATTTTCCAAAGAAGTACGGCTGTTGTTGTTGTGGATGGAACTGAATAAACTTTAGCTCCAAGTACAGATGCAATCTATAGAGATGCCAGCATGGTGATAAACTGTAGTCAACATGGTCAAAATCCAATTGAGTGCAGTGAAAATTAATCGTCTCTGATTGTCTTCTTCCAGTCTGGCGCAAATCTCTGATGATATCTGCGGCACTGGCAACTACACAGCAGAAATGAGTCTGAACTTGGAGAGAGATATCATGCCTGGAGATCTCATCCCTGCCCTAGGAAACCTGCGTGTCATCATCAGCCTCAAAACAAATAACAGCCAGGTGAACCTAGAGATAAAATCCTGCTGCCTCTCGCCCACTGGCAGACTTGATGAATTTAACACCACCTGCTGCATTTTTTCCAGGTAATGTGTTCCTCTCAGGTTTTTTTGGATTAACTCAAATCACATGGTGCCCTTGAACCAGGCCACATTTCACATTATGGTACCAAATCAGCTATGTGGTCCGAGCATGGCTGGATTATACGGATCCCATCTCCCTCGTTTTTTATATGAAGGTTTAATACATCAGCATTAGTTCCTGTTTATATGACTCAGCTACGTTTTAACTGGTCACCTTATCACAGGGGAACAGCATTATAATGATTGGCTAAGAAACATTCCCTCAAACTGTTTAATTCGAGAAAGCTATAAATATCCTGGGCTAAGCATGTGCCTATATCGAGCGGAAAGTTGTTTGGTTTGAGCAGTACAGTAAACTGCTGATGTCTGTTTCCCTGCTGGTGTGTGAAGTGTTCACTTTCTATGAGTGTGTTAGCTCTGTTGCCAATAACACACTGCCACTAATATCCAGAGACAGCACAGTGGGTTTTGTGTACTAAGTCTTTTATCAAAACAACCATCAGTGAGGTAAATTCTTTCAAAATTCTATATTTTGGAAGTATAGTAATGTGCTTTTGTTGAGCAAACTTGTCTAAAGTATATAAAAGATAACCAAAGTGTATAAACCACTCATTTTTGTAAATTACTCTGGGGAACATCAACAACGGCTATTAAAGGTTCAGAGGGAGGAAGCCGGTGCTTCCCATTTTGCATACCTCTGCACTATATGCTGTTTATAGTATAAAACAAACACAAGTAGTGTGCTCACACTGACATACACAGCAAGGCTTAGTGCATTTTAGGCTTTTAAGACTTTTAGACACCTTCAGAATAATGGTCCGTCATTAATAGGTAACGATGTAGGAAGTAATGCGGGAAAAATAGGGTAGCACTACATTAACACTTCAGGTACTACAATTAACTAATATGGAAACAAGATTAACTAATCATTATGTAATATCAAATTTAGGACTGAGGTAGTTCCTTGTTTAGGTAATCAATAATTACTGAAAGAGATTGGCATCATTAATAACTACCAACTAACTATGACAGATTATGAAGAATTACTAATTATTTACTAATCACAACATTATTGTTGTGATTATCCTATCTGACTTGTAGAAGCATGGTAATGAATATTGGGGCCTGTTCCTCTAGATCAGCACCGATCATGTGTGGTGTGCCTCAAGGCTCCATCCTTGCTCCTATTTTATTCTCTCTCTCTCTCTCTCTCTCTCTCTCTCTCTCTCTCTCTCTCTCTCTCTCTCTCTCTCTCTCTCTCTCTATGATTCCTTTGGGAAATATCTTCAAGAAATGTAATATTTATTTTCACTGATATGCTGATGAAATACAAGTGTATTTGCCACTATCACACAAAAATGGTTTAGAAGCTCTTATGGCCTTTCTTTTAGATCTTAAAACATGGTTGGCTTCTAATTTTTTACATCTAAATGAAAACAAGACTGAGATTATAGTTTGCAGTTCTAGTAGGGGTGTGCGATATATATCGTCTGCGATAATATCGTAATTGTTGTTTTAACGATGTGCAATCCGACATTATAGAGTATATCTGACTTGCTGCCACCTACTGGCGGTTTGAATTTCACAGTTAAAGTATCTTTTCATGTTTTAAATAATTTAAAATATCAATATTATTCAACATTTTGTTTTAAACATCAAACATTATTTATGCATAACTGCAGGATATTAATTTGTCACTTCTGAGCTGTGTAAATTATCTAAATGCCACTTCAGATGCAGCTTCTGTGTTTCCTCTGCACTGCAAAGATACATTTTGTTGATAAAATTATTATTTAATTTGATGGTAACAGCCCTATTGTGTCTTATTATAATTGATTTTTATTAATTTTATGAAATTGACACAAAAGATGTAAAAATAAATAAATGTATCAAGGTAAAAAATATTATAGGGCATCTATACAACAAATCATGGGCTACTTGCTCATTTGAATTTTAAAGTGAACTACTCCTTTAAGTCAAGTTGCTTTCACTTAGGCAATCTAGCCAAGATGAAATCATGTTTGACGTTTAAAGGTCTGGAAACTGCGATTCACGCTTTGACAACATCAAGACTTGACTATTGCAATGGGTTATATAAAGGGATTATTCAGTCATCTATTTTTCATCTGCAAAAAGTTCAAAACTCTTCTGCTAGACTTTTAATGGATATAAAAAGACGAACATATTACTCCTACCCTGGTCTCCCTGCATTGGCTTCTAGTCTATTATAGGATTGTTCTTAAACTTCTGTTATTGATGTACAAATCCTTGCATGGACCTGCACCGGCCTATTCCTCAGATCTTCTAATTGAATATCAGACTGGACGAATTTTGAGATCAGCGACTCAGAAGTTACTCGAAATTCCTAGGACACATATGAGTCAAAAAGGAGGTCACGCCTTTGCTGTAGCAGTGCCCAAACTTTGGAACAGTTTGCCTAAACATATTAGAGACACTGATACTGTACATGATTTTTAAAGTACAACTCAAAACGCATCTGTTTTCAATAGCTTTTTATCTATGCCTGTGTGATGCTTGTTTTTTGTGACATTGTAAAGCACATTGGTCAACTTGTGTTGTCTTAGTTGTGTTGCTATTGCTATTGTCTGAGACATAATCAATCATCTTTTTTACTCTGAATATAGTCATAAGATGCATCACTAATTACTCAAGTGATACTTGTAGGAACTGCTAGCGATCTGGACACTTTAATTATTTTAAAGTGAATACATCTTTTTTCTCTTTAAAATAATGGTCCAGGTGACAAGTAGTTCTTGAAGAGTGACTAGGTAACAGTTGAGTAATTAGTGATGCATTTTTATGACTATATTGAAAGTAAAAAAAGACCATTGCTCACCTCTCAGACATGTTAATGTTGTCATTAGCAACTAATTAGTAATTCTTCATAATTTGTCAGTTATTAATTCTTAATAATGCCAATCTCTTTCAGTAGTTATTGATTACCTAATAAGGAACCATCTCAGTCCTAAATTTGATATTACTGATTCGTTAATATTCCATATCAGTAAATAGTAGCTGAAGTGTTAATGTAGTAGTACTTCCTAAATAGTTACCTATTAATGATGAACCATTATTCTAAAGTATTACCCACTTTTATGTATATTTTTAATTTAATCTTTCCTTCTAAACTATACCAAAGTACAAAGAAGTCCGACATACATCCCCAGAGAGAAGTCTGTCATTTCACTGCAAGATCCAGTTATGACATTTTGATTATGAGCTTTTTTTAAAAACGTTTGCATGGATTTGTTCACAATATCATCAATAAGATGAATAGCAGAACACAGAACTATCACAAATCTGCATACTGTGCTCCATCCACAGGATTTAATTATCATTTTATTTCAAGGCATTTCACCTCTGTTTGCATCACTCGTCAAGTTCATTATTTTAGCAATTTGTGTGTGCTATCAGAGCTAATGCATCTCTTTGATTTGTACTCCCTCAGGCTGCCTATAGAGCCTCATGGCATTAGACTGCTTCCTAGCGTCCTGTCAAAGAGGGCTAGCTTCACCATCAGTCTATTCCAGATGATCAATTACTCCACCGCTTACCTGCACTGTGACCTGAGTGTGTGCTTGAGGAACCATTCTGAGTGCGAGAGGGTGAGTCTCAACCCGGCCTCACAGATGAAAACTTGGGGATCATTTATCACTGTTGAAGAGGTCTCAATATTTCTCCTGAAAAATGTTCTACTTTTCATTACTCTCCCTCTTTTGATGACAGCGTCTACAGATTCTAAATAAATGATCTTCCACAGCTTGTTACTCTGTCACTGCAAGACAGAAAGTGAAGTGGTCGGCAGTTTGTAGGCTAACAGAATAACTTGTCGAGTCTGTAAACAAGCTTAAAGTATGCAGAAGTTCAGGGAATGTATTTCTGCGGCGTATAATGGCTTGATTTCAATGGATGATGACATTATTGGTTATCCATTTCTCATCTCAGCAGTGTGTGCAGCGTCGAAATGCACCGCTCGGAGAGGAATCGAGGGCCATCTTCAGCAGCACGGGAAACCGCATTTCCTTCGGCCCTGTTTTGAAAGGAGCAGACAATTCATCAGCCTCTGAAACAGCAGGTAATGTATTACCAAGTTGTTCTGGTGAGGTAATGAAAACAAACTAATGGAAAGATATTTCAGCCAAACGGTCGGTCTGATTTGGTTTGTTAATGTCGTACAGATGACACTGAAGCCATAGTGGTGATTATCAGCTCAGTGGCCGGCTGTTTGCTAACGTGTTTGGCTCTGTTGCTTGTCTGGATTGGGAACAGACGGTGTCTACACAGGACTGCCTACTGCTGGTCCAGGGGCCTTTGTGAATGCTAACAGAACAGAGCTCACTGCAAGCCAGCCAACCGAACTGAAATCTGCATCGAGCACTTAATCATTATCTGACAGTTTTTGAATTGCTCATTATTATGTTTAGTTGCAGCACTGGGAAACTAATGAAACTATCAACATTGTTAAAAGTAACCCAAAGTGCTTTTGAATACTTGTTTTTGTTCTGTATCATAGTCCCAAGCTTTTGAGTATTACAATAGAGATGTTAAAAATACAAGCCAATTAACCATTCCAATGTGAATACTTATACTGAGTAAATATTGTCACTGGTATTTAAAGGGATAATTCACATACCTCACCCTCATTAAAGTGCAGTCATTCATCTTTGTTCGGCAATTTTTCTGAGAAGAAATCCAGTAATTTCAGGTGGAGTCAATGCAATTGGGAATTTCGTTTGAGGGCAAAAGATTTCCCCACACAAATTTCGCAATGGGTTCAAGTTGCTCACGCAGATTGTCCAACAGAATGCTGATTGGTTTGAAATAGACTTCAGTGTGAGCACTCCTAGAAAGCAACCATCACCATCTCGGTTAACTATCAATCCAATATAATCCGGCTATGAGTGACCCACTTCTAGCCTAATTTGTTTACATGTCGTTTTTGCCAAAATAATTCAGAGATGTATGATATTCCATCATGTAAGCAAAGTCAACAGTGATCACAAGGTGTTTGGTTTAATTTCTTTGCTTGGATGTCTATTCAGTTCACTGACGGCCCACATTTTGCCTTGTTTTAGTCTAGACGTCAGGGCTGTGTTTGGACAGCTAGTAGACCTCTTTTAAAGGGTTAGTTCACCCAAAAATGAAAATTAGCTCATGATTTAATCCCCCCGTCAAGTCAAACTAGGTGTATATGACATTCTTCTTTCAGACGAATAAAAGTTGAGTTATATCAAAAAAGTCCTGGCTCTTCCAAGCTTTATAATGGCATTGACTGTAGCTCTGTTTTTGAAGTTCATAAAAGAGCATCTGTCCGTCAAATAACATGCTCCACACGGCTCCGGGTGGTTAACAAATGCCTTTGGAAGTGAATTGTTGCGTTTGTGTAAGAAAAATATTATTAAGTAAAGTTTCGGCCGATCGCCTTCCGTATTCAGTTTATGGAAAAAGTGTTGAAAGTGCCTCTGCAGTTCAAAAGCTTACGCTACCAGGTGCGCTCGTCAGACGTCGCGTACGCATCTTGAACTCAGAGAAGGCACTTTCAACATTTTTCCATGGATGGTGATCGGCTGAAACTTTCATTTAAACAGTTTTAAATATGAATATTTTTCTCACACAAAAGCAACGATTTGCTTCAGAAGGCCTTTATTAACCCACTGGAGCCGTGCGGAGCATATTATTTGAAGGACAGATGCCTTTTTTTATCGACTTCAAAAACAGAGTAACAGTCAATGACTTTTTTAAAGCTTGGAAGAGCCAGGACTTTTTTAATATAACTCAACTTTTATTCGTCTGAAAGAAGAATGCCATATACACCTAAGATGACTTGAGGGTGAGTAAATCATGGGCTAATTTTCATTTTCTGTCCTTTTCATTCACTATCCCTTAAACGCAAAATACATTGCTACATCGTTGGACCAATTTTGACAATGTGGCTTCATCTTAAGACAAAGGATATTTTGAAGAATGTTTATGAAAGTCTGTCAAGTCTTCAACAAGATTAGACCCCACTGACTATCATTGTATTAGTTAAAAAAAACCCTGACATTTCTCAAAATATATATACACTCACCTAAAGGATTATTAGGAACACCTGTTTCTCATCAATGCAATTATCTAATCAACCAATCACATGGCAGTTGCTTCAATGCATTAAGGGGTGTGGTCCTGGTCAAGACAATCTCCTGAACTCCAAACTGAATGTCAGAATGGGAATTGATTGATTTAAGCAATTTTGAGCGTGGCATGTTTGTTGGTGCCAGACGGGCTGGTCTGACTATTTCACAATCTGCTCAGTTACTGGGATTTTCACGCACAACCATTTCCAGAGTTTACAAAGAATGGTGTGAAAAGGGAAAATCATCCAGTATGCGGCAGTCCTGTGGGCGAAAATACCTTGTTGATGCTAGAGGTCAGAGGAGAATGGGCCGACTGATTCAAGCTGATAGAAGAGCAACTTTGACTGAAATAACCACTCGTTACAACCAACGAATGCAGCAAAGCATTTGTGAAGCCACAATACGCGCAACCTTGAGGCGGATGGGCTACAACAGCAGAAGACCCCATCGGGTACCACTCATCTCCACTACAAATAGGAAAAAGAGGCTACAATTTGCACGAGCTCACCAAAATTGGACAGTTGAAGACTGGAAAAATGTTGCCTGTTCTGATGAGTTTCGATTTCTGTTGAGACATTCAGATGGTAGAGTCAGAATTTGGCTTAAACAGAATGAGAACATGGATCCATCATGCCTTGTTACCACTGTGCAGGCTGGTGGTGGTGGTGTAATGGTGTGGGGGATGTTTTCTTGGCACACTTTAGGCCCCTTAGTGCCAATTGGGCATCATTTAAATGCCACGGCCTACCTGAGCATTGTTTCTGACCATGTCCATCCCTTTATGACCACCATGTACCCATCCTCTGATGGCTACTTCCAGCAGGATAATGCACCATGTCACAAAGCTCGAATCATTTCAAATTGGTTTCTTGAACATGACAATGAGTTCACTGTACTAAAATGGCCCCCACAGTCACCAGATCTCAACCCACTAGAGCATCTTTGGGATGTGGTGGAATGGGAGCTTCATGCCCAGGATATGCATCCCATAAATCTCCATGAACTGCAAGATGCTATCCTATTAATATGGGCCAACATTTCTAAAGAATGCTTTCAGCACCTTGTTGAATCAATGCCACGTAGAATTAAGGCAGTTCTGAAGGCGAAAGGGGGTCAAACACAGTATTAGTATGGTGTTCCTAATAATCCTTTAGGTGAGTGTATTTTTTGGCTGTGTTCTACAGAACAAATGTTTTGAATGACATGAGGGCAAGTAAATGATGACAGCTTTTCTTTTTTGACTGAACTATCCCTCTAACCCCCTGCTGAGTTGTTTATCCTACCACTTCTTTTTAGCTGTTTTGACATTTACCATTCTTAAATGCAGGATGTGCTGATGTCAAAGACATACATGAATGCTTCTCTTTATGTATCACTACCCCAGTGCTCACAAAAGTTTCACATTATGTGTTTCCCTCTCAAATAATCGCTGTTGGATAAAAAAAGAAGCAATTAAGTAGTAACAAGCTGACACTGCCTTTGAGATGCATCTCTATGTAAATCCCACCGCTAGGCTGAGACAACCTGGGGCAAAGCAGATCACTTGTCTTGAAGATCACTTAATAAAAAACATAATGGCTTCATGTAATTGAAAGTACAATCAAAAAGGACCCAACGGGAAACTAAGCGAATATGTCACAAAACTGGAAAGAAACAAAGCTTCAATAATAAATCTTTGAAAGTGCAGAAGTAGGTCGTTAGAAGCACTTGTGGTTGCTTGTTGCGTAATTACTCCCTCAATAATTAAGGTAATTAACTTATTGATTGCATTATCTTCAGTGGTAAAAGGTCATTTACAATTGTTTCATTTGCTTTGCGCACTGCACACTGAAAATTACAGGCATCTTTATAGCATCATTACAAAGTAGAACATTATGGCACGTCTTGACTGTGAATCTGGTCCTTGCATCGATATATCCCCAAGCAGAAATTCAACAGATTCTGTATTCGTGTTGAAAAGTGGAGGCTGGCTTTGTGCACCTCTTAAAGAATGAAGTGTCTCTTCGGGTGGCGGACAAAGCCTGAATCGCAGCTGCTGAATGCCAAGTCTCTCCTTCGATGCCTTACAAGAACGCTGAAGAGGCATGGCATCGTCACCTCGGTTCAAAAGTACTGCTTGCTGCTTGACTGTTAATTACTGTTATTAATATTATTACTTTATTTTTGAAAGCCTGCCATTAAAGGTTAATTTGCATCACATTTTGACTTAGAATAACATTCACTTCACAGGTTTTTGCTAATGTGCTTAAACGTAGTGCTTGAGATTAATGAACAGTGGGAAAACTTCCAGAGAACAATAGTAATTATAATGCAAATATGATATGCACTTTATAAATCATGTTGTGTTGATAAAACAGTGTTAAGCTGTAAGATAATTAATCTTAAAACCTAAATATTTAGCATCAAATACTTTAGACATGTCACTAAATTAGCCTATATTAAATAAAATGCAACTGCTTCCCTAACAACAAACCACAAACATGCACAAGTGCCTTATGAGGCAATCCCTGTTGTTATGTAAAAACACGAAGCTGGTATATCCAGTTATCAAGTGTCGCACAAATCTCTCAACCTCACCTGTGTAACTCATTCAAAACTGGCTTTGTTGCATTTCTATTCAAATAATCAGTGCTCTGACTCCTCCCACCAAAACCAGCCAACCTTTTTGTTTAATATGCATTTCCTTGACCTGGTTTCTGTGTGCCAAGGAGACATGTTGAAGGGCAGAGTCTTCCTTTCCTGAGCCTGGAAAACAAAATGACAGCAGCTAATTTCAGTGTAAAGGATTCTTTCAGAGATGGCAGCCTGGAGAGATTTACACATTTTAAAAAAGATGAGTTTGAAAATGACTGGGAGAAAGTGGGTGAGCGCAAGTTTGGTCGAGTCTATAAGGTGAAGCTTAAAGTCTGGCGGGAAACGTGTGCCCTGAAGACTACAACCAATGATGATTACAGGTACAGTTACACATGAGAGTAGAAGTTATACTGTTAATAATAGTTGGCGGTTGCCATAATGACAGAAATAAATGTAAAATGCATATATTATAGGTATGTTTTATATTGTCTGTATTTTTGTAGTTCTCATTGTATTTGTATTATCTAAATATATAGGCTCTGTATATAAAATATTTGCACATACTATATATGATCAATTATTTGATATTTTATGACCCTATAGGAACATGATAAAGATGTCCAAAATTGGAAGAATGAAGTTCAACTATTTAATCTCCATTTATGGAATAAGCAAAGACCCACCTGCTTTAGTGATGGAATATATGAAAAAGGGATCCTTGGATAACCTTCTCAGCAGTCATTTCTTAATGTGGCCCAAGAAGTTCCAAATGATCCATGAGATGACGATGGGCATGAATTTTCTGCACAGCATGAAACCGCCTATCCTTCATTTAAATTTGAAACCAGCTAACATTCTTCTTGATGATCATCTTCACCTAAAGGTGAGTCGGATGCTATTTCACTTGTTTTCAAATGCATTTATAATTTCTGGTGACTTGAGACTTTACAGGAAAGAGAGCTAACTCTTTACAATAAGGTTGTATATGATATAGTTACAGCTTTTATTATTCTTGGTTAATGTTACTTTATACACAACATGTTAGGTTAAAATATACAACCTCGTAGTGTTGTTGCAGTTTCTGACTACATTTTCTCTATAAAGATTTCAGATTTTGGCCTTGTTCAATGGGAGGAGTTCACTAGTAAGACTGAGTTTATTGAACACCTGACAGCTCGAGGGAACATAAACTATGTGCCGCCAGAGACCTTTACCCAGAATCCTGAACCTCCTGGAATGAAGTATGATGTGTACAGGTGAGAGTTCATAACTTAAAGAACATTACAGTATGTGCATAAATTTAAATTTGACAGTGAGTTATGCCATGAAATAAACATCTCACAAACATTCTCATTTCGCAGCATTGCTATTATTATGTGGGAAATTCTCACTCAACAGCGCTCATATCAAGGTATAAATTGTTCCTAATTTTGGCACTTTCCACAGATTTTTACACAAATTTTAATGTTGCATTTGTCATTTAACGCAAGTCACTGAAAGACAAAAAAACTTTAATTTATGGAAAACATAAGTTTATACCTACAAACTAACATTTGGTCTCAAACTAGTCAGTCTCTCCTGAGTGGCAGCTTCTTGTAAGGTACATTTGCAATTTTTACCAATTATTTTATTTTCATTTATTGATTTATATATATATATATATATATATATATATTTATACACACACTCACCTAAAGGATTATTAGGAACACTTGTTCAATTTCTCATTAATGCAATTATCTAATCAACCAATCACATGGCAGGTTGCTTCAATGCATTTAGGGGTGTGGTCCTGGTCAAGACAATCTCCTGAACTCAGTCAGAATGGGAAAGTCAGAATTTTTGAGCGTGGCATGGTTGTTGGTGCCAGACGGGCCGGTCTGAGTATTTCACAATCTGCTGGGATTACTGGGATTTTCACGCACAACAATTTCTAGGGTTTACAAAGAATGGTGTGAAAAGGGAAAAACATCCAGTGTGCGGCAGTCCTGTGGGTGAAAAAATGCCACGGCCTACCTGAGCATTGTTTCTGACCATGTCCATCCCTTTATGACCACCATGTACCCATCCTCTGATGGCTACTTCCAGCTGGATAAAGCACCATGTCACAAAGCTCGAATCATTTCAAATTGGTTTCTTGAACATGACAATGAGTTCACTGTACTAAAATGGCCCCCACAGTCACCAGATCTCAACCCAATAGAGCATCTTTGGGATGTGGTGGAACGGGAGCTTCGTGCCCTGGATGTGCATCCCACAAATATCCATCAACTGCAAGATGATATCCTATCAAAATGGGCCAACATTTCTAAAGAATGCTTTCAGCACCTTGTTGAATCGATGCCACGTAGAATTAAGGCAGATCTGAAGGTAAAAGGGGGTCAAACACAGTATTAGTATGGTGTTCCTAATAATCCTTTTGGTGAGTGTGTATATATATATATATTGAAAACATTCTCCATTTTGGTAATAGTGTTTATAACCTGATTGCAACAAAAAAAAAAAAAAAAAACATTTAAATGAATCCAAAAGGTTGACAGTCAACATTTCTGAAGCACCTCTCACCCACCATTTATTAAAGAAAATGTATTTCAGGCCCCTTTTGTACCGAATTCGTAGCATATGCCTTTTACTGAGAGTGCTTGAAGCACAATTGTGTTTGTATCGTTAAACTCATTATTTGGAGTTTGTTTAGTACAGAAGTAACACTCCAAGCAATTTGTTCTATTCTTCTTGTCACAGGTCTGTCTATAACAGAAATATTAATCAAAGTGTCATCTGGCAAAAGGCCTGGTGTAGAGAAGATCCCTGAGGACAAGCCCCCTGAGTGCGAGGACATGATCGGTGTCATGCAGCAATGCTGGCACCAAGACAGCAGCCAACGACCTCCTTTCTGTGGTAACAAACCTCATTTTTGTTCTTGTTTCTGTTTAATGAGGACTATAATAGTGCTTGATTACATACAGACAGAATGCATTCCTGAAGTCTCAGTAGACGTTTGCTCAGCTGTCTCACTGGTGTTGTTCCTTCTGAAATAACAATGAGCAATAAACCTTTTATCAACCTCCCAGTTCCTCTGCGATTTATATCTTCAGCAGGTCACCTTCAGTAAAAGTTCTAATTAAATTAGTGATAATGATTATGAATTTTAATATTCACTGTTCGTGGTCGCACTGTTTAATATGCTTCTGCTAATTTTGTTGCAGTGTTGTATTGTATAATGAGTTGAATATGATTAATCTTGTACATCAGATTATTAAAATGCAGTGTGATTAGCACAGTTATGTCCCCTGTGCTATGATTTTATCTAGCATCATACGCTGCCAATTAAGATGCTCCTCTATAAGAGTAGCTAAAAGGCTGTCAATCATAGGCCTGGGCATTTGCACACTCTTCTGTGGAAAGCCCTGAGAAAAAGCATGTTACATTCAGCTGCATCATCTCCATTTTTCTGCAGAGATAGTTAGGTTAACTGAAGTCCTCAGTGAAGTCCTGAAAATCCCAGACACGGTTTCAAGGGGTGAGATAAGAAAGCGTCTGCCTGAACAGGTGTGGAACGTAAGTGACTCATCCAGTGCATAACACTACACATAAGGCGTTAGCATGAGTAACCTGTGGACACTTTACACTTTTTCTTTACTAATTTTAAGGAAAGATTTAAAGGGATAGTTCACCCAAAAATGGAAATTCTGTCATTAACTACTCACCCTCATGTTGTTCCACACCCGTGAAAAACCTGTAAGACCTTCGTTCATCTTCAGAACACAAATTAAGATATTTCTGATGAACTCCATGAGGTTTCTGACTAAAGACAGCAACGTTATTACCACTTTCAAGGCCCAGAAAGGTAGTAATGACATTGTTAAAATAGTCCATGTGACTACAGTGGTTTAATCTTAATGTTATGAAGCGATGACAATACTTTTTGTGCGACTACTTTTTCAAATAGCCTTGAAAGTGGTCATAACCTTGCAGTTTATCGTGGGTCAGAAAGCTCTCGGATTTCATCAAAAATGTCTTAATTTGTGTTCTGAAGATGAACGAAGGTCTTACCTGTTCGGAACGACATGAGGGTGAGTAATTAATGACATTTTTTGGTGAATTAACCCAACAAATTTAATGCGAAAAATAAAATAAAAAATGCTGTATGGAAATCACTTGGCTTTGTCTAGCATGGTAATCGAACTACATTTGGGGTTAGTGTTCTGTATATTTTCAATAATTTCAACTTTTTAGAGGCAAAGACTACAGCTCAAGTACGCAAAATAATCACTGTAGTTTGATTATAACTGCACATGTAAACATACTTACTGCCATCGAGCCGCACAACAAAAACTGCATGCAAACACTTTTTAAATCCATGATATTTTTTTAAATCCATGATACTTTATATTTTTGCTATTTCTGATGTCATCAAAATAGTTGTTAGTCACACAATAGATTGTAACATGTATTCAATTTTGCTTTCTCTCCATTAGCCGAAGAAAACAGCTGACTCTTCAGGCAAGTATTTTGTTCTCACAGTCAGTGCCTTTTGTACTTTCTGTACAAACTTAACGCACTTTTACTGTATATAAAGCTGTCAATCTTCCCATTTTGTTCCTGTTCATTACAGATGATTCTAGCATTCACTCTCTGCTTGTAAGAAAAGACTTTAGGAGCTTTAAGAATGTTCTGCAAAAAGAGCATGTATCAATGCTCTTCCAAGACAACAATACTCTCCTTCATCACACCGTGGCAAGCGGGGACAAAGAAAGCGTGCAGATGGTCCTGGATCTAGGAGCCCCTGTGAACTGCCAGAGTGTAAAAGGCTACACACCACTCATTGTTGCAGTTCTGCACAAGTTTTACGAAATCTGCAGCTTGCTGACAGAGCACGGGGCTGACGTCAACCTTAGTGATGACGACCAGTGGACTGCGCTGCATTTTGCCGTACAGACAGGCGATGACAGAGCCGCCCGACTTTTGTTAGAGAGTAAGGCGAGAGCTGAAGCCAAGGAGAAGGACGGCTGGACGCCTTTGCATCTAGCTGCGCAGAATGGCCACGAGTACATTGTGAGAATCTTGCTCCTGCGTCTGAATTCCGTGGATGAGCAGGAGCACCAGTCTGGACGTACACCCCTTCACGTGGCTTGCATTTATGGCCACGTAGACATCGCCAAGATCTTGCTCAAAAATGGAGCTGATGTCAACAAACAGGATAACCGTCAGTCCACTTCCCTACACTTAGCGTCAGATGAGGGGCACTTCAGGGTGGTCCGTTTGCTGGTTAATAGTGGGGCTGATCTGAAAACAGTCGATGAGCAAAGCTACAGTCCCCTTCATTTTGCCGCTCTGAAGGGTCACACGGGTATCTGCAGACTCCTATTGAATAAAGGACTCGACCCCAACATCAGAACCTACCAAAATTGGACAGCCATGCACCTGGCAGCCTTGAAAGGCCATCCGGAGACTATCCTTATGTTGGAAGAGCACCATGGATCAGTCAATGTCCAAGGGAAAGACGGCTGGACGCCTCTGCATCTTGCCTGCCATCATGGGCAGGAGAAGGTGGTGTCGGTGCTGCTAACCGCAGGTGCTGACCCTAACCTGGCCGAGGATAACGGCTGGACACCCCTCCACTTAGCCTGTAATATTAGCTGCTTCCCTAGTGTGCTGCAGCTGATATCCCATCAAGCCAACGTGAACGCACAAAATAACAGCCAGTCAACTCCTTTGCATTTAGCCGTCCAGCTCAGCAACATCCCTATCATCAAAGCCCTGCTGATGAATAATGCACAGCGGGGTATAAAGGACTCTAAAGGATGTACTGCCTTAACCTTGGCTCAGCGGTGCAACAATACAGAAGCTGTGGAGCTACTAGACAGCTAGCACACTGGTTGAGACTCTAGCGGAGAGCGAGCCGTGTTCGGTGACAGATAAGTCTACCATTAGAGGGAGTCCAGCATTGATTTCTGCTATCGATTTCTTCCTCCTGCAAAGCCTGTTCTTATAAACAATCTTGCCTTTGTTTTTGATTTAGATTCCTTGAATTTAACGCCTTTGTTTGGGTGAGCTCAGGTGTGTTCTCGGAATGGCTGTTATGAATGAAGGATTTCATGACTAGCAGTTTGTAGTAAAAGTCAACATAAAATCATAATTAGCATCAGTTTATTTATAGTGAATAATTCATCTGAGAATGTTATTCATACAAAATCAGTTGTTTGTTTGTAATATTTAATCAAAACATATCTTGCTCCATCTCTGAAACTACTTTCCTCTGTTGGTGTCACTTAAGTTTGCACAGGTTATTGAATAACGTTAAAGCGATAGTTCAATGAAAAATGAAAATTCTGCCATCATTTACTCTCCCTTGTGTTGTTCCAAACCTGTATGACTTGCTTTCTACTGTGGAACACAAAAGAGAATATGTTGGAAATCAGACAGTTTTGGTTACCACTGACAAAAAATATCTTCTCTTATGTATAACATAAGAAAGAAAATCATGCATGATTGTAACAACATGAGGGAGAGAAACTAAGTAGCCAGTGTGCAATAGCTTTATCAAAATTGCATTCAGTTTGGCTCCATTCCAGTGTGTAACGGCCAAATTTTTTCACAATCTAATCTATTGGCACATTTTATTAGAGGATTAAAATAAGTTCATGTTAAATTCATTTTGGCTTTAACACTTTTTTAAACCTTTTTTAAAGGTTTACCACAACATGACAATCATGTATTTAACATGATTCAATGCATTCATGCTTTTTTTAATGGAATGTGTACAGTCATGTTGAAGTTGGTAAACCATTGTGGAATTCCAATGGCATGTTGCATTCACAGACAAAAGCCAAAAAAACCTGTTTGACAACATGCTTATCATTTCCCAGCAGGCTTCCGCTCACGTTCGACAGCTTTGTCCTAAATACAAAGGGCAAACTTTTCTCTGTCATTATGTTAATGCATTTTGCATTTCAGTCATAAGTTGACACCAGTTATACCAGCACACCACCAATTTATAAAATATAGATAAAAAAAATTACAATGTTCATTTCAGTAATTTCACTCTTTTGACACAGAGAAAGTTGAAATTAGGTTTCAGAGCTTTTGAAACAAGCTATATAATATCAGAATCAGGGTTTTTTTTTTTTTGCAAGGTTCTGACTTTTCCTCAAGTGAATATGTTAATAAAACATCAATGCCTTGTGAAGGAATGAGAACACATACAGCCCATTATCACAGACTGTGGTTTGCTCTGCAGCCTGTAATGTACATGGCACTTTAAATATCTCATTAAAGTCTGCATAATAACAAAAGCTTTGAGAATGTCTACAGCATGGATTGATGCAACCCCATTGATATGCAGTAATACGAAAATAAATGATCTTTGTTTATGTAACAGCATGTTCTCAGGCGTTTTTCCCCTGCAGAGAGATTTTACATAGGATTAGAAAGTTAAAAAAATCATGGATGATATAATTTTCAGTCATGTACAGCATCTAATTCCAAGTGTGGAAAATAATAATCATTTACAAATAATTCTGCTCAGTATTGTGTGTGTGTGTGTCCTTGTTTATTTTACATTGTGGGGATGTCCCCATAAGGATAGTAAAACCTGAGATCACCTACATTTTGGGGACCAGCCAGCGGTCCCCACTTTTCAAAACTATTATAAAAAAGGCTAATTTTTTTTTGAGAAAGTAAAAATGCAGAATATTTTCTGTGATGGGTAGGTTTAGGGGCAGGGGCAGTGTAGGGGGATAGACTGTACAGTTTGTACGGTATAAAAACCATTAGGTCTATGGAGAGTCCCCACAAAGATAGTGAACCAGACGTGTGTGTGTGTGTGTGTGTGTGTGTGTGTGTGTGTGTGTGTGTGTGTGTGTGTGTGTGTGTGTGTGTGTGTGTGTGTGTGTGTGTGTGTGTGTGCCTGTGCGTACGTTAACACAAAAACAAAAAAAGGCAGATTAAGTGAGGGCTTCCCACTGTGTGATTTACATTTGTCGAATATCCTCAATTTAATGTAATTAAATAATTGTTAGTGTTTGGATCCTGAGAAGATTTTGTGCTGGGACATTTCTCTTCAAAGCTTTAAAATGTTTATATTACCAGAGCTATAAATATTCCCTGTGGACTATTGCAACAAAGAGCATCATACGCGGATTAGGTTTAAATCTCCACAGCAAATTTGATCAAAATGAATTTATACACAAGACTGCACATCCAAAGAAATAAGCTGAAAAATACCGTCCCATCTCAAAGAGATGATTTCTAGTGAAGTGTGACCAATTATTGCTCTGTCTGACTTTCATTTCATTACTTTTGGGTCCTTCAGGCAAGCACGTACAGTAGATAGCTCTACTAATGAGTGGTTGATTAAGTTTTACCCAGCATGCACTAAAACCTCTTCCAGAGAATGACACCATGGTCTCCCTGTCATCAAATTATCTGTTGACAAAAACTCAGGAAACTCAGACCATTAAAAAATATTTAGTTTACATTATTATTATTTATATAGTAAGAGCCTGAGGACGCACTGTGTGCCATTTTCCACCACATGAATTGTTTTGTGGCTTTCATGTATGTTATTTTGAGGTCATATTTATTATAAAGTACTCCTAAAAGTACAAAATAGCATATCAATATTTTATATTTGAAGGGGTCCTATTATGCCCCTTTTTACAAGATGTCCCTTTAAATGCAAATCAGCTTCTGCTCCCCTTTCTAGAAGCGGGCGGAGCTTCAAGAGCTCATGTTAGCAGCTCCGATTACCTCGTTCAGACACGCTCTGAAAATGCCAGAAAACCATTCAGCTTTTTATGTTCAAATCGAGTCGGACAATGATGGAGAGACTCACAACATGTAGAAAGCAACTGGACGTTTCTCAATAGTTGGTTAAAAAAGTGAAATCATAATCAAGGACCCCTTTAAATTGTACAGTATTTTGCTTCCAGGCAAATATACAAAAAAACCCTCATCCTGCACCACAAAAATTTGTCCAATCAAATGCTCTCTAGAATGAAAATTCCCCTTCCCCCAAATACCACATGCAACTAAGGTGTTGAGGTTTGGCTGAATATAGCTCGGTGAGCTCCTGCTGATACCTGAGGAAAACAAGTACCACTTACTTGAGAAAATAGTACCACAGCAATTAGAAAAGAAAGAGGAAAACAGACTACAGAGAAAGTAACTGAACTGTTTGCTCCTCATGAAATGTAATGTTTAAGTTATTTACTATTATTCATTTAATAAGCATGAACTAAATATGTCTCCTACAATTGTTAACAAAAGAAAAGCTTACAAAATACTTTGAAAGGAATCAACTGGAAATACAGGCAAGCAATTACCATTATATTTATTATTTTATGACCACATGATTAAATGAAATGCCAAAGGAAAATAAATAAACACTTGTTTCATATTTTATTAAAGATATTTTTTTCAGTTCAGATCCCAAAAGATCCAAAAGTGTTTTGGTAATACCATCCGTCATCCAAAAAAACTCTGAATCACCTTTTTTAGGAGTGTATTGGAAAAACAAATGTGCTGATGCAAGGTTCATTCCCAAATGTTGTGGTATTTTGAAATTATGGTTTACACATTATTTGTCATGTCGATTGAAACTGGCTTTGTAAAAGCCTTGTGGAAGATAAATTATTCAGAATTCCTTAGAGATGTGTGTATTGTCAGATTTTGTACCACTGTTGTTTATTCAACATTGGAATGTGACAGAATGAGGTTAATGTCAAATTTTATGACAAAGCTATGTTAATAATACAAAAGTTTGCTCCTCGTCGTCTTAAACTGAACCTTGACAAGATCTTAATCACTCAATCTCTTTTCATCTTGGTTGAAGGTCAGACAGTTGTCACTTCCTGATGTTTAAAACACCAAGGGGTTTCCCCCCAGACAACCAATTGCCCTTCACTGATCTGGTCACATTCTGATGCTGGACTAAATAATGAAAATTCACTTCTTTTTTTTCCCCAGATGTGATATCAATTAAATACATTTTTAAATACACTCACTCTGAACTGGTTTACTTGCATCTGTCTGAGTGTATACAATATGACCTTCTTGTCGGTGGAATTCCTCTAAATCTAAAAATTCTTCCATTCGGATCTGTCCATCAACTGCTTTTGCCACAATCAAATCATTGCTTTTGACATTTATCACACCCAGAGGGCTGGCTTACTGTCAGAAGTGTCATGGCCAAACAATAGTTTTTTTCTCTCTGATGTGTATTTTAAATGCAACTAACAAAATGTCAAAAATAAATGTTTTAAAACGTCATAAATCACTCATTCACAGACAATCGCCATACTTTCTGCAGATGTTTTGATTTAAATGGAATATTTTGTCCTTTGCCCAACATCATTCTTTTTCGAAATCTACAACTCTTCATTGGATATAGGAGTTATCAAACTTTCTATTTTAGACACAATTGTCACTAGCTGTCAGGTGTAATTTAGTCTAGGCATATATATATATATATATATATATATATATATATATATATATATATATATATATATATATATATATATATATATATATATATATATACATATATATATATATATTTAATGTAGCCACATCTTCTTACTGTTAATATCTCCAACCTTTCTTTAGCAATAAAAAAAAAACACTTTTTAATGTAGCCTAGGCCTAATTTATAATTTTGAGTTGTTATCTAGACCGTAATGGACTTTGATCAATTCCAAAATATTTTTGAGATTTGTCTATAAAAAAGCCTTTAAATATTTCAAAACATTCTTGTGAGAATTGACTTGAGCAAACCGACTTAAAGTAAGAAGTTTGTTTCCATCGAGAACTAAATGCAAAACGTTCCTGAGGTAACAAGTCATGTGACATGTTCTTCACAGGCTGTTTTATTGACATTCGCCACAGTTCAAACCATGGTTGAAAAACTGACTGGACATGCGAGATGATACATTTCAGTAAGTGTTGTTTCTTTCAACATACCCTCGGATGTTCATTCATGTTTATTTCGCGCTGAAACTTGTAGTAGTAAAGCGGAAGAGATCGAGAGGCGTTCCGTCCGCCCTTTGAACCGGGGCTGCTATTAAAGAGCGTCTGTCACGCCATTAAAGAGCGCTAAAACGACAAAAATTAACACGATTTGAAAGGTGAGACATCTTATTAAATAAAATTCCGAGCACATCCACTTGTTTTATTCAGTAATACATAATGCTTAACCTATTTTATAAACGACTATTGTTATAGGACTTTAACATGGTCAGTTTAAATGAGGATAAGATGACCCCCTTAATTTTTTCTTTTGATCATACAGTAGCCTAGATGGTACAAAATCGTAACTCAACACATTTAATGAATGGCTAAGTTCATCTTAATTTTCTATCATCTGAATATTCAATTCACATTTATTTGTATAGCGCTTTTCATAATACATATAGTTTCAAAGCAGCTTCACAGAAAATGCATGCTTCTACATTACAATTTAAAGTGATTTGTCCACGTTATGTATTTCAGAAATTAAATGTGCATATATACAAAATACTCAGGTTATCTAACAATGTATTATGAATCAATATATTAATTAAATTAAGGCACAGAAATAAGTGAAATAAGAAAACATGTTAATAATTAGGTTATATAGAAATGAGCAAGGGTGAGTGTTGATGCAGAGCTGCATCATCTGAAGTCCTCGCAGGAGTTGGAGTCGTCTCTTCGCATTTGGTAATCTTAGTCTTTATGAGAGGCTGGAGCTGACGGACTCTCTAGATTACCTCGGGATAAAACAGAGATACAACAGAACAGGAAAATAATTAGCGTAGCTGCTGTTCAAAGCAATAAGCAAAGACAATCATGTTCACTGATATAACTGGAGTACAAGGTTATGGGTTATGTGAATGCTTGGGTAAAGAGATACGTCTTTAATCTAGATTTAAACTGGGGGAGTGAGTCTGAGCCCCGAACATTATTAGGAAGGGCGGCTATTCCATAGTTTAGGTGCCAAATATGAAAACTTTCTTCCTCCTTTAGTGGACTTAGATATCATAGGTACTACCGGAAGTCCAGAGTTTAGTGATTTTAAAGGTGCACTATGTAACTTTTCCGTCCTCTAGAGGTTGCCTGTTCAAAACAAAGGTGTAGTTTGATGACGCCAAGTTTGAGTGCAGAATCGTGGGACATGTGGTCTTCACCTCACAGCCGGTGGAAAAGAATCGGGATAGGACTCAGAAATCATGTTCATGGATGCGATTTTTAACGTTACTGTAGTATGAAGCGGAGCAGGACCGAGTGTTGTGGGAGCGGAGCAAGACCACTGGAGCGATTGTTAATGAGATGAATGCAACACGCCTCGCGAGCAGAAGGACTTTTATTATGCCACAGGCGCCGGCGCTGTTTCCGCTTTTCCGGTCATGAGTATGAGGTAACGCAGCTCTGTTTATCATATTAGATACATTTGAGTGTGTGTGTTGAGAATTATGTTATGATGTTACTCTGTGCGTTCGCTCGGCGGCTGCTGTGACACTTGTTCACGCTGCAGTAAGAGTAAAGCGTTTCTGCAAAATAAAACCGTAAACCGAGGGTAACGCAGATATGACGCAATTGACAGGCGACTCCCTCACACGTCCCGGTTCCTTGGTTAAAATAGCAATTTTCTCACAAATTCATTTACAAATAATTGGAAACATTTGGGATATTGTAAGTACTCAATTGAACAAAATATATAACACTGGCCTAGTGTTTTTGAATATTTTACTGAATTTTTTTTACATAGTGCACCTTTAAAGATCGTGATGGGTTATAAGGCGATAGAAGATCAGTTAAATACACTGGAGATAAACCATTTAGGGCCTTATAGGTTAGTAGCAATACTTAATTATTCGATTTAGTGTCTCTAGGGTGACCAGCCGTCATGCTTTGAATTATACCGCACAGCATTTTCACCCCTTGTCCTGCACGTTGTATATTGAGAAAATGTCCCGCATTTTCATCAGTCTGTTGGTTAACAGCCGTTTTTTAAATCCTATCCAATGGTTGAAAAGAAAGCAGTAAACACAATCACTAGTAGGTTGTGACGGCTGTCAATCAAAATGTGGAGCGGTGATTCGGTCTGTGTGTTAATATAAATAAACATGTAAGACTGTCAATGAACTCATTTCATGTTGTTTTATATTTTATTTGTTCATTATTTATTTTGTTGGATTTTACTTGGACTTGGTCAGAACTGATTAAAAATAGTGATGATGCCTGCTGCCTTTGGGCTCAGTGATGTTGAATTTAAATGTAAAATAAAGACATGTTATGTTACATTGTGATGTAGGCTAATGTAAGTATTTTTATCATCTGAAAGGCAGAATACAAATGTTTTTATTTAGTTAGATAGACATTACATTACAATTTAGGTTATGGAATTCCTCTAAAACTAAAAGTGTTGGTAACATGTCCCACATTGTCCCACACAAACTTAGTAATCGTCACACTTTTGGTTTGTTTGATGGTGGTCACCCTAAATGTCTCTAAAAATTGTGATCTGTGACAATGTATTATGCTGAATATCAAAGCCCACTCCCCTATTTGATAATGATGGACACATTAAAATTGACAACTAAATACGTAAACATTCTGCTCCATCTTACCCCAGTATAGTGGGACATTTTGTGCTACGACAACTAGGGATGCACGATACAAACATTTTGGCTGATGCAATAACAATAATTCTTTATATTTGAAAGCCGATATAACAGATATTGGCCGATAAGTCTAAATCCAAAATTAGATTTTATTTTTATTTTTGAAAGCCTTATAACAAAAATAAAAGTCTCACCATTAAAAGCCATGTCCCAAGCACACAGTTATAATGTTCTCATTATAATTTTCTGTAGCCTATGGCAGACTTGGGCTGCACATTTTGAGACTGCACACTGCTTTTTGAAATGATTCCACATTTCAATCAATTAAAACCATCATGGCACACATTGCGCATCTGAAGTGTCTCAGCTGAAAGAATTTACCCATTATTTATCAGCTTTAATATATCCGCAAAATTTTCTTTTTGGGCCGATAACGTTAACATTAAGAATGAACATAAAGCGGCCGTTACAATTTAAAAGTAAATGCACATTATTCTTAAGGGGAGCATCTTCCCCATCTTACACTACTGAAGTAATTACATGTAACCTACTTTCCTGCAAAGTGCTTTAGTAGAAATGTGTTTACTTATAAAATGAATGTAATTGTGGTGGCTCTAGTCAATCAAAATTCCTTTCAAATCATAACAAGGTCTTACGTTGAGCCGAAGGGATAGGAGAGCCTTGGTTCGATGCTATTTCCTCAAATAATTACATAATTGTGTGGACAAATGACTTCTATTTGCAATTCCTGACAGCATTGCCCTGTTAAATGAATCAGCACTGTGTGGCTTGACTGGGTGGTGTGTGTGGCGTATGGTCCAGTGGGCAGCTGGAGCACTCTTATTAACACATCGGAAAAACAAACACAGCACCTGCCTGTGGCTCAGCTGGTCCAGATTAATTCTCTTTAGTTGGGCTCATAGGAGGGGGGGTAACCGTGCCAAGCATGTGATTATAGCTTCAGCGCTTTGGGAGCCCTCACTCCCCTCCTGCTTTTCTCTCGCTCACTCTCTACTTGCCTTCAGAAGTCATTCTCAGCCCAACATATGACATGACTACGTGTTGCAGAGACAAATTAAACCAAAACATGCTTGAATTAGTAAAGTGAATGACTACATTTAAAAAAATTTAAGCTGTTTTAGAATAGCTTCCAATGATTCGTAATTTTTACTTTCTGTCACTTTTCACATTTCAAAAATGACTTAATTTCCCACCCACGTGACCCCTTTCCTGTAATCAGCGGCGTGTCTGACGATGAAACCTGTCTTTGCATTGCTTCTTCATTGACTCACAAGTAAAATAGACCTGATTGCAGGGTATCAAATGAGCAATTTAGTTAATTAAAACTGAATTGAGAAACTGTCCAGATTCATGACATTTCTTACACGGAATGTCGTAGTTTCCATCCAGGAATATTTCGTGCAATTTATCAAGCTGAAGCTAAGGTAATTTAGTCAGCTAATGAGGCTTGAAGAATTTTAAGTTCTTAATCAGTTTCTATTGAAAAGTCAAATGTGGCGTTTACTTTGCTCAAGTGTTTCTCATTTGTCAGAGCAAAATCATTCCTCACAGACCTCATATACAGCACGTCCACATCCATCCGCATTTGTGATTGGAATGCAATTAAGTGGTTAAAAATGTTCCTGGCAGATTTTATTTTGAAATGTGCAATGAATGACTAGTGCCCTAGACAGCCCAGTCGTTGAGGGTCAAGCACCACAGATTTAATCTCATTTTAAGGCCTTTGATGCATGTCTATACGGATGACCCTGGGAGTTCTGACAGTGATTTGTTTTTCACAATCAATGCAGAACGATCATTTATAACGTGTCCCTGTACCTTGCGCTGAAATTTTATTTGCAATGCACTTATACGATTACACTTAATTCTAAAGAATTTTAAAAGAATTTAAAAGAAAAATTTTAAAAAGTGGAGAATCGTTATTGAAATGGGTTATATACAGTACAGTAGTTCACCTCTGGTAGATTGTGTAACTGCACCATAATGTTTCTCCATTGGCAGTCATTCAGAAGGCTTTGTGGAAGCTTTTAAAAGAATGCAATGGATATTTGTTTCTTTCTGCTGCATTTTGACATCACGGCTCAGGGTGGTTGTGGGTTGGTTAAGAGCTTTGGACTTTAACATTGATTCCAAGGATTTTGAATTCTTGAAGTCATGCTCAAAAGTTAACTTACACCTTGCAGAAAATTTTAATTATTTTAACAAAATAAGAGGGATCATACAAAATACATGTTATGTTTTATTTATTACAGTCCTGAATAAGATATTTTACATAAAAGATGTCACCATATAGTCCACATGACAAAGAAATAGCTTAATTTATAAAAATGACCCTGTTCAAAAGTTGATATACCCTTGATTCTTAATACTGAGTGTCCTTACCTGGATGAGCCATGGCTATTTTTTTATGTGTGTTTTTTCTTCTTCCTTGTTTGTCCTGAGCAGTTAAACTGTCCAATGTTCTTCAGAAAAATCCTTCAGGTCCTGCAAATTCTTCAGTTTTCCAGCATCTTCCGCATATTTGAACCCTTTCCAGCAGTGACTGTATGATTTTAAGATCCATCTTTTCACACTGAGGGACTCAAACGCAACTACTAAAAAAGGTTCAAACTTTCACTGATGCTCCTCAAGGAAACGCAATGGATTAATAGCCAGGGGTGAAAACTTTTGAACAGGATGAAGATGTCCAATTTTTATGTCCTTCGGAAGCAACTAAAGATACTTACATGTTTCCCTGAAGACAAATTAAGTACAATTTACTTAACCTTATGAAATCAATCTTAAAATTCAAATAGTTTTTACCCCCCAGAAAGAACATTAGGCAGTTTAACTGCTCGGGACAAACATGGGACTCCAGAACAACCATCACAAAAAAAAAAAAAAAACAGTTTGTGGATCATCCAGGTAACAACACACAGTATTAAGAATCAAACTTTTGAAATGGGTAATTTGTATAAATTACATTCAGCAATTTTTTTTGTCTTGTGGACTATATATAAACAACTTTTATGTAAAGTTCATGACAGTAATAAATAAAAAATAAAAACATGCGTTTTGTATGATCCCTTATTTTGTTAAAATTATTCACATTTTCACAGATTCTGCAAAGGGTGTGTAAACTTTTGAGCACGACTGTAATCTGTGCATCTGGACTAAACAAAGTTTGTGTAGCCCTGAGTTTAGCGGTGTAGTGGTGTGTGCATAGCCAAAAAAAAGCAGTGTGTTGATCATCAGCTGTGTCCACAGATGGTTGCCATGGGGCTAATGTCATTGTGTTGTCCACAGAACATGCATTCATATCAAACGTTCTGTGCCACATCTTTTGAGTCAACCCTCAGGCAAGAGAGGAACTTTATTTAGGCTCCAGTGTTCATTTACTCCATAATGTTCGAAAGTGTTTCGCTGGAGTTCTCACAAGGTTTATGATGATGATCAAACAAAGATTTTGAAATTGGATAGCAGATATTGTAGCTTTATATCACTAAAACATCTGTCATGATACGGTAAACCGGCAGTGCACAATTATTTTATTCATATAAGCCTATATCATTGTGCAACATACATCTCATGAGAACATGCATTACATTGCAACCACAGGCCCATCACATTCAAGGTGTGTCATATAAAGCATGAAAAGCTACGTATATAAACATAATAAATAGTCAAATGGAACCTTAAATTAAATGTACACTCATTTTGCTGACACATTTGCGCTCATCCATCCACACAAACCAATCCTCAGGGACTGCATGCAGTTCATCCTTATTCTCCCCTTTCAATCTGTCAGTATTATCATATCTTCCACAAGGCCGAAAACGGGAACCGGAATGTTTGACAAACGACGGTCAAGGTTATGTTTGAAAATCTTGGCATTTTACTGAAATGATACACTTTGCTTTTTTAAATGTTAAATCCACTTTGCTGTAGGCCTGGTACAAATGCTTTGATATTTGTAAAGAAATTACAGTTTGACCTGGCTGAATGTATTAAGGTTTCTGCTTGCTGTTAGTTGCTGAGAGAACATCTAACAAACATATTATAAATGTGGGACAATTTTGCAGACACGACTGGCATATAAGGTTTTCAACAGAAAGGAATTACAACCTCCATGCAATGCATATTGGCTACTACAAAGCATCTGTTTGTATCACAGTACAGCATGTACTACCATGGTTTAAAATGTGTTCACCTACTGTAGCTGCGTTTAGGTTTTGAACAAATAATCAAATCAAGAAAAGTAATACTGACAAAAAGTTACGCAAAGGCATTGCTTGAAGTAGTATTCCAAACAAGAATTTTTGTCTGTGCTCTAGATACTGTTTAAAAAGCCCCATCTCCCCCAGGGTTTTTATATGCATTTTCTTTTCTTTTTTGAACGATATGATCTTTGAACAAAATAATTTTTATAATACAGACAATTTATATACATTCCTTTAGTTTTAATCTCAGTGAACTGCAAGAGATGTAGCCCCCAGGCCATAGTCCACATGGGTTCTGATTTTGATTCTTTAAATAAAGTTTTACAGTGTGTCCACTGCAGATGAGGTATTATTTCCATCCCTTCTGCTCCATTGAAGTGAGTTCTCTCTCAACAGTGTAGAATCTTAATAAAAGCTTTGCGAAACTCAATGTTGAAAGTGGTGTATATGATAGGATTTACTGCACTGTTGACGTAGCCCAACCATGTAAAGGCGGTGTAGAGTTCAGGAGGGACATGCCAGTAAGTGTTCACAATGTGTGTGATGAAGAACGGCAGCCAGCAGATGATAAATACACCTGAAAATAAAGTAGACAAAGATGTTCAAGAAAATATTTGGGTGGGCAATGTTAAGAAACTGTGCTATAGAATTGAAAACATGTTTCATTCAGGGTTTTATATATATATATATATATATATATATATATATATATATATATATATATATATATTACGTCTACAGTCCGTAAGTTTTGCCTCTTTGTCACCATCTCTGTTTGAAACCAGCCATTGCAGTTATTTGCGGAATTTTTATTATAAAAAGCTGGACTCTAGAGTATTAAAGATGTGTTCTCTGGAGTTACGAATGAAAATTCTCTGTCTGGCAATCCGATGGACGAGTCTGGGTTTGGCGGTTGCCAGGAGAACGGTACTGCCTGACTGCATTGTGCCAAGTGTAAAGGGGGGGATTATGGTATAGGGTTTTTTCAGGGGTTAGGTTTTAAGGAATTCTTAATGATTCAGCATACCAAGACATTTTGGACAATTTCATGCTCTCAACTTTGTGGGAACAGTTTGGGGGATGGCCCCTTCCTGGTCCAACATGACTGCACACCAGTGCACAAAGCAAGGTCCATAAAGATATGGATGAGCGAGTTTGATGTGGAGGAACTTGACTGGCCTGCACAGAGTCCTGACCTCAACCCGATAGAACACCTTTGGGATGAATTAGAGCGGAGACTGCGAACCAGGCATTCTCGCCCAAAATCAGTGCCTGACCCCACAAATGCGCTTCTAGAAGAATGGTCAAAAAGTACCATAAACACACTCCTAAACCTTGTGGAAAGCCTTCCCAGAAGATCTGAAGCTGTTATAGCTGCAAAGGGTGGGCCAACTCCATTTTAAACACTACGGATTAAGAATGGTATGCCATTAAAGTTCATGTGCATGTAAAGGCAGGCGTCCCAAAACTTCTGGCAATGTAATGTATATTTGTGTATATATACAAACATTTCAGTATTTTGAGAGCGTAGAGAGATCTTCTCGATTACGACATACTCAGTGCTTTGTGGGAGAGGGCAGAGCTTACAAGACCTTTTAGTGCTTTTTTTCGATTATCTGATTCTGTACAGCATACTGGGTAATATAGTATTTTTTTCACCAAGAATTACGCTGTTAAACACAATTATTTAAAAAATAAGCTGAAATAACATGGGCTGACGGCATCAGCAGAAGCAAACACCATTGATTAAATATCTTACAGCAGGTATGTCTTTAAAGGTTTATAAGTTACCATTCAAAATCAGTTTCTATAGAGAAAATTAATGGAGTTTTTACTTCCGGAACAGGAGTGTTGCACTCTATGACAGCTGCAGTGATGTGATGACTTTACCAATTGATTGGCTCGTTTATTTAGAAGGGCGGGAATTATTCCGCCATATTGCATATTGTACTTTCTCCCATTCATAAGTAATATTAGTGCACAGTCTTTGTATATCTAAAGTCTTTGGTGGTGATAATGAACAGCAATGTTTTCAAAATGCCACTGAGTCACATTGTTTAAACTTTACAAGCAAAAATGGGCATTCACAACATCGTATAATAAATGATCTGTGGGGTATTTTGAGCTGAAACTTTACAGACACATTCTGAGGACGCCTGAGACTTCTATCACATCTTGTCCCCTTTAAAGTATTTTAACATCAAATAACATCACACACACTTACCAAGGACAATAGCTAACATCTGAGTGGCCTTCTTCTCCTTCTGCTGGGAGATTTTGCGTTTGTTAAGAGTTTTGACCGATGTCTGTGTTTTGCCAGTGGGGGAGACCTGGATCTCAAATGCTTTGGCCCCTTTTGTGATATTACTGGTGTTGCCATTTCTTTCAGGTTTGACACCAGCTTCAGGCAATGAGGGTGATATGTCAGTCTCTCTTACATTAGAGCTAACCAGCCTGCTGTGTTGTTGACCTGCAGCAGACAGATCCTGCTTCTTCTGTCTCTGAGGGTTTAAATTTGTGATCTCATCCATTTGGATGTCGTCCCCATTGTTTACCACCTCCTTTATGAAGATCTAAAAAAAGGAAGGAGGTGAAAAATAAGTAATTTTAGCTGAAGTGCACATGATCAAGCCTTGATATAAAAAAAACAGTTTACTCTTTCAAACTACTTCTTTATTGTTTAAGTCAATATAACTTCATATAAAGTAAGCTGTGGGTGCAGAGATTAACATTTCATATTTGCTGACACATTGTAATTTCTCAAATGTCATCTATGATTAATACTTCTGGTAGATACAACAAACAGCAGCTCAAAAATCCTGTGAAAGCGATATTTTGAAAGCAAGCATGAAAAATTGGCTGTACCACGTTTTTGTTGTTTACAGGAAAATTCCCGCTGGACTTGACGATCACAGTGCACAGTTTCACATCATCAGGGTGAGTGCATTTCTGAAACACACAGAAGAAACACCAGACTGTTTTGACAGATTTAGACCAGAAAGGAATTAGTTGTCCCACCCAAGGTTAGGTTTAAATTTATTTGCAATTATACAAATCGGAGGAACATGCAACTCCAAGGTTGGTAATTCCACTCAGCTACAGAGATATTTTTTGCAAATGTCAGCTTATAGATCATGTTTATAGGTAATGTGCAGCAAAAGTTTCCAAATCCTTTAACATTTTAAATTACCTGCTCGGCACTGCAAAAGCTTTGCATTCTCAGTCTACAAAGCAATTCATTTTGGATGCAGATGTGTCAAATCTAAATCCAAAAACAAGACACTTGCTATATAGATGGATATGGATGAGTTTTGCACTTCAAAATGAAAGCATTCTTGAAAAAAACATGATGTTGATCTAAAGCCTGTTTTCACATCAGAAGGCTTTGGAGGAGTCACAGCAGTGACAAAACACTGATAGGAGATGCAATGTTTACTTATGCCGTCAGGACACTGTATGAGATCGCCCTAAACACAAATGGCTCTCAGTAATGCACTGATGTCCTTGAAGAAGCTTAGGATGGATAGATAAGCTATCAGTTTCTTTGAATAATGCTATATTGAATTTATTCTGCTGTGGCATGTGCTACATGGAAAAGCCTGGATGTTGCTGTTCTGTTTAAAACAATGCAAAGGCTAACAATGTATTATAATAACAAACAGTGATATGAAGCAGCGGCCATTTCCTGCATTGATTTGCTGTATGTCGGGAGAATCAATACAAGCAACAAAAAAAAAGAAAAAGGAAAAGGTCATTCTAGATGCGCTATGATCATGTACAGATGCACAACCTAACAAATGTATCCAACTGCTCATTACTGATATACTGCTAATGGGAAATACAGTGCTGATGAATTACTATGAAATTCATTGACACTGCAGTTTTTACCAATCCCAATTCACTAATCTATACTGGAGTGCCAAGTAAGTAGAAACTTTCACAACCCGTCATCAAACAGCTGTTCTCACCTTTAAAGTCGAGCTCATGTCTATGTCCGTAACTGGGCATGTACGTTTAGTGTTGACGCGTTTCCGTCTCTTTCGCAGTACCACGTAGATCTGCACATATACTAGCAGCGTTATTATAAAAGGAACGTAGAAGGATACGATGGAGGAGTACACTACAAAGGCAGGGTTTGCGATAACACAAAGAGCATCATCATGGGTGGCTGTAACAGAAAATACAATGAAAATTTGCTAGTTAAGAAGATGCCCACATTGTCACGTTATTTATAAGTAGTATATATATATATATATATATATATATATATATATATATATATATATATATATATATACGTACATTTATGATTGCTCAAACAGTCTGTACATTTGTTTTAACACACACACACACACACACACACGGTGTGATTTGTTTTGTTCATGCCCACGAGTACCTGACCCTATCCTCCCACTACAAGCAGTCAAGCAGAAGAATGCTGATTATATTTTATATTATATTCCTCTAATATAACTTTCAAATGAAGCTGTGACCTAACTTATTTTAGATGCCCCTTACACTAGTGTGCATGCAAGATAATGACACTAATACTCTGTAAATTCAGCTCTTTAGAGCAAGCTGTTACATTGTACCATAATATTTCTAAACAGATGCCAAGCTTAAGACAAGGTGATCCACTTGCACAAAGTTTAGCTTTCATATTCCTTATGGTTATTAATTCACATGTAGAGTAATGCATATAAAATGCTGCAAAGTGGACAGTAACACACAATAGGAAATGTAAAATAGTATATTGCCTTTTTATAGCATCTATTCAGTCTTCCACAATAATTTAATGTATTTGTCTTTATTTAAAGTAATTTCTCAGCAGATGCATAAATTAATTACATTAATTAATCATATGTGATTATAAAGTTTAATTGTACGGACCCACTTTATATTAGGTGTCCTTAACTACTATGTACTAACATTTTAATTAATCATTTGATACATTGCACTTATCGTGTACATACATGTTTTTACATTGTACTTACATTTTAAAAAATACCTGCATGTAATTACATCTGTAATTAATTTCTGTAGTTACATTTGTAATTACACAGTTGACAGTTCCCTTACACCTAACCCTACCCTTAAACTTACCCGTATCCCACCACACCTGTCCCTAACCCTACCCGTATCCCACCTCAATATCAGCAAAGGTGTTTTGCAACACAATATGAACACAGTAAGTACATTGTACTTATTTTTTTATGTAAGTACATAGTAGTTAAGGCCACCTAATATAAAGTGGGGCCAATTGTACACTACTGTTCAAAAGTTTGGTAAGGTTATTTTGATGTTCACAAAGGCTGTATTTATTTGATCAAAAATACAGAAATATTAGTTTAAATGTATTTAAATTACAATACATTTTTTATGTGATTTTATTTCAGTAATGTCAATTAACAACATAGTGTCCTTATCGTGAATGTTGGAAAAAAAATTGCAGGATTCTCTGAGCAATAGAATGTTAAAAAAACAGCATTTTTAAAATTATAAGCTTTTGTAAGATTATAAAAATGTGTGATGCATCCTTACAGAACACATTTTTTTTATTTCTTACTGATTCCAAACTTTTGAACGGCGATGGACTGCCAGTCCAGGTAAAGTGAACATTCTTTCCCCATATTTACCAGTATTATTGAGTCCAAACAGCAGTGGACATGATATTGCAAAAGACAGAATCCAGACGACAGAAATCATAACTGTGACCCTCCTCCTGGAGCTGTAGCGTGTGTTGTATAACATAGGCATGGCTACAGCTGTGTACCTGTGGGAGATAAAACAGGCAAACATGGATTCATTGTTGTTTTAATATGACCTGGTTCATATTCTTACGTGTCTCTGGACATGATTATCCTAAAATATCTGTAATCATGTGACCAGTGATGTATAGCACCACATATTGGTGCTTTCCATGACCTCTGCAATCCCTTCTATTCTTTCTTTCTACTATCTGATTACTTGCTGCATATATAAATAGAAACGTTTAGCCAGAACCGCTATTGATCTAACAAGTATTCCTTACTATTCTGAGCTCATGTAAGTGACAATGTACAATGAAATTGTCGTTGTCTATATATAACAACAATCTCAACACCAAGCCTGATTTATTTTCAGGTGTGTAAAAGCCGAGTTGGTCCCTCTTTTGAGCTGCGCAACCAAATTATGTATTTGTCAGCATTAGACGACTCTTGTAATGGCAGTGCACATACCTGTCGATACTGATGGCACATAGATTGAGTATGCTTGCTGTACACATCATCACGTCCAGGGTGACAAAGATGTCACAGTGGATTGTGCTGAACCGCCACTCTCCCACCACCTAGGAGGACAGACACGGATAACTAAACACTGCTTATTTTTAGAACTTTAAATTTGAATGCAAAGTTATACTGTTTACCTGTAAATGTGCAATAGTTACTTGCCAGAAGCGCTGCATATTACTAATATCTTTAGGTTATAAATATCCAAGGTAACACCACAACCTCTTGCTTTACTCGTCTGTAAGTCTGGGTCGATTTGCAACAGCTTCAGCCACTATAATAATGTTTAAAGCAATAAAATATTGGCATTTTCTCTGGGTTACTCGATAAAACTGGCAGAGAGAAGCAATATAGCACAGGTCTGCCTCATCCACAGTTTGCATCTCCTGGCTGGCAGAGCTTTCTGAGCCTGCGCTGATTAATGTGTGTCCTCAGGCAAGCCGAGGGACTCAGAAAGCTCTTGATGGTCTTAGGTCCCTGCCTCTAGAGTTTGCATCGCTGTCATTGATTAAAGAATTATTTGACACCTCTAATGAAAGCGGCTGTGAGTTGCCGGAATCAGTTCATCACCATATCTCTAAACTCAGATGAAATGAGCCTCACCGCTATCATTCTCTCATTCTCAGACATAGCTAGTGATCAAAACATGTCCTTGCACTAATAGAGAGAGAGAGAGAGAGAGAGAGAGAGAGGGGTCTGCTCAATAAGCATGGAGTCAGGAGAGAAATATAAACTTTTTAAATTGCTGTGCACTGAGAGAGTTGTGTGGCATTCAGAATGCATTTAAATTCCAGAATTTAAGGAGAAAAGATTTAAATAGAGTATAATGTATTCAGCATCCAGCATCCAGCATCCCCGTGACCCTACAAAGGACAAGCGGTTCGGAGAATGGATGGATGGAAATGTATTCTACTGTTATATTATCAAACTGATGTCCGAATGTCAGATGCATGTTTCTTTTAGAACTCTTTTAGAATTCCTGCCAGTTACATCGTTATGCCAGTAGGTGGTGACAAATGACTGCTTTTATGAGTGAGTCATTGAATCAATTCAAACGATTCATTAAACACCACTGATTCATTCAGGAATGAAACACCAATAATGAGATGCACAGGTGTTGATTCTTTTGATAATTTAGTTTTTGAAGGAAAAATAGATATTTTTGCTATTCGTAAACTACTCAATATTAAAGTCATGTTTATACAATCAGTAGATTCAAATTTTGATCTAAAGTCTAAAAAAACAGTGTGGTGGACATTATAGCTCTAGTGTATGTCTAATAAGTTTTATTGTGTGTGTATGTAAATTCCTTCTGCCATTACTATTCAAAGTCCAATTCAAATTCATATTAATGAACTAAAAAGGGGGACATTTCTTAAACTGCACTGTGCCCAACCCTGCAGCTAAGCTAAAGCACTTGATTCATTTGGTCATTTCTTGCTAGCATAATTTGGTTATTTTTCATGAGACATTTTCATCATGTTCTGAAGATATTTTAAAGTTGTTTATGAAAACCATCTTTTGGAATGATGATCTCATCTGTCGTAATAATAATAATAATATTGAGGACTTTCATATAGCAACGCACCAACAGCAGTTTTTATTTAGCCAATAATCAGACTCCATTTCCTTTTTTCAACCATCTTACAATAACACTACTTAATGTTCTGTTCACGTGTTTAAATTATTAAAGCTAAATAAATTATGACTTTCATTTATTGACTGAGAATGCAGTTACTCAGAGCTGCCCTTTAAGAGAAAAACAACACATCACAATATATCAAAAAGCTAATTTGATACAGGGAGTTATAATAATGCTGTGCAACATATGAAGTGTCACTTTTGACTCATTGTTCAGAGCTCAGTTTAAAATCACACAATCAACCTGCTTGCATTAATCTCAGAAGAGCATGAGTCAAGATTACGATCTTTATGTAGATTTAAATCTATGGATTTTGCCTGCAATCTGATAGCTTTGCTAATATGTACGGCTCAGTGACATACCACAAGGGATGCTTCTCTTGGTTGAAAATAACAACTAACCCGTGGCTAGGATCAGACATTCTAGAATTAGACATGTGTTAGTGGTTACTGCAAATTGATTGGCTAGAATGAGGTTTAAGACACTGGTGCCTGCAGCTCTTATTAGTTCATTATTGCCCAGATTGACTCTGAGTTCTGAGGAAAATGGCGAAATAAATTACAATCTAATCAATTGAAAATAATTTATTAATCTGTCCTTGCATTACTACAAACGGTTCATGATTTAAATCATTTTAGCATTCCCAACAAAAAGTATCGATCACACCGAAACCTACCTCGAGGTAAACGACCCATGGCATTACAAGTGTGGCGACTAGCAGATCAGCCACAGCCAGGCTGACTATCAGGTAGTTGGTGGTGGTCTGCAGGGCTTTCTCCCTAGAGACGGCCATACACACCAGCACGTTGCCGAAGACAATGACGAAAATGAGCAGAGTCAGAAGCATGGCGTAATAATTGTACTGGTGCCGCCCCCCTTGTTCCGTGGCATTGAAGTCCCGGGATCCATTTCCAACGAAGCTCTCATTATAGGCATACTGCGTGAAGACTTCCATCAGATGGTTGAAGCCAAGCTGAAACTCTAGAACCCAAAACAAGAGACTTTTTTATTAAAGAAATCCAGTATTTATTTATTTTTTAAGTCGCATGTTTTGTATCCCAGGGTGTGTCTTATCACATCAACCAGACTGCACAGCATGTCCCACAAAGTTTTGGCATGAAAAATCAATTTCTTATTGGAACACCTGAGCCGAAGCTTTCACTAGAAAGCTCAGGGTTGTGGCCTTGCGCTGTGTGGTACACTGTGTAAAGTCTATCCTTTATTTATGGGTGATCGTTCACTCAGCTGCCCTGAAAAGCCTGTGTTTGAACTCTAGATGTGACTTGACTAACTAGGACAGAAGTCTCCTCCCTCTGTTTCCCTTGAACGGTGTCCAAGAATACATACAGAAACATAAGCAGCATCAGCTCAGTAATAAATGGACATGGGGCAGTGAGAGCATTTCATAAAATTTCAACAAAAGGGCTTGTAGTATAGACTGTCTCTGCAAATTGAGAAAAAAGGAAACCGCACTGTGAGCAGTTGTTTTTCATTGCATATTTTGCTGAATTTGTGTGAGCTCAGCATTAAATTTATTATAGGCCATAACGAGGAAATGGGTGAAATTAATTTGCATTTCGTGACAAATGAACCTATTGTGGCTATCTTAATGATATCAAACTCGGAACAAAAGTTTACTTGTCTTCTTAAGCTATTTTGTAATTATGGCTTTGAAATGGAAAGGAACAAGGGACAGCTTAGATAGACAGTTTAGGGGATTTGAAAAAAATATGTTTCAGTTTTTTTCCCTCTATGCAATGAAAGCCAATGGGGTCCAAAACAACACTGGACACCACAGAAATTTCAATGTATGGACAAAAAAAGACTTTCTTATTTTCTTCTTGAAATATTTTTTGTGTTCTGCAGATGAATGAAAGTCACACATTTGGAACGTCATCCTAGAGGTGACAGATTTTTAATTTTTGGGGGGAATATATATTTATGATATCAAAGTTTTATAAGTGCCCGGCTACATATAAAAATAGCAAATTCCATTTGAACACAACACACTGGTCAATTTGTACTGCTTTGACTTATAAATGAGAAAGATATGTAAGGAAAAAGACAAAAACCCTTAAAGCCTGCCACACACTGAATGTAACATAACTCAGGGTCTCAGCAACGTCTCGTCTGCAATTGTGCAATGTAAATGAACAAATGCTATAGACAGAACAATATAAATATATTGTCACTTAAACCGTTCAATATGATAGTAAAAAAATGCATTTTGCTTGTGAGAAAAAACACAGCAAACACAGATGTAACCAACTCTTGTGTAAAGGGACCACCCCTTTTGTTTTTTTCACATAATTGCCTCTTTAGCCTTCTCAGTGTCAGTTTTGATCATGAAAGCTGTCTCAGAGTTGACACTCCTGCAGAGGAAGAAACACATCACAGCTCAACTAAATGATGTTTTTTTATGCTTTCTCATATCAACCAATGGACTTTCATAATAATGTGCGATTGTGTTTAGAATGGGATTTTCAATTCAGGATGTGCATTTATCCTTAGATAATAGAATCAAACCTAAGAGAAAGCCTCATGTGCTTTACTTTAAGCTTGAGTTTACGCAGCTGTTGTTTTTTACTGGAGGAACTACTATATATGTATTTATATTACAATTATCAATTATATTACATCTATCTATCTATATTATAAAATTAGGTAGTGTTTATGTATAGACAGTAGTTAAATACATTTAATGCAATTGTCCCAAATAACATAAACATAATTTTTTTTTTTTTAATTAAACGATTCTAAGTTCAGATGAATTGAAAACAATAGTGACAATGTCTATATTAGACAGCCTTATTTCCTCTCCCTTACCCTCTTATTCCCTCTCTCGCTCTCTCTCTTTCGCTCCCTGTTACAAACACCCGCACACACACAGAATTTACAGCAATTTAGTCTCTTTGAAAAGCGGTTGAATTAATTGGAGAAGATAGCAACCCGATTTTACACATCCTCGTCTGAAACAAAGGCTTGTTTTTCCACACGCAGTGGAGTAAAGTTAGTCTGAAAGTGTCAGCATCAGCGAATATCTGTTAATTAGCAGCTCAACTGTGCTTCATAATTATTCATGAGCAGAAATAACTAGTTGACAAACGAGAGAAGATGCCGTGATGTACCTTCAAACCGCAGCTTTCATCCAAAGAGCGGAAGTATTCCGTTTCTTATATTTTAAATCCACTTTTCGGATACACTTGTCCATCCGAGCGACTGTAACTGTGTTTCTCTTCTGTCTCAATTACAGCTCCATGGGTGGATACAACCACTGTAAACCGGCGAGCACGAACACTACTTCCACGGGGAAATTTCATTTTGGTGAATAAAAGAAGGTGAACATGCGGTAAATATGCTTTTCCTGGTTTTGTGGAGGTGTTAAACTGCACTTAGCAGGAGCAACCCATATCCGTTTGAGAGCCCGAGCGCAGTGTGAGCAATGCGCGTGTGAGCGCAGCATCTGAGCGCGCGCTTTACGCACGCGGTAACCTTCAGCATCCACTGAGGGACAATCTCAGTCCCTCCAACAGAGATTGAGAAGGTTGGAAAACGAGGCGGGGCTGTTACATAAACATCAGTGAGAATAAAATACAAGCGTTGCATTCTTTAATAACAATCTTTTTCTTTTCAAAACCCTGCAACTGATCTTATTGTACTGATTTTTTCTTTCTTTCTTTCTTTCTTTCTTTCTTTCTTTCTTTCTTTCTTTCTTTCTTTCTTTCTTTCTTTCTTTCTTTCTTTCTATACATCTTCAATCCATAAACTATTAGTATATAGTTATCTACTTATATAATTTATATTTTGGTTTTAATTAAAAATGACCAATCAAAAATATTTTGATTTACACTTCTGTGCAAACAAGGCAAAATATTTAATGGTCTTAACCTTTTTAATCACTGAGTTTGAGTTTAATGTAAGGCCAATTATTCACTATATAGGGTTCAAAACTGGACCAAAACATAAGCCTGATGAACTTCTTGGTTGTGTTTGCAATCTGGGCAGGATCATGGTCTTGTTGGAAAGTAACATCTGATCATACCTCTTTTAATAAAACCTGTTTATTTATGGGAAGCAAACCGCTCTGAAATATTCTCCTGTACTCCAAACATTAAATGACTTTTCACATGGAGCAGCCCACCAATACCAGCAGCTAAGGCTCCTAATGACACCTCTTCCTCCATGCCTTACTTATGCATTTATTATTATATTTCTCAGCAGATTTTTGAACACACCGCTCTGGAGCATCACCATGCAACTCGTGTTTTATTGCGATTCAACACTCCACAACATTCTGGCAAAAACTTTCTTTGATATTTTTCTGAGACAGTAATGGCTTTTAGGTAGTGCATTTGCTTACATTTATCTAATTTCCTGACCAATAATTTGTCAAATTAAAAGCTTTGTGCTTAGCCACATAGTCTTTTCATCTCTTAAAAGTCACCATGTTTTTTGGGGAATATTGCAGTGTTCATAATACATATACAAAGCCCTACACTAATATTGCCACCCTTGGTAAATATGAGCAAAAGCAGCTGTGAAAATACATCCTTTTGATCTTTCTTTAAAAAAAAAAATCACACAATTCTCATTGAAGTAAAACCATTCAAAGTGGGGGGAAACTCACATTAATATTTTTCTCCTATGCATGTTGGAAACAATTACTGGCACCCCTAGAATTTCTTTTGTTTTTTAGTACACCAGGGTGACTAGAAGCATAACATTGACCAGATATGACTTCTTGTTCCACAGGAGTATAAATATAAGGAATCACAAAGGCCAATTTCCCTTAATCATTCATCACAATAAGTTAACCAAAGAATATGGTTCTGAAGTGCAGCAAAAGATTTTTGAGCTTCACAAAATAGAAAGTGGCTGGAGGAAAATAGCTAAAGCTTTGAAAATTCCCATTTCTATACCATTAGGGCAATAATTAAGAAGTTCCAATCAACTAAATATGCTACAAATCTGCTTGGAAGAGGACATGTCTATATCGTCCTAATGCAGGATGAGGAGGAGAGTTAGAGTGGCCAAAGACTCTCCAAGGATGACGGCTGGAGTATTGCAGAGATTAGTTGAGTATTGCAGAGATTAGTTGAGTATTGCAGAGATTAGTTGAGTCTTGGGGTCAGAAAGCACCTACATTATCACAAGTTGTTTGGAAGGGGTTTCGAGAAAAATCCTCCTCGCTCATCCAAAAACAAACTTCAGCATATTCAGTTGTCAGACATGACTGGAACTTCCAAAAGGACCTGGTTCTGTGGTCAGATAAAAAAAAAAAAAAGCTTTTGGCAGCAAACCTACCAGATGGGTTTGGAGCAAACAGGGATAAAAAGTACCCCATGCCCACAGTTAAATATACTGCTGGATCTTTTTTTCTTTCTTTGGACCTTTTTTTTCTTTCTTTTTTTTCCGGGAGGTAATGGACATTTTGTTCAGATACATGGTATCATGGATTCTAGCAAATACCAACAAATTAAAATAAAAATGAAAACCTGACCACTTTATTTTCACAGCTGCCTTTGCTCATATTTACCAAGGGTGCTGTATATACTGTATATTTTAATATTTAATAAAAAACATTAGCTTTCACCTTTCAACAACATCACTACACATTTTCTAAAACTATGGCTCTGTAAGATATGAGCAAGAATCACTTTTACCCACAGAAGATTATTTGTGCTTCTTGTCTTGGGGCAAGAATTGAATTCTTCAAGACTCTGGACACCAAACACAGGTCCATACTTCCCCTACAGCAAAAGAAATCTGCTTTGAGGATTGGATCTGAGTGCACAGACTTTAGACATGGTGGGTGTGGAGTTTACAGAAAAATGGATTTGGTGCCATGTGTGGTCTCAACCATGTGTGCTTGGGCTTTGAGACTATAAGGCCAATGGACTGGTACAGCTAATTGGAAACTTTATAGAATGGAAAAGGATATATAAACATGTTTTCAGATTTGTAGCATGTCATACAGTATTGTTCAAAATAATAGCAGTACAATGTGACTAACCAGAATAATCAAGGTTTTTAGTATATTTTTTATTGCTACGTGGCAAACAAGTTACCAGTAGGTTCAGTAGATTCTCAGAAAACAAACAAGACCCAGCATTCATGATATGCACGCTCTTAAGGCTGTGCAATTGGGGTATTAGTTGAAAGGGGTGTGTTCAAAAAAATAGCAGTGTCTACCTTTGACTGAACAAACTCAAAACTATTTTGTACAAACATTTTTTTTCTGGGATTTAGCAATCCTTTGAATCACTAAACTAATATTTAGTTGTATGACCACAGTTTTTTAAAACTGCTTGACATCTGTGTGGCATGGAGTCAACAAACTTGTGGCACCTCTCAGCTGTTATTCCACTCCATGATTCTTTAACAACATTCCACAATTCATTCACATTTCTTGGTTTTGCTTCAGAAACAGCATTTTTGATATCACCCCACAAGTTCTCAATTGGATTAAGGTCTGGAGATTGGGCTGGCCACTCCATAACATTAATTTTGTTGGTTTGGAACCAAGACTTTGCCCGTTTACTAGTGTGTTTTGGGTCATTGTCTTGTTGAAACAACCATTTCAAGGGCATGTCCTCTTCAGCATAGGGCAACATGACCTCTTCAAGTATTTTAACATATGCAAACTGATCCATGATCCCTGGTATGCGATAAATAGGCCCAACACCATAGTAGGAGAAACATGCCCATATCATGATGCTTGCACCTCCATGCTTCACTGTCTTCACTGTGTACTGTGGCTTGAATTCAGAGTTTGGGGGTCGTCTCACAAACTGCCTGTGGCCCTTGGACCCAAAAGTACAATTTTACTCTCATCAGTCCACAAAATGTTCCTCCATTTCTCTTTAGGCCAGTTGATGTGTTCTTTGGCAAATTGTAACCTCTTCTGCACATGCCTTTTTTTTAACAGAGGGACTTTGCGTGGGATTCTTGAAAATAGATTAGCTTCACACAGACGTCTTCTAACTGTCACAGTACTTACAGGTAACTCCAGACTGTCTTTGATCATCCTGGAGGTGATCATTGGCTGAGCCTTTGCCATTCTGGTTATTCTTCTATCCATTTTGATGGTTGTCTTCCGTTTTCTTCCACGTCTCTCTGGTTTTGCTCTCCATTTTAAGGCATTGGAGATCATTTTAGCTGAACAGCCTATCATTTTTGCACCTCTTTATAGGTTTTCCCTTTCCAATCAACTTTTAATCAAAGTACGCTGTTCTTCTGAACAATGTCTTGAACGACCCATTTTCCTCAGCTTTCAAATGCATGTTCAACAAGTGTTGGCTTCATCCTTAAATAGGGGCCACCTGATTCACACCTGTTTCTTCACAAAATTGATGACCTCAGTGATTGAATGCCACACTGCTATTTTTTGAACACACCCCTTTCAACTAATTGCCCAATTGCACAGCCTTAAGAGCGTGCATATCATGAATGCTGGGTCTCATTTGTTTTCTGAGAATCTACTGAACCTACTGGTAACTTGTTTGCCACGTAGCAATAAAAAAAATACTAAAAACCTTGATTATTCTGGTTAGTCACATTGTACTGCTATTATTTTGAACAATATTGTATATGTGCACTACATTTGGAATGTCATATATGACACTACATTGCCAGAGCTTCACTAGTCAGCCAGAGGATAAGACATTACTCTCATTTGAGAAGTAGGATAAGATGTGGGTGAATCAAAAACCCTGTTGCCTTAGAAACTGGCGACAACAAATGCCCTTTGGTTTTTTGATATGTCTCAGAAATGAGCTCTCCAAAAGGAAAATTCTGTAATCATTTACTCACCCTCCTGTCTTTCCAAACCCAACTTTTTTCTCTAAATAGTGTTTCTACATCACATGTAGTTGAGCAAATTATGACAGAATCAATAGTTTGATTCAATGGATTTTATAGGCTGTAGTCTCGAAAACGAGCCAAAACCGCTCCCTTTACAATCACTAAAACGCTGTCGCATTGTCTGTTCATCATGGTCTGTGATGGTCACTGAATAACTTCAGTGCCGTTCTTTGTTCTTTTCTCAATAACTCCAAGTCTTCCAGAGTCGCGGCCAAAGCCGATTCGAAAGCTTCTTTATTTACAAGTAGCACGTGGCGGCAGAACCGCGGCAGCTCTGCCACAATTATGTATAGCCCACCCACCAACTCTCTACACAATGTGATTGGCCTGACCAGAGTTTGGTTTTTCCCAAGGGGGTAATCCAGCCCCGGAAAAGGGTACCTTCCATAGGGGCAGCCATTGCTAACCAAGCCATCACCTGCTGTTAGCATTCCATTGACTCCCATTCATTTTGACGTCACTTTGAAAGCGAATAACTTTACAGTCCCTGACAAAAGTCATGTCGCTTATCTATTTTGTAGAAACACCTGCTATTAACCTGATTTTTAATTCATCAATTGGTGTTAGAAATAGCTTATATGAAAAGCTAAAACCCTCCCAAATTATGTTTAATGCACTGAAATAAATTAGTTTCACTGAAAAAAGATTTATCATTTAATCAAGACATAAAGGTCAAATTTTGGCAAGACAAAAGTTTTGTCGCCTTTACAGAAATTGATCAAATTTACTGCAAATACAAAAATATGTCAGCAAATTAAGTAGTGGTGCTGTGAGATCCAAATTGAATATCTTGTATTACTTCCATGAGCTTGAAGGACTGCATCCATGCGGTTTGGCAAGGACTACAATTTTTTGATGAAGTCATCAGGAATAGCAAAGAAAGCAGTCTTGCATGCCTCCCAGAGTTCATCAATATTCTTTGGTTTCGTCTTCCATGCTTCCTCTTTCATCCTACCCCACATAAGCTCAATGATGTTCATGTCTGGTGACTGGGCTGGCCAATCCTGGAGCATCTTGATCTTCTTAGCCTTGAGGAACTTTGATGTGGAGATGGAAGAATGTGATGGAGCACCATCCTGCTGCAGAATTTGGTCTGTTTTATGGTTGGGAATATAAGAGGTATAAGATTTCTTGGTATTTTAGACTATTAAGTTGCCTTCCACCCTGCAGATCTCTCGCACACCCCCATACTGGATGTAACCCCAGACCATGATTTTTCCCAAACCAAACTTCACTCTTTTCTGGGTGAATCTCGGATCCATGCGGGCTCCAGTAGGTCTCCTGCAATAATGCGGCGACTGTGGTGTAATTCAACAGAAGATTTATCTGAAAAATCCACCTTCTGCCACTTTTCCAGCGTCCATCCTTTTAGCAGGCTGTGGGCTTTGGCAAATGCCACACAGTTTTTCAATTGTCTTTTGTTAAGTGCTAGCTTCTGGGCACTGATTCGACCATGGAGGCCATTTTGAGACAGAATCCGACAAACTGTTCTGGTTGACACAGGGACTTCAGGTGACCAGGTCTCGTGGAGCTCTGCTGCAGTGGAAAATGGGCTGGCCTTGGATTTTCGAGCCAACAAACGGTCCTCTCGAGCAGTTGTCTTGCAGGGTCTGCCTGACCTGGGTTTGTCATAAACGTCTCCAGTCTCTTCAAATCTTTTTTTTTATCCTCTGTACTTGACGCTGAGACACTTAGAAGGTTTCTGCCACATCAGCAGTGGATCTGGTCTTCAGCCTCTTGATAATCAAAACTTTAGTCTCAGGGTGAATCTTAGGCATGTTTGCAGAGGTCTAGTTGCAGTTGATGTGAAGGTCTAGTGCACTGGGGTTCTTTTTATACACACCTGAGATCTAATTGATCCATTATTAGTCACAGGTGAAGCTCATATGACAAGGCGACAACACTTATGTCTTTGCAAAAATTCACTCAATGGGCTTTACCAAGCTGTGAATATTAGAATATTTTTTGACAGTTTCATTTTGCACTGAAACATTATTACAAAAGCTGTTGGGATTAAAATGAGCCATTTCTTGTAAAAAAAATCTTGATAAGAAACATATTTCAGTGGCACTTCAGTTCAATTTGTACACAAGCGACAAGACTTTTGTCAGGGACTGTACATCTGAGGCATTTAAAGACTCCATTTGTCCATTGCTTATTTCTAAAGAAACATGACAATGTATAAAAGGCTCCATTACCTTAACATTATCGCACCGAAGAAGCTGTTTTTGTAAAAATAGGCTAACGATTGCATCATAACCGACGCAACTCTGTCGCACAGTAGAGAAATTACCGTATAGACAAGAGGAGAAACTCGTAGGCAATCTTTTACTGTCTATGAGGCAGTCGGGGGGACGTAGAGACATAAGGTCTGATAAAGTCAAGGGAGAAGCATGGGGAGAAGCCCATAGAGAGCCAAAAGCAACGGGACAACTTTTAAACAACGTGATTCAGATTTCACTTTCCACTACTACTAGAAGACTTACAACTGTCAGACAGGTTGCTTTTTCCAGCTCGCAGGTTTACAGAGAGTTGCTAGACTACACTCACGGCAAATTAGATTTGCTGCCGCTAGGGTGCCTCTAGATTTCTAGGCTATAGGCTAATGGGGCTGGAGCCTCAAATGTTTTTTCAAAATCCCTGAATCTTTCAGGTTTGAGGTTTCTTAATAGTGCTGTAAAAATATAATTTTATCGATACGTATCTCTACTAAAATATGTTAAACGGGTCAATACCGCTTTCCCACAGCAACCATACACCGATACCGGCAGCTCTTTCTCTCCCTTCTCTCTGACAGCGGTTGTACACAGCCACTCCTCCTGTCACTCACTCAGTGCAGCGGCAGGCCAGGCACTCAGTCTCTCTTATGGTCTGGTTGAAGGGTTTTTAATAAGATATAATATTACTCAATTTTAGCACATTTGTCAGCTAAACATCATTCAGTGTTTCCCATCAATGACCTATCATTTCTCATAGTAAAATTTAAAACATAGTCTAACATAAAAGGCCTCTAATGTTGTATTTTGCCAACAAACTAAAATCAAAACCGTGATATGGCTTTGTGCCTTTATAAAACAGCATAAGACAATGATTTAATTAAGGCAGTCTGTTTGTGCTGCGAGCACTTTACCTTACACAATCAACTGGTGATCTGGTGTTTTCTCTAAAATAAAAGCTCAAGGGTTTATCTTTTGCAAGTGAAGAAATTAGGATGAAAGTAATGTCTCTATACTGTAGTGAAAAATATACTTATACTATATTAATTTGTTTTACAATATATGGATATTACTGTCATAGGAATAATGATATAAATCATTATTATATTATTATAATAATTATTTGGCATCTTATGTCAAGACTGAGATTTATATTAAAACTAAAAGATCTTTGAGCCCTCTTTAATGTCCAGGTACAAGTCAATGCTTTTTCTTTGATCAGTTGCACTCCGTAAATGGGTTAAAGCTCTAAACACCAGATTGATGCATTTAACCTTAAAATGTACAAAATTGCATGCATGTGTGTTTGTGTGTGTGTGGCTACATTGTTGTAGATATTAATTATATGTATTTTTAGCCTTGAGTATACATCAATAGAATCCTCTAAAACAAGTTTTATTAATGTATATTTAATATGACACCAGTGAAAACACAATGAGCACAAGAGTGACATTTTGGATGATAAAACTTGATTGCCATGTTGCTAGTTAATTTAAATAACATTTTTAAAAATGCATTTTTCACATTGACATATTTTCTTGATTCACATTAAAATATGATATAAATTCTTCCAGCTATAAGATCCATGCAGCTAAATCTTTGAATGTGTAAAGACAAAAGAAAAAAAAAGAAATCAATTTGCTTCTAATCTCATCATTCTATCAGTACCCCTATATTATTCGGTTCTGTCGGCAGAATGATTAATTGAAAGGAACAAGATTTACGTTATATCACCTTCATCAAATCTCTTCTTATAACCTAAGGACCTAAGAAAGTATCTAAACTGGTCTTTTAATGTAAATTTATGAACCCATGAACTGGATGTATGCAGTTAATATATATCATTATTTATTAATGTTATATGGGATGGGTGTCCCAGATGCACTTACTGATAGAAATGGGTGAGTCTAATGCTAAGAACTGCGGTTTAGATGCTGAAGTATGAGCGTTCATTATGATGAATCATTTCCTGCAATAATATATAGCAATCCTTCTGTTTAGCTTAATACTGAAGGTCACCATGGCCCTGTCAGACCTCAACCTAGAGTGGTGACCAGTTTTGGTAATGAAGATGAGTAATACTGTTTGGAGACTCAGCTAAAACTTTCATTTACTGTAAGTCACCTTGGAATTATAGAATTATTTTTGACATACTATATGTCATTTATCTCTATTAGACTGTCAAAAGTCAATTATTCCAGCATATTATTACAAAATATTTGAGAGGGAAATAAGCATGATGTATTGCCACGTCAGCTTAAAAGAATTGAAAAGAGCAGTGTAGTAAACTAAAATGGTGCAAATCAATGTCAATCAAAACAGGCTTGTTCAGCAATGTTTGCGAAATGTATTGTATTTAATGCTTCTGATTGCTGAAAGTCCTTGATCAAAGATGAAATGTTCAAAAATGTCTGTTTTGGTTTAAAGGTGCAGTTAATCCAAAAATGAATATTCTACCATAATTTATACTTTACATTTACTTTTCAGTGGAGTACAACATTTTTCAAAGTATATCCCGGCATTTTCTTTTCAATATGAAAATTATTATATTCTCTATATATTTTAATATATTTATTTATTAAATATATTTAAATATTGTTGTTATATGATTAATATAAATAGAAGGTTTGGAAAGACTATTTATAAGCATGATCCCTTGATTTATGCATTATCCCGTTTATGTCATTGACTTCGACATTGTGTCAAATTAGTTAGAAGCTATTTGTTGTATTGGGAGCCCCAAACAAACTACCAGTGAAGTTGGCTTGTTGGATTTGCATGCCTGGCCACTCCCCCGGATATAAAAGGAGGCCAGCGTGCTTTGTTTTTCAGAGCTGAAGCATTGCATCTCTATTTGATGAGAAGCGAATCCATTCACCTCACCTGCAGTCTCTCTCTCTTGACGGCACAGATGAGTTCCCCAGAGTGCTTCAGCCGCAAAATAATAGAGACAATTTCCTTTTATAATAAAGATAACATTCCTATAAAAGAGCTTCACACCGGATCACATCTTTTTAAAGATGTCGCTTTATATGTGTCCTGCTGGATGCGGTCGATATCTCTCTTCCTCGGATGGCCACGAGCGTTGTCTTCAGCGTATGGGCCACGCTCATGCAGAGACAGTGTTTGTAGATGGCTCATGTTCTCACTGCGAAAACATGGCCATGGGAACATCACGGTCATGACTCTCATACTTCAGAGAGTCGCCTCAGCTGCTTCCCATCCTGGTCCTTCTACTGCCGGATACCAGGCCTTCGGTGGCAAGCACTCCGGACGATATGGGGGTTACAACAAGAGAGTTTCCGCTGGGACTCCACCCTTGGGTGTGTTTGCCCAGTCCAAGGCTGACAGTGAGTTGGCAGCCGTGCTTGTCTGGTCAGTGGACTCCTCCACCATGCCCCTAGAGCTCAAGGTTGGATAACTGGTTTCTGGGGTTATAGCGTGATGCATAGCCACACTCTTCCCAAGTTCCTTTTTTTGGGATATGCACAAAGAGCTTATAAAACCATCAAAGCCATCTTTTTTTGGTCAAAATTCGCTGGCTCCTCCGCTCTCACAACCCTTGATGGTGGGCTGGCGCGGGGGTGTTCTCAGAGGTTCCACAGGTGGAGTGTGCGATTGCGGTGCACTTGTGCCAATCACAACACACTAAGCCTGCTGATCAATCATAGCACATTTAGTTTTTCAGGAGGGGCTTCATTAAAACAGGAACTGTTCGTCATGTTCGAGCCAGATTGGGGATGTCCTGTAAGTTTACCAGACCAAAGCATTAAAAGATCTGCACGAGCGTAGTCCTGACCTAGAGGTAATGCAGGAATCTGCAGTTAAAAAGCAGATGGAGGCCATTAAACATATCCTGCCTTGGCAATGGTCCAAATCCAGGGAAGCCAGACCCCCCCCAAAAAAGTCTCAGGCCCTGCCTGCTTATCGTCAATGCCGCCACCCTGTGAAGGCTGCACCAGCCCCGCCTCAGCCTGGACCAGCAGCCAGACCCCAGTGGTCCTCACACAGGCCTTACGGCTGGAGTGACATCTTCCAAGAGAGGAGGAGGTCCCCCTGAAATTTGGAAACCTAAGGTCCTTTACCCTGGGTGTTTGGAAGGTTGCGAGTTAGCATAGCTTCACTTGCTATGGCACACGAGGGCTTGCCTGCATCTACACCGCTAAGTCTCGTGACACAGTTCAGTGTCGTGGTGGCGTTTCCTATCCACCTTTTTCCTACGGCTAAAGACGTTTTGTGCGAATTATGGGAGATATCCAAAGGGAGATATTCTGTTTAACAGAATCCACTTTCCAAGAACTACATTGAACGACTCGTTAGACTACAACAAGTTTTTTCCAGGCTTTTTGAAGTCACAGTGTTACTCATTTAAACAATCCCTGCCCACAGAATGCATAAAAAAAGAGAATGAGACCTGGTAGAGCTGTCAAAGAGATACTTTTTTTCCACCCCTTTTCCAAAACTCATTTGTTTGACCTTCCTATGGCTGACAAACTTAGAGTGAAAAATAAATGTATTTATAACATTATAACCCCAATGTTTATTTGTGTTCTGCACATTTTACAGAGAACTGCTTCCAGATAAATGATACTTTAAGGGCTATTCACAAAACTTCTCCTTAAATGGAGAAGTTCCCAGTTTGTCAGGACAACCTATTGTTTATGGATCAAAACTTGTGATTTATATGAAATGTCCTGTGAAATCCATGCTCGCAAAGTCGGTGCATGAAATCCATTCTGGACTATCCTCTTAACTATCTCAAGTCTGAATCAGGCTTGAATTGGTTTAAAATTGATGCAATCATCATTAATATTTACACCTGAGCAGATTTCTTGAGCACACACTTCTCCTCTAAGCGGTGCCAATCATAACCCACTGAGCCAGCTAACCAATCGCAGCACATTTTGTATTTCAGAAGGAGGGGCTGCATTGAAACAAGAACTGTTCGTCACATTCTAGCCATACTGGGGATGTGATGTTAGGCATAGCACAGAGTTGACTGAACCAGATAATGGTGCTTTAAAGTTCCATTTAAAGATAAACTAGACGAAGAGTTTGCTCAAAGACAGCTGGGGAAAGCAATCATGCTTCAGTGTACCTTTTACAAAGATGTCTTGGCCAAAAGCACATTGCATCAACCTGCCAGACAGACAGCTCTCAAGTTCTGCATGTGCCATTGTCAAGTCTTCACATCCATAGAGTCAGAAAAACAAACTTTTTCTACCATCTGTTCTCTGAGAACTTTAGCTTCATACAGCCAGACTCCCTTCTCGCAGCTTTTTATCTTCCAGAACATAAAGAATCAACACAAGTCTGCGTATTAAAGGAGTCTTTTCATAGTGCTCACTGGCCGTCAATAGTTCGACATCGAGTTTAAAATCACATTTCATAGCAGCTGCTATGAAAGTCGGCGTGATTTGTTTTGCATTCTTTGTAAGTCTGCAAATCAGCAGGAGTTAATAGAGGCCATTCAGTCTGAGTTGGGTTATAATGTGGCTCCCTCTCCCACAATTTGCTGGAACCCAAGGTCAGTTATTTAAATAGAGAAGTTTTTATTGTTATGATACAGCCCTTAAAGTGAAGGAAATGTTCCTGATCAGACTGTACTGTATTCCCCTGAGGGATGGAAGCAAGTCGTTCGGGTAATGTAAGGCCTTCCCTCACATACTTTAAAGGACATTAGTCTCTGAAAGTCTGCAACTTTGTGTTAAGCATGGTTATTTATCATCATTGTTGAATGGCATTTTCAAATCGGAGTCCCCAAAACAATCCATTGGAAAGTTTTTAAACAAGCTGACCTTTAAAAATGACCCGTTACATTTGTAATGGAGCTCTGCACATCCAGGTGACTTTTAAAGAGATAGCTGCTTGGAACAAAAAAAAAAGAAGATATTTTGAAAAATGTCTGAGCCAGCTTTATTGTATCAAATGAAAGTGGATAGGGATGAGAGACTAGCTTAAAACACACACACACACACACACACACACACACACACACACACACACACACACACACACACACACACACACACACACACACACACACACACACACACACACCTTCATTTAATTATTCATACAGAAACATCTAGCGCTTTGCCCATATGACAGGTATCCTTTCATTTACAACATGAATTTATGCATAGAGTTCCAAGTAAGTCAAACTAAAGAAGGGTTTTCTTTCATACCTACTCTATTTACTTGAATAACGGACAGATTTTTGGTCTGAATCACCTTGCTGGAAGTAAAGTGTGTGCCGACAGCAGAGACCAGAAGTCACTTTCACATTTGACTTTCAGAGCCAAATGAATGCTGACTCCTACATTTTCAACTTGAGAGCTGTAAGCTGCTTCTGAATAGTTTAAGATATAGAGCTTTTGGTATAAACGTACTGTAACCACAGTGCTGGTTGAACTGTGTTCAACTAGTATGCATATTTTTTAGGGATTGCGCTTAAAGGGTTTAGTTCACCTAAAAAAAAGAACATTTTCATGCTGCTAATAGAACCAACGGCCAATTGCATGCTGCAAAGTTTTGGAAGTGACATCTACATATAAATGCTGGATTCACTCTGCACGGGACAGAAATATGACAATTGCTACAAATATTTAAATTAGTAACGCAATTCGATTACTGTACAAAACTACTCTCTCCAAAAAGTATTTAATTACTAATTACTTTCTAAATCCTATATCAACCTTGGCTAGTTAAGTGATTCAAGAATGACATGAAACGGCTCTTTTAATTCATCCAATAAATAACATAACTAACTATAATAAATAACTACAAAAATTATTCTTAGCCTATTAACATGGCCAAAGTATTACAAATGTGAGAAGGATACATAAAAACATGTATTTTAAAGTTACACTTAAAATTTTGATGTTAATTCCAATATTGTATATATATAATTGTTCTACAGTATATTTTGTTCAATTACATCAGAAGTAACTGTAATTAAATTACAGAAAAAATAAGAGTAATCCCATACTTTACTTATTCAAAGGGAAATACTTAGTAACTAGTTATACATCCAACACTGCTTGTAAATAATCTTAAATGTGTCACTGTACACTGCTATGGTGGAGACGTTGCTTAGCATCTGCACTTTACTAGAGCACCCTCAGTAATTTCAGAAGCACCCTCAGTGAAAAGAGAGATTTATAAAGAGAGACATTACAAAAGAGAAAAACTCAGAGGAATGCCAATGGAAAAAGAAGGGTTATAATCAGGCAAGAGCTTTAGGACCCGCGTTAATATTAGAAAAGCGTTCCAGTGCTGGAGAGACCCAAGCGTGAAGGTCTGGAAACAGACACAGAGTTTGTGTCTGCTCCATTCATTGGTAACTTTGGTTTTGCTATATATTCTCAGAACTGAGAAATGCTGTTGTTGTAATGTTAGCTATAGTAACAGGACAGTTTTGAGTGTCATTGTTTGCCTGAAGCTGCTGGCGACATACACTCTTGCTTGAATATTGTGTATTGTATGTTCATTTTTATTCTTCCTTGTCAATGTTCGTCGCTTCACTTCAGCCATGATAAAGAGACATCCATGCATTTTAGGGGCGGAACAGTGAAGGTAGGGGTGTGTTTGTTTGGGCTGATTTCAAATATCATCAGCGTTTCTGAGAAATCGCTTACTGCTTAAGTTAAAAGAGCTTAAGTTAAGTTAAAACTTAAAAAAAAAAATGTGCATCTTCAGTTCCTCTGCCCAAAATGACGTCTAATGAGATCAGCCCCTTTAACATGAACTTACTTTGTCTGAATGATTGAGATGAGTATATTTTTCAGTACAGCCATTCACACAGAACATGCTTTTGCACTGAAAAGCAAAAAAACATGGGCTAAATGTGCAACTGTCAAAGATGTCCGTCTCTACTAGAGACTGTAAAAAAAAAAGGTGGACGGCACGCCTTCACTCTCTTCCGTTGAAGTGAGTGAAGCCCACAGTGTACAAATATGGCGCTGACATCTTGGGTCTCGAGTCTGCGCAGTAGTGAGCGTGGAGCTGTGATATCAAGGTCCCGCCTAATCAACAGCTTAATAAACATTTGAAATAACATGAAATAAACAGATATAGAAATGTAGAAACTAAAGTTAAAGCTCCAATCTCCTCCTGAAGTTCCCGAAAAATGTCCGTTGGTGCCTCAGTGACTACTTCACTCAGAGAAGCTGTCAATCTCAGCTGTCCCTCACACCCCTTTTCAAATAACTAACTAAAACCAAACTTATTTAAAGAACGAACACTTGAACTAACATCAGTGTGATAAAAACAGCCTAAAATGACAGAAACCATCTTTGGAAAAAAATGATTCGAAGTGTGATTTGATTGTTTAGTTTGTTCATGGAAAGGGCGGGGTTTATGACCTATGCTGCATCCAGTCACCTGGGGGCGATCGAGACGCTTTGGCCTCACTTTTTTTAGGACTTAGACGTGTGGCACACTTGGTCTATACTAGCGCATGTTTACAGTGCAAGCAGCACAGTGGAATGCAAAAATACTCAAGTGGTGTTTCCTTTTTATGAGAGTGCTTTGATGATTCGATCTACATGCATTTGTCAAAAATGCCTGAGACTTTAATCGATGAATTCATCAATAATAAGTTAGTCATTAACCAAAACCATCTATATTCCTTATTATGTTCTCTCATCCCACACTAAACAGCATTCATTTGTTAAGGCTGGCTTTCAAAGGGAGATGGCTGAGTTTTTGATAAGAGAACATTTGCCAGGCATCGCAGATCTCCCTCATCACATCCAGGTCTTTGACCCAGAACGTGGTGATCTGGCTCTGACCGTGCATCTGCCTTTTTAAGCCTGTTAAGCTGTGCTGTGCTGTCAAGGCTGTGAGCCTGCTGCTGCTAAATTATAAGTAAGAGTTAGATAAAACTGTGCAGAGGAAACACTTACGAGTCTTATCCTTCTTTTCACTGATATGCAAGAATGAAGGCAGCAAAGCACCTGAAAAGCAAAGATTGGCGATAGGCTATTCAAAAAACAAAGCATATAAGATTGATTATTTCCACTTAATAATTTGGGATTTTTTATCTAGATCAACCTGAATGTCTTATTTTCCTTACTGATAGAGGAATATTAATGGAAGCAAATGGCTCAAAAGGCTCAAAGAGATGTCTCTGGCATTGACAATTTATCTGAGTAAGGCTGAAAACTCCATCTCTGCAACAATGTAAAATTCAAACTGCTCCTAGCATGTCATTATAAAATTCACAACTGACTGACTCACTATTCGCCTCCACCGGTTGGCTATGGGTGACTGACAGGTGTTGTCATCCATTTTTATAACAAATCAGACAGACCATTCTATTGAATAAAGCTTCCCATACATTAACTTATTTTCTCCTTCTCAGCGCCCCGCAGAGCGTTTAATGGTTTGTGTGTCAGCAGGAGAACTGCTGACATAGATATTTAGTTTTTGACAGAATATGAGAGAACTTTCAAGGTTCCTTTTGAAAAACAATATTACTCTGAATATTACTCATGTGAGATTAATCATACACTGCTTGTTTTGCTGAAAAAAATATGTGCTTTAAAAATACAGTAACTTTACAGTCTCCTTGTTACATATACTTATGTATAACCATAGTAATAATAACAGTAAATTATGCATAATTACACGCAACCAATCCTCAACCAAACAATAATCCTACCCTAACCCTATAGTAAGTACTTGTTGTTAATTAATATCACTCAGTACTTAAATATATAATTACACTGTAACAATGACACCTTAAAATAAGGTATAACCAAAAATATCTTCAGTCCAAAAGCTCTCCATTAACCATTTGAAATTTACCATTAGTTATTTCTTTTGGGGGGAAAACACACTTCCTTTGCACAATTCTACGTACTCCATGAAGTAACATGGTGGTATTAGATCAGAGGACAATTGATTTTTCAATGCTTTTGCATTCTCTCTGAGAAATGTTTGTGTTTGTTTGCAAAACGCAGAACGCAAAAGCACTAAAAATATTTTTTCCTCCCATCTCATGTCTTCTCCATCACCATGTGATATTCAAGCAGAGACGTTTAAACTTTCATTAATTAAATGGACAAAGTGCTTTGAGAGGCATTCATAAAATGATTCAGGATCAGAATCTTTCTTACCAAATGCCATCAAGGTTTTTTCCAGACCATTTTTAAAAAAAAGACACGTTTAAAAACAAGATTGCAAAAGATGCTGTATAAAGACTTTTCATAAAATAAACCTTGAACCTTGCATTTATTTTTCTTAATTATTGGTGGATGGGAGGAGGGGGGTCCAGTTGATGATACTGGCACTCAGCTTGCTTTCACATACATCGGTGAAATCTGGCAGGAGTGTTGCACATTTACAACAAATCAGTGGGATACTGGCAGATGGGAGTGAGAGGGCAGAGTTTGGGAACACCATGACCTTCAGCATTGTGAAAGCTGGGCGTGTTCAACATTTAATGTCCCTGCCTGTGTAATTGGGAGGCAGATGAAGTGCCGCGATGTATTCATCAAATGCTGTTTGAGTTAAATCACACTTTTCATAGTTCAATGAACCCAGTAATTATTGAATAGTGAAATGAACTGCTGCGAGGAGCAGGGCAGAAAGCATCAAATCAGCTGTGTCGGAGGAAGCCCGGGCAGTTTAGATCTTGTTTAACATATTGGAGTTCAAGACTTAAGGATTTCAGTGATGCACATTTTTAGGTTCTTAGGATCAGTTCTGTGTGTCGACATTAGGGTTGATGTGGCATGATGGCATGAAGACACTTTTGAAGTATTTTATGTCATTTTCTTCCTGAACTTTTTACACAGTGTAATTGTTTAAAGGGGTCATGGTGTTCCTTGAGGTTCACTTATACTGTAAACACACACATATGCAGAAAAATTATTATTTTCAAACCTCATTCTGAAACCTGTGTCCTGTTGTAGACAGGCTCAAGGGCGTGGAGTACATCAGAAACTGAACACACATCTGTATATTGTATCCAGTGTAGACAGCGTCAGTAATTAGAATGGGTTATATTTGCTTTTGACGCGATGTGATGCAACACAGCGCTTACATCCGGTGTAGGCAAATGGTGTGATGATTCCTTGATGTCTTGCTCTGGAGGAAGTCATATGTAAATGTATTTGCCCGTGTGATGTCACAAATCCCTCGAAATCCAAATGAGATGTTTTTAGAGCTTGATTTGATAAATTATATGTTTATAATGAACAGGATATTTTAAAACTTGTAGGATGTTTTAATGGTACCACAACCTCTTGTATCTCAAAAGATCAAGGCAAATTTGATTTCTCATGTCATTACCCCGTTAAAGTAGGTCTACAATACCTACACTCAGAAAAAAATTAATAAACATTTTACCTTTAAGGGGTACAACAGCTTGTCACTCTGACAGTGCCCTTAAAAGGACATATTTGTACCTTTTTCACCCGTAAAATGTGAATATTAGTACCTTAGAGAAGCAATATGTACCTTAAAGGTGCCATAGAATGCATTGATACAATATTTTAAATTGTTCTCCGATATCTACATACTAGGTATGTGGCTTAGGTAAGGGCAAAAAATTCTCCAGATACAGTTTTACAGGTCCATTTACAACCCTTGAATTTGTCCCTAGAATGTTTTTGCCGTATTTGGAAGGGTCATGAATAATAATGTTCAGCCCTGCTCTGATTGGCTGTTTCACAGCAAGGCTAATTTCAGCCGCTCACACAAGTGCAGTTATTCAGCAAACACAATCACAAATAGTCGCGAGATCCATGGATTTATAACAGTTCATCACTGAGAAGGTTTGATGCCAGTTTACCAAAGAGTATAGAAGACAATATAAGTTAATATAAGTTTTTTGGTTGTAGTCGCACAAACAGCACAAGCTGCTCGTGAGTCGTGAGTCGTGAGAGAACACTGACCACCTCAATGACACTTTAAGCAGAAAGTGGAAAGAGCTCGCATGCACATGGTTGCCAGATTGCAAATTGCAAGTAAAACACCCAGAGAGAATGTGTTTTTTTGTTGTTGTTTTTTTACTGAAAAGCTCTGATTGGGGGATTTAAATGACTGAAATCTGGCAAAAGCAAGCATGAAGGTTCGAACGCATTTTTAAAAATACGTCAGCAAACATTTTTCGTCATATTTTCGTTAACGAAATTAACACTAGTCAGAGCAAACTAACAATTAATTAAATTGGTGTTATGTGAACAATTAATTAAATCCTGTTATAGATAAACATCAACCATGCCTGTTGACAGTTCTGTGGGAAGGGTATCAAAAGTGCTCACATCCCCTGCACAGCCTGAAACATAATATTTATATCCATGATCTGCCATTTTCGGTATATGCAAATTTTGAGTATATGGCATAAATATTAATGATCCCAACTATTACGTCACAGCCGGTGTTATGTGGGATTCACCTGTTTTTTCAGTGGTCTTTTGAAAGATTTACAAATGAAGGAGGAAACAATTGTGTTTGAGGCTCATGGTATGAGTTCCATCTACTGGACTCTTATTATTACAACTATGCTAAGGTAAATAGTTTTCCATTCTATGGCACCTTTAGGGGTACTACTACGAAGCTTTTAGGAGTAAAAAGGTACAAAAATGTCCCTTTAATGGTTCTGCCCCAAGCTGTTGTACCACTAAATGTAAAATTTTTGCACATTTTATTCTGAGAGTGTAGAGAAAGCTATCTATTCATTTGCATTAACCCCATTCAGAAGTATGCAATGTGAAATCAGCCATGGTGAAATATATATTTTGAAACATTTGAATGGCCGTCAGTGGAGAAAGATGCAATTACAACATCTACCAGCAGGGTAACCAGCCTGCCTGACCCCTTAAATCACTATATAACATTTCAGTATCATTTTATATCCGCATACATATGATTTTGTACATATTTTTGTAATTCCTCCTAGTGCACAGGTTAGCAACAAATTGAGTGTACATTTTGGGCTAGGATATCCAGTGTGATGATTTTTAGAGCACTTTGGTCTAATTAGAGCTATTTGAGCACAAGGTGACTGGCTGAATGTTTAACGGAGCCAAAGGTCACATCCTCAGACGGAATCTTATCTCATAATACCTCACTGAAGCAATTACAGGACTTCAGCTATGAATCAGGGATAACCTTTCCTCAGAGAGTGCTTGATCTTTTTTGAAATATAAAATAATCCAATGCAAATTCAATACCTCATTGAATACACAGCATATGGGACAATCTTGATCTATAGGATGTTGTCCGATTTTTCCAAGACAAGGCAAGTTTTGTGGGAACTGAATGCCACTTTTTGTTATTATAAAATGATTTTTGTCCTTGAATAATTCTCCTACTCCAGTGCTACAAATAAAGCCCAGGCGCATAATAGAGTTCATATAATAAGCAGGGAAAATTGCCTGCTCTGCTAGACCTGCTACTGGGTGACTGTACTACTCCCAAAAAACCTTGGATGGAAAGGTTAACACCAGCACCGAACCATCGCTCAGGAAGCTTAAGAATAGTTTCCTCCCTGCCAATATCCAAAACTACTTAGTTCTGCACCACAAGAGAATTGAAGGCAAAGCAATAGGATCCCTGCCAAGTGTTTGAATTGCTTGTACTCCTTTGAATGGACTGAAATCCAGCATTTTCATGTTAGTCAAAGTTAATCTCTCAACACTGATCCTTTCAAGGAGAAAACTGGTTTCACATTCACTAGTCACAGTGAGTTTCTTTTGAACTGACTCATTTTGGTTGACATATTTAGTGAGTTTCAGATGCACTTATAATCTATGTTGTATTTTTCTGTCTCTGCAAGGATTAGTTTTTTGTGGCGTGATTTTGCCAAGTCGTAGAAGAGAGAATGTTCTTATTGACATGCTAATAACCTAGACTAATTCACGTATTTTCTTCTTCTTTGGTCATTTATTTGGCATTTTGATGGCTATGCATTGTGATTTTAGAAGCATATGCTACAAAAACACTGTCTGAGAGCAAAACCAGGTGGATAAAAATGATAAATCTAAATTGTCAAGACACCTTATTGTGACAAATGATGTTTACTGAGTCATCAGTGCAATAATCACTCAACAGGTGATTTACAAAAGCAAACATTATTTCAATTCTATCAGAAAAAGTGCTACATTAGGCCAGGAGAAAGAAAACAAACATGGCTTATTTTGTGCTTTTATCCTTTCTTACATGACTGGGGACCTTAAGGTCTGGTGACACCAAATGGTGAAGATAAATCACAGATCAGAAACAAACATGTACAGTATAGGGTTACATTTACTTTTACAGAGCAGAAACATAAATCTGCTTCATGCAGTATATCTGTAGGAGGTTCAAGCAATACGATCTGAAATCCAGCCATGAAAATGTGACACCCAATTTACTGCCAGAAATGAGCAATTAATTGTATTATTTCTACAACAAGATAACATGATTGCACACAAATGAATGCACAATTAAATGAATGAAATGTGCACAGATAATGTTTATTGTAATTGCCCCATTATGCTGAACCAGGTTCAAAACCTGCTGTGCTGTAAACAGATTCAGTTCGTACCATGAAAAGCCAATAGTTGATATCTGTCATCCAAAAGATAAAAACATTTGTCATCAGCAGATAGCTTTTAGGGACAATCTGTCTCATCCTCACAGCATAATCAATGACAGTGGAGAGGCTAAGACTCTGTAGCAGGGTGTTCACAGCCACCAAAAAAGAGAGTTAGTGGCCCATACACAAACTGATGTAAAATGCTTAAGATAAGCTGAGAAGTGATAATGTGAACTCATGATTTGGGCATCTTGTCCTCTCAAAACACTTTTTTTTTCTCTCACAATTTTGCATGCTATTTGGATGACAACCCCAATAAATGAGAGCACTGCATAGAGCAGCACTTCAAAGACACCCCTAAAGCCAGTTAGTGTTGTCTGACAGATGTGATCCCTATATCTTCCTCTTCACAGTTGACACGCTCATGCTCATAATATGTGTAAACCAGTGCCTTAATCCCACTGCAGTATTGAAAAGCTGCTGTTTATTATGAAGCTATTAAGCACACACAAACATAACACACACACACACACACACACACACACACACACACACACACACACACACACACACACACACACACACACACACACACACACACACACACACACACGTATATATATATATATATATATATACATATTTGTTAATCTTTGTATCGTTAATTGTTTGTTCATGTTACTTCATAGTGCATCAACTAATGTTAACAAATACAACTTTTGATTTTAATACCGTATTAGTAAATGATGAAATTAACATGACAAAGATTAATAAATGCTGTAGAAGTGCAGTTCAATAATAGTGTTATCTAATGTTAGCTAGTCATGTTAACTAATGTATGTCATGTTAGTTAACTATGATAACTAATGAAACCTTATTGTAAAGTGTTACCAATATTTCAAATAAATGCTGTTCTTTTAAACTTGCTATTCATTAAAGAATCCACAAAAAAATATCAGGATGGTTTTCATAAAAATATAAAGCAGCAGAACTTTTTTTCAACATTTATATAAGAAATGTTTCTTGAGCAGCAAATCAGAATATTATAATGATTTCTGAAGGATCATGTGACACTGAGTAATGATGCTGAAAATCAGCTTTGCCGTCACAGGAATGAAATACATTTTAAAGTATATTAAAATGGAAAACAGTTATTTTAAATTGTAATAATGTACAGTATTTTTCATCCAATAAATGCAGCCTTGGTGAGCAAAGGAAATATTTCAGAGACATTAAAAAAATCGTCTCGGTTACGTATGTAACCCTTGTTCCCTGAAGGAGGGAACGGAGACGTACGTCGGAACTGACCGACGAATTGGGATCTGCCTTCAGAGACCAATCTGCTTCGAGTGTTTCTAAACGAGCCAATTGGCATTGACCTGGCGACGGGACGTACGTCTCCGTTCCCTCCATCAGGGAACGAGGGGTACATACGTAAACGAGACGTTCCCTTTCAGTCGGTCACGTTGGACGTACGTCGGAACTGACTGACGAATTGGGATCCCTACCAACATGCCAGGGATGCTGGCCCTTCCAGCGCCCTGCCTGAGCTCGCTGGACCACTCCTATGTTGGGATGGGAGTCAGGGCTCCCGGCAGGGAAGGACAGTCACTGCTGTTCCTGCAAGACCCACTCAGCGTGACTATTGGATAACGCTGGGAAAGCATGCCCATCTCGGGGAGATGGCGCGCTGCGGAGCCATGTCCTTCAATGGAAGGAGAGGTGGCGAATACACATAAGGACTAACCTTGCCGGGTATTGCAACATATGGCAGTCCCTGGGGTGCTTCCAGCCTGGTTCCAGGGGGGAAGAGCACCTCCAGGAACGACAGAGGGAGCTCTGTCGAGGGAAAGACACAGGGCTAGCCAATTAGGGTAGCTGGTACCGTGGAGAATACACATATGGGGTTGCCGTTAGGGAACCGCTACATATGGATACCCAGCCTAAACACACGTTCCACAAGCATACGGGTGCAGGCCTGGCGTCAGCATATGCTACAAACCCCGAGGTTTGTACGTCTGACCTCGAGGCGTAGCGGAGGAGCTCACAGGGTTAGCCAATTCTGGGGAACACAACTGGAGAGTATAGACGCACGTATCCGGCCCCTGGGGCGGGAGTGACGTTGCAAGCCGACACTAGAACGGGCACTTCACGCTACTGGCCACTGGGGGCGAGTACACGGGAAGATACCGGCTCCACACGGAGGCTATAGAATCTAGCGAACGTGTTAGGTGTCGCCTAGCCCGCAGCTCTACATATATCTGTCAGCGAGGCGCCTTGAGCCAGCGCCCAGGAGGAGGCAACACTCCTTGTTGAGTGCGCTCGCAACCCAAACGGGCAAGGCACAAGACGATAGCATCCACTATCCAGTGGGCTCTGCTTGGAGACAGCCTTTCCCTTCTGCTGGCCTCCGTAACAGATGAAGAGCTGCTGTGAGGTTCTGAAGCTCTGAGTCCGGTCAACGTAAGCGCGAAGAGCGAGGACGGGACATAACAAAGTTTGGGCTGGGTCTGCCTCCTCCGAAGGCAGCACTTGCAGGTTCACCACCTGGTCCCGAAAGGGAGTGGTAGGAACCTTGGGCACGTATCCACGCCGGGGTCTCAGGACAACATGAGAGTTGGCCGGCCCGAATTCTAGGCACGATTCGTCGACCGAGAGTGCATGCAGGTCCCCTACCCTCTTGATTGAAGCCAATGCAATCAGGAGAACTGTCTTCATGGACAGAATTTTCAACTCAACGGACTGCAAAGGTTCAAATGGAGGACCCTGAAGTGCTCTGAGCACCAGGGCTAAGTCCCAAGAGGGTATCGAGGTAGAACGAGGAGGATTTAGTCTCCTCACACCTCTGAGGAACCTGACGATTAAGTCGTGCCTACCTAAGGATTTACCATCTACTGCATCGTGATACGCCGCTATTGCTGCAACATATACTTTGAGGGTGGATGGAGACTGCCTTCGGTCCAACCCATCCTGCAGGAAGGAAAGCACAACGTTAATTGAACACCTTCGGGGGTCTTCCCGGCGGGAAGAGCACCACTTGACGAACAGGTTCCACTTCAGAGAGTAGAGGCGCCTCGTAGACCTAGAACCTAGAACCTAGAACCTCTGCATCCCGTCCAGGGACCAGACATGGAGTTTCCAGAGGTCTGGAAGCGGGTGCCATAGAGTGCCCCAGCCCTGAGAAAGAAGGTCCCTCCTCAGGGGAATCGGCCAAGGAGGGGCTGTCACGAGGAGTGAGAGTTCTGGGAACCAGGTCCGGTTGGGCCAGTAGGGCGCAACTAACAAGACCTGCTCCTCGTCCTCCCTGACCTTGCACAGTGTCTGTGCGAGAAGGCTCACTAGGGGAAACTCATACTTGCGTAGCTGTGTGCCAGGGCATCTATGCCTAAGGTACCTCCGTTCAGGGAGTAGTACCACTGGCAATGGGTGGAGTCCGGGGAGGCGAACAGGTCTACCTGTGCCACCCCAAAGTGGTCCCCACCCTCGTGCATGTCCTTGAGTGCCTTGGCCTGGTGGACCAGCAGCAACGCCATGGCATGCAAGGCAGACGAGGCTTCTCCACAGGCGGCGTAAGACTTGCCCAACAGAGTGGACGAGAACTTACATGCCCGAGAGGGGAGACACGGATTTCCACGCCCAAAACGCCCAAACACGTGAGACAGCGATCGTGCCCGTCAGGTGGGGACAGAAACCGGCTGCATCCAGAAACACACGGTTTGAATGACATCTTGAAAAAGATGCAGGGTCAAACCGTGTAGCTCTTTTGAGAGAAAGGAAACGCTCTTTACATGCCGAGGCACACAAGGGAGATGGCCGCTGCTCACAATGGTTTAGAGGGTGCAAGCCCACTGCGAGCACACAGCGCCCAGCGAGCTGTCAGAACAGCTGTCTTCTTCACAGACTCGCGACAACCGCTGCACTGTGCCGTAATTCCAGCCGGAAAGAGCTCCTTCTTATAGACTCGTAGGTTTTGTAGTCACACTCTTCGCAGGAACACTAAAGACTCAATGTTTGGCTCCGAAGTAGAAAGCGAGTATGCGGTGTTTCACTTCCGTATTTGTACCTGCGTTGCGGGCGGAGCGTGAACCGCATGCCAATGCCAATTGGCTCGTTTAGAAACACTCGAAGCAGATTGGTCTCTGAAGGCAGATCCCAATTCGTCGGTCTGTTCCGATGTACGTCGAACGTGACAGCCTGAAAGGGAACTTACCGACTCCAAACTTCTGAACAGTACTGTATACATATTCACACAATATAGGACACTACATACTGTACATTACAAATCACTTTTTGCATATAAAAACATATGAAGAAAACTAATATCAAGATTTGGTAGATTTGGATTATTGGACAATGCTAGTTGGCTCTACTACATGATGAAATATAATAAAATAATCATCAAAGAAGGAACCTTTCCAACTTTCACTGCTGCTGTGATATTAGCTGCTTGTCTGTGAAAGTCAAGGCGCAACTGAAAATTTCATAACCTTTTATGGATTTTAATTGGTCCCCTCAGTTTGGGTTAGTTTGCTTCAGCTGCATTTGAATCATAAAAACCTGTTAAGTTGCACTGGAATGGACCACATACTGACCACTTCCTCCATTGAATGATCTTAAGGAAATGTACCTTTGCAGAAATTAATGGAAATTTGTAATCAAGGGATATATTGTCCCTCAAGGAGAGCTTGTTATTTTTAATCATGACACTTAATGAAATTCTGGGATAATAAATTATGCACATGCTCCTGCGTTCTCCATTCCTGTGTAGTTTAGTGGGAGAGGGGTCTTTTAATAATTCTGAATGTGGCTGATGAAATTTCTGTCTTTAATGATGGAAAAGACTTTGTCTTGTTTGTCCAACTCTTGTCTGTCATATATACACTGTTATATATCCACAAATATCACAATTTCCATGATATTATCAAAACTGTTAAAATAATGACCTGGTTTCCTAACTACTCATACTTTTCCACCGTCTTTTGAAACAGCAGAAAGTAAACCTACAGCTTAATTATAGTATAGCGGCATATTTTGGGGGTTCAAACGTCTTCCTGTTGTGTCGTACCCAAAAATAAAAATTCTCTCATAATGACTTTCATCCATTCACTTGCATTATATGGACTCACAGAGATGGATATTTTCTTAAATATCTTCATTTGTGTTTATCTGAAGAATTAAAGTAATATACATCAGGGATAGCATAAAGATGAGTAAACTCATTTTTGGGTGAACTATCCCTTTAATTGTGAGCTAAAAACTTAGCATAAATACATTGTCAGTGTATTTGATGATGTGTATCATCAGTGTCAGTGATGATGTTTTTAGCTTTCGTAACTACAAAGAATTCATTTTTAAAAAGGGAAGCTTCTTGTGTTTCATTGCTACAGAACTGAAGAGTGGCTGCTGCATCCTTGTTTCTGATTTAGCACTACACTGATGTCCAGGTGTTCATTACACTAACAATAGAGCGCATACGTCACCATGTGCTGTAGTCTGCGCTGATTCTGTGACACTCATTACCAATGCAGCCTGGGTTGTTAATGCTCTTTTTGTTTAAGGCAACACTGGCCTGGATTTTAAATACAGATGAAATTCATTAGAGAAAGGCAGAGCCTGACATGTCGATTTGAGTGTGTTCATGTTTGTGGTTTTTACCTCGCTTTCTAACTTCTGCTGATTCGTGCTTTCTGACGTTTTGAGCCAGTGATTTCACTATTACCTTGCGACAAAACCATTTACATACACAATTACTGTGCAGAACAACCAATTCCGAAGGTATTCCAGAGTCACAAACTCCTTCAGGCGTCATATGAAACAGAGCAACATAACAGATTGCTCAGAACATTGTTCTTTTCCCATTCTGAGACGTTAGTATGCGGAACGTGCTGCATATAGGAGGTGAAAGCAGGTAAAAGTGCCACAAATAGAATAATTTGCCACTGTGGCGGGCATAAGCAAGCTGCTCATGATGCCCCTCATTTTCAAAAACAGAGTTTCACAACAAAGCCTGAAAATAATTTGTGTGCACAAGCAGAGGACGGAATGAGAGACCATTACTAACTTTCTGTGAAATTGATAGAGTGTGGAACAGAGGAATAGAGTAATAGCAGAACATCCTGGAGGAACATCTGAGTGAAAAGCATTTCTAAAAGGATCTGACAGATTCCATATTATTAACTATGCAATTCTGTGGAAGGAGGTTTAAAATGATAACGTTTCTCTGAGCCCCGGGAAAAGTCCTCCTGTGGACTTGTCCTTAATTAAATAAAGCAACAACTCTGTTGTCTCTCACAGCAATATTCTCATTAGCGTAGATTTCAATTAGATTAAGCTGAGGCTGTAAACTTAATTCAGCTTTCTCTCAGAAGAGTCTGTTTGCGTGAGAAGCAGAGATGTGTTTTAGATGAATGTCTTATCTTACGTTTTATGGTTTGCAATGACAACATGCTGGGCATGGCTGCATGACTGCATTACTGTAATTTAAGTTTATGTAAAAATGGGGCCCAAGGGCAGTCACCATGACGTTGAGCTCCAATTACTCTGAAGTCTAGAAGCCCATTGCCTTGCTGCGGAAAACCTGACATTGACCCCGGGCAGTACATAATTCACTTTTTATTGAAGCTTTAAATTGACAGGGAAAAGTGTTTCATATTTGGATGAAGTTCCCTTTTCTGTTCATTAATTACAATTTTTCAATTTGATTTGAAGTACCTGTATAAGTATCATATTTCTAAGCCCTTAAAAGTCATTATCATTGTTATTCTGTATTATCCCAGCTCTATTAACACTGCAATGGCTCCCTATTAAACATTATATACATTGTTAGCTCCTCGGTACTTGAGCAAGCTCTTAATGCATTAAAGTTCTTCACTTTTTTTGCGATCTCAAAATTCTGGACTGTTGATAATATGTGACCCTGGACCATAAGGGCCATCATCTGAAAGCTGAATACATAAGCTTTCCATTGAGGTTTGTTTGGACACGACTATTTGAAAATCTGAGGGTGCAAAAAATAATAAAAAAGCGAAATATTGAAAAATCAACTTTGAAGTTGTCCAAATGAAGTCCTTAGCAATGCATATTACTACTAATAATATATTTATGGTAGGAAATTTACTAAATATCTTAATGAAACATGATCTTCACTTAATATCCTAATGAATTTTTGACATAAAAGAAAAATAGATAATTTTGTCCCATACAATGTATTGTTGGCTATTGCCACAAATATACCTGTGCGACTTATGACTGGTTTTGTGGTCTATATATAGACCACAAAATCAGTCATAAGTCGCATCTCAATCCTCTTATTGACCCTATGGGGTCACATATATCAAAATCAACTACTGGCCATAGATTCTTTTCCTATTTAGCACCTAAACTCTGAAATTCTTTCTAGTATTGTTCGGGAAGCAGACACACTCTTGTAAGTTTAAATCTAAAAACACATCTCTTTAACCTGGCATACACATAACACATTATCAATTTCTATCATTCAAATCAATTAAATAATTGTTAGGCTGCATAAACTAGGTCAGCCGGAACCGGGAACACTTCCTATAACACCCGATTTACTTGTTACATCATAAGAAGAAGTTTTTTTCTCCATTCTGTCACCTGATGGAGTTTGGGTTCCTTGCCGCTGTCACCTCTGACTTGCATGGTTGGGGACACTTAATATTCAAAAATATTATTTATCTGACTGCATTGACACCATTGTGTGAAAACTGAACTGAGCTGGACAACAACATCACATCACAGTTTTCTCCAAAGCTGCTGTAAATCAACTAAATTAATAACTAAGGATGTTTACAACCTAAATTAATCATAACTAGACTTACTTAAGCTGGAAAAACGACTATTTTCTTCTAGAGCTGCAGTACAGAAACTTTGTTTCTTTATTTTCCTATTATCACTGTAGCTCCTTTGAAACAATCTGTATTGTAAAAGCCATATAAAAATAACTCGACCTCGCTTTTTATAAAATGTACATAATTTCTTCAATCACAGTCTAATATGCAACGACAAAAAGTCCAAAACGTTATTGAGGATAAGATCAGAGTGAACTCACTGTGTCGGTTTTCCTCTGGCTTGCAGTGCATCCGATCATCTACACCCCTCCTCTGTTTTTGTGTGATGATAGATCTTCTCAATTTTTAAGGAATAGATTTCTGCCTCTTTCTTATTCTCTACCATTATTCAATCTTACAGATCTCCGAGTTGAAAATACATTCCACCGCGCATGCTACTAAAATGAGTTCAGTGGGGATTTGCGCTTTGTAAGGAATGTTCTGAGTACTTTAATCAGCGGGCCTCTATTTGCCTTTCTTCTGTCCATAATCTCTGAACTTTGAGAGGCAATTACCAGACAAAACAAAGAATCATTTTTAATTTAAGAGGCGTACACTCAGAAGCACAGCTCTCTTGCACCCTCTGTCATACGAAGCCCCAGAAGGACACATCAAAGGATGTTGACACAGGCAGACGGATCAAAATGTGCAACGCTGAGGTAAGAGACGCCTGCAGCACCTGAAAATGAACCTGAATGAATTTTTTTTTTCAGTCTTCAGTGTTTCAATGGTCTCTGAATGTGTGGAATCATTTTTCCTTGAGAGTGATATTCTAGGACCTTGACCTCTCAAAGGAAAATCTGTCGCTGTAGATCCATTAAACGTGTCATTTAACACTACAAATCACTGTGAGAGAAGTCACTTTCCAGCAATGTTTTCTATTGTTTGTTGTACTCAAAATCAAAGCAAAAGCACTGCACTCTTGTGGTCAAAAAACGTATAGCAGAAATATGTTAGCATATATTTATGCATTTTTTATTATATTAAAATGAAAATGATCCCATGATTTAGGCCCTCAAGCCAGGTGAATATGACTTTCTTTTTTTCTGATGAACACAATCAGAGTTATATATTTATTAATGTATATACAGTTTATAATGTCAGTGATGGGGTCCAATGAGTTCGAAGCTAAAAAAGTGCATCCATTATCCATCATAAACGCACTCCACATGGCTCCTGGAGGTTAACAAAGCTCTTTTGAAGCGAATCGATGGGGTTTTGTAAGAACCCATATTTGAAACTTTATAAAGTAAATTATCTAGCTTCAGAAAGTGCAACGCAGTTCTCGCAGTTCAAAAGCTTACGCTACGTCCGATATCATTGCGCCAGTTATGCTTTTTCCATAAGTTGAATACGATAGGCGGTCTGCCAGAATTAGATATTTTACTTTTTAACGTTTTATTAAAAGTGAATTACTCCTTTAAGTTAGAGACATTTCATGTGACAAAATCTTCATATTTCCACCATACATTAAAGAGGTATCTTGTGACGTAACTGCAACAATAAAACAATGTAACACAAATAAAGTGGTTATATTGAAAATACATATTTTATTTAAAGCTGCAATCCATAGTTTTTCCTCTTTGTCGCCTTCTCTGTTCGAAATCTGCAACTGCAGTTATTTGCAACATTTTCAACTTTACGTGAATTGTGCCTCAGTACGGCACAGCGCGGATGAATACAGCACGGCTGTCAGTCACCGCGCCGGTGTGGATACTGTCATTCGACCAGTCGACCAACATAAGATGTCATCTAGCTAACATCCAATTTTGTTCTGACCAACTAAGGGGAAAAAAGCATAGCAATAAATAATGATGATTAAATTGAACGATCACTTATCATATCACGTCAAACCGTGCAAATTATACTTTGTTTTCAAATTGTTAAAGGATTAGTTCACTTTTAAAGAAACTTTTGCTGATAATTTACTCACCCCCATGTCATCCAAGATGTCCATGTCTTTCTTTCTGCAGTCGAAAAGAAATTAAGGTTGACGATATTTGTATGCAAAGAAGTCTTTGAACACCTGAGAAAATCAATGTTAATATTTGGTACAGTAGCCTTTGTTTGCAATTACAGAAGTCAAACGTTTCCTGTAGTTTTTCACCAGGTTTGCACACACTGCAGGAGGGATTTTGGCCCACTCCTCCACACAGATCTTCTCTAGATCAGTCAGGTTTCTGGCCTGTCGCAAACAAGGAATTTGAGCTCCCTCCAAAGATTCTCTATTGGGTTTAGGTCTGGAGACTGGCTAGGCCACACCAAAACCTTGATATGCTTCTTACAGAGCCACTCCTTGGTTATCCTGGCTGTGTGCTTCGGGTCATTGTCATGTTGGAAGACCCAGCCTCAACCCATCTTCAATGCTCTAACTGAGGGAAGGAGGTTGTTCCCCAAAATCTCGCAATACATGGCCCCGGTCATCCTCTCCTTAATACAGTGCAGTCGCCTGTCCCATGTGCAGAAAAACACCCCCAAAGCATGATGCTACCACACCCATGCTTCACAGTAGGAATGGTGTTCTTGGGATGGTACTCATCATTCTTCTTCCTCCAAACACGTTTAGTGGAATTATGACTATTTTGGTCTCATCTGACCACATGACTTTCTCCCATGACTCCTCTGGATCATCCAAATGGTCATTGGCAAACTTAAGGCGGGCCTGGACATGTGCTGGTTTAAGCAGAGGAACCTTCCGTGCCATGCATGATTTCAAACCATGATGTCTTAATGTATTACCAACAGTAACCTTGGAAACGGTGGTCCCAGCTCTTTTCAGGTCATTGATCAGCTCCTCCCGTGTAGTTCTGGGCTGATTTCTCACCTTTCTTAGGACCATTGAGACCCCACGAGGTGAGATCTTACATGGAGCCCCAGTCCGAGGGAGATTGACAGTCATGTTTAGCTTCTTCCATTTTCTAATGATTGCTCCAGCAGTGGACCTTTTTTCACCAAGCTGCTTGGCAATTTCCCCGTAGCCCTTTCCAGCCTTGTGGAGGTGTACAATTTTGTCTCTAGTGTCTTTGGACAGCTCTTTGGCCATGTTAGTAGTTGGATTCTTACTGATTATATGGGGTGGACAGTTGTCTTTATGCAGCTAATGACCTCAAACAGGTGCATCTAATTTAGGATGATAAATGGAGTGGAGGTGGACATTTTAAGGGCAGACCAACAGGTCTCTGAGGGTCAGAATTCTAGCTGATATACAGGTGTTCAAATACTTATTTGCAGCTGTATCATAAATAAATGGTTAAACATATATTGTGATTTCTGGATTTTTTTTTTAGATTATGTCTCTCACAGTGGACATGCACCTACGATGACAATTTCAGACCCCTCTGTGATTTCTAAGTGGGAGAACTTGCAAAATAGCTGGGTGTTAGAACACACTTATTTGAGGAGAAGAAAAAACAAAAAACAGCGCATAAGGCTAGAGAAGCTGTTTTACCTTATATTTTACGTTATATATATATTTGAAAATGTATATTCATTTATTATTGTACTCAATGGACTGAAAACTAGCTAACGCTACAAAAGTTGCTGATAATGCATAACATTTGAGGATAAATAACGTTAGAGCAATACCTTATTTTAATAAACAATATTTTTTTAATGAACGACTTTCATAAACACCACATCTGTAGGGGCTGTTATTGTTGTTTTGCGGACTATGTGATGTCATAAGGTGACCAGATTTCTGAAATGAATACCGGGGACATTTCCTATTTGAGTAGTAACCATTGTAACAATCAGTTCAAAATAATATATCAGGACTTAACAAAAAACAACAACAGCATAAATGTGAATAAATAAAACTACCAAATATTTTAACATTTTATAATTGTATTTAATACTTTAATTTTCGTAAGTTTATACTAGGCCTATGTAAATTACTTTTTTAAATATAGACTTTAAATGTTTTGTTACGTTTGTGCTTGAAAATAACTCTAGGCTACTATCTTAATTTGTCTTGTTATTTTGCATTTTAGGCTTATTTTAAGCAGGAAGTATGTGTATTCTGCACATGTTTTTTGTTGCAAGTGTAATTGTTTAGGTTTTTTATAGTTAAGATGTTTGGTAATCACTGCTCTGTGACTGCGGAACTTTTGGGGACAAAACAATCACGCACCCTGTTGAGGCTCTGTTATAAAGCACGTACAAGCAGTATTAGCCTACTTTAATTTAAAATGAATAGTTAGTATGTAAGTACAAGTTCACGGGTCTAGTACGAGTTCACGGGTGGGAAGTCACGGGTTTGACTGCCATTCCAGTGCACTTTCACGGGTAAAAGGTTGGACAAACACGGGTTTTTAAGTTACGTCTGGTGTTACAACAACGGATGTCGCCCCTTAAAGGGATAGTCATCATTTACTCAGCCTTTAGTTGTTCCAAACCTGTATGAGTTTCTTTCTTCTGTTGAAAACAAAAGAAGATGTTTAAAAAACATGTGCCTGTGTTTTACGATCGTAAGATTATACTTATTTTTAATCTTGATTTTGATATTTAATATTTCCAAAATGTCCCGCAATCTTTAAACTTTCGTGATGGCAGCCCCAATTTTAGATGCATTTGTATGAACTAATTTGTCTGTGGTGTACTGAAACTTATTTTTTATTTGTATAACAAACATCATTCCCAAAGCAGTTTTATAGGCCCACTGGTTTAAAAACCAAGAAAGTATTTTTGAATTAAACTGCTACATGATTGTTACTACCTCCCTTGGCAAAATGTAACTAAAACAATACTTTACATTATAAATTCAACCCCAGATTTGCCAATTGAAGACTGACCCAAGCACACTTTTCAAGCATTACATTTGAATGGTATTATATTTTAATAATAAAATTGATAACTTTGAAAAACGTCCACTTGAGTCAACTGCAGTTGCACTGTATGAACTACAGAGGGAGACAAAGACCAATTGTAGACAATACAACACGCCCTCTTTGTTCAATAACGTCATTACATATTATATGTATTATGTAGAATTTGTTCAGTGTATGCGTGATTACACAGACCGGCTATGCTAATACTTTAAACATGACCAGTGTTATAAGACAAAGTTCGCAGATTATTTTCAATAGTCACAATTTTTTGCAAGTAACACAATACATGTGATTTGTAAGTGTGATTGTATATGGGTTTGAAAATATTGCATGCTTTTTAAAAATGGATTTAATTTTAAAGCACCCAGATGCCATGTTGAGGCTGGGGAGAAATGTCTCTAAATAATAGGCAGTCAGACTTTTTTTTTTTTAAATGCATTGCCTGGTTTAATACACATGACAAGCTTTGACAAGTGATGAGCAGCTCTATTATAACAGGGTAGAGCAAGCGCAGTGTTTGTGTGGTGGCAATGACCTATATAAAACACTGCAAAAGGCAAAGTTAACAGTGAGACAAGCCCGCACCACTGGAAATAAAAATACAAATCTATCATAACAGCAACAGTGGGGGAAAAAAAGGAAATACAAACACATTGTCAAGAGTTATCTTAACAGCTGAATAGATTTTGTTACTACTTCCAGCCAACTGTTCACAGTCAAATGAGTCTGCAGAATTATAAAGCAAAATGTTTAAAGTATATACTATAGATCCCATCACTGGTGCTGAACACCACTAAACAATAGCAAAAGGTTGCAATGTGGCTTCAGTACAAACTGCCATTGTTGACAAACCATCCAGTGGAATAAAGGAATAATTACGTTGTTCTGTCAAGTGATTGTTTAATCTTAATCCCATAAGCGTACTTTAATATTGTAAGAATTTCTGCAATGATCAATGTAAATGCAGATGACAGCATGCGTTCAATCGTTACTGCTGTACACAGTATGTCATTACAGCTGTTTACCTGCCAGTTTCACTTATTATTGATTGCAAAGTGGCAAATCTTTCTTAAATAAAACACAATAAAAAAACAAAATACTATAGTAAGATTCCTTGTATAGAAAACACGACAATAAAAACCAAGTCTAATTGGAATCCAGACTTCTTCATCTATATCAAAATAGTAAGAACAGCGTATACCAAAGAGGGAAAGGCTCACATGGGCTTTCTGACGATAATGATTGACATTTGGTTAAGAAAAGTGCGAATATAGGCAGTATGATAGCTCTTTAGCTCTGTGCTGCTGTATTTGTGTCTACTAAGGCAAAAGTTGAGGACAGACACGTACAGATCCTCATCGGTCTGAGATTAGATGCTTGTTACTGCTGACTTCCACTGAGACGGTGGGAGATAATGGACCAGTCGAGACTTTGTTCCACACATCACATTATCAAGACGAGAGGGATTTGATTTGGTGGGTCTCCTGGTTTCTCAAAGCAGTTTTCAGAGTGTTAGAACAATATCTGTGCTTGTTCTCCATTTTAAACCGGGTTCAATTAAGACTGGTCAGTACCTGAAACAGAAAGCATATTCGGTTAGAGTGTATAATTGATAACACAAAGCCTATATATAAATTGCAGTTGTGTTCCATGATTATGTTTGATATCCCCAAAAAAGCAGCGTTATTTAATTTTTAATAAAAATATTTGGGATATCAAACAATTAATATCATCATAGAACGCAACACCACCCAAAAAGGCAGCTATTACATATATATATATACAATCGATCAGGCATAACATTATAACAACCTTCCTAATAGTGTTGGTCCCCATTTTGCTGCCAAAACGGCCCTGACCCGTCGAGGCCTGGACTTCACTAGACCCATGAAGGCACCAAGATGTTTAAAACAAAAAATTTTCCTTTAAGTCCAGTAAGTTGTGAGGTGGGGCCTCCATGGATTGGACTAGTTTGTTCAGCACATCCCATGCTCGATTGGATTGAGATCTGGGGAATTTGGAGGAAAAGTCAACACCTCAAATTCGTTGTTCTCCTCAAACCATTTTTGATTTGTGGCAGGGCGCATTATCCTGGAATAGGGAATACCGTTTCCATGAAAGGGTGTACATGGTCTGCAATAATGCATGGGTAGTTGGAATGTGTCAAAGTAACATCTACATGGATGGCAGCACCCAAAGTTTCCCAGCACAACATTGCACAAAGCATCACACTGCCTCTGCTGGCTTGCCTTCTTCCCATTTTGTATCCTGGTGCCATGTGTTTCCCAGGTAAGCGATGCACACACACCCAGCCATCCACATGATGTAAAAGAAAAACGTCATTCATCAGACCAGGCCACCTTCTTCCATTGCTCCGTGGTCCAGTTCTGATGCTCATGTGCCCACTGTTGGTGCTTTCGGCAGTGGGGCACTGGTCTGCGGCTATGCAGCCCCATACGCAACAAACTGTGATGCACAGTGTATTCTGACACGTTTCTATCAGAACCAGCATTAACTTCTTGAGCAATTTGAGCTACAATAGCCTTTTTGGAACACATTTGGTAGATACAGTGGCTCGTCTGTTTGATCAGACCACACAGGCCAGCTTTCGCTTCCCACGTGCATCAATGAGCCTTGGCCGCCCATGACCCTGTCGCTGGTTCACCACTGTTCCTTCCTTGGACCACTTTTGATAGAGACTGACCACTGCAGACCGGGAACACCCCACAAGAGCTGCAGTTTTGGAGATGCTCTGACCCAGGTGTCTAGCCATCACAACTTGGCCCTTGTTATATTCGCCAAATCCTTACGCTTGACCATTTGTCCTGCTTCTAACACATCAATTTTGAGGACAAAATGTTAACTTGCTGCCTAATATCTCCCACTTACTAACAGGTGCCGTGATGAAGAGATAATCTGTGTTATTCACTTCACCTGTCAGTGGTCATAATGTTATGCCTGGTCGTTGTGTGTGTATATATATTAGTGCTGTCAATCGTTTAATAATTTCTCATATTTTTCTGTAATTAATCATAAATAATTACACCTAACATTAAAGTTTTTGTATATTTTTATATGTAATAAATTCAAATGTAATCTACAAATGAATGTAGGAACTACATAAAGACAGTAGCATATTTTTTTTTTAATGAAAGAAGGCTTCACTGATACCAGTACTGCTACTGATAGTCTCTATGAAATTTTAGCCATTAAGTATAGGCAGTCAGCATTACAGTGTAATTACAGTGTAAATACACATTTACCTGCCCTTCAATATATCAGGGCTCAGTTTTGATCAGGGTTCAGATTTTTACATGCCCTGCCAAAATGCACAAAAAGTTATTGTTTTCATTGTTTTTGACCCATGTAACCTTGTAAACAGTGCGTTTTTAGGAGGGTCTAATGGGATATATACAGAAATTGAATAAAGTTATCAAACACTTCAGTCTTCAATGCATAAATTATAAATTAAACATTAATCCTTGTTAAATCTGCAAAGCTTATTCAGTCAAGAGCAGCGAGTGATTTTCTCTCTTTCTTTTGTTCTTTGATTATCCTTAATGACAAACAGCAGCAGATTTGTTAGGCTGCTGCCACTTTAAGACCTGACACACATGACGTGGATCTTACGTTCATTTAAGACTTCATTCAGCTCATTTAAGACTGTGCTTATGAGGATACTCGACAAAATTGCCATTTGGGTTACTGTCTGAAGCGGCTTTCTGTGCGTCACACAGACAGGAGATTCACAGATGCCAGTACCGCACTTCTCTTTTGTGTCTTATTGCACTTGAATAGTTTTAAAGACTTTGTTGGAATAAGAGCGTGGTAATATAATGTTTCGCTAGCCATAGCAGCAATGACGAGAAAAAAACGGATGCTGTGTTAATGGCGGTAAATATTTTTAACATGTAACAAATACAAATAAATTGCATACGTTAATATGTTAATTTTGACAGCCCTAATATATATATATATATATATATATATATATATATATATATATATATATATATATATATATATATAGTAGTAATAAAAATGTTTTTAGAATTGCAGATGTGTTCCATATGCCATACTAATCAAATCATGTTTCTAGAATAATACTGTCGTCCATCAGAAGAGGATGTTACATAACCCCCATCGACAACAAAAAGTCGTCCTCAAATTACAAATCACTCCAGTTCTGGTAAAACATATCAGATGACATTGCAGGAAGCTGCTTAAAAAAAAAAAACAGGGCAAATTAAAATAAATGGATCCATGTCATTTCACAACCATCTGTATTCTCATATTACAAAACACTTTAAACGATGTAAAATTATCGATCAAGGAGTTTACACAGAGAACAAACCCTGACCTCAGCATGAGCGCTGCTGTACTTTAACTCTCACTGCATTATGTTGAGAGATCAGCTGAGGTTAGTAATGCTGGACAGATAAGGCAATGAACAGAGGAATGGCATGAGCTTGAGTGGATAGGAATGGAGATCCAGTGATGTTAAGAGAGGATGTGGAAAAGGAAAGAGATAAACAGACTGTGATGGTGGAGGGGTTCTAGTCAGCTACTTGGGATGAGTGGGGAATTATTGATGATGTTTCTAATTGAGAGGTAAATTCAAAAATACCGTAATGGTGTGACACTTTTATTCCGTTACAGCAGGGCCCGGGGTTTCTTTATTTTCAGAGGGAATGGCTAAGTAGTCTGTCCTGTAGACACATGGGTACAAAAGAAAAAGGCAACAACTAAGAGTTGAGGGTGCACTTCTGCACCACCTTAGGTCCCTTCAGCAAAGTAGCAGTCTAATACCATCACCACATTAAAGGGATAGTTCACACAAAAAAATGTTTCTTTACTCATCCTCATTTTGCCATTACAAACCTGTATGGTGACATTTTTAAAGAATCATTATGCACTCCTTGCACAGTAAAAACTATTAACATAATTGGAGCAATTTCTACCTGATCTAACCTTTAAATTTGTAAGGGAAACCTAGTATATCTAGGTTGATTAATTAATGCTAAATAATAAAAATATAATATCATAATTAATATAATATTTTTGTCTTAATTAATAATTTAATGTACTGTAGATGCTACCAAATTAAGCACATTTTAGGTTAACCTTTTTTTTTATATATAACTACAGTTCATAGTGACCAGTGGCTCCAAAAAGTACAAATAGATCCTTAAAATTTGATAAAAGTCATAATTTTAAGAAGTAGTTCACCTTAAGATAAAAATTACCCCATGATTTACCCTCAAGCCATCAGGTGTAAATGACTTTCTTCTTTGTGATGAATACAATCAGAGTTATATTAATAAATATCAATTTCAAGCTTTATAAAGGCAGTGACGGGGTCCGTTGAGTTTGTAGCTCAAATGGTAAATGGACTGCATTTATATAGCGCTTTTAACAGACCCATGGCCATCCAAAGTGCTTTACATGTTGCCTTACATCCACCCATTCACACACCGACGGCGGTGTCAGCCATGCAAGGTGCCATTCAGCTCGTCGGGAGCAGCTGGGGTTAGGTGTCTTGCTCATGGACATCTCAACACTTGGTCAGGTGGAACCGGGGATCGAACCTTCCGGTTTGTAGACAATCTACATGAACCACTGAGGCACTGTCGCCCCTAGCCACTGCCGCCCATAAAAAAAGCACATCCATCATAAACATACATAAGCATCAGGATATTTATTAATATAACTCTGATTGTGTTCATCAGAAAGAAGAATGTTATATATATAATGTTATAAATGGCTCGAGGGTGTGTAAATGGGGTAATGTTCTTTTTTAAAGTGAACTACTTTAAGTCCAAATGTAAGTCATTATTCACCAAAAGTCACTATGTGGTCATTGTATGACAAGCGTTGCATGATGATTCGTCACAAATGTCTAAAACACCATACAGATCTGGAATGACATGAGGGTGGGAAAACAATAACAATTAATTTTTTGCCTAAACTATTCCTATAATACTCAATGACTCTGCGTTTGGGGATCACTGTGTGTTCTTCTGCTGGCAGAGCGACGACAGCAGGACAGCAATATGGCAGAGCGAGGACAGCAATATAAATCACATATTCATATGACTGACAAATCAAATCAACAAGAAATGACTGACAACAAAGTAAACTATGGTAAAGAAAGAGCAGGAAGAGAAGAGAGGGTTAAAATAACCCAATGTTGTGTCAAATGACAGTCAAGATGTCAATGAGTATAAGTTTGGAATCTGATTACGACAGGTTTGCTTGATGTGGCGCCACATTATTTCCCATCTGCTCTTCATGACTGATGGGATTAGGTCGCAGTAATGCACGCTTTTAAAGCACTTATGCACACATTACCCATACGTGTGTGTGGATGCCTGTGTGTTTGTGTGTTATGGTAGTCTATCAAGTATCCAAACAACTCCATAATCTCTAGAATACAGCATTAAATTCATGACTAATAATGAAAGTCATGTCTGAGTAAGAACATGTTTTATCCACCTGTCAGACAAGCCATACATACGCCCACATTTCCATTATGCTTGAAATGCATTGAATAATGGGGTAAACTATAGAGACTGGAAGTAAAAATTTTGATGGACTTAAATAGACCATTTCCTCAGAAGAGACAACCTATATATATATATATATATATATATATATATATATATATATATACATACATAGTGAACTTGTGTCTTAGGTTATAGTGTAAAGTTGAAAACATGAAAACATGATACTAACGCAGTGTCCTGCGCCTGTTCATCAGATTTGGAGATCTTCCTGTAGCAGTAGATCATCTCCACCAGCAACCAGAATGTGAGGAACACCAGGAGCACATACATCATGATCTCGGAGTACAGTGCCGCGATGTCTTGACTCGCTGAGAAAATGAAAATATGTAATCAGACGGAATTTTGTATAATTAATCGAGCAATCAGAGGAGGTCTGCCAGACCGATACTGTGCCAATAAGGATGTTAGTGATGAATTCAGTCTCACTCTCAAGTGCACTGGGAATGAGGACAAAAGTGCAGAATGCATAATCGGCAAGTAACAGTAACTGGAACTGTAACAGTTAGTAAAAACAGTGCATCTATACGTCACCTCAGAGATGACGTACAGTATAAATGTGCACCCAAGTGGCACATTTGAGAGCAACTGGTTTCATATAACAATTTGAACCACTTTTTGTGGGGTTCTTTTTTCTCTGTTTTATTTTTGTTAAATGAACAAACTCACAAGATTACAACAGCATGCATGAGATAATTTATGAATTATTTTCTAAAGCTCGTTTTAATTTAAGTCATTAAATTCAGTTAGTTTTCATTAGGTAGAAATAGATGGATAAATATTTCTGGATGTCCTTTAGAAGACATACAGTAAACAATTCACATGCAAACACAAAACCACACAATAATACAAACATACTCAGAAACTGCATGTCAGCTTTCCCTTGGAGGACAGTGAGACTCAAAAGTTATATTACATACTGTAAGGCATGTAAATGGTCTTTAAAAAGATCAACACAGAGTGACTGCATGATCAGAGGTTCTCAGCTTCACCCTTCAGAGTAGAAGCCCACCCACACTCATTATATTCATAATGTATCCAACAGACAGTTTTGCATTTGAAAATGGGTTTTGAAAGGTGAGAACCACTGTGTATAGACGGTAGAGCAGTGCATGTGACATTTTAGAGAAAAAATGATTCTACTAAATAATTCAAAAATACCATTGTCAAAAAGGATTTGATCAAATTATAAACAGTTTTTTACGTATGTCTCATGCGCTGCAATAGATCTAAAATGGCATGGAATGTAAAAGCAGAGTTGTACTGTAAGTCTGTGGTTCTGGAAGGCTGTTCGCAATTCAAAATATCCTCTAAACCCATCACTTAAATACAACGTTGTATATTTCTATCTGCGAACCGAGACACTCACAGATAGAGATGATGCATTGTGGTTGCATGATTAAATATAGACAAATATACATTAGGTAAAGTATATTCGATTGAAGTGAGAGTAAGTACTCTGCATTCAGCAATCTCAGGCATCCAGAGAGTAGCATACAAACCAGAATCTTTACATCACCCCTTACAACCGATAGAGAGGTAAGTGGTTGCTTAGATAAAGCCCTGAAAACAACTTCCTGCCTTCCAATAAGTAAGCTTAAATAACAATAAAAACAGAACAGAGCACACCATTACTAGAACAACACAAACAACATGTCACAACATCGTATTGACACTGTACAGAGGTCAGTAGTATCTGATTTTCGAGTTACAGCATGTTTGAAAATGGCTTACAGCGCAACCATCCAAATCACACTGCAAAGCTGAGGAAATCAGATCAAATATGGCTTGACAAGGTAATGAGAAATGTCTAGCCATGTGTACACTCACTTACCTTTCTTTTTCACATCTAGATCGATTGTGATTGTCTTGCTGGCAGAAAGCTTGAATGAATCGAACTCAAAGAAGCGGGACACCTTACATTCGTATGTGCCAGTGTCATTTAAAGTGACGTTTTGGATACTAATGGAGAGGTCCTGCAGGTCCTTGCTGCCGTTCCATGTCAGACGGCCCTTCCATTGCTCTTCTACGTCCTCTGGCTCCTGTGGCTTGCGGTCATACAGATAGATCTGTATTGGACAGATGATTATGTGTCAGATTTATTCACTTATTAAATATAACATGAACTAAAAAAAGCTAAGAGGTGAACTCACAAGCACTTTTTCTTGATCTGGACTGATATAGGACCACTCCACTTTAGTCTCGGCAGAGATCTCCTCTCGTTTCATGCAGTAGATGCAGGTTAACTTCTTAGCACGGCCTACAATGGCCTCTGTGTCTGATGGCACATCCACACACACCAGCCTGATCTCCTGCACTGCAGAAACAAAGAGAGTATTACTACATACTCACATGCACACACATGCAAACTCTGTAAATCAATCAATCAAACAATCTATCTATCTAACTGTCTGTCTAGCTATCCATCGGTCCAAATATCTATCTATCTATCTATCTATCTATCTATCTATCTATCTATCTATCTATCTATCTATCTATCTATCTATCTATCTATCTATCTATCTATCTATCTATCTATCTATCTATCTATCTATCTATCTATCTATCTATCTGTCTCATGTCTGTCTGTCTCATGTAGGGCATTCAATCATGCCTTGCTTGGCCTTTGGAATAAAAAGTTAGCACCTTTCCAAAAATGTAGCTGCAATCTGCATATACTTTATGGAGGTCAATTAAATCTGAGACAGTTTTCTCAAGAGAGCACCAGCGAATGAGAAAGAGAGACCGAGAGAGATCATTATCCATTACAAGCTCCAGTTCCAGAAAGAGCTCACAGCACACCCTTATCCCGGTCAGACAAAAACATACTTTAAAGTGCACCGATTACTTCAGACACATGCTCAGTATTGACGACAGAGAACAGCCCATTGAGCAGGGGCCGGGCCGGGCCGAGGCCTCAATGATGTGAAGACTGTTCTAGAGTGTTCACTCGACTGTGAACATAACCTCTCTGCCATTGTTGAAATGGAGGCCATCTTACATAACTTACAGCCTTAAGCACAAGCTGTCAACACCGATCATGCATTTTCTGTTTAATGGGTCATATGGGCCAATGCAAACACCAAATGTAGTTGTCCAGCCCACGTGCATACTGTTGATGATGTACAATAATGACTAGTTGTGACATATTTCAACACTAGTCAAAGAATGTTGGTGGAAGATTAAAATCTATTTCAAAACTCAATATTCTGACACCAGACTACCACAGTCTGTGAAGAGAGGCTGTGTGAGTCATTGACGCTTATGTTACTGTTGACAGCTGAATCAATGCAATCTCTTTCTGTAAGGATTGTATTTTTTGCAGATATGTAAATTTCCAGCTCATAGTGTTCATGAAGTTTCTCTCAAACACTGTCTGTGTTGTATAATGAACTGATTTAAATGGTTTCTTTATCCTAGGAGATAGCAAGTTAAGAGTTAGTGAGAATCATTTCTAGTGGTCACAATACAAAAATGCAACAATATGTATCGTGGATAGTGACAATATATATTGTGTATAATTCACCCAAAATTAAAATGAAAGTTTACAGAGTTTTAGTTTCAGTACTACATTAAACTACTATATATAATGTTGAATATAATGTATAATAATGTAGTGGGGGAATATTTGTAGGTCCTGGTAATGCCAAAAGTCTTATGTTACCAATAAAAAGAGGCCTACATTATTTTAAATATATATATAGTCAGCTGACAGAGTGTAAGCATATTCGTCTAAAATAATTCTGTATTTCAGCTTCAGAATCATGGATATTTTTATTCTGGTGTAACCATCGTCCTGTGCACTGGGTTACCATCACGCTTTTTCCAAGTCCAAGCTTTTTCATTACCACCCCCAATGTAATGCCAAATTTAGCATTTTAAATCAACAGTAAATTTTTTGTTAACCTTTTTAGCATATGTCTTGGACTATCACAATAATATCGTATCGTGATATGTATCGAATCGTGGGTATCGTTACACCCCTAATAATTTCTGATTGTAAAAAACATTGATCAGGGGGTTGCTGCAAATTATCAAGTGGATTGATATAAAAACATTTATCTAAAAGCAATATAGCAGCATGCTGTAAAAAATACCACACATTGATGTATTTTACATTTACATGAGATACAACTGTAAAATCAAAAACAAATGCAATAAAAAAAAAATTTGTTCTGATATTTAGGAATAAATTCATCTTTAGAGGCATTTTTATGTTTCTGTATTGCAGATATGACAACCACACATGTTGGAAATGCCTTACAGGATAAAACCTAGTATGCTTATTTTTAATGATCAGTTTTACACACTCAGTTTCTATAAACATATAACACTGTAATAAAAATGTTACTATTATCTCAATGGTATGTTTTTCTTTTTACTTTTTAAATGACGAAAAGTTGTCTGTTACAAAAATACTTATTATTTATCATTCGAATTTAAAATATAAAAACACTTACCAGCAAATAGGAACAGCAATAGCAAATGCAACACAAGCCTCGTGTGATTTGCCATGCTGGGAGTTCTAATAACAGGGCGGCGTCTCAGATTGAGTCTTCCTGTTAGTACAGAGAGAAAAAAGAAAAACCGTCACTGAAACTTAATTTTGAAGAGGTTAACCGCGCGCGCGTGTGTGTGTGTAATATATATATATATATATATATATATATATATATATATATATATATATATATATATATATATATATATATATATTTTATACAGATCTATATGGCTGATAGAATATGGGTTTCAGCACCACGGACAGCGCCCCAATTGTCAATTACTTACTATTTAAAGCAGACGTTTAACGTTACATCGCTGACACAGAGAGGTCTGTAAAGATGACACACACTATCACTTTAATAACAAACGGCGAATGAAACAACTCGGAGCTGAGGTTTACGGGACAGAAAGAACGTTTTCATGTCTCAAGAAAAAGTTTGAGGTTTCTTACCGAGATACAAACATCCGTAGACGTCTTAAACTAGAAGTGGACGCTGCTGTTCCATGGCGATGCTCGTGAATCTAAAGACCTGTGGCTCTTAATGATTCCTGTGGAAAATGCGCGCGAAGTAACGTTAAAGAAATCCAGCGCCTCCCAAACGAGCTGCTTCAGAAGAGGTCAATAACTGTTTTCTTGTATTTCCTTTTGCATCCACATGAGCAGTACAGATGCTCCATCGTCAAACCTCCTCAGCTATAGAACAAGAGACGCCTACTGTCTTTGTTTTCTAGCTAAGTAGCCACTTACTCATGACAGACATGCTCAATGCGCATGCGCCGTCCACTTTCAAACTGGCTTCTAGAAACGTTTCTAGCAGTGAACTGCAAAAGTCTTTACAACAAACTAGTTGTAAATTGAAACTTATTTCGCCGATATTTTAAAGTAAATTTTTCTTAAATGTTAGGTTGAAATTGTCACGTATTTAAAATTATATAATAATTGTATCATACACTAATTTATTATTGACAATATTTGCTGGCCAAACAATGGTTTCGTTTGCATGTAGCTCTTGTGAAAGGTGTTGTAATTCATAGACTTATTGTTTAATTTTGATGAATTAACCTATACACTGTATAGTTTATTAGAGTATGATTTACAAAAAAATATACTAGTCTTTCTACTTCAAAAGCTCACGTTTATGTGTTACAATGTGTTACTTGTAATTGTGAAATTTACTTGCAGTGGAAAATTGCTTCTACACCAAATTGTTTTCGGTGTTGTTTATAGCAAGTTACCTACAGTTACCCCATACAGTGTGACAACATGCCCCGCTATTTTATATTTTGTTATTTATTGTGTTCAGTGAACTGTATAATGCTTTAGGCAATTAAAATTTCGCGATAGTTTCACGTGCGCACGCTATAGTCTGTATATATATATATATATATATATATATATATATATATATATATATATATATATATATTGCAAAGATGCCTTTAGGGGCTTCGTAAATATCAGGGGAAATTTTCAGTTGCTGCTGGACCTTCAAGAATGACCCCAACAATGAAACGTAAGACAACTAGCCCCTGTGTCCCCTATATTGGTGTAGGTCTAGTGTTTTAGTTTTGTTTCTTGTTCATGTTTCATGTTTCCTGGTTTGTCATGTGATTCCATTGTGCCCTCATTTGATCATGTCATGTCCTTCCCTAGTCTCTTGTTGTCATTGGTTGATTTAGTCATGTGGGCTCTTAGTTCAGTTCTGTCATTGGTTCATTGTCTTGTTCACAGGTGTGTCTTGTTTAGTAATGTAGTCCTTGTTTTTTGTGCACTAATAAACTGCACTTGGGTTCAACTGCAACTTGCCTCAGGTGGAAATCCTTTACAATTGGATTGTTCTATTCAAGGCCGATGCCTAATGTGTGATTTGTTCATAGGTGACACTGGAGTCCTCATGCACAACAGAAAGTGACAGATAAGAAGCCGAAGCTTTAACACAGATCAGTGAGTTGTACACCAGCATCCGTAGTCCAGTCATCAGCTCCTGTCTTCTCTCCCCTCATAAACAACACCCATCAATCCCAGTGAGAACAGCACATCATGAGCTGTATGCATCTGCAGGCTTCTATTGTATCCGCTCGAGAACAGCATTTCATCATTCAATCCCACACACTGGTCCTACTTAACCTACGCGTGGTCGGCGAAGCTGCTTCATCGCAATTACTGCAATTATTATAGTCATACCGAATCTAACCTTTCAAGCTTTCAGTCACCACATGGATGACGACTGCTGAAGACGACAGCTCATTTTGAATTGAAATGTACCATATGTTGAAAAAGGGCCATAAAACGAAAACACTTGCAGACTGCATGGCTATTAAGCTACAACACTTTCAGTCACATGACATATATATAGTGCACATGGACAAACACTTAATGGAAAACATCTGAGAATTAGGACAAACGCCACACTCTAGTAATCCAAACGTTCTGAAATGCATATGCAAATGCTATATGTTTATGTTCACGTTGTCTTAGCCATATCATATGTAACAGTGAACATTTATGCCCATCTTGCTTTTCTATACTAAAAAAGAAAAAAAGGATTCTTGGGATTAGATCCCTGTTTGAATATTAACACAAACATAAGATTTGTGTCTAATCTTACAATTGGAATGTCGACGATTTAATCTTGCCAAAGTAATAATGTATGGGAACCCAGTGAAGCTTAGTGCAAAGATCAGAGTTAAGGATTACAGATTTCATCATTGGGATTATGGCTGCTTTATTATTTTGACCTCAGAGGAAGACAAAGAGCACATGATTCGCAGTCCTTGAACTACACTACAAATGATCTGCTTGTGTGTTTCCACCAATCGTGCCAGATGCTTTCCAGTCTATTCCAACAAACAGGAATCGAATTGTGGAAGGGGTTAAAACTGATCTCTCTCAGTGTGGTGCGTCTGTACAGAGCTCTAATACAGTAGATGGAGTACACTGCTTAGGGAGGGAGATGTTGCCAGCAGGCTTGGTCTCAGCACAGACTAAAAATGTCAGGCCTGGTGGTTGCTATACCCACGATACAGGGAAACCATGGCAACAGCAACGCATAATGACAGCATGGAGAGAGCAGGCCAGAGTAATGCTTTCATCAAGCAGTGGAGGATGAAACCGTGTGCGTCTGTTTATTAGCTTCAGTACATGAATAGTTTACACTGTATGGGTAAATCATTTAATATAATTAATATAATAAATATTTGATATTTATATTTGAAAGTGTTTTAAACTCAAAAGTTTGAGACCGAACTGCGATTTGAAATTTAAGTTTAGGATTTCTTAATTTAGGATTTTAAGAACATAAAACAACAACTAGTATGTCAGAAAAAAAAAACGAATAAAAATGTCTAAACATAAAACAGTCTCTTTATTAGCATCTTGAATATTTTATATCATATCAAATAACCTCATTTCATTTTTAATAACATAAGATCATATAACAAATATTTGATATTTATATTTGAGTGTTTTAAACTCAGAAGTCCAAAAGTTTGAGACCACATTTAAAATCTGTGATTTAAAATGTAAAACTTACCAAAAATAAAAAAAACGAACAAAAAGAAATTAAGATTAAATATGTCTAAACGAAAAAACAAGTCTATTTATTAGTTTCAGTACATGATTATTTTATATAAAATAAAACCCAATTAATAATCAAGGTACTAATCAAATAATTTTAATAATTAGATAATTACAAAATTTGACAGTTCTAGGATTTTAAGAACATAAAAATGTAGTAACCTGGTATGTCAGAAAAAATTAAGAATAAATATGTATAAAACATAAAACTGTCTCTTTATTAGCTTCATGAATATTTTATATAAAATAATTTTTTTATCTAGTATAATATAATATAATCTGAGAACATCTGGGATTAAACAATTAAAAAAGTTAATTAAAAATAGGATCATTTGTGATTAAAATGTTTAGATTCTTTTGTAATTAAACTCAAACTGTTATTATATTTGTTATGAATAAATTATATTAAATTTAAATAATAATAATAATAATGCAAAATAGACATTTTCACAAGTGGTCAATTTGAGTTTCAATCAAAGGTCACCTTGAAGGTTTTTTGAAAGGTTTTTTGAACCTCATAATGGGACTCGATCAATCCCAGGACAGGGCATCATGACCTGCATGATTCTCAGAAACGCTCTGCATACTGAGTAGGTCAGGAAACAGAGGCCATTCTGTCAGTCTGCATAATTTGAAAGGCAGTCTCTGTGTTTGCTGCTCAAGTGTTTACCAATAAAGAGTGGTTTTTGGTGGACAAGAGTGGACAAAGTTGACGTTTCATCCTAACTGTTCTATTTCAAGCTTACTATACTATTACAAAGAGAGATGTGTTCTATTACGTAGTATGACATCTACACTATTCTTGTCTCTCTTTTTTTTTCAACAGGGAACACTTGCCACATGCTACTGTACTTTTACATCCATCTCTGTTTGAAACCACCTCCATGGGGAAACACTCCAGCTTTTTACTGCTGAACCTCCTCTCAACACAAACCTACAAAATGTCTCTTTTGACCTCCCCAATCTCACCTCATCAATCCATTCTGGACCAATGGCGCATCAGATTTTAACACAAATATGGAACCCCGCAGATATGAGTAACCACCAGCAGCAGCTCTTCTTTTTATCTGGAATGTGTAACTGGATTTTTTGGATTATTGTATCTATTTGAAGACATTATGACCCACTAGCAATCTTTATGCTCTGTTTATGTGTGTGGCAGTGTTTCCCATGTTATGGTTTTTGCCATAGTAGAAAGTACAGAGAAATTTATATAATGATGCACACATACAAATCACTAGGTCACAAGAGACTTTCTATACGGCTTGCAGAGCTCACATTTGTTATCACTGAATAACAACCAGGAGCAAGACTACACAAGCAACTCTCACACATCACTGTACTCAAGAAGAAATTACTGTCCAGCACTATCAGCACGTCTGATGTCATGTGCTACATTACAAAACCCTTTCAAATGAAGGATCTCTGGCCCCCTATTTACTGGTGTAAACCATTTAAAATAACAAAACAGATTTCAAGAGACTTAGAGAAATTACAGGTTTACTTACTTATTTGGAGGCCTATTGAGTTTCATTGTGCAGCACTGGTTCCGGAAGTATTTTTAATATTTCTCATAGGGATTTTAAAAAAGTCTCAGAGATTCTAATTATTGGCATACTAATTATTGGCATACTAGCATACTGTCTAAAACTTGATGCATGCTCTGTCAAGTCTTCGTCGTCAGTTAGGAACCTGGGTGTGCTCCATATTTCATTTGAAAGACATTTCAAGCATCTGTAAAACCCCATTTTTCCATCTTAAAAATATATCTAAGTTACGACATACTGTATGCTCTCAATGACAAATGCGGAAAAGTTAATTCATGCGTTCATGACTTAAATGTTAGATTATTGTAATGCTATACTGGGTGGTTGCCCTACATGTTAAATAAACAAACTCCAGCTGGTCCAAAACGCAGCAGCTCCAGTTCCTACTACCAGGAAGTTTGACCATATAAGCCCGGTTCTGTCAACACTGCATTGGCTCCCTGTTCAACATTGCATACAAGTGTTTATCTTGAGTAAGCTCTTAACGCATTATAGTCCTTCATGTCTATTGAGAATATAAAATTCTGGTCAGTTGAATACCAAAATAAACTGCTGGCAGTAGATCCTTTTCCTATTTAGCACCTGGAATAGCCTTCCTAGCATTGTTCGGGAAGCAGACACACACTGACATTTTAAATCTAGATTAAAAACACATCTCTTTAACCTGACATACACATAAGACATTATTCAAATCAGTAAAATAATTGTTAGGCTGCATAAATGAGGTCAACCAGAACCGGGAACACTTCCTAAAACACCTGACGTAATTGTTTGTTACATCGCAAGAAGATTGGAATCTGCTAATTTTAGTCTGTCTATCATATCAAGATCAGATGTGGACCTGCACCTATACACAACCACAACGCAGCCCTGAATGTTAGCAGAGACTGTCTACCAGACAATTGCCTGTGAAGGTCCTCCAGCACAGACCCTATGGCCAACGTCGGCTCCATACTGGCGGGATGAAGCAAAAGGAACCGGATGAATATTTGAATGCTATCCCGATCTGAACTCTGACTTGTGATGCTGCCTGAATCATAATCACACTGTGTTCGTTCATTGGCCAGAGGAGAATTGACTCCCCGACTGAGCCAGGTTTCTCCCAAGTTTTTTCTCCATTCTGTCACCTGATGGAGTTTGGGTTCCTTGCCGCTGTCGTCTCTGTCTTGCTTAGTTGGGGACACTTAATATTCAACAATATTATTGATCTAAGTGTACTGATGCTGTTGTATGAGAACTGAACTGGGCAATAACATCACTGTTTTCTGCTGAACTGCTTTATAGAGGAAATGAACTAATTTAATAATTGATAACCTTTACAACAGAACTGAATCAACACTGAAATGACTTCAGCTGAACAGCCAAAATGCATTATTTTCCTGTTATCACTACAAAGCTGTTTTGAAATAATCTGTATTGAATAAAGCGTTATATAAATAAAGGTGACTTGACTTGACAGATGCCATACATGTTGTTTACTAAGAGGCATTACCAACAGATCTTTCTAGAAAATTAGTGGAGATAATTTACTTTAAAAACATTGATATGCCATATTATGAATAATATATAACAACACTTACGGCAGGATGGTCACTTAATGGACATATCAATGGATCTTCAGCCCTATATCAGAGGACAATATTTCTGCAAATAAAACAGTGGTTCCCATAATAAGCTTCGAGAACTGTCTGTGAGTTCATTACTCAAGTGGAGTCCTCTCAGGTGTTGCAGCTGTCCGTTTGTAATGAAGAGAGCCAGGACAGAAATAGGCATGATCACAGCTACCTCCTCCAGAAATACAGCATGACAACCTGTTCATTAATAAATGTATATTAAACACTCAGAACAACAGTAAAAGAAACTACATTAGCATTTCATGGAGAAAAAAAACTACAGTGCTTGCCAAGCAGCAAAAGAATAGTGTTAAAGTTTTTGTTATAGATATTAAGGTTAACCCAAAAATATTGATATGCATAAATAACAGCAAACACAACTGACCATTATTGTTGTTGTTAACATTAGTTGCAGTAATAAGAGTTGTTGCTACCACTACAACTAATATTAATATAAAAAACAACTTATTATACTGCAATATATATATATATATATATTGATATTTTAAATACTGATATAAAAATGTTATAGTGTTCATTAGAAGATTTTAAATCTTTAAATGCTAAGTTTCTCAAAAGTATAAAGTTGAACACTAAAAATTAATGGCACATCTAGGAATAAATTTAAACATACACAAAACAAAGTTTGAATGTGAGAATAATAATTTTTATGAAGGCCTTGCAATCACTGTATCTACTTCAGTAGCAGTACACTGAGGCCGACAGGTATGTTAAGTGGAAAGTCTGCCCTGCGTGCCGCGTGGATACACCGTTTGTTTAATCTAAGTGATAAAGGCTGACGGCAAACAGCCAATGGAAGTTTCTTGAGCGTATCAGCTGAAGGACAGAGAGTTGTAACACTGATAGTGGGTGATGACAGCAACTGCTCTCCCCTTCCAATCCGTTTAGTTTGTTCCCCCCAGAGGAATAGAGTTTAGCCTGTCTCAGAGCATGAGCACGCATGAACTGTTAGATTACTGACTGGAAAAGCAGAGAACGAAGCAGAGATGAAGCATGTCACATATAGTAATGCTCAGAAGACAGTATGTTTAATTAGTAACATTTCCCATCATTCAGCATAAATGTACTAAAACAACTTACATTTAGATTTGATTTAGATTTTATTAAGTGCTAACAATGATTTATTCCACAGGATTATTAAGCAGCACAACTGTTTCAACTTTGACAATAATAAGAAATGTTTCTTGAGCAGCAAATCGGCATATTAGAATGATTTCTGAAGGATCATGTGATACTGAAGACTGGAGTTATGATGCTGAAAATTCAGCTTTGCATCACTGGAATACATTACATATAAATATATTACAATTTGATTATACAATGGTCTGTCTAAAAACCTGATTCTGACCAGCTGAAATTTGTGCATTAAAACGGTTTAACGCACTGGTAGTTTCAAGTCAGTTTAATCAGTTCTGTATTAATGCCCGGTTTTCACTGACGCGCACACACACATGCGTCACTCACACAGAGAGTGGAGATCTTGCTGCACACACACAAAAACATTCAGGAGCAGAGAAACTTGTTATCAACGCTGCCCAGCAACTTTTAGTAATAAAATAGCTTCACAAAAGTATCGCTACATTTCTTAGCAACGCTATTTTGAATTAAACTCACAACTTTGTTATTAATGGAGAGAGGCACTGAACAGACACACATCTCTCTCCAGGCCCTGTATCTCCTTCATGTGTGCTTTTATCATAAACAGCCATGATATCTACAAGTCACAAGTGAGAGGACATTTTGGTTTCTGTTTCTGTGCGATCTTGCCCTGCTCCTCTTAACTGTACATTAAACATGAAATATGTTCTGACTGATTGTCACAAACAGACAGACAAAGTGTCACTGGTAACTTGTTATATTAGGACACAGAGTAATGGCAAGGATAGATTTTTTTAAAACCAAATTTAAATGATAATAATGACCTTTTTCAAACATTATTCCTTATGCAGTCACACGCTTTTCCTCATCTTTGTCCATATGCTTGCTCTGCTTTTTCTTGTTGCTGGCCTTCCCTGCGGCAGGTGTCTGTTTCTCTGGCCTGGTTCTGTCTGGTTTGCGTTTGCTGGGCGTCTGGCTGTCTTTCTGAGCGAGCACTGTGCTGTGAGCTGCTCTGTCTACATTAGATCTCAGTTTAGAAAGTCTGTCTCTCATCTCCTTCAGCCTCTGATCCACCGTACACTTCTGCAGCTCCAGCATTATCTGTTGCTCCTGCAAGCATGGGGAGTGTGAGAGACACAGACAGAAGGAGTGAGAAATACATTCTACAATGTAAATGCATTTGGCACTCCCTCCCACGTTGTGGGGGTCGTGGGGGTCTACACTGACTGTTACCTGTAGCGGTTTGTCAAACTTGGACGCCTTCTTCTCCGGTGGGCTATATATGTCCATTGCCCTGTGAAGTTCAGAGGAGAGCTGCTGGTAAACTTCATTAAGTCTGCTTATTTCTCTCTCCACACACAGCACCTGAAGCACAGGTAGAGGAAAACATTTACATCTCCATAGCTGTACACTCTTCAGAATAAATAAAAAATAAGACGTAAAAGTGCACTTACTGGGACTTGAGACTTTAGGCCAGTTTGCCCTTGTCCTGCAACAATATACACAAAATACCCTCAAATTGTACCCATTGCCCAGCTATTTGTTATGGGTGCAATAAAACAAGTAATCCCTTACCATCTCCTTGTCTGTCTTTAAGGGTTGGTTTTAGTTCCTGGAGGAGCTGTTCCAACTTGAAGTATTTATATACTTGAAGTCTAAAATCAATTAAGAAACTGAGTTAATATGTTTTATCATATTAGATATATTTGAGTGTGTTGAAAGTTGGTATAATGTTTCTCTGTGTGTTCGCTCAGTGGCTACTACGAGACACTTGTTGCACATTACAGTGAGCTAGATCGATATTAGGCATGGCAAAACATGGTAATTGCGGTAAATCAAGAAAACGAGATTTAAACAATAAGACTAACTGTGTTGAGCTATATAACAATGATTCATTTTCTGTCAATGAATGTATCCAAACAGTTGCTCATCTGTCTAATAAAACACATAATATATTAAAGCGTCGGAAATCGAGGGTAATGTGGGTATGATGTCACTGATAGCTGACGCACGGACACGGTCCGTGTCCTGGTTAAAATTTCTTATTTCTCTGAATTTAAACATTTAGGATAATGTAAGATATATAAAAAAATATATAACATTGATCTAGTGGTTTTGGGATATTTTAATCTAAAAATCGTACATATTGCGCCTTTAATATGTTCTTAAAGTCAAATACACCTTAGATTTGATACCAACCTCCGCCAGAAGGTCCTGTGCAAAATGGGTTTCAATAGGTAATTTTACACTGAAGAAGTTCTCTACTAATGTTCCAAAAGCCTCTGGTGTGTTTTCCTCATCCATCTAACATGTGAAAATAAATGATAATGTTATAATAGCTCTTCCCGGATTTCATAAAATTATATTTCAAACAGGTGCCTTACCTTTCCTTTCCTCTGGTCTTTAGTGAAAGAGGAATGAAACAACTGCATGCTTAATGCCGATATGGCCAAGTGGAAGGCTTTTATGAAGTCAAGAGATTTTGAACCTGTAAAAATTTAAATGACAAAAGATTTTAACTTTTAATTTTGACGCTTCATATGTTTGGAATACATTTAAGATGTTACTGAAATGTGATAATTCTAAATCGAAAGAATTTTTTGTTTGAATATTTTAATTGTCTTGTTTTGTGTCGTAATATCTTTTATTAATTTTTCACTACTGTTCAAAAGTTTGAGGTCAGTCTTTTTTTTCTTTTTTTTTTTAAGAAACTAATAGTTTTATTCACCAAGGATGCATTAAATTAAAGCTGCAGTCCGTAACTTTTTTTGGTTATTTAAATAAGATGAAAAGCTTTTGATCAAAAGCCTTGGTGAGCTTTTCAACTGTAGTGTTTGTCCAGTCATTTTTTTATTTCCTCCTATCAGACTGTCTAATTTTTTACAATGACATGTCTTGCTAAATAAAGGTGACAACGTATTAGAGTAAACAACTCTATGTGGAAGTATTGGGCAACTTCTCTTACCTGAGGTTATGTAGGCCATAGAATGCAAGAGAATGGAGATGAACTGGCCAGCATTTTGAAGCTTCTTCTCTAGGATGTACAGAATTTGATTGGCTGCGTCATAATAGAAGTCTTTATGGCAATAGGCCAGCAGGTTATCGCAGTGCGAGACTGGCACCGTCCTGGCCAACAGCAGCATGACAGGGGGGAAGTCACAAGCTCTGTTCAACAGACGCACAACATGGCAGCCAAACAGGAAGACTGCGAAATTCTGGGGGGAAAGGTTGTCAAGGGCAACAGGGATCAGGTGCGATGGTTCACTCTCCGCTGGGCTGATAATTACTGAAGGAGAAGAAAGCAGATTTAGATCATTACATAACTCTAAAAGGATCAGGAGACCTTACATTGCACACATTACAGACATTGGAGGGGGGGATTAATTATATATATATATATTTTGTATTTTTATGTATATTTATATAAAATAGAACATATTTTATATTTGAACTTTATTTTAAAATGTTGTTATATATCAATATAATTGCTTTAATTAGATCATTAACATGAAAGCCTGCATTTCTATTTTAGCCCACTGACCAGGATTAAATACTGAATCCAAAAGCACATGTGTACTGACCGTCCTCTGTCCTGGGCGTTTGGGCAAGAGTCTGGAGAGATTCCTTTATCTCCTGCAGTGTTTTGGAGAGAGGCGTCAGAGACACAAACTTGGCCAGTTCCTCTTCACTCACACAGGGGATGGTGCTCTGCTGCTGACCTGACAGATGAGAGCATATACTTTTAGCACAGCAGCAGCCCTGGGGTGAAAGGTTACAAATTGGTTTTTAACAAGGTCGAACCTGGATCTGAGAAAGCTGCCTCTGTATCAGCACCCACTTTAAACTCTGACATGTCTGCAGGGGAAAACTGTAAAATGAAAAAGAAATACTTATAGGGATAATGCACCCAGAAATTAACACTCTGACACTATTTACTTATTCTCGTGTTGTTCCAAACCTGTATGACTTTTCTCAATGCTAAAAAAACCCTGTTAAAAGCGAACTGAGCTGCGGAAGAGACGCTGTTCCTTAGGCGGCTTTCTGTGTGCACACTCCAAGACGGAGCAGAACACAGAGTATAGGATACTTAAATGTCAACATGCCTGTCATGCCTGCTGTCTGAGTCATTTAATCTTAATCAAACAACAAAAGGAAACAAGAGAATTATTCACTATTTTTCACTGAATAACTTTAGTAACCTTAATAAGAATCAATGTATATTTAATTTATATGGTGAAGACTATATGGTTGAACATGCAAAGTGTAGGGCCTTATGATTTCCGCGATTCTGAAAACTCGTACAGGAACGTGTCATGGAATGAATGCCGCAGACGCACGGTTTCCTTCACAAATCATTCACACAGAGACATAAAACATGCAGGATTCATTTTTAAATATTTTAAATTTTAATATTCACATACTATTTATCACGATTTGATAAAAGTGTGCGGACATGCATTGGATTTTTTAATCCAAAATGTGACAAATTCTGTGTAAAACAGTAAATTCCAATTTTATGCTGTCTGTGTTTTCTCCATCGTGGAAATCATAGGAACAAAAATTAAAGGATTTGTTTAATTTTTATTGGAATAAACAATAAATGTTGTATGCCTCCATTTGATTACAAATAACAAATAAATATATATTTTTATCTTTTAATAAATTGTTGTTAAATCAAACAAGTTTAATGATTTCAATTAATTAGACATGCTTTTTTGATTAATAACATTTAATATAACCATCCAGAAAAAAAAGGAATCTGGGGAAAAAAATAAAACTGATTTCATAGGGCTCTACAAATGAAAATATCATGCATCTGAAGGTATGATTAAATACGGAGGAACAGTGCGTATTATGTTTATCGTTTCAAATGGCAGTCATTCATTTCTGTGAAGGACCCGAGCAGAAGATGCATGCACAGTTACTTTGTTTTTGGTTTAAATAATTCTTGTGTGTGTAATAATTTGCTTCAGTCTAATTTTTATTTGTGGGGGTGAAAGGGTCGTGCAGCAGCAATCATCACAACAGTGAAAATAACCTCAAGATTGTAAATGTGTAATTGTATAGGGCCACATTCCTGTATTTTGCCTGGGGCCCCCAAATCACTAAATCCACCCCTGCTGACACATTCATTTGAACTTAATTAAAAATTTAGTTTTGCTTAAGGCCCCCAGAAGTCTAGGACTGGCACTAAGTGTATCATTTGTGAATGAATCATTCAAACTGGTTATATAAGCTAAAGTAGCAATTTTCAAAAAAGACAACCCAAAAGCAATGCTATTTTAGCATTATTTATATACTATCATAATATTCATTTTTCATCTAAAATGTATATTTCAGCTTTATTTCAATTAACAAAAATAACATTGCCCAAAAGAAAGATTTGTTAACAAATCAAAAATAGTGCCAAATGGACCGCTTTTAGGATAAAATGTGATCTAATCAAAAAATGATAATAGAATACTTTTTATGAGCATCATATTCAAAGTAAATAAGTGAGTAAATAAAGACAGAATTTTCATTTTTGGGTCATCTACCCTAGCCTGGTCCTACTATACTCTCGTACATTTCATTTGTACAGAGAGTCTGACCACTCTCCATTGACAAGCGTCATCTCAAACTAGCCCACGACATCAATGTCAACCCTCTTTTCAACTCAACTTTTTTTTTTTACATTCATAGCTTATATAATGGCTCTGTGTTGTTTTAATTAGTTTAAATAAGTAACCTGAATGTATCTGGTGGGAAGTTCACTCTCTCTGGTGTCTCTGTGGCTATTTATAGCTGTGCTGTCCTGTTGCTGCCAGACCTCCCCATTCATCCTGCACAGCGCTCCCTCCAGCGATCTCAGCACAGCCTCCATCAGCCCCATCCACGGCTCTGCTGCAAAAACACATACTTTCACTGATCTGTGGCTGTTAACAATTCAGATACACATGTAAGGTGTTCCAGTTAAAGCAAGCTGCTGTCTCACCACGAGCAGTTTCTTTTTTCATCAGAGCTTCATTGTCTAGTATTTTTTTCAACTGGTTCAGTTTTGAGGGTTCCATATTTTCAAGTGTGTCCTAAATACAAGATGCAAAAGCTGATTAGTTATAGAGACTGGTTGTGTTTTTTGTTTTGATTTGAATGGATTTCTTATCTTCAGTCAACTTTGTTTCTGTCTTACCCTTAAAGCATCAATATGCTGGCACATGTTCCTGTAAAACTCCTGTGTGTCTTTGCGATGCTTTGCCAGCTGGGATGCCAGATGTAAGTTCTGATCCTCTAACTTGTCATACAGTGTTTTCACATTGAACTCCTCCAGCTCCATTAGTGTAGTTCTGAAACCTTCACATGTTTGGTTCAAATATGTGATTTGACAGAATTTACCAGAAGAGTGTTTGTATATTTTCCAGCTGTCAGACATTTCATTCTTACCTCCTTTGCAAAGAGCAAGTTCCTCTGATTCTGCTCCCTCTCCCACCCCTCTCAAACCTAGAGGCTCAGAGCCGTCCAAACTACAACACAACACAACATAAAGCACACCGTGTGCTCAGTATGGTATTGATCGTTTTAAATGCTGCAAGTGAATTTAGGCATCACAATATAGTATACAATATGAATTGTATTGAGATCTGCTAACATATCACGGATATAAGACATTAAGCGGTACAACTTTTCAACATTGATAATAATGTTGATAATAATCATGTGAAGAAAATTCAGCTTTACCATCACAGGAATAAATCACATAGGAATAAATATTAATAGTTTAGCTGTATTTCTGATAAAATAAACAGATGAGGTAATTAAAATTACACTCTTAAGATAGTTTTACTATAAAGTATATTTGAGACTATATTGATCTGTCTAAATGAGACTATAGTTTGAATGAATTCCTTTTCCTTGCATTAAACATTGACATTACAATAAAGAATATCTCTTTTGCCATTTCCCTAAACATTATATAAGCGGGATCCTTTTGATTTTCCTGGCAAAAAGGTCCCAAGTTCTTCACATAAAAATCAGTCTACATGCTACAAACAACCTAGGAAGTCAGGGAAGGTCTTTTTGAGTTTTGTTGCTAGCTATTTAGACATTGTCAATAAAAAAGAGATTAATATATGAAACTACTTACAGTTTCCCCTTTAAATGTTCATCTTTATAAGAATGTTAAATGCAATATTTAGCAAATCTCAAAATTAATATCTATTGTCATAATGTAAATGAACTTGTAGCATTTCAAATTATTTTAGTGTTATGAGAACCGAAATACTGTTGCATCCCTAGTATTATTGCACATTCTAGTTAATATGCTTATAACAAACACCAAGAAACCTGAGCAATAAGCAGCTGACTTACCCGTCTGTATTATAAACATATTCAATAGGAACACTGGGTTCACCCAAGCTGCGCCACTTGGGCTTTGGCCTCCCTTGCGCGATAAGGTTGGACCGATTAGGCCTCAAGACAAGAGCAGAGGCTGTCAACACTATTATCAACAGCAGCAGCAAAGACAAGATCCCTATGGAGAAATACCAAGCACATTATGTTAAGCGTTTTCTGAAAGTGTAACTTTCTATTTCAAATGCACCCTAAGCTCATCTTGGTTCACCTATGATGAGCCCCCAGTCTGGAAGCAGGTTTAAGCTGTGTTGTTTGACGATCCCATGTCGCACTAGCTGTGCGGGGGTCGTGGGCTGGAACGAGACTGTGGTGGGGTTGCACTCAGAGCCCTGCTCACTCACGACTACTATCAGGCTCCAGTCCGGCACTGCGTTATCCAGGAACACATACTTTCCCGGCTCAATGAACACATGCGCAAATCTAATAAGACAAATCACATGAAGATCAGATGCAGATCTTGGTTGAAAGCTAGATATCTATAAAGTGAAAAAGTTGATAAAGTGAAATATCTATCTAGTTTTACCTGCTGGAATTTAGCTGTGTGTGTATGACGAGATGCTGCAGACGTCTGAAGGGCCCAAAATCCCAGCCAGGGTTACTGCTGAACAGGTGGTCCTTCTGGTACACTGGGAAGTGACTGTGGTGGCGGTCTAAATTGACAGAATGACATGCATAAACATGTACAATGGAAAAAAAAAATTGTAATCTAAAATTATAACATCTAAATTAAAGTTGCTCTATGTTTTTTTTGACTGTACTAAAGCATAAGACATCATAATATGTTTGCAGAGATTTCGTTTAAATACTTGTTTCTCTGAAAAACAATAATACATCCAGTTATTCAATATCCGTTTTTGTTTTGGTTTGTGTGATTCCGCCCCCCGCCAATTTACCCAATAGTATTTCGACACCCCGTGTTGCCAGTATCGGCGTAAAACACAGCGATGGAAGCGAGCAAACAAACTGGGTCTACCCAACCTAAAAAGCCATAGCAAACTAAGGCTCATCCCTTTCCATTGTCAATTCGCTAGTTTTTGTTGTGTCTCCTCAATCTGGCTACCCATGTGAGTGTCGAGTTTGAGGAGGAGGGGTCAGAAAAAAAAAATTTGGACTGCATTACCCAGTTCAACCGCTAGCTGTCAATATTACATAGTGCACCTTTAACTGGTTTTATTGAAGTCAAAAACATTATTTAATATCGCTAAATCAACTTTAATTAATTATTTGTCTTGTTTTATGGGTTAAATCAGGTAGAAATAGCTCATTAAAGGTATAGTTTTCATTTTCAAAAATTAAAATTAGCCCATGATTTACTCACCCTCAAGCCATCCTAGGTGTATATGACTTTCTTCTTTCAGACGAATACAATCGTATAAGTATATAAGTATATAAAAAAATGTCCTGGCTTTTCCAAGCATTATAATGGCAGTGAATGGAGGATGAGATTTTGAAGTACAAAACAAATAAGTAAAAAAATTATCCATACAGCTCCATATTCATATTTAAAACTTTCTAAACTAAAATAACTAGCTTTCAACAGACTGCCCATGGATACACATGGATTTACGGCGAAAGCACATTGCATTGACTAATGCGAAAGCATTGCAAAACAAAATGCAAAACAAAACACTGGCCATGAAGTGTAAAATTAAACTTTTTAAAGAGAAATGTTGGAGGACTATAAGATATAAGAGAAGAGTAGGCCGTCTGTCCGAAGGCAGTTATTTTAGATTAAAAAAAAATAAATATGTCTTTTGTATTTATCTTACAAAAACACTTTGCTTCGCTTTGCTTCGCTTCAGAAGACCTTAATTAACCACCTTGGACCTGAATGGATTACTTTAATGATGGATAGATGCACTTTTTTGGGCTTCAAAATCTCAACCTCCATTCACTACCCTAATAAAGCTTAGAAGAGCCAGGATATTTTTTGGGTAAACTATCCCAGTTTAAGTTAAAAATTATAGGTTACCACTTTTTACCAAAGCCATACCAGTGTGGTTGATCGTGAGCTGAAAGATGAGCATGTCGTTTGGGGACAGACATGCTATGGGATTTGGAATCCGTGGAAGAGGCGCTGAAACCTCATTCTGATCAGCATGTCTTTTCCTCCTGTAATCTCTCTCCAGAATTTCAACTGGTTCTGAAAGAAAATACCACAACCGTTAAAGTGTTATGTTCTGGACCATCATAATCAAAAGACAAACACGTTTATCATTAAGTGTGGGTTGGACCTGTATTTAAAGATGCTTGGGAAAAATGTTTGTGGTGAGCAAAAGCACTGTCAGCTTACCTGACATTAAAGAGTTAATGAGCACAGAGTCTTTTAAAATCCAACCAAACACTCCCTCGGGAGCAAACTGGACAAAGTGGATCCTTCCAATGTTCTTGACATGAACATCAGGTCCTAGTACATTTATCATATTCTGAGTGAGGAATGAAACCAAGTTATATTGAGGATGAGTTCACACCACTAAGCACAGGCTCTTCTATCAGTATAACAACTGATGCATAATAATGAATCCTCTTTCTAAAACAAATAGCTGATAAGGCCCAGAACTCACCCTGCTCCATGTTTTGCTTACATCTGTGGCTTTGATTCTCAACAGCAGCTGTCCCTCTGCATCCAGCATGGCAGAGAGTAACGGCAGTATGGACATGCATGAAGAGTTACACAGCTCCTCCGCTGACACGTACCTCTCACAGTGACAACTGCAGAAAAACATCACATAAACTTCTCGTGCTAAAGTTTTAATGAAGGGCAGCATATTAGTTAAGGGATAAAGGAGTCCTTAAGGAGTTTATTTTTCATTAATGACCAGCTGACTGTAAAGGATTCTGCTTATTTGAAGGCTACAGGAATGGAATTAGAACAGCATATAATATTGGTTATCAGTTACAATCTTCAAATATGCATGTACAAATCTGAATCAAATATTACAGAGACTAACTTATAAATTATACACTTACAATAAAGTTGTTAACATTAGGTAATGCATTAACATTTTACAGCATTTAAAATGTATGCAAAATAATTTTGCAAATATACTATTGGTCATTGTTCATTTATTTTTTATCATAATACATTGTTTATTCACACAATTGTTAAAAATATGAATGTACAGGTCGGTAGTAGGTCGGTAATGAAGTCAGCAAGGCAGCATTTATTTGATCAGAAATACAGTAAAAAGTATTATTATTACAAATTAAAACATTTTCTTCTTATTTTTATATATATATATATATATATATATATATATATATATATATATATATATATATATATATATATATATATATATATATATATATATATATATATATATATATATATATATATATATATATATATATATATATATATATATATATATATATATATATATATATATATTCCTGTGATGGCATAGCTAAATCTTTAGCATCATTACTTCAGTCTTCAGTGTCCCATGATCCTCCAGAAATCATTATAATATGCTGATTTGCTACTCAAGAAACATTTTTATTATTATCAATGTTAAAAACAGTTGTGCTGCTTTTTTGGGGGGATTCTTTGATGAATAAAAAGTTCAAAAGAACAGCTTTTTTAAAAATAGAAATCTTTTGTAACCATTTAATTATGATTAATTTAATGCATCCAAGCTGAATAAAAGTATTACTTTGATAAAAAAACTTTTGAATGGTAGTGTATGTAGTATTCAGCATAAATATTAAAATTATCGCAAAGTAAAAGTGTTAACATAATAATGCACAGAAGACCTCATTGGAACAGTTTGTGTATTATGTGAACTTACATGCCCAACCCTACATCCAAAGTCCCTCCCTGAGGTCCACACGTAACATTACAGGAGTAGGTGGATGGGATGACACATTCCAGCGTAGAGGCCAGCCTCACTTGACCTGCCCAACAGCGCTTCCTCACCTTCACAGAATGAAGAGCTCCTTACTGTCTTATCACACAGTTATATGAAAGAGACACAGAGCTAAAGTACACATCTCACCTCAGGCTGACAGTCCAGTTCACTGTCTGCAGTGGAGCTTTTTAAGTCCAATTGATTGTAAAAGACAAAACCGGTCTTACACAAGCATGACCCATCCGAGTGCTGAAATGCACGGTTTTTGCCAATGCAGGTACAAGAGGACGCCCCTATAAAAATAATCAAAATAAATACATCACATGGTCTCAGTTGTTTTTTAAGAGTATAAGGGGCAATTCACTCAGAACATGTTTTTGCTTTCCACTGTGCTACTTTTTCATGCGCTAGATACGTTTTTTTTTTAACTGCAGGAGGTTAACATGTTTGGACACTTGGGCTGGTTTGAAAATACTGATTTCTCGTTCTTAATCGATTTTCATTTTGATGAACCAAGATCTTTTTAATTAACTGTATTCAATTTATTGAAATGTATCATGCCTCATGTAATTACTCAATTAGTGATTCAACCACAACTAAAAAGCTTGTAAACGTCATGTCACGTAATGTTGTATTTATCTCAGAAAAGCTATTCAATGTCCATACAGTCAATTCTTAGTCAGCTGGAACTCTAGAGAGAAGCATTTTGAAAAATAGATGCATTTTATTACATATTCATTATATTTTACCTAACCTGTTGCCTTCATTATTTAATGTATTTTTTAATAACTCAGTCACAAAAACAGTTTTTCTTACAAACACCATTTAAATGTTTATATTTAAACAATGAACTAGGATAAAAACATAATTATATCATTAAAAAGTTTATATAAAAACTGCCTTATGTGCAATCCAAATGTTTATATACAACCCAGTTTTGATCATTAAATAAACTTTATTTTCAGTTTCGGTTTTCAGCTAAATTAAAACTTTTAATTTCAGTATTGCATCTGTATTTTTATTGTTTATCCCACTATCCTGCGTCTTGTGTTTTTTGAGGCAAAAAAACATTCAGTGTGAATGTCCCCTGAGGCTTGAGAAATGTCCTTTAGTTTCCTACAAAACCATCTGACCTGCATCTGAGGTGGACGAACTTCCACAGGGGAAACAGGCTCTCTGGGCGTGCAAGTGATTGAAGGTGCCTGGTGGGCATTTGTGACATTCCTCAAGTGATTCTGCACTAGTGCGGTTTCCATATGATCCAGGCGGGCAGGGAACAGGCTCAGAGCTGCCTTGTGGACAAACGTATCCTACTGGACAGGATCGATCACTATAATGGTGTGAGCCTAGTAAACAGATCATTAGATTAGTTAACATAATCAATCAGTGCTGTTATTGTTAGTCTATTTGATTAATATGGGAGCTCTTCAGTGCTGACCCGGAGGGCAGTGATGCCCTGGAGGGCAGAGGAGGCACTGGAGGTGTGGAGACCAACTAGGCCGATAGGTGCCGGCCCCACACAGCACACAGCTGCTCTCCTGAGACTTCCTCAGCCCACTGGTGTTCAGCGGCATCCAGCCGTCCGGACAGGACAGCATGGCAAAACTTTTGCCTGGGCAATAATGTGGAAAAGTACATCTGCAAAAAGAGATTTAAAAAAAAATCATGTTTACATTTAACAGTATTATTGAATTACTAGTGTTTTTAAAGATGAGCATTCCATGACAGCAAACATAATTTAAATGTTAAAATAGAGGAAAGGAGCGTCAATTAAATATCAAAAATGTCTTATATCACTGATAACTGATATGGTACCGATATATTGTACATCCCTAGTTGGTTGGTGCTTACACTTGCTGTGGTGAGCTGTAGGTGTGAGATCCTTCAGGACAGTAGTATCCTGCAGGACACGGTGTGGGCTCTCCTGTCTGGGGTCCACAGTATGAACCAGCTCTGCAAGGGATCTCTGTCACTGAGCCTGTATGATGGATAACTTTATCGTTATAATATGCCTTATATTAACTTTTTGTACATTTGTACACTATATGTACATTTGTAAATATTAATGATGCCGAAATTGCACCTACCTGCAGGACATTCATAAGAAGCTCTGCATGGGATGGCTGCCGTATTAGGCTGGCCTGTGGTGCGAGGGTCTGGGCAGTAGGTTCCAGGAGGGCAAAGCTCACACTGGCTGACAGCGGCTGCCCCGGCCTGTGCCCTCATGGTGCCTGCAGGGCAAGACACTGGGAATCCTGTCCCACTGCACCAATGACCCGGTGGGCAAAGGAAGCTTGAGAAATCAGTGAGCCCTGTAGAGACAGTTAATATAATTTCATGATAAAAGGAACAAAAAGATAATCTAGGCAATCATTTTAAACATGAAATGAAGTGGTTATACAAGGATATATGACTATATGATATGTTATATATACGGTTTGGGATCAGTAAGATTTTTAATAAATTTTCTGCTCACCAAGGCTGTGTTTATTAAAAATAAAAAGAATACAGCAAAATAGTAATATTGTGAAATATTATTACAAATTAAAAGGTAACTTTTTTCTATTTTAATAGATAAAAAAGGCAAAGCTGAATTTTCAGCTTTTATTTGAAATTGAAATCTATAATGTAACTGTTAATTAATGTCTTTACTGTCACTTTTAATCAATGTAATGTTTCCTCGTTTTTTTTAAACTAACTGAACTCAAACTTTTGAAAGGCAGTGTACCAAAATATATGATTATATATAGTATGATATATATGGTATGTCGGACCTGTGGAGTTACAAAACGTGCCAGGTGGGCAGGTGAGACAGTCTCCCTTGCTCCCTGCACCAGATGAGGGCCTGTATGTGAACAGGGGACATTGTCTGGGCCCGGGCCGCCCCTCAGACTCATAATCAGCTATGCCATCACAGTAATAGCCTGGTGGACACAGGAATGGGATGGGATTACCTATAAGAGGGCAGAAACAAAAGCATACTTATTTTTCATTCCAATGGATGTAGCAAGACATGTAAAACTAATTCAGGCAGGCCACGTAGTCAAGGTCCACTATCAGCTTTTTTGTGCAAAATATGCCAATCAAAATTTGACTAAAAGTTTGTCTATGGTGTTTTTGACTTAAGTAGATCTGACTGAACTAAGTATATACTACTATATGAACATCTGTCAGGTAATCTGACATATTAACTGACGTACCCTCTTGACACCAATGTCTTGGAGGACAAATCAGACAGTCACGTATAGCACTTGCTCCAGGGGTTTCTCTTATAGTGTTGGCAGGACAAGATAAAGGTTCCTCAGTGCCTTCAGGGCAATAAAAGCCTGTCCAAATAAACAGCACCAAAAGTAAACACACTCTCTGAACACAAACAGATTAAATGTATTTCTGATTTCATGTAAATCATATAAAATAGATTCTTGATCACTTATCGTATCAAGACTATTTACCGGATTCCGGGAATGGTTTAGAGGAAGCTGAATAACGTACCGGCAGGACATGGTCCAGCACACTGCGCTCCCCACTCACACTGGTCTCTACTGAGAAGGAAAGCAGCCTGAGGGGTGAACTCTGAACTGCCAGAGATGCACAAAAAACCAGCAGCACATAGACCTTTGACCTGTCCAGCCCTGCGGAGTAATCAAAACACAAAAACTCATCAAATTTGAATTGCATTCAGAAAAAATTGGGTGTATGTACACAAATTATACAATTTCTCAAAAGTTTGGGGTCAGTAAGTTATTAAGCAGAATGACTGTTTTCAACATTAATAATACAAATGTTTTTCTTGAGCTCCAAATCAGCATATTAGAATGATTTCTGAAGGATCATCTGACACTGAAGACTGTAATGTAAAATTCAGCTTTGCCATCAATTTAAATACATTTTAAAAGATATTTCTGGAAGCAGTGTGGGGCCAAGAGCCATGGGAATGGAGCAAGGCCGGTGGCACGAGTGTTAAAGTGCCTCCATGGTGGCAGACTCTGCTCAGCCCATGCTCGATGACATTGCGTATTTCCCACAGCGGCGACGGCTCTTTTATCGCACGTTCCTCCTTCCTCCCGGGTTTTAGTACCACTGTAACAAGTTCAGGGAAGGAGGCGGGAACTGGCAAACAATCAATGTATCTTTAACAAAATAAACAAACAACAAAACCAGAGTAAAGTGGCAGCCCCTCAAGGACGACTACTGCATGAACTAAAACCAGGGTTCCTACACATTTTCAATTTCAAAATTCCACAATTTTCCAGACTCAAATTTCCAAACCTATCAGTAGAATTTTCAGACTGTATTCTGATGTTGCACAATCACCAAACAGCAAACAACAGTCTGAATGAAATGATTGTTTGCTCCTGTATCTGTTTCTGGGTTGAGTGGAACACACATTCGTTTAGTGAAGTTCAAAAGAAACTCGCTTACTGTAAAGACAAACAGTTTTGCGTAATTAAAATGTGCTGTCGTGTTTGAATCACTCTGCTTGTATGATGTATATATAAATTCTTAATTTTATATTTTAGAAAACCAAATAGGGACAATAGTCTGAAAACACAAAGATTCAATGGCAATGACAAATTCCATACTTTTCCAAACTGTGTAGGAACCCCATTAAACCAAACAGCAACATTCCAGCAAATCCTGGGGTGCGTCTCAGTCAGCTCCCTAGTTCAGTAGTCAGGGCACTGATCAGGACATAAGTCAATGGGCTGTTTCCCTGATCAGTGCCCTGACTAGTAAACTTGGGAGCTGATTAAGACACACCCTGGTCTTCTCTCATCTTCCACTGTCGTCACTTCTGGAGCTCTTCCGTGGGACTTGAGATAGGTGTGGCGCCAGGTGACGCTCATTAACACTCATTCTAACAACTCTCAGACCTGTCCTGCTTGCCACAATATTAAAATAAAAAACATTTATTTTAAATTGTAACAATATTTCACAATATTACTGTTTTTACTGTATTTGTTTAATTAATTAATTAATTAATATAGTCTTGATGAGCATAAAAGACTTCAAAAAACATTTTAAGAAATTTTACCAACCCCAAACTGTTGCTGGACAAAATAACTAGTGAGAGAGTGTAAAGTGTGCTTTAAGTTGATTTTCTAATAGAAACACCCTTATATATGATCTGTAGACGTACTTGCAGAACTTTCCTAGTGGACAAGGCAAACACTCTCTCTCCTCCTGTAGACCCCCGACCTCAGGTGGGGTGTATGTGCCATTGGGACAGGGCTGAGGAACCATAGTGGCTACAATTAAAAGCAGAATTGGATAAAGTACATACTAGTGACACCACAGAGATTTACAGAAGCATGGGTTACGGGTTACCTGCAGGGCAGTAGGAATGTGGCGGGCAAGGCCGGGGGTCTCCAATAATTGCTTCCTCGCAGTAATAGCCTGGACGACAGGGGATGCAGTTATCTGAGCCTGGATTCGGTTGGTACTGTCCCGTTGGGCAGGGCAAGGCCAGGGGTGAACCCAAGGGACAGTAATGACCCTAATAGTGCAAAACCTGTCAGTCAGGCTGCTAGGCTCAAATTAAAAAGAGATAGAAAAGTAAGAAGGAGGCTAAACTGACCTTGGGGCAGAGGAAGGCGTGTGGGGTGGTAGAGGAGAAGTCTACAGGGCAGTAAAAGCCAGCAGCACAGGGCCCAGTAGGAGCATTCAGGCCATCGCTAGCACAATAATGCCCTGCTGGGCAAGGAAGACAGCTTTCTATGGAGTAACCCCCTGTGAGCAAGTCAATACATGGTTATATATAAACACTGCATATTAGTAAATAAAATATTAATGTGAAAAAGGTTCCAGAGAATATGGGAAGGGCAACATTTATATGAATGTGAATCATTTTAAAAAGTATATCGCTAGAGTGTATTTATTAGAACAACAAAAGTTGAATCAATATTGCAATATTATTTGTGCAACATTATTTGATGCTCTATTGCGCTCACCCTGTTAAATTATTCATATGCATCTAAATGCTGGTGGTTTTGTATGTACATAATAACTGCCCTTTGAACTGCTTTAACATGTTTCCTCAGAGGCTCTAAATGTTTTATAGATTATATTAAAAAAAAAATTGTCACACCAGTGAGGTTACGAATGCTGCCTGCTGGGCAGGGCAGAGGCATCAGGGTCCCAGAAGGGCAAAAGTGACCCTGTGGGCAGGGGCCATTCCGGAGGTAGCCACTTGTATTCAGAGGTGCAGGATTTGGAGACCCTCCTTGACAGAAATAACCCTGCTGGCACTGGCCTACAAACAAAACAACAATTAGTACATATGATACAGTCACTGACCAAAACTAAAGTGTGGGATGATATCAGACCCTGTGGTTGTGATGTTCCAGGTGAACTGCAGTAGAGGCCGGTAGGGCAGGGCACACAAGCAGCCTCTGACTGAGCCATTGTAACCTGTCCAAGTGTGCCCACAGGGCAAGGTAATGCTGCAGCAGTGCCAACAGGGCAAAAGTGACCTTTTGCAACACAAAAAAGACAGCAGATTGTGAGCAAACACAATAGCATATACTGTACACTGCCATTCAAAAGTTTCTTATTTTAAAATGAATTAATACTTTTATTTAGTAAGGTTGTATTAAATTGATAAAAAATAACATAAATAATGTTACAAAGGAGTTATATTTCAAGTAAATGCTGTTCTTTTGAACTTTTTATGAAATAAAGAATTTTGAGTAATGATGCTGAAAATAGAATTTTTAAATTGTAAGAATATTTCCCAATATTACAGTTTTTACTGTAGTTTTGTTAAAATAAACGCAGCCCTGGTGTACATAAGATTTTTCCCAAAACATTACATATCTTACCGACCACAAACTTTTGAACAGCAGTGTCTGATTTTGATTTGTAGCAGAATGGAAAAACATAATTAATTACTCATGATCTATCATCATAATTTCAGCAGTGGGCTAGACTCACCAATGGGACATGGAGAAGGTTTCTGCGTGCCAGGGGAAGGACACATTGTGCCAGCTGGGCATGAGAGACAGTGCGCGGCGCCAGGAGCACTGCTGTATGTGCCAGGCTCACATGGCATTTCCATTGGAGCTCCAATTGGGCAACTATGTCCACTCGGACAAATATAACCCTGTAGTCCATCTACTGGTCGAGCACTACGACTGCCGTTTATACACACATATCTGTGAGGGGACAAATAAGATTACAAACTATAATCCAAAAGAAAATCATTTTTTATAATGCTGATTGCAAAAGCACTTCGCTGTATCTGTTTTCATTACCGTCCACAACTGGATAGAAACTGGATCCACATAGTCCTTTTAATAAGTTATCTTTTCGAAGCCATTTTCTCTTACTTGCACTTTACATAACGTTTCAGTAACAGAAAATACCAATAATAGTTACAGTGCATCTCAGTAATGGACAATAAATCTTTAACATCTGAAATTATGCCATTAGGTTCCATTAGCAATGCATGAGTGCACCCGGTTGGCTCAGCTTAAGTGGGTGTGGGTGTACACTTGTCAGATGTTTAGTTCCTGAAACACACATATATATAATTACCCAGCATCACAGAGAGTTGCCTCTGATGGATGGATCATAGCAGTCTTCTCACAGAAGAACCCAGGAGGACACGGCTGGCACTGCTCTGCCCCCCTCAACCCCGGAGAGCTGGAGAATGTTCCAGCGGGGCAGGGGAGAGGAAAGCCGATACCAGTTGGGCAATAATGACCAGGCGGGCACATGTTGTTGCCTGTAGATTCAATCTGCAAATCACACATTTTAAATGAGTTTAACCCTTTGTGAACTGTTATAGTCCCACATCTATGGCGTAAAATAGGGTCCTAGCAGAACACACAGTGTCTCTATCAAGAGATATATATATACCATGTTTCCAGTGCCATTAGGGCTCGTGGCACCCAAAGAGCAGTGATATCCATCTTGGCAGTGGCCTGTAGGCTCCGAAAGACCATGGCGAGCACAAAACATTCCTTGATATTCAGATTACATGGATTAGATCATTTTCCCACATATTGTACATTACCATTCAAAAGATTGACATAGTTAAGAATTTTTTTAATATATTTTGAAAGTCTCACCATAATGTTACAACAATCTTTTTCTAACATTAAAAATGTCTTTGATGTATTTTGATCAATTTAATGTATTGCTAAATTATATAAAAAAGTATCATTTCTTTTACCCAAACTTTTGAACAGTAGTGTATTTGTGTAATAAGTCATGTATTTTCAGCCTGACCTGCAGGACACGGTAGACAATCCTCCATACTGGCTGTCCCAGACTGTGGCTGCAATGTTCCTGGGGGGCAGGGGAACTGAGTTCCCTGTGATGTGCCCATGGGGCAGAAATGTCCTGGTGGACACTGAAGAGGCTCTGATACTGCTTCCCCTGCATTGTAATGCAATATGATCTATTATAATAGATTTATAAGAGCACAGAGACGGTTTTAAACAAATTCACTTGTAGATAGAAATAATAACGCACCCTGACAGTAGTAGCCTAATGGACATGGCTCGCAGTTTTCTCTGTGGCTATTGCCCATGACAAAACTGAAAGTGCCTGCAGTGCAGGCCAGGGGCTTGTGTGTGCCTGCGGGGCAATAGAAACCAGCAGGACAGAGACTCTGCTCAGGACTGCTGGAGCCCCAGTCACAGAAGTAGCCTGCAGAACATTCACCTACACAGTACAATACATTTTGACAATAATAACATATGACTCAAGGTTGCATCATTCAACTCCAAATGTCTGCTATAATATCAGTGCTTTAACAGTATTGTTTCAGGGTTCTGTGAAACTATCCTATTCCACAAAGGGTAAAAGTAGCAAATAATTGTATTGGAAAATGTTTGAAAGAAATAATAGAATCAGTGAGCTCGACTAGATCAAGGAGCAAAGACAAAAAGACAGAAAAAAATCCACAAACCCCTCATGTGTGAACATTTAAATGATGATTAAAAAATTAGAAAAAGGGCATGTAGTTGATTTTTGTCTTTGAGAACAATTATATTTTCATTATAAGTTAATGAACCAATGGTCGGATTAAATAATGTAATAAAGTAATAGAGTTAATGTTTTTAAAAGTGAACATTATTATAAAGTGTTAGCAAGAAATCTAGCTTTTTAAAATTCATTGTGTTGGTTGACAGTCTTTTGGGGGACTCTGGGTCTGAAAAGATTGAAAAACCCTTAGTTAAGAGCTAAACAGCTTTCACACCAGTGTTGTTATTGTTAACTAAAACTGTTAACATTAGTTTTTGTTTATATAAATACAGCTAAAATATTAAAATAAAATATAAATATTACATTAAAAACTTTAAAAACATATAAAAATGACTAAAAACCTGCTCTTATTCCCAGATGGCAGTATGCCCCAGGTGGACACATAGTACCAGTGCTGTTATCAGTGGGGTTGGGAACTGTTGCTTGCACAAAACAGAGGAATCCAGGGGCACAGGGCCCCGAAGGCTTGGAGAGGCCATCTGAACCGCAGAAAGAGCCTATAGGGCACAACAGGCACTGCTCTGCAATGATACAAAAATATATCAACTAAGCATGATTGAAATTAAAAAATGCATTTTATAATGTTCCTCACGTATTGCAATACAATAATAGATAATAAATCACCTGCTGAAATGAGGCCTAGAGAATCACTGTATGTGCCTTTGGGACATGGAACTGGGTTTCCAGGCTTAGTCGCATTTGGGCAATAAAAGCCTTCAGGACAGACCAAAGGAGTGCTGACCCCCGTAGAGCCACTTGTGAGGTTGATGCAGTGGAAACCAGGAGGACAGGGTTTACACTCGCTCTGCCCCCTCTGATCCTGAAACTGACCTGCGGTCAAACAAAAACATTTAAAAAGACCAATGAGAACAATCCCTTTTGTATTTGATCTCTTCTAAAAAGGGTAGTAACTACACTGAAATGGAGCCCTAGAAAGCCAATGGAGCATTAACATAAGGTCACAGAGCGGACAGTATATCTCCAAAATAGAGTATTAGAGTACCTCCAGGGCAAGGCATGCAATCATCTGTGTCCTTTCCCCCACTGTCAGAGCGCTGGCTGCCCACTGGACAGGGAGTTGGCACAGCACTACCAATCTCACAATAGTGACCTGGAGGACAAATATCGCCATAAACAGTTGACAGAGGAGCTGCGGTCGGAGATCCCTCACTGCAATAAAACCCTGTGAGAATACAATACATCATATTAATAAGAATCTTCAAGAAGTCCTGTGATGGCCTAGAAACGTTCTGCCGTAGATGTTTGTAATCAAACCTGACAAACAGGGTCCACTGACTGCGGTCAGGCTTGGTTCTGAGCAATAAAACCCTGGTGTACAGTTTTGGCACTGACTTATGTTGGATAGTTGATGCAGATTGCTGTAAAACAATATAATTTTTAATTAAATGAAAACATATTTAATAAAATGAGATTTAAAAAAAATGTAATATACAAATATACAATACATTTTTTTTTATAAAATACAAAATGTTCAGTTGTTTTGCACTGTAATGTGTGACACTGGTACCTAAATGTCCCCTTGGGACAAGGTTTTCCAGCAATACTTCCAGCTGGACAGTAATATCCAGATGGACATGGTATTCCAGTCTCATTATCATTCGGGGAGGGAGTGATGGCTCCTCCAAAACACAAGAATCCAGCACTGCAAAGGCCAGTTGGTGACACATTTCCTGGACAAACAAACAAATACCAGCTTCAAATATCAGACCAAGCAGGATTAGCATGTTCTCTCTGGGGAAAATGATTATTGTTCATGCGTCATACCTGACCCTATACAATAGGTCCCAGGGTCACACTGAGAGCATTCAGAAGACTCTGCCAATCCAGACCGGTTCCCATAACTCCCTGGAGGACATGGATGTTGACTGGATGCCCCGATAGGACAATAAAATCCAGGCTGACATGGGAATGGGCATGTCATACCTAGTACAAGAAACACATCCTTAAGCAAAGGCATACAGAACGGATATATAACATTTGTAAATTTACTGAAATTTTATATGTACCGTTCTCAGGACAGAAAAAGCGGACAGGGCACAGTTCACATCTACGTTGGCCTAGACTGGGCTGAAAGCTACCTGGGAAACATGGTCTCTCCATGATGCTGCCCTGTTAGAGCATTTTAAGAGATTTAAATTCATAAAAATATATATTTTTTTATTTAAATTAAGTCATTTTGGGTTTCTCAAAATGTAACATTTCAGTCATGAAAAAGACTTCCAATATTACAGAAACACCATATAAAAGGCATAAATATCTTACAAAACATTAAATTAAATAATGAAGTTTGAATTTATCCACCTTATCTGGCATATAAATTCTTTGAATTTTAAAGGTATATATTTTTTTATTATTCATTTTTTTTCAGGCTAAACAAGACATAAATTAAAAAAGCTTGTCCCTGTATTTTGTATAAACAAATCAATCAATCAATTCAATTGTGCATATGGTGAGTTATCCACTTACTCTTTCACAGAAGTGGCCTGCACCACACACATACTCAGGTGGTCTGGATGTGTTCTGTCCTCCAGGGCAGTAATAGCCCTCAGAGCACAGACCAGAGGGCTCAGATAAGCCTCTTCGCTCACAGAAATATCCCGGTGGACATTCAAGGCAATCTTCTGCACCGGATGCTCCAGCAGAGCCTGGTGTGCGTTAAACAATGAAACAATAGGTTACTGTCGTAACCCCGGTTCTCTGAAACATCGAGTGGAGAGATCCACCTATGGGAAGGGCATCCGTACCTGACCTATGCAGAAGCATCCAATTGCACCAAGTCTGGCAAGACAGGCAGGAGCGCGCAGCCAATGCCCAGTAAGTCCCCACCCCTTACCTGCGGGCATAAATAGGCTGCATACGCTACTGTACATCAGTAAGTATATTCACTTCTCGTGCGGCAAGCGGGGCAAAGCTGGTGGATCTCTCCACTCGATGTTTCAGAGAACCGGGGTTACGACAGTAACCTATTGTTCTCTTTCATCATCTCGTTTTGAGATCCACCTATGGGAGAGACATGGACAGCTCCCCGATTGCCCAATACTCTCACAGTGAGGTCAGCCATAAAAAGACGATCACCCCGAGGGGCGGTGCATGACACATAATCATGAACTCGCCACACTGACGCAACCACGTAACTGCGGTGTGAAGCAGGACATGAAACATAGGCTATGTGTGGCACACATAAAGGAAGGCAGGGTTAGGAAGACCCCATCCCCAAGACCGAATGTGCTACTGAGGTTCTGGTGACATCCAGCCTGTAGTAACGCACAAACTTATGGGGAGAAGCCTAACTGGCAGCAGGACAGATATCCTGCAGTGATACTCCCCTGAAAAGAGCCCAAGATGCGGCCAAGCCCCTCGTGGAATGAGCTCTGATGTTCCCTGGGGGTTGCACTCCCTTTGATTCATATGCCAAGATTATAGCGTCCATAAGCCAATGTGAGAGGCGTTGTTTAGACAGGGGATCCCCTTTGCGGGGAGGAGCCCATGAAACAAAGAGTTGGTCACTCTTCCGGAACGCGCTGGTCCTAGACACATACATTTGTAGCGCATGGACTGGACACAGGGCATTAAGCCTCTGAACCTCCGCAGAGGAAAAGGGCGGAGGGTGAAAAGCGGATAGCTCCAACTCCTCCGATGTGAACGCAGGGAAACATTATGGCATGAGGGCTGGATTAGGCTTGAGGAAAACCTTATCTCCACCCAGAGACAATTTAATGCACAAGGGGTGGACCGAGAGTGCATGTAACTCACTGACACGTTTGGCTGACACCAAGGCCAAGAGCAAGGCTGTTTTGAAGGAAAGCAACTTAAGGGGAATATTCCCCAGAGGCTCAAAAGGGAATTGAGACAGAGCTTCCAGCACCATAGAGAAGTCCCATTCAGGGATTGTTCTCCTAATGACTGGCAACGAGCTACGGGCGCCCTTCATAAATCTGCGGATTTGAGAATTCTGCCCAACCGTTGAGCCTTCAAAACCCACATGACAAGCAGAGATAGCTGCCAGATAGACCTTAATAGTGGGAAAAGACCTGCCCTTATCCATAAGGTCTTAGAGGAAACACAAGATATCAGCGACTGAGCACTGATATGAAGTGAGACCCCGCCCATCACACCACTCATCGAACACCTGCCACTTACAGCCATACAAGGACCGTGTAGAAACGGCCCTGGCATTCTGTTTAGTAGCCACCACACGCGGGGGAAGCCCCAACGCACTTAGGTTCGTCCTCTCACGGGCCAAGCCCAGAGAGCTACCCTGTCCGGGTGTGGGTGATAAATCTCCCCCTTCGCTTAAGACAATAGGTCTGTGCGGAGGGGGAGGCACCACGGCTGGGCATATAACAGAGGGATTATCTCTGCCAGCCACGGCGCTTTGGGCCACCTGGGTGCTATCAGGATGAGAGAAAAGCCCCCCTCTCTCGCCCTGGCCAGTGTGGGAATTATCAGGCACAGGGGAGGAAAGGCATACAGCAGCACTCTGGGCCACCCTATCTGAGGGTGGAGGCGCCAATCTCCGAAGAGCGGGTTCCCCCTCGATAGAAGATCGGCGCCTCTGTTCAGAATCCCTTGAACATGAGTCATGCGTAATGACAGGAAAACTCGCCCGCTCCATACCAAAAACTTGTAAGCTAGGGCATGAAGCTTCGGCGAGCATGTGCCGCCTTGACGATTGATATAAGCCACTGCCGTGGTATTGTCGCAGCGTACGAGCACATGATGTCCCTGCAGACGAGGCAGAAAATGATTCAGAGCCTTCCAAATGGTTAGAAGCTTTAAATAAGTTTTGTACTCTGAACGTAGTTTGCTCGGCCGCAAACTGTTCACAGTTCTACCCTCCTGGGTGGCACCCCAGCCTGTTAGGGACACGTCCGTCGTCACGACTTCCCGAAACATGACAGTCCCCAGAGGGGTACACTGTGCGTAAAAGTCTGCGCACTTCCAGCGTCACTGTTACAGAGCGGCAAAGATCGTGTAACGGACTGAAATGTAGTGACAAAACCCATTTCATGAACGCTCTCATTCTCAGGGGTCCTAGTGGCAAAAACTGGATAGCTAAAGTCACAAGACCCTGTAGCCTGAGACATGTGCGATATCGCCCCCTTGCCCCCTCTCTGAACTGTGACAGACAGTTCATCAGAGAGAGAGAGCGCTCTCGAGAGAGACGCACGCGCTCGCATGGAGACTGAGTTCAGCTCCAAGCCCTGGAAGATCACCCTCTGACTGGGTGTAAAATTGCTCTTGTTCACATTCACCCTGAAGCCCAGAGATGTGATGTGCGCGAGCACACGGGAGGTGTCCTGCAACACCTTTTCCCTCGAATCGGCTATGATGAGCCAATTGTATATGTGTGTCAGGGCCGTAGACCAGACGATCTCAGGGGAGTGAAGCCCGCTTCCACACGCAAGCAAAAAGTTCGGGGGCTTAATTTTTGCCCGAACGGAAGGACAGTGAGTTCGTAACAAATGCCTTGATAGGCGAAACGAAGAAACTTCCGGTTTGGTGGATAAATGCTTATGTGGAAAAAAGCATCTTTCAGATCGACCGATGTGAACCAGTCGTTCCGTTTTATGACACAGGCGAGCGAACCATGGGTTAACATTATGAATCTGTATTTCCTCAGATGTTTGTTCAACACCCTGGGGTCCAGAATAGGATGGAGGGAACCGTCCTTCTTTGGGACCAGGAAATAACGGGAAAAGAAACCCTGGTTTATCAGATTGTGGGGTACCACCTGAATCGCACCTTTGTTCAGACGAGAGGGGATTTCCTCCTTCAGGACGTGGGCCGTGCTTTCCTCTGTGCGAGAAAAGAGAACGCTGCTGAAACGTGGGGGTTTCATAGCAATCTGCAGACGATAGCCCTGTAATATCATGCGCAATAGCCATTCGGGTGGTGCTGCAGTAAGCCAGGCTAACACACAGTTCGTGAGCATGCCCACCCGGGCCGTGCTGGCTTCGAGCATGCCTAGCTGGCTTATTTGTGATCCAATGGCGCCCTCCAGTGGAGAAACTAGGGATGATACGTGCAGGTTCACAATTCCCTGCATTGAGAGGGTATCTCGCTGTGACGAATTCATTTGATTCGTTAGATTTATTGTGTTTTTTGTGTTTCTGTGTGTGTTTTGTTTTCTGGGAAACACTGGGGCCGAATCTTTTATTATTTGGGTGAGGGGAACACAGTATGTGCGGTGTGGTAACACTGCTTTTGAACCTTTCCTCACAACAATCCCCTTGAACAGGGGGGAACACACATCGTCCACTAAACACATGGGCTGGGCAGCCACGGGAGGGGGGCACCCTACAGCAGGAACCTTCCGTCCTTTGGACAGGGGTTCTGGGGCAGGAAAAGAGCCCAGAGAGCTTATTGCGAGGCTTTTCCTTGACCTGATAAAAATTACGTCCCGGGACTGGGGGGTTAGGCAAACGCACAGGGGGAGCCTGCCGTGGGACCGTCTTCCTGGGAAGACACAATATGAAGGCCTTGTCCTCCTTCTTCTTGTCGTCGCATCGTTGTTGCATCATAGCAACTGCGTGGCCACAGAGAGCCCGGCAGGGATCTACCAGGGCACCTGCGATACGTCTCTTTTCGCTATCCAGGAGACCAGACAGGTTGAGCCAGAGCGCGCGCTCTCCTGCTACGGAAAGCGCCATAGAGCGCCCGCTGGTTTTGACAGCCTGATGAGCATTACGGAGAACGAGGTCGTTAACCTTGATGATCTCCTTCCACAGTGCAGGAGAGGGAGAAGATCCCTTATCTAGCTGTTGGCCCAGGTCGTCCAGGATCTCTGCTTGGTAAGCGGAAAGGAGGGAGGAGACATTCAGAGCCCTAACAGCCAAGGCCGAGGATTTATAAACGGCCTGGTGCACCGACCAGACTTCGGAGGGGTGGGTAGCCCTCCCTGGACTGGGTTGAGGTGTCTGGCAATGGAGGACTCAATGGCAGGCGGTTCGCCCATGCCGAGAGCCGCCATATCTTTAAACTCCAGCCCCGTGAGACCATGTTTAAGATCGAGCGGGTCGTTCCAGTAGTGCCTCATGTGCTTAGCAAGAAGAACGGGAAAGAGTTCTTTCCTCGTAATCATCGGTGAAGACCCGTGAAGATGTCCTCTTCGGGGAACTCAGGATTGGGCTGGTCAGCCAAAACAAGAGCCGTCGCGCACCGGGAGGTCCCCGGTACCGCACTGTCGTCACCGTGTTCCATATCCGAGTGCGACAAGTCGAGCTCGCCACACTGAGTAGCGGCAACTTTAAGGCGGCGTCGCAGGAGTTTCTTAAGCAGTACCAGGCAGTAACTGCAGTTCTCCGGGTTCTCTATTGCCTCTTCTGCGTGCTTGAGGACCAAGCAGACCACACAGAAAGGGTGAAGATCCTTAGCGGCGATAAGAGACCCACACACGGCCGGGCCCGTACTAGGCTATAGACAGAAGAAGCAGACTGAGAGAGCGACATACCTGCGAAAAACTCAGAAAGGTCCGTGGCGGCAGCCGTGGAACAGGAAGACGGACGAGAGTGCGAGCGGCTCCGAATGCAGACACAGAATGTGGCAGAAAAGAAATATCTGGCGATATTTCCTCCTGCAGACAATAAGTGAGCAGCGCAAATCCAACCGAACTGTGTCAGTGCAGAGATCGCGAGAAGCGAATGTCAACTGATGTACAGTAGCGTATGCAGCCTATCTATGCCCGCAGGTAAGGGGTGGGGCCTTACTGGGCATTGGCTGCGCGCTCCTGCCTGTCTTGTCAAACTTGGTGCAATTGGATGCTTCTGCATAGGTCAGGTACGGATGCCCTTCCCATAGGTGGATCTCGAAACGAGATGATGAAAGAGAACCATAAAGCTTCTGGAAGAGTTCAAACCAGAAAAGTGACTCGTCCTATCACAAAGTGATTGATTAGAATCCACCCGCAGTGCTTTAAAAGCTTTTTAATTTGTTAATGGTAGGTAAATTGTCAATAGGCAATAAATACAGAGATGAGAGGTCAAACAACATCTACATATTCTTCTTAAATAAAATGCATTATTGGTAAACAGAAAAAGATTTGTTGAATGTAAAGCTATGTTGGTAGATACTGTAGTTAAAGGACAATACTTTTATTTCACATGCTGCCCCATGTCAAACAATTAAGACTGTACCAAAACAATTTTTAAAAGAAGTTACAGTATAGCATAATGTGCAAACCCAACTAATCAATAATTAAATTCCTTGTTATTATTTTAATAATCAATTATTACTGATTTGTCATTGCAGCCCTAAGTATTAAGCAGTTCACTTACTGGTCACTGTGCCTTGTGGACAGGGCAAGGGTAGTGGTGTGCCTCGGGGACAATAGTGTCCAGGAGGGCAAAGCACAGCAGTAGGACTTGAGGAGCCTGTTGGGCAGAAGAATCCAGCAAAACAGAGGCCTACAGGAGTGTGCAGTCCAGTCTGATTACAATAAGAGCCTGAATCACAGGGCTGGGGAAGAGACGAACCCACTGGGCAATAAGACCCTGTAGAAAAGATTAATTGAGTTTTAGCCATTAGAACATAATCATCATTATCTTATACAGATATAAAGGGGCCGATTTCCAATTAAGAGATACTTCACCATAAAAAATAAAAAATGAGTTCCTAATATACTTGATATTCCTGATATACTGATTTGTGAACATATTGTTCTTTTGAGTCACAAAACTGGTCTGAATGATTTGTTAATGAATCAGACAACATTTCTCTTTCATAAACTTTGAAGTCAATTTTTTTTGCTCTCCCAGACGTCACACGTCATATAAACATCCTTTTTTTAAATCCTTTTTCATTTCATTGTAAGTTCCAGTTCATTGTAACTACATAGAAAAGATTTACCAGCAAATTCGCCACAGAAAAAAAAATCTGTAAATGATGACTTTTCATTTTTGGGTGAACAATGCGATGTTAAATCCTTTAATGAACAAATATATCAGTGTGCCTTGTGTACCTGTAGGACACTGGTCCCCTTTGAAGCCAGTGCACGATTCTGTGATTTGTAGACGTGATTCTGGATAACCCTCAGACTCAGATAAATCAAATAGAGGTCTGGGATCCAGGTCAGTCCAGACTCCGACACCATCTCCTTGAAAAAGTGTCAGTCAGTTTTAACAGGCTCATCCGTTACCATGTAAATGATTTAGTACCGTACCTGGAATTTGAATTGAACAGGTTATGTTCTGCTTCAGAAGGCAAAGATCATACTTTTGGAGATGGGATGAAGATATGAGGTCACAAAAACAAGTCTGCTTAGAGAGTGTGGCTTGAGGTGTGGCAGTATCTGCACCTCCAATGCAATAGTAACCTGGAGCACAATACCCTGCAGAAGGGCAAAAATAACATATGCATCACCTATCGTCATCATTCAGCTGAATTATTTTGTGGTTTATGGTGTAATATTTATTATCTGTCAACCTGAGGGCTGTGAGGAGCCTGGTGCAATACAATATTTGCTTGGAGGACAAGGGGAGCAGTCATTAGAGGAGGTGGCCCCTTTGTCCTGGAGAATAAAACCGACAGGACAGGGTAATGGAGCACTGCCCTGCTCAGGGCAGTAATATCCTGCCGGACACATATCTCCATACATCTGAGTGACTGGAGCAGGCTCTGTGGCTCCAGATGAGCAGAAATGACCTTTTATGGAGGGAGAAAGAGATGTAAAATTAAGATATACACCACCAGAACAAACTCTAATGGGAATCTCGGTGCCACTGACCTGCGGAGCAGGGTCCGGAGGGGCTGATTAGTGCGCTGGTGTTACAATAGAATCCAGGAGGACATGGAGAGCAATCCAGCTGAGATTGCAACCCCTCAATCATACTTGCAGTGCCCGGAGGGCAAGGAAGTGGGGTGGTGCAACCTTCCAAACAGTATAAACCTGTAGAAGAAAAACCATATAGTACGGTAAAAAATAAGTAATACAGTTCACTTGGTTGAATAATTAAAAGCCTAAGTTTATTTAAACATAAAAATATGCTGATTTTAATTTAAAGAAAAACACTGTAAGAAAACTGGGAGGTAAAATTGTCCTGAAAATAATGCCAGTGCTCAATTTCCTTTGTGAAATACATTAGATTTTTTTTTCTCCATATGAATCTGGGGAGAAATATGACCCAGACATTTGAAAATCAAGGGCATAGTTCACTCCTAAAACTAAATGATTAGGCTTATTTTTAGGACCATATATCTCAAATTTTATTAAACAAATTGTTATATTACTGTAATGTGAAGAAAATGCTGTAAAATGCTGTGTAAAAATGAAAATAGTAAATGTAAAATGTTAAATGTCGGCTTTTTTATGCTTCCGTTTCTTGGCATTCAGGGAATCTGAAAAAAAAATCTCCAGGTCATATTTCACTCAAAAATCTAAATAAATAATCTTGAAAGTTTGCTTGAAGAAAATTAAGCCACTTTAAGGACCATTAAGATACATTTTTTGTTTAAATGTGCTTATTCAACAGTATTGTTTTACCTGCAGTAATGTAAATCATTATTAAATATTATGGGAATAGTAAAAGTAAAATATCAGGATAGTCAGAGTTACTATAAAAATGAATGGTAAAATATGCGTAATTGTCCTAAAAATAATACAAACATTACTCAATGCAAAATATAGATATAGGCTTAATTTTTTCTTAGTAAAATACATTTATTTATTTGTTTTCTTTATGATATTGAGGTAAAATATGACGCAGACATTCTTCAACAGGCTTAGAATGACTCACCCATATAATATTTACCTGGTGGGCATGGTTGACAGGAAGGCTGAGATGGCAGAGGCTGATAAGTACCAGGCAAACAGACGGTAGGCTTGACGCTGCCATAAGGACATGCGTGACCAGACGGACACTGACGGTCTGAACAGAGAGATCATAAAGGTAAGAGACTGGCAGTATAAAAATAGACGATGTCTAGACATCTCATGGCAACAGTACTAAATAATTCAGACAGCACTAGGGCAACACTGTAGAGATGCTGTGGCTAGTCATTAAGATAAATGGAAGGAGGAAGCAAAAAACGCTTCTCTCTATTTATAAAATCTACTCAGCACTGTGTACATCTAGTATCCCAGTTTAACTGATGTCCAGAGGAAACGTCTCGGTTACGTATGTAACCCTAGTTCCCTGAGGGGAACGAGACGCTGCGTCGAAACGCTGTGAGAACGCCCCTGCGTGATCGCGTCATGAAGCGCGTGTAGAACCAATCCAATCAGGAGATAGAACGTCATCGGCTGGGTGACGTCATCGACCGGAAACTATAAAACACCCGTGAAAACAAACAGGAACTAGCTTCTGAAAAAGCCTGAAGTAAGTGATCACGGGCATGCCGGGAGTATGGCAGAGCGACGCAGCGTCTCGTTCCCCTCAGGGAACTAGGGTTACATACGTAACCGAGACGTTCCCTATCTGGGAACTCGAGCTGCGTCGAAACGCTGTGAGAACGCTTATACCCACATCGCCATAGGACCAAGTGCTTCGTATGTGTGAAACCGTAGCGCACACGACTACGATAACACCTGTGCCCCAACTGTAGATGCTACGTCAAGTTCATAGAATCTAACAAAGGTCAGCGGCGAGGACCAACCCGCCGCGTTACAAATATCTTGGAGGGAAGCCCCGACAGAAGTGCTTTAGAAGCCGCCATACCCCTAGTAGAATGCGCCCGGACAGCCAGAGGAGACGGCTGTCCGACCGCTTCATAAGCAAGAGAGATGGCCTCGACCAACCACTTGCTCATTCTCTGCTTAGACACTGGCGCCCCCTTTTTTGGGGCTCCGAAACAGACAAATAATTGATCCGTCTTTCTCCACAGGGCAGCTCTGTGGACATAGGCATCAAGCGCCCTAACCGGGCAAAGCAGATTTAATTTTTCCTGGTCTGACGTCACGAAAGGAGGAGGACAGAAGGCTTGCAGAGTAATAGGACCCCTCGGGCTCGAATGAACCTTGGGGATATATCCTGGTCTGGAGTGAAGAAAAGCCTTCACCATGCCAGGCGCAAACTCTAGACATGAGGGCCCTACCGACAGGGACTGCATGTCCCCTACTCTTTTGAGGGACGAAATGGCCAATAAAAAGATGGTCTTAAGTGTCAGAAATTTATCTGGCACTTCTTCCAATGGTTCAAAAGGAGCCTCAGACAGGCCCCGCAGAACAATAGCCAAATCCCATGTCGGGACCCTCGAATGCACCACCGGCCTCAACCTCAAAGTGCCACGGAGGAAACGTGTAACTAAAGGGTGTCTTCCCAAAGACACTCCACCCAAAGGAGTGTGGAAGGCAGCTAAGGCCGCCACGCACACCTTTATTGTGGAGGTCAACCCTGCTGAGAATCTCGCCTGCAGGAACTCCAGCACTGTACCAACCGGGCAGTTAACTGGGTCCAACTGGCGTTCTCTACACCACACTGAGAACAATCTCCATTTTAGTGCGTACAGCTTCCTCGTGGAGCTCTGGAGTGAAGAATGGTCTCTACGACCTCAGTCGAGAGACCCTCTTCTAGGAGCCTAGCCCCCTCAGAGGCCAGGCCCACAGTTTCCACAACTCCGGGCGGGGATGAAGGAATCTCCCGCCCGCTTGGGAAAGGAGGTCCCTCCTGGTTGGAATCTCCATGGGAGAGCCTTCCAGGAGAGATATCAGGTCCGAAAACCAGATCCTGGTCGGCCAGCACGGAGCCACTAGTAGCACCGGACTCCGCCCCGGCGCACCCTCTCCAGAACTCCCGGAAGCAGAGCGATCGGGGGAAATGCGTACAGGGGCAGCCTCGGCCACTCCTGTACCATGGCGTCCAGCCCCAGAGGGGCTGGATGTGACAGAGAAAACCACTGAGGACAGTGGGAATTCTCTGCAAGCAAACAGATCTACCTCTGCTCTCTCGAATTTTTTGCCATAGGAGCTCCACCACCTCGGGTGGAGTCTCCATTCCCCGGGCCTCGGCCCCTGCCTCGACAGGATGTCCGCTTCCTGATTCAAGACCCCTGGGATGTAAACTGCCCTGATGGAACGCAGTTTCCCTTGGGCCCACAGGAGGATCTGACGTGCCAGCTTGTATAAGGGGCGAGACCTCAGACCCCCCTGGTGATTTATATAGGCGACCACCGATGTGTTGTCTGTCCTGACTAACACATGGTGGCCCCTGAGGTCGGGCAGGAACTGTTTCAATGCAAGAAACACAGCCAGCATCTCTAGCCGATTTATGTGCCATAGCCGCTGATGTTCCTGCCATAGACCCTGGGATGAGCGACCACTCATGACCGCCCCCCACCCCGTGAGGGAAGCATCTGTCGTTAGCGTTACGCGACGAACCTGAGCCCCCAACACCGGTCCCTGGGCCAGAAACCCGGGATCCTTCCACATGACCAGAGCACGAAGGCATCGCGTGACTTTGATCGCGCGGAGCGGATTTCCCCTCGGGAAAACCCTCTCGTTCTGAGCCACCACTGTAACGGCCTCATGTTCAGCAGGCCAAAAGGTATCACGTTGGACGCTGCCATGAGGCCTAACAGTTTCTGAAACTGCTTCACAGTGATAGCACGGTCTAGCTTCAGTTCTTTTACTGCTGTGCGGATCGATGTTATGCGTGTCGCGATAATTGCGCCAGCATAATTACCGAGTCCCACTTCACGCCTAGAAAGGTGGTCCTCTGAGCCGGAGAAAGCACACTTTTCTTTGCTCAGTCTCAACCCCAACCTTGACATGTGCGAGAACAGCATCTCGATGCTGAACCGCCATCTGCTCGGAGTGAGCTAGGATCAACCAATCGTCGATATAATTGAGTATGCGGATGCCCTGCAGACGCAACGGGCGCCAGAGCTGCATCCACACACTTGGTAAAGGTGCGGGGTGACAGTGCTAGACCGAAGGGAAGTACTCGATATTGGTATGCCTCTCCGAAGGCAAACCTCAGAAACTTCCTGTGATGTGGAAGGATGGAGACGTGAAAGTATGCGTCTTTGAGGTCTATGGTCACAAACCAATCCTCGGATCTGATCTGAGACACAATCTGTCTGAGTGTAAGCATCTTGAATCTGAGCTTTGCCACAGAGCGATTTAGTAGACGCAGATCTAATATCGGGCGCAACCCCCCATCCTTCTTTGGCACGATGAAGTAACGGCTGTAAAGCCCGACTCCCTGCTGGGAGGAGGAACCCTTTCTATAGCCCCCTTTCGCAGGAGTGTCTCTACTTCCTGTGCCATTACCAGAGCCTGCTCCGGGCCTACCTCTGTGGGTAGGACACCGCTGAACGGAGGTGGCCGCTCTTTGAACTGAATCGCACTCTCTATTATCTGCAGGACCCAACGAGATATGTTCGATAGACGTTTCCACTCGTCTAGAAACTCTACTAAGGGAACCAGCCTCTCGAGGCTGGCCTCTGGTGTACTTTGAGCAACAAGTGCAGTGCCCTGAAACGAAGAACCGGCAGGGAACACCTGACTTGACTGCTCGGGAACCTCCCGAGGAGGAAGCGGACCACCCTCGGGTGGCCCGCGAGGACCATCTGCGCCCCGGCGTTGCGGCGGGGTTGGCAGCGTGGCCCCCAGAGGGCGCCGCAGGAAGACGGGTACCGTGTGCTGAGGTAAGCACCGTCTTCCTGCGGAGGGGACAACCCTCAGCGTCCTGACGTTCCTGGCGTCAGGACCGCTTTGACGAGGCCTTCTTGGCGATAAGGACTGTCCTCAGATCAGCCCTACCCCTTGAAGGCCTCGTCTGAGAGCGCCGCCCCGCCTCCCATTCCCTTTGCGGAGGAGCACGGGTGGCGACGCTCTGCTTCTGTTGCGCCCTGTGCGAGGAGCTCGTACTCGGCCTTTCCTTGGGCTGCTGCCCCGGGACTTGGATTCGGAGAGGGAGAAACTGCTTGCGCGCTGCCTGTTTTCTTGACTCCTGGAACCTCTCGGTGACTGATTGTACAGCGTCACCGAAGAGGCCCTCAGGGGACAGCATCGAGCAAAAAGCTCTTCTCCCTCTCCTTGATCTCAGTGGGTTTAGCCACAAATGCCTCTCCGTGGCCACCAAGGCTGCCATGAGCGGCCCACACATCTAGCCGTCTCCTTGGTGGCCCGGAGAGCGAGATCGGCAGACCTTTGCCGCGGCCTGACCTGCCGCCGAGTACGCTTTACCCACCAGCACCGACGTTGTTTTTAACGGCTTGGTGGGTAAAGTCGGGGCCTTTAGGGACGATGCCGAAGAAGGCGAGAGATGGCTCGCAAGCGTCTCTTCAACCTTAGGCATCGCCCCATAACCATGCTGTTTCAGCCCTATGATGTTACTATACGATGTCTGAGGGCTGAAAACTCTAAATGACGCCGGCTTCTTCCAGGACCTAGACACCTCGGTGTGCAGGTCAGGGAAGAACGGCAGGCCCCGACGTTGAGGTTCTGCTGCACGAGGAGGCAGGAACCGCTCATCAAGCTTACTCCTTCTTACTTGATGGGATTCTGATCTCTCGGCTGGCCAGTCTATATTCAACCTGGCCACCGCTCTCGTGAGCACCTCCATTAGCTCTCGCCTGCTGGTGACTGAAGTGGCGAGTCTTCAGTTGCGATGCTCTCAACGCGTCCAACTCCTCAGAGCTGGATAGTTGGAGCATCGGCGCCTCACCCGGGGGGGAAGAAACCGCAGGGCGGGCTTCCAAACCCCGAGATGAAGCGCTGGACGATGCAGGTGAGGGCTGAGATAGGGCTGGGCCCGTCTCACACCCCTCTGCAAGGTCCATTTGTGAACCCCACGACTGAAGCCGCCGCTCTGCCTCGGCAGAAGCGGGACCCGAGCCGCGGGGAACACGCGCCGAGGCACCCTCCTCAAAGAGTGCCTGGCGGGAGCGCAGCGTTCTCAGCGGAAGCCGCTCACAATGCTCGCAAGCAGCCCCCTCAAGGGCTGCCTGGGCATGCTGCGCTCCCAAACAGATCACACAAAGAGAGTGTGTATCCCCAGCCGTGATAAAGCGAGGGCAGGGATGCACACATTTGGTGAACTGTTCACTCGCCATATTTCTCCTTTCTTTTTCTCTTTTTTTTGTAATATTTAACAAAAGGGTGGAAAATTCTCTCTTTTAGACAGACAAAAACACCAAATAGACAGACAGGTTCACACAGATCGCTTACTGAAGGCACAGAAGCTAGTTCCTGTTTGTTTTCACGGGTGTTTTATAGTTTCCGGTCGATGACGTCACCCAGCCGATGACGTTCTATCTCCTGATTGGATTGGTTCTACACGCGCTTCATGACGCGATCACGCAGGGGCGTTCTCACAGCGTTTCGACGCAGCTCGAGTTCCCAGATAGGGAAATATATATTTCTGCCTCGCCAGTATTGCATCCTACCAGGCTGATGTCCTGTTACAGAACCTGCCGGACAGAAGCTGCCCTCAGGACAGCGGAGCTCTGCAGAGCTCTGACCCCAGTCTGGACAGTAAAATCCAGGGGTACAAGGATGACACTCTGTTTCAGACACACCCCCACGCTGGCCAAGGAATGAACCTATAATATAAAACAATCAGAGATAATTTGGTTAAACAGCAATTTGAAAGAGACATAAGCTAATCTTAACAGGTTTTTAAATTTAACAAAATACTGTGCGGTTGAATATTAATTATACTTTTGTAAATCAAACTTGAGGTGACAATAATGTCCCTTTAAAACATTACAAGATTTGCTACATAGTCTATATCATTTTGAGCTTGATAACTTCTTGTCACTATATGCTTTTACAGTATTGTATGAAAAGAGCAGTGTGAACATTATGTTAAACATCTCCTTTTTGTCCCACAGAGGAAATTCTTATTTTTTTACAGGTTTGAAATGACATGAGTGAGTTAATGATGACAGAATTTAAATTTTTAGTTCAAACTCTACCTGGTGGGCAGGGTTCTGGTCGTGCACTCCCAATCGGGCAGTAGTGCCCTGCTGGACAGATATCCCCAATGAACTGAATCTGAGAATGAACATTCTCCACTGTACGAGTCCCAAGTCCTTCAACATCTGAAACAAATTACACAAATTACTGTTGCAATGCTTAGACTCATTACCATGATCAAACACTGCGGTAAGTGGAGAAAATGACCTGTGTTGTTGTAGTACTGAGGCGGCATAGGGGTGTGTGATCCTTGAATACAGTAGTATCCTGGACTACAGGGCCCAGAGGGTGAAGTCAGCCCTGGTTCTGCACAGTACTGTCCTGGTGTGCACAACTGACACATCTCTACAGATGCTGCTCCTATTCAAACACCCACAATGTTAGATTCATTCATCCATATTGAACAGCGTAAGTATGCTACATATGGAATAAGAATAAGGAATAAGACCTTCTAATGAGCCAAATGTGCCCAGAGGACAGGGCTCCATATGGCTGGCACCCGGTGGACAATAGAAACCAGCTGTGCACCTTCTTCCCGTGGAATCTCCAACTGGCTGTGAGAGTGAGGCACCCTGGATACACACATAACTGCAAAATCCAAGATATTATCATGTGAAAACAGGCCTATATTATTCAACAGGATATTTAAGTGGATATTGCAGGAGCTGAGCTGGCTAATAAACTCACTCACCCTGGAGAACAGTTGCCTGTAGGGGTTTCTAGGCCAGAGGAGCTGCAGTATTTACCAGGGGAGCAGGGGACACACTGATCCTTGCTGGACAGGCCTAAATGTCCATTAAAAGTGCCCACAGGGCAGGGGAAACTCACTCCGGACTCTGAGCCTGTTCAAAATACAAAGCATAGAGTAAAAATGTGTTCAAGTGTCATCATCTTGTACTCAAGAGTAATTTTGTCAGTACCTGGAGGACAGTAATATCCCCTAGGACATGGCACAGGTATAGAGGTTCCTTCTGTTACTGTGTCTGAACCAGCACAAAAATATCCAGCTGGACACAGAGAACATTCTGCCTATGGATGTGAAGTAGATAAAGTATTTATCTTTTAGCTTTCATTTTGTGTGTTCCTTCCTCATAATTTATGTCCCAGACTCCCAGGGGTTGATTTTTTTATTTTTGTTATATGAAGATCACACTAAAAAGGTCTTGGTAACTTTTTACCATAACTCATTTTTATGCAGTATATAGATGTTATTGTTTTACTTGCTCTAAACTTATACTTGTAAAAAAATGAAATCCCATAATATAAATTATACATTATATATTTAATACTATATTCATTTAAAAAAAGTGAAACCATTTTAATATTTATCAATTTTAAAATATTACAACTGAAAAATAACTAAATCATTTACCAAGAAGAAATGTTTCAGTAACAACCCTGATAAAAAAAAAAAACATGAGACATGGTGGAAAAAGGAAAATCAAGGTAAATATAACTTGTAACTTTTTTTTTTTAATTATGCAAAATATATAAAATTGTGTGCATTTGGATATATACCATGCTAGACAACTTACTATATAAATAAGCAGTCTGTCATTTTATTCAAATATTGTTCATTTTTAATTTTGCATAAACATAATTATATAAATAGAAGGCTGTTAAACACAATACATAGTTTGAAAGTTTTGTTTTAGTATTATTTATATACTATTATATTGTATTTATTAATATTTTAAATGATATTTTTAGTTTAAGTAATTTTGTCATGTACTTTTGTCATTTCTAATTAGTTTTAATTAATTTTCAATTCAGTTTTATTTGTAGTTATTGTAATTTTACTTTTTCAACTTAAACTTACTTCATTTTAGTTCAAGCCAAGGCAGCATTTCTCATTTTCTTTTAAATTTTTCATTGAATATTTATATTTTATTTCAGCTTTATTTCAATGAAATATTTTTAATAGTTTCAGTTTTCATTTTAATTTAACTTATTAACAACTCTAGTGGAAATGCTGAAGAAACACCTTTTTATGTTACATAATATTTTAATGGGGAATTTAACAATCATGCCTCTTTCTCAACTGACCTGCCCATGGAGGTTCTGGAAAGTCCCAAGGGGACAGGGGATCTTGGCAGAGCTGCCAGGAGGACACATATGTCCAGGTGAGCAGATGTAGTTGGCAGGCTGACTGGAATTTTGACCCTGTGGGCAGTAGTAGCCTATCTGGCAAACATGAGAAGGGGAGGAGAGACCCCTACTGGAACAAGCAGATCCTGCAAAGAAAATGTTAATAAATCAATAGAAACTAAATGATCTAAAATGAAGTCTGAAGTCTCCAAAAGAGGAGCACTGACCTGGAGGGCAGGGCAGGCAGTCAGACAGCTTAGTGTTCTGGCTGCTGTTACTATAGCAGCCTAGTGGACAAGCCTCAGGGGATGAGGACCCTATGGGACAGTAGTGTCCTTGAGGACATTTACCACCTGTCCCTCCATTCACAGGTGTGGGGGACATGGCTCCTAAGAAACAAAAGTGTCCAGCTGCACATGGTCCAGACACAACACTCTGTCCAGGAGACTCACAGAAGAAACCTGCCGGGTGGAAAGTTTGTAGGAAATTTCACAGCTGAGTTTTGACAGATGCTGAAAGCACAAGGGGCTGCAACTGGAAATTGTATTACTTAAATGCTGTGAAGAAATAGGGCACCGTGACCCTCTGAGGATAAGAGATGCGTAACTCTGAGAAATGACTCAATAGGAGTGCATTCGCTTGTAGAAATGATACCTGGAGGGCAGGGTAAACAGTCTTCACGGCTGGTCATCCTTGTATGTGGATTAATAGTTCCTGCTGGACAGGGGTGCTGATTTTGTAGACGGGTGCCTGTAGGGCAATAATGGCCTACTGGGCATTCAATTCCCTCAGAAGAGGAACCATTAGCAGGACAGTAGTAACTGTAAATGAAAAGAGAGATTTACTGATGATAAAGTATGTCATTTTTGCAACACTAGCTCCACCAAACAGAATGCAAAATTAATGGCAGCCAGGCTTCCTCAACACTCCATTGTCTGCTATTGGGCAATCCAATGAATAGCCCCGCCCCCAAACTCACAACAGTGCAACTTTACTTTTCCAGTGGCCTTGATTCATTTTTTTCCATAGGGACTTTAAAAATGTCTTCATTAAAGAGTTATAAGCCATGAACTAGACAGCTATGAGGTCAATCACAACATTACAAACTTTGATTTAAAGCAACAAAAGTATTTAAAAACCAGACAAAAAGATAAAGGTGTGCACTTAATGGGTTTAATGAGGGAAAGAACTACAATCCCATGAAGCAATGCGAACAACACAGCTGAAATACAAACGATGGAGAAATATAAAAGGTAACACTTTACAATACGGGTGCACTAATATGCATTAATTCATGCTTAACTAATGCACAGATAATCGTGAGTTAATGTGTTACTAATGGTGAACTAACCCATTTATTAATGATTACTGCATCAGCAACTAATGAAGATTCTACATGATTAATAGATGAAGTAATCATTAAATTGTTATTAGTTAAATGTGTCATAATGTATTAATTCCTTAATAACATATTATATGAACTAATAATGTAAATTATGTTAATTACCACAACGGGTCAAAGCCATGCATTTCAACTTCCAGTTGTCTGCTTTAATTAATCATTAGCTAATGATTTACAAATGTGTCATTATGTTATGACTTTACTTGTTTGGGCACATGACTATTGACTAATTGATTAAGTAATATGTAATTGTGGTTATGGCTTTTGAATAAATTTTGAATTAGTCAATAGTCATGTGCCCCAACAAGTAAAGTCATACCATAATGATACCTTTGTAAATCATTAGCTAATGATTAATTAAAGCAGACAACTGGAAGTTGAAATGCATGGCTTTGACCCGTTGTGGTAATTAAAACATTAATTTACATTATTAGTTCATATAATATGTTATTAAGGAATTAATACATTATGACACATTTAGCTAATAACAATTTAATGATTACTTCATCCATTAATCATGTAGATTCTTCATTAGTTGCTGATGCAGTAATCATTAATAAATGGGTTAGTTCACCATTAGTAACACATTAACTCATGATTATCTGTGCATTAGTTAAGCATGAATTAATGCATATTAGTGCACCTGTACTGTAAAGTGTTACCATGATTATTTACATTGAAATAATGTGGGCTGATGGATTCAACAAAAGCATTTACTATCGATTAATAACCTCGTAGCTATTCTGTCTTTCTAGTTATCATTCAAAATCATATCGCCTATTGAGAAAATTAATGGGATTTTTACTTCTGAAACCGGCTGCTGCATTCTATTGGTTAAGTCTGTGTTAGGCTTGTTGTGCTGTTTTGAGTTTTGGGACAATTCATCTTCAAATGTCATACTTCCAGCAGATAGTATAAGCTAATTTCATACTGAAAAAATGACCACACTTCACCTTTAAATGTTAACCATCTTTTGTATATGTATAAGTGCATCTACCCCTGGGGACACAAGCTGCAGCTGCCCTGTCTCTCTCTACTGCTGATGGATCCTTCTGGACAGGCTTGAGGAGCGCTGGAGCCTCTAGAGCAAAAATAACCTGCGCGGGGGCAGAAAACAGGATGAGGTGGGCCGGTTTGAGGGGAAGGTGGGTGTTTTTAATCTGCCCTGAATTGGGGATCTGTCATTTACCTGTCGGACACGGTCCTCCTCTGTGATCGTTGATTGGGCTGTTGGGGAGTACTGCTCCCTGTTTGCAGTAAAAACCTTCCCAGCATTCTCCTCTGGGTGAAGTCAGCCCAGATGTGTCGCAATAATGACCAGCAGAACATGACAAACACTCTTCCTATAAGAGAAGGGTATCCATGGTCCTTACAGATTTGACTGCTGGCAATAGGACTTGTGTAGTCTCATGCTGTTGCAGTTTTAATATAAATTAAGAAATTCTTCTTACCACTTTGACCAGTTTGTTTTTATTACTGAAAGTGCCTTCTGGACAAGGCTGAGGTTGAGTGGTGCCTTGTGGGCAAAAATGACCCACAGGACAAAGTCCTCCTGCTCCTTGAAAAAAAAAAAAAACTTGATTAAATTATTATAATATATTTGTAATAATAATATCTGTGGATGTAAACCAAGCTACCTGCAGACTGTGTGTGAGGCTGAGGTGAGATATTCCCATGCATGCAGTAATATCCCTCAGAGCATTCTCCTGTGACAGAGGTGGAGTTCTGAAGAGAGCAGAAGTGTCCTCCATCACATTCCCTACATTCAGAGAGCACACTCAAACCAGAGTCAGGACTGTATGTCCCTGCTGGACAAGGCCTCCAGTCATACCCTGTGCCTTCAGGACAATAGAAACCTACAGGCAGACAACAGATAACAGCTTAAATATGATTGCTAGATTTGGGTGAAATTAGTCAGCATGTTTGTGTATTGTCTTTCTCCACTGTGTGGTGCTGTTTGCAATTTAATCGAGTTTCTTGGATATAGACCAGGGGTGTCCAATCCTGCTCCAGGAGGGCCACTGTCCTGCAGAGTTTAGCTCCAACCCCAATTAAACACACCTGAACCAGCTAATCAAGGTCTTATTAGGCATACTAGAAACTTCCAGCAGGTGTGTTGAGGCAAGTTGGAGCTAAACTCTGCAGGACAGTTGCCCTCCAGGACCGACTTTGGACACCCCTGATATAGACTTAGGAAGTAATCCATTGACATGACTTTCACTACTATTCTAGAAGTATCATAAAATGGATATGTTCGAAATAGCATATTATAGTATATACAATAGTGTATAGTACAGTAGTAAATATTTTGAATAAAAGCAGAACTGGAACTGAAAGTCATATAAGCTATATGTAGAAATAAAGAGAGAGAGAAATGTATTATTAAAAATAACTTATTTTAAGTTACTTTTACACAAAACATTATTTATGCACAATAACAATTATTATTTACAGAATGATAACTGGATGCCTAGCAAAGAACTAAATAAGCAATGTGATGAGGACAGCAATGTAGCATACTACTGTTTTAAACATGAACAGTTGCATAATGCATACTGTTTCACGTACTTTTGTAAAACTGTAGGCAGCATATACTGTGCAGCATCGAGTAAGCAGTAAACTAGTACTCCATTCCAAACATAGCCAACGAGAGACCAAAGCACCAACCAGCTGGGCACAGCAGCCGGGCTCCATCCACACAGTACCAGCCAGCTGTGCAGGGCCAGCACTGAGAGGCTTGAGTGACGGTTACAAAAGTCCCAGGATCACATGGAATAGGGTGAGTGGTTCCTGGAGGACAGTAATGTCCCTCTGGACAGATGTGGCCGGAGATCCCATCAGTGGGAGTGGGAGTCTCAGCTTTCTCATCACAATAAAACCTTTTGGGGGCACATGATGGCATAGGTTAAACTGGGCATCTGTGTTGCAGTTGTAATGTACATATTGTTTGGCACATACCCATCAGAGCAGAGTCCACTTGGTTCATTTAGACCAGTAGAGGCACAGTAAAAACCCCCAGGACATGACTGGCACTCCTCAGCACTCCTTAGTCCTGTACTATTAGACCACGTTCCCACCGGACAGGGCATAGGACTGGCAGTGCCTATAGTAACACAGGGAGACCTTTAAAACACTTTTATGAATAAAATAAAGTCAGTAGTATACCATAAGTTCAGTTATCATATCAGTATAACATGTTTAAAAGTTCTTTACATGCTGTGACATCCAATTAAACAGAATTATACTAAAAGTAATTATACTAACAGCAAATACTAAATATCATGTAGTTTCATTAGACAATATCTTTAGCAAATCTCAAAATACATTTCCATTTTTCATACTGTACATTATGTTGTGATATCTAAATTTACTTGTAGAATTTAACATGATTGATATTTGCTTCTAGTGTTTTAATTTTAATTTATGCAGACAAAATATGTTATTTAGTGATAACAAATTTAGCAAATATCTTTTGAGACAGGGCTGATAAAGGCTAATTTTAGCTAAAACACCTTTAGGACAGAAGTGACCAGCTGGGCATGGAGCCCCTGTAGAGCCATCCACGGGACTGGGTGAATGGGAGCCTTTTCTGCACCAGAAACCAGCCAAACATAGTCCTACAAATAAGCATTATTTATAATGGACACAGGGCTTGTAAAGCGAGAATATGGGGCATTTGTGATTATACTATGTTTCAGAATTTTTAACGAAATGTCATCAATCACCTGTAGGTTCTTCAAGTCCAACATCTGGACAGTAATGTCCTGACGAACATAACAGACAATCACTTTGACTGTTCATGAGCTCACGGGGGTTATAGGTGCCGACAGGGCATGGAAATTGCTTGGCAATACCAGTTCCTTCAGGACAGTAATGTCCCTTCGGACAAGGCTGCAGGACAGACATATTTGCAGTCCCAAATGTTGCATCACAATAAAAACCTGGTGTAGGAGAAAAATAAAAAACAGGATACAAGCTTCAGTATAAATTTCAGAAATAGAAATGTGGGAGTGTGTCAGTTTGCTTTAGATAACTGCAACTTGCCTGGTTCACAGATTGTACAGTTTGGCTGCTTCTGCTTGTCCTGATATGTCCCAGTGGGACAAAAAATTGGGACAGGGCTTCCTGGGGGACAGTAATGGCCGACCAGGCACGGCAGAGCTAGATCATCTGTCTGACCAGGCAGGCACCAGTAACCTACCGAAAAAAGGACAAGGACAAGATGTAAAAATTGTTTAAAAGATACTTTACTAGTCTGGGTTTAGTGCAGTGATGGTCTGCGCTGATCTCACCCTGCCTGCAGGGGGCAGTAGGAGCCTGAAGGCCCATGCTAGCACAGTAGTATCCCGCTCTACAGGGCTGACACTCGTCCTTGCTCACGAGGCCCACTGCTGGGGAGAAAGTCCCTGCTGGACATGGCTGTGGTACACTGGAGCCCTCGTCTGGGAAAAAAAATATGATACTCTTACTTAAGATATTCATAACTAAAATGTATTCGGGAACATCTCAACTAAGGCTGGTTTAAGTGTCATAAACCAGCCACATCTGAATAACCAAATACTTACCACAGTAAGTCCCTGGAGGGCAGATGTTGCCTGTAAAGCCATCTACAGGCCTGGAGGAAGTGGCTTCTCTCATGCAGTAATACCCAGGGGAGCACGGTCCACTCGGCAGGGCTAGACCTGTTTCAGAAGTTCAGGTAAAAACAGACAGTTTTGCAAAAGCACACAGGGAAGTCATTGCTTTTTATCTGGTGATTACGCACCGGTTGCATTGCAGAAAGCTCCTGGAGGGCAAGATAGAGGCTCAGAGGTCCCTGATGGACAGTAAAACCCCTCCTGGCATCTGCCTCCGGTGGAGGAAGCAGGGCATAGGCAGTTAGCGTTGGTGTAGTTGTCCAGGTCAAAGGGCTGAGCGTTCCAAGCAGCAGATACACAGAACCATCCTGTGTGATGAATTCATTAGTTGAAATTCAGAATGAGTTCAATGTTCAGTCAAAAATAGTCTCATTCAGGTGATGTACTAACCAGCTTTACATTTCCCAGACACAGCGGACAGGCGCTCTTTCTCACAGTAGTGGCCTGGAGGACAAGGCAAGCAGCTGTCCAGGCTGTGGGTCATCGGCTCGGGGTTGTAATAGCCTCGTGGGCAGGGGAACTGGGTGGCATGCTTTGTTCCTGTAAACAAAGACCAACACTGCATAATATTGAAGTGTGGTTTCTTTGATGAAAAGTGGATTTTGTCTAATGAGGCAGTCAGAATTTTTTTTGGGGGGGGTCAGTTGTTTTAAGCATAAGAAAAAATCTGCCGGTGCCACAAGATAAAATACACTTCAGTACATTTAAAAAGGGCATCACAACATTATAATGTACATAGTGAAAAAATATGCTAATGGATTTTAAGAGTGTTATTAAATTATTAAGTAATTTAATGTAGAAATGCATTACTGTTCAAAAGTTTGGGGTCTTTTTAATGTCTTTGAAAGAATTCCGATGCTCAGCATTAAAAAAATCATCTAAGATTGTTAAATATTATTACAATTTAAAATAACTGTTTTCTATTTAATATATTTTAAAATGTGATTTATTCCTGTGATGGCAAAGCTGAATTTTCAGCATCATTACTCCAGTCTCCAGTCTCACATGATCCTTCAGAAATCATTGTAATATGCTGATTTGCTGCTCAAGAAACATTTCTAATTATTATCAATGTTAAAAACAGTTGTGCTGCTTAATATTTTTGTGGAAACCATATTATTTAGACTCTTTGATGAATAGAAAGGTCAAAAGAACAGCATTTATTTGAAATAGAAACATTTTATAACATTATAAATGTCTTTACTGTCTTTACTTATATTTTATTAAAAGTATTAATTTTGACAAACTTGCTGACCAAAAATGTGTGAATATATCCAATATAAACCCATATGTATATATACTAGTAAATTAAAAATTTATAAAATTTATATTTATTGTTAGCCCTTCAGGTATCGATAAATTGTGCAACATATTTAACATTGGCCTTATCTGGTGATTTTTTTTACTAATACTAATAATTTTAGTATTGCAAGCAATAGTTTATATTTCATTATGTCTCTTACCATCAGGGCAGTAGAATCCAGGAGGGCAGGGGTACAGAGTGTATTTGCTGGTACTCTCTGGGCAATAGTATCCAGCATGGCAGGGACTGCACTTGATCTGTCCTGTCAGGTTTGTATAAGTGCCCGCAGGGCAGGGAACAGGCACGGCACTGCCAGTGGGACAAAAGTGCGCTTGAGGACAGAGACCACCTTCAGAATCAGAACCTGTATCAACCGTAACACCACAGTCAATAGAAGAATACAAACAGACAACAAGCTAATGACGGCCTCAGATTAACAAAAATGGTTGGATGGTCGCACCAGTTGATGACGATGCCCCGGCAGAGCAGTAGAATCCCTCTTGGCAGGGTCCAGATGGTCTACTCAAGCCCACCAAACCGCAAAACTGCCCAGCAGGACACACAATGCACCCCGATTTCTTAGTGATATAAAGACTACAAAGACAAAAAAGGAATCTGTTCATCTGTTCATTAACTCATAGTGGTATGGTATGACAATTTGTCTCTATAAGGTACAGTACCTGTTTGAAAAGGTGCCAAGTGGGCAGGGTAAAGGAATGCTGGTGCCCTCAGGACAATAATGACCCACAGGACACGCCCCACCCACCCCTGTGCTAATATTTGCATCAGGATTCTTGAAGTTTATGCCTGCGGAAGTCAAGAAAAAGCACATAAACCACAACTGCTTAGATGTCATGATCCAAATCAACAGCATGAGAACACTTATTATTAAAAAGCAAAATGTATATAATTGGACATACCTGCAAGGCAAAAATACCCAGCCTGACAGGGACCAGTAGGTTCAACTAGTCCCCAGTCTTCACAGTACATTCCTTAAAATGATAGGTGTGTATGATGAACATAATACTACACCAATGCTATTAAAACTGCCAAAGGTGTAAGTAAAGCAGGGGCACTGCTCTCACCAGCTGAGCACAGTAAACACTGCTCTACTTGGCTTTGTCCTGCTTTAGGGCTGTATGTGCCTGGAGGGCAAGGGAGGATGTCCTCCACTGTGCCCCCCAGACAGTAATGTCCTTCTGGACACAACTGGAGCTCCTCCCCCTCCAGACACAGCCATCCAGTGGGACAGTCACTGCATTCTGCAGCACCTGCGTTCACACACATTAACAATATAATGACCACAACTTACTTTACCATGCTTTGAGTTGACATTGTGAATGAGTTGACGTGTATAAGCTGAAGGCAAAGGACATACAAGATGCAAAGAGTTGTTTATGATGGATGTTATTATAATTAACAATATGAATCCCAATTTGCATATTTGTACTTGTATTTGTATTTGTAGTATGAAAAGTATGTACTGTACTGGTAAAGTACAACTTTTTTGGTTACGCTATAACATTATAAAATTGTGTCTAGAGGCCCAATCATAAAAGATCACAAACTAATCCTCTATTATAAATTAAGGGATTGTGGGTTAGTTTTAGTTAATAATAACACATTTTTAATGTACTATGGTCTGAGACCAACTATCCTAATCTTGCATTATTGTACACAATCAGAGAACAAATGACACTGTGACGATTCACAATTTGCATACTATCCATCCTAAATATGATTTGAAAATAGAATTAGTGCGGTCTACTTTTTCTGGTTAGAATCCAAAGCGGAACGGCTAATATTGCTGACAACCCATTGCATGCTGGTCAAGGAACAAATTGAATTAGAACTACAAACACGGTGTTAAAAAAGAGATTAAAAAATACAAACATGGCAGACATGCGAGACCAACGGTCAAGTAGAGGTTTAGATAAAGGGGATTGAGTGATTAATAATCAGCTAACCTGATTTAAAGATAATTATTCATTGTTATCCATATTATATGTAATCTGTGAACTCGTTTAATAAAAGATACGTTTTGTCATTATCTTTTAAATGCATCATTATGCAAACACATGAGGAGAATCTCCACATGAAAGACCTACGACTGGCAGATCAACACGCTACAACATTTCTCTCCGATATGGTATAATGTGGAGGATTTCAAGTGTGACAAGATGATTGACAGGGCATTTTAAACGATGACAGGATGCACATAACCAAGGGACGGAGCGGTCCCAAAGCTTGCCTACTAAACTGCTACACACACATTTTCCTCACAAAAACAGTATACTTTTAGGGCATAGTATAAGTAGGTGAAATGGGACGCAGCATATGTTTTTTGGATGAACTATAATTTCATAAAATTGATTATACACCACCAGAGACGAAAGGAACCAATTACATAACTCAAGTGGTTCTTGGTGGATGAATGCAAACCTCAAAAATCACAGCTCTTTTGACGTACTACTTTTGATGTACTATGATTTTAAAACACATTAATCCCAATTTTTTGCTATACTACATAGAATGCATAATATCCTAATTGGAATTCAAACTTTTGCAAATTACACTAAAACCACCATTAAAGGAACGTTCGATGTTTTAAGTTATAAGCTCTGGGTATTCAGGTTCAGGAAAATGTAAAAAAGTATACCTGTAAAGTACTGTATGTAAAGTAAATTTAAAATATACCTGTGGTATTTGAATGTGTTCCATCGGGGCAGTGTAGAGGGGATGTACAACCCTGTGGACAGTAATACCGTGCCGGACACCTGTTTCCTGTTACCCCATCGTCAGGCATGGCTGTTTTAGCACCACCTGCACAATAAAACCCTATATGACAGAACAGTGGAAATCTCCAGTCAGTTTCAAAAACAAAAGTAATTTATGATTTGAGATTATGAATTTGTACCTGGAGCACATATCCCTGTGGGCTGAGTGAGGCCAGAGCTGTTGCAGAAGAATCCAGCAGGGCAGAGCCAACAGGACGATACACTCTGGGACCCCAGTGCATTACTCCAGGTTCCAGGAGGACAGGGGTACTCATGAGGGTGTCTGGTGCCTGCTGGACAGTAATAACCCATGGGGCATATGTCACCATACCTAGAGCTAATCTGTAAAAAGAAAAGAGTGGATCATTGAGCTCGAAATGAATCCCACTGATTAACGTGTGACAGACAGAATGTTGTTACCGGAGTGGCAACGTGGGATCCACTAGTGCAGTAAAAACCAGGCTCACAGGGTCCCTGAGGAGCAGTTAGTCCAGGAGAGTGACAGTACTGACCAGCATCACATGGGCCGCAGTGCTGCAGATCCTCTGCTCCTGTACTCGCAGTGTATGTACCCTTCATATAATGAAAAGGAATTCCATTACAGGAACAAATTACAATTACAATATTATTGTTTTATTGTATTTGTAATCAAATAGCCTTGGTAGGCATAAAAGACTTTCAAAAGCATTATACAATCTTACAGAACCCAAACATTTAATATACACTATTGTATATTAGGCGGAAAATGAGTTTACTCACAGGGGGGCACTGGTGACCAATTAATGAGCCAGCAGGGCAAAAGTGTCCAGGTGGGCACAGGGGCTGCTGGGATAGGCCTGTCCTGTTGCAAAGTCTTCCTGATTGGCACTCGATGCAGGAGTTGTAGCCTCTTCCCTGATGGAAAAGTAGTAAAACTCAATTAAATTAAAATGTTACTTAGTGTAAATTCTCTAACGGCGTGGCTTACTGGTTGGAAAGTTCCCAGTGGGCACGGTTCAGCCCTCACTGCTCCTTCCAAAGAGTAATGTCCCTCCTCAGCTTCATGTTGGACTGGTGTGGCTGAACCTCCACTGCAGTAATACCCCGCAGAGCACGGACCAGAAGGGGATGTAGAGTTTGTTCCTAAACAATAATAACTGAGAGAGCAACAAGAAATCTATAAGAACTGGAATGGCAAGGCAAGGCAAGGCAAGTTTATTTATATAGCACATTTCATACACAATGGCAATTCAAAGTGCTTTACATAGAAAATGAAATTAAAATAGTGATAAGAATTAAGAATACCACGTGTAAGACTTAAAAATAAAAGCAGGATAATTAAAACAGTTGTAAAGAGAATTTTTAAAATACAGTTGTAAAGATATTTAAAAAGAATAACATTATTACAGTATATATAGATAAATATAAAATAAAAATAAAGATGATGCATAGATTAGAATAGGTGCAATCAGTCGGACGTACAGTGGCACTGTGCTCATTCAGTAAAGGCACAGCTGAACAGATGTGTTTTGAGTCTGGATTTGAATGTGGCTCTCTTCTGGAAGCTGGTTCCAGCTGCGGCTGGCATAATAGCTAAACGCAGACTCTCCTTGCTTTGAATGAACTCTTGGTATTTCTAACTGACTTGATCCTGATGATCTGAGTGATCTGATGGGTTTGTTTTTAATAAGCATATCTGCAATGTATTGAGGTCCTAGGTTATTGAGTGATTCATAAACAAGTAATAATACTTTAAAATTGATCCTAAATGTAACTGGAAGCCAGTTTAAAAACCTGAGGACTGGCGTGATATGGTCATATTTTCTGGTTCTGCTCAGAATCCTGGCCGCAGCGTTCTGTATGAGCTGCAGTTGTCTAATGGGCTTTTGGGAAGGCCGGTGAGAAGACCATTACAATAGTCCACCCTGCTGGTGATGAAAGCATGAACGAGTTTCTCTAAGTCTTGCCTGGAAACAAAGCATCTAATTCTTGCAATATTTTTCAGATGATAGTAAGCTGATTTAGTTATTGCTTTGACATGACTATTGAAACTCAGGTCTGACTCCAAAATCACACCAAGATTCCTGACTTGATTTTTTGTTATTAGACCTTTTGTCTCAAGATATGCGTTCACCTTGAGAATTTCATCTTTGTTTCCAAATGTAATGATTTCAGTTTTGTTTTTGTTTAACTGAAGATAGTTTTGGCTCATCCAACTGTTAACTTCATCAATGCATTTGCACAGGGAGTCAATGGGGCTATAGTCATTAGGTGATAGTGATAAGTAGATCTGGGTGTCGTCAGCAGCTGTGGTAAGCCATTTGGTTCTCTCTCATTATTTGGCTCAGTGGCAGCATATACAGGTTGAATAGGAGTGGTGCAAGAATGGGATAGTTTCAAGGGAAAATGAAAATTCTGTCAACATTTATTTTGGTGAAGTCTTCCTTAAAGAAAGAGAACTGAATGTTTATTTATAACATGCACAGTTTAGCAGTCATACCCTGGAGGACAGCGGACACACTGCTCTGCGTGTTGGAGACCCGTGCTGTCACTGTATGTTCCGGAAGGGCACGGCTGTGGGTGAACTGAGCCTGGTGGGCAGAAACTTCCAGCAGGACACACTCCCCCTTTACGGCCATCAGGAGGAATCTGTCAAGGCAAGAAAAGAAAGTGAAATTATTAAAATAATCAAAAGCTAATTAAATTAAAATTAATGTTTTTTTTTTGGTTTGTAAAAATCTTACTGGACTTCTAGATCCCTGTCTACAATAGAATCCTCCTTCACAGTCCCCGGTGGGCTCAGATTTGCCCAGTCCTGTGCAGTATTTCCCACCACTACATGGGGTGCACTGTGATGCTTTACTCAGGGCTGGCCGGGATCCATACGTGCCCTCTTCACATGGCTCTGGGACTGAGCTTCTTTCAGTACAGTAGAAACCCTGACAATTATCCCATGATTATTGATTATGATTATCACATGATCCTTTAGAAATCATTTATAATGCTAATTTGCTGCTCAAGAAACATTTCTTATTAATATAAACAAGAACAGTTGTGCTGCATCATTTTGTGGAAACAATTTTTCAGTATTCTTAAAAAAGCAAGATGTTCAGCTTTTGAATAAAAAGAACAGCATTTACAAATTTTAGTACATGATAAATGCATTTACTGTCCCGCCGACATTTTGGGACTTTTTTTTATTCACCGTATCCCCCAGAGTTACATAAGTCCATACATACCATTCTCATCTCTGTGCGTGCCATTACTCTGTCTGACGCACCCACCGCTAGCCTAGCTTAGCACAAAGACGGCTCCATCTAGCCTACTGTAAAAGGCTCCATCTAGCCTACTGCTCAATGAGTGACAAAATAACTTCCTATTGACATGTTGTGATGTGTATAGTTACATTGTGTACTAAGACTGACGGAAAATTAAAAGTTGCAATTTTCTAGAACGATATGGATAGGAGCTACACTCTCATGCCTGCATATTAATCAAGGAACTTTGCTGCCGTACCATGGGTGCAGCGGCGCAATGATATTACGCAGCGCCTGAAAATAGGCTAACTTCCATCAACATAACCAACGTGACAACCTGCCTGTACAGAGAGCATGCTGGGGACTATTTTCAGGCACTGTGTAATATCACTGTGCCGCTGCATCCATGGTACAGCAGCAAAGTACCTTGATTATTACGCAGGAATGAGAGTGTAGTTCCTAGCCATATCGGTTCAGAAAATTTCAACTTTTTATTTTCCGTCGGTCTTATACACATCACAATATGTAAATGGGAAAATGTTGGCATTATTTTGTCACTTACTGAGGACTAGGCTAGATGGAGCCGTTCACCTTCAGTCTTTGTGCTAAGCTAGGCTAGTGGTGGGTGAGTCAGACAGAGTTATAGCAAGCACGGAGATAAAAATGGTATGTATGGACTTATCTAACTCTGGGGGATATGGTGAATAAGCTAAAGTCCCAAAAAGTCGGCGTGTTCCTTTAATGCATCCTTGCTGAATGAAATTATTAATTTCTTTCAGAAGAAAAAAATCTTACTCACCCAAACTCTTTAAAGGTAATTTATTAGACACAGTAAAGTAAAAAATGTATGGCATGTCAACATTCTTAGTTACATTTACCCGTGGACAGACTCTAGGAGTGTGAGTGGCCATAGTAGGACAGTAGTGACCAGGAGGACATTCCACACAAGCTTCTCCTCCATGGCCATACGAGTCATTCCTGAAGAAGCCCGACTGGCATGGAAATGAGTTTGGATGTCCGGTACCAAGAGGACAAAAGTATCCATCAGGACAGTTTCCTGTCTGATAGGAATAATATCCATGTTAAAGGGATAGTTCACACAAATCCTGCTCTTTTCCATACAATGAAAGAGGGTGGGAACATTACACAGCCATGGTTACCATTCTGTTACAATGTTTGCAAAAAGAGCAACTTGGACATTCTTCTAAATAACTCCTTTTGTATTCCACATACAAATAAAGTCAGTAGGTTTGGAACAGTGTTGGGGAAAGTTACTTTTAAAAGTAATGCATTACTATATTTAATTACTCCCTAAAAAAAGTAACTATTTGTGTTATTTACTTTCCATGGAATGTAATGTGTTACAGTTTTGGGTTTTTTAATGTTACTTTTTCTCACCTGGGCTGGGCTTGCTTGTTTTATAATATCAAAACAAAAAAGTTATATTTTTGGAAAATGTAAAGAACCTTTCACTCCAAAAGTGAAATGAATAAACCTGAGGCCTCAAGCCTCAGAAATTAGTATGGCTGAACTGGATCATCAAACGTCTGCAGCAAAAACATTTGTTTTGTCTCAAGATGCACATAGGTGATGTTTTTTTTTTCTAAAGCTTGTTTATAAAAGCTACTTAAATGTCTTTAACTAAGGCCCACACCTGGCTTAGAGGTTAAGTTCACCCAAAAATGAAAGCCCATGATTTACTCACCCTCAAGTCATTCTCGGTGTATATGACATTCTTAAGTTATATTAAAAATGCCCTGGCTCTTCCAAGCATTATAATGGCAGTGAATAGTTGTCGTTTTTGAAGTCCATAAAGGTGCATCTATCCATCATATAACTGCTCCACACGCCTCTGATGGGTTAATAAAGGCCTTCTGAAGCGATGCGTTTGTGTTAGAAAAATATCCCTATTTAACAAGTTATAAAGTAAAATATCTAGCTTCCGCTATTTTGGGGGAAAAAAACATGCAATGTCGTCAGATGTAGCATAAGCATTTTTAACTGCGAGAGGCACTACATTTTTTCCGTAAGTTAAATATGGAAGGTGATCTGGTGGAAGCTAGATAATTTACTTTATTAGTTTGAAATATGGATATTTTTCTTACACAAACACGCCAATTCACATCAGAAGGTCTTTATTAACCCATCAGAGCCGTATGGAGCAGTTATATGATGGATAGATGCACTTTTATGGACTTCAAAAATGACAACAATTCACTGCTATTATAAAGCTTGGAAGAGCCAGGGCTTTTTAAATATAATTGTATTTATAATCTATTTTTCATATATAATTTATAAGAAGAAAGTCATATACACCTAGGATGAACTGAGGGTGAGTAAAGTATGGGCTAATTAAAATTTTTGGGTGAACTAACCCTTTAAACTAAACCAGGTTTGCAAATCCAGGTCAAAGTATATTTGTGTTATTTAACATATTTTTTATTATTACAGGTTTGAGTAATATTCTGAGTTTGCATTTAATTGTTTTATTTCATCAATAGTGAATCTGTTTTTGTGCAAGTGAGATTTTGTCAAATTAAATGATCCCTTTAATTGACTAAACAATCAACGAACAGGTTTAACTGGTTTATAAAAAAACTACATGAGGGGCCATACTGGTTCAATAATGGGCTCTTCCTGGAGATTCTCCGTGTAGCAGTATTTTCCCTCTGGACACTTTGTGCAGTCTGAAGGGTCACGTAGACCTGGTTGTCGACTGTAGGTCCCTTTGGGGCATGGAACAGGATTAGGATCCTGATTAGGGGGTAAATAATAGAAAAGAAAATAATTGCTATGTTTCGTGCCATTTATCATCTGACATGATGATCGACGATGGTTATAATGTTTCTGACCCTTGAAATTATACTTACAACACTTCCACCAGGACAGTAAAAGCCTATTGGGCAAAATACAGCTGAGCGCTGGGGTTCTCGATCCATGCCCTGTGAGCAGAGGAAACCCGGCGGGCAGACCATTATTCTGAGCATGGCCTCCTCACTGGTGGTCTCATCACTGCAGTAGTGACCCGGTAAACAAGGCAGACACTCCTCTGATCCCTCATCCTAAGAAAAAGAACAAGACAGAGAACCAGTAAAGATTAAAAGAGGGAGATGGATAAATGAAATGGTGTATTTATTTGTTATAGTAAACAACATGTATTAGATTACAATGAGCTGTCCATCTTACAGAGTAACTTCCTGTTCCACAGACTTTTGGACTGATTGTGGCCGGATGGGGACAGAAGTAGCCGGCAGGACACACAGAACAATCTTCTGCTCTCCGACCCCCTTTTATCAGACGAAATGTTGCCCTTGACACACAGGAAAAGTCAAATTCACTGAAGTCTTACCCAGCTTTATTTTAGCCAATGGGACTGTTACTCACGGTGGACAGGAAGTGGGTTTGGATGTACCCTCCTTACAGTAATAGCCTTCTGGACAGACCAGACAGTCCTCTTTTCCACCATTACCTATCTTTGTGCTGTAGGTGCCTGGAGGGCATGGGTGCTGTGAGCCATATAATGTACCTGTAGAGATACACACATACAGTATAGACAAATTCCAAACTGCGTTTTTGCGCCCTTGAAGGGCATGTCAGGAAGGGGACACCATTTGTAGGGGCGTTCCAAACGAAAGTGAATCGCTTCACAAAGTGCCCTTCCACAAGTCCATTAGCGAAGAGAACGTGATGGTCACTTTAAAGAAGTAATTTAATTGTTAAAGGGATAGTTCACTCAAAAATGAAAATTCTGTCATTAATTCCTCACCCTCATGTCATTCCAAACCCATAAGACCTTCGTTCATCTTCGGAACACAAATTAATTATTTCTTATGAAATCCGAGACCTCTCCATACACAGCTATTTAATGAACACATTCAGTCCAGAAAGGTAGTAAAAACATTGTTAAAACAGTCTATGTGACTCCAGTGAGTGATTCATCCTTAATGTTATGAAGCGACGAGAATACTTTTTGTGCTAAAAAACAAACAAATATATTTAAAAAAATACTTTCGATACTTACAAAAATTTCGCTCTAGCCTGTGTCAGTCTCCTTGTAGTTTACATTGTAAATAGTGCAGCGCTTCTGAGTTCTACGGCAGCTGATGCTGTTCACGTGAGCACCACGATGCATGCGTGTGACGATGACGCAGGAGCTGCACTGTTTTTACAACATAAACTGCATTGGAGACTGGCACAGACTAAAATGAAATTGTTTAATAAAGTTGTTATATTTGTTTGTTTTTTAGCACAAAAAAATCGCTTCATAAAATTAAGGTTCAACCACTGGAGTCACATGGGCTATTTTAACTATGTTTTTACTACCTTTCTGGGCCTTGAAATTTTTAATTAAACTGCTGTCTATGGAGGGGTCAGAGAGCTCTCGTATTCCATCAAAAATATCTTCATTTGTGTTCTGAAGATGAACGAGTTTGGAACAACATGAGGGTGAGTGATTAATGACAGAATTTAAATTTCTGTGTGAGCTATCCCTTTAATGTGACCCTTGTGCACAATTCATTTTAAATCTAGAAATGGTAGGAGTTGGAATTATTCAAGTTGTTTTTTATTGAGATATATTACTCACATTTTCGTCATGCTAGGTTAGGTAAGAAATGTGTTTAGCTCTTTATGTATTTAATGCTTAACTTAAAAAGTTAAGAGCAGATCAGGAACACACACACACACACACACAAAGCATATTTTAAAACCTTCATTATATATGTACATTTATTTGTATCATATTAACAGCAATAATAAGATATTCCTGTTGTCGCTGTCTTTGTCATGGTAACATTCCATGTGAAGCTAATGAGAAAATGATGTGGTCTTTCATTGATCCCTCTGCCAAGTATGTTCCAAACAGCTTCATTCTGACACACAAGTGCCCTGCTCCCTCCAGAGTACTCCCTTCAAGGGCTCTGCCCTTCAGAGTGAGTAGGGCGTATGGATGATCACTTCAGATTTCAGATTGGAATTTGCCCTATATAACGTCAGAAATTACTTCAGAGGTCTTCAACAATAAAAATAAATACACTACCTATATCCTGTCTGCTCAGAAATTCCATAAGATATGTCCAAAATTTCCAAAAGTGATTATTTTAATGGCTTTGCAATTAATCAAATATATTTATATGGCACTATTCAGATGTTACTGTGGGCCAAACCTAAAATGAATGTTTTTCTTCAAAGTGGAGGGACATTCAGATATTTCACAAAGCTTTTTATACCTTCAGGGCAGTAGTGACCAGAGTTGCATCTTCCAGAGGGAGAGCCCACTCCTGCTAAACAGTACCAGCCTCTTGGGCATGGCCGGCACTCGTGCTCCGACTCCAGTCCACTTTGATCATTCCAGGTACCAGCGGGACACTTGTGCTGAGTGGGGAACATGCTACCTGCAGGACAGTAATGCCCAGGAAAGCAAAAAAGTGGAGGCCTCTGCACACCACCTGTGCCTGTAAAAGGGAAAATTGTTAAAAAGTTGAAAACTAAAGGTAAATAAAACCTATACATGTATAAAGTACGTGACATTCAGCTCTGAAGGTAGTCTGGCACCTCTAAGACAGGCATAACGTGCAGGACACTGCTGGCACTGGGAGAGATCAGTGAGGTCTATGCGGTTACTAATGGTACCGGGAGGGCAAGCGTTGGATGGGTCGTTTGGGCGTGCAGAACCTGGTGGACACACAAACCTGAAAAAAAAAACAGAAATTAAAATCATGCGTAACAGCTTTCGACCAGTTTTTATGAGCCTAAGCTCCCAGCCTGACCAGACCTTTAAACCAAGTACCAGCCCCAAACATCTAAAACCAACATACCAGACTGGCCTGACAAATCAAACATATGTTTGACAACAAACTTAGGCTGGTTTAAAAAAAGACAAGTGTGAAAGACACTAACCCTGGCATACAATCCACATCAGGAAACTTCAGTGCAACTTGTGTGCATGCTTTGCCCGGATAGCAAGGCCTGCAGTCTACCAGAGCATCCTGTCCTTCCAGAGGGTTAAAGGTGCCTGGCTGACAAGGCATAGGGTCACTTGTTCCTTCTGGACAATAGAAGCCCGGTGGACACTTTAAACAGTCCTTAACACCTATGATGAAAATAGAGACAAATATAAACCCAACAGCAGATTTATATGTATCTGCTATTCTGCTTTAATGAGATTTTTAAGAAAGAAATCTTACTCAGCGCCCCCTGATGTGGGGTGAAGGTCCCTTGTGGGCATAAGATCTCACTGAGCGTCCCTGCTGGGCAATACCTCCCACGGGCACAAAGCAAACCAGGACCTGCAGAACCTAAAATCAATGAAGGTTTTAAGTATTCTGGCTTTAGTCAATGCCTATTAGCTTTTAATGATAGCATACTTTTAAAAGTTGACCTGGCTGATTATCTAAGCAAATGGTCTAAAGCGCGCAGCGCAAGTGCACTTAGGGCATGTCTGAATCCACTTTTGCTAGTTTAAGGACAGGAAAGATGGTCGGCATACCCAGCGCAAGGTCTGAAATGGTTGTCCCTAGTCTCTTAATGAGTAATAGGTGTGTTTTTGGCATACCGTGCAATAAACCAGTCAAAGTTTCATCTCGCAGTCCCTTCAAAAGCCATTGCTCTTGCACCATGGTGGATTCGCTATTTACATGGTGGAATATAGACACCCTCAACCTGATGAGTAAGTTTAAATACATGTGTGTATTGCCACGATTGGTTAAATAAGTAGCCAATTTCATTCGTCATTACTGCAAATAGGTAATTCTGATATGTGCAATGACTATCCATTATGATATGTAGGCATTTTTATCTTTATGTACACAATAATAATCTAATCGAATTTGTGTGTAATATGCAGAGTGTACGCATTTGTGCACCCGCATATAGGCGCACATTGTATATATATATATATATATATATATATATATATATATATATATATATATATATATATATATATATATATATATGACTGTGATATGATTTACTATTGTACTAAATTCAGATAAAACTGAAAGGCATTGGATTTAAGTGCTGTTTGTATCAGTACCTGATCTCTAGTCATATATAGTCATATATATAACTGAAATGGTGATGTTTTATAGTGTATGATGAAAAACATTGCAAACAACTTTTCCATCTTCTCTGCACTCCTGACCCACATCACACACTCTCTACAGCACTTTACAGTCAGGAAACAGCTGAGGGCAGGAAACGGTTCAACAGCACTCGTTCTTGTGGGTTTAGGAAAATAAAAGTTACATTGTATTGTCATTTTCATTAAACACACTAAACATTTAACTATTTAGACTGTTTCTACAAAAAGAGTATTTCTATGGAAACCCAGTACTTTATCAGAAATAATGTAATGACAACCAAAAGCAAAAGATAATGTAGCATGCGAGTGTGTGTGTATATACGTGATCATGTATAAGTGTGTTATGGGTTCATGCCCTAACCTGCGGGACAGTAACGACCCTCTGCACACCTCTTGCAAGCTGCCCTACTTGTCTGACCCAGTTGTCCTCCAGCGGTTCCAGCAGGACAAGGTGACCCGTGCGGCACACCCGTGCCCTCCTCACAGTAATACCCTTGTGGGCACAGAAACTGAGAGCTCGGCCTCCGAGAGCTGCCTTCCAAACAGTAAAATCCTGGGAAGAAAAAAACATTTCCAGCACATTCCAATTATTCATTATACAACATCTAGTTCTAGTCCTCGAATTTGATTGGCTGGGACGTTTGTCACTGTGTCACTTGTCCGTTTGTGTGTTTCAGACAGAATGTGAGTCTCTGGCTGAATCGGAAATCGCCCCCTATACCCTTAAATAGGGCACTATTTGAGGGGACAGCCATTTGTAGTGGTGTCCGAAACCTATAGTGGACGTTTTTGAGTGCACTCATTCGATTCCACATTGCACCACAATAACTAGTGTACTGCCAATGTACACACAACGGCTGTCCGAATTCACTCACTCGTTTTCATTCACTCCTTCAAGTGAACTGTATTTTGTGAACTAATGAAGGGAATAGTGATTGAGGGTTTAGGGGGCGATTTCGGATTCAGCCTCTTTCTGCAGGTTACATCATTACACCAGTAGGTGGCAACAAGTGGCTGTCTTTATGAGTGAGTCATTGAATTCAGCCAACCAATTCGTTAAAAACACTCAAGATCAAATTCTCAGAGAAATTTCTCTGGCAAAAAAAGGTCCACCATGTGATGACATATGAAGCATTGCTCACAAATAAGCCACATAAGCGAATTTGCGTGAAAAACCTGTTGCAAAAAAACAAAACATGTAAAATTTCTATTCCCACAGATTCACTGGATTTCACTTGCAAAGTTTTTGCCGTGGAATGGTAAATGTGAGCTCAAAGTTACAGTCATGCCATGTTATATTGCTTATTTGTGACATTAGCAAATAGACCCACAGGTAAAATGAAAAATGAGTATGAATATTAGTACCTGCAGGACAGATTGCACAGTCCCTCTCTCTCTGTAGCCCTTCCTTTGGTCCATAAGTTCCTGAAGGACATTGTATCGCAATATTTGCAACACAGTAATGTCCTGCAAAAAACATTAACACTCAATGATATGGTATTGAATGTGAAAAGCCTGCAGTCCAACCTGAAATACTGACTCACCTGCAGGACACACAACACAGTCTGATCTTTCTCCATCTCTGTGTGTCCCAGGGGGACAGGAGATAAGCTGTCTTGACCTCTGACCAAGATGAGACTGTCCCCTTGACCAGACCGGAGTCACTGTACTCCTGCAGGCTGAGGAACCATTGCATTTTTTACACTCAGTCTGGCCCGGCATGTATGAATAATGGCCCACGGTACAAGGAAGAGGCGCGGACATCTTTTTATAAGGACAGTGGCTTCCTTGAAGAGAGAATTGAATATGCTTTAAAGGGATGTACAAGGAATTCCGTGCCTGCAGGTGTGTGTGCCTGTTGTGACATTTGATGTGTGTGTTTATTTTGGCTTTAGCAGGTGCAAGCAAGACATCAATTGCATGTGAATTAAACATGGGACTCCATGTTTACCAGCGGGACACGGGTGACATTGAGCACTGCACAGAGTGGAGTAGTAGCCTTCAGCACAGTCAACACACTCCGTCTGGTTGAAGTTTGGTTCTTCTCCAGGGCCACACTTAAAATGGTAAAGCAAACAAAAAATAGTTTACGCTAAAAGGATAAAGTGTAACTACCAATATGGAGAAAACTTTTCTCTTAAGCAGCAGACCAGTTTGTACCCACCTTCATTTGAAAGCCCTCTATGCAAACAAAGCCAAAGGGACACGGCAGGCAGTGGGTGAGCCCTTCTGGAGAATACTGTCCTGAGAGACATGCTGTAAGGTTGCCTGATGTGCTGTCACAGGAGAAACCAGCAGGACAAAGTTTGCATTCCACACGGTCTTCCGTGCTAACCAGACCTGGGACACAGGGCTTTAAAAGACACTAACAATTATTTTATGGGGACATTACATAGACATGATTTGTTTTACTGTACAAAACTGTATTTAATCCTCTACCCCTAAACCCACCCATAAGGTGGGTTTCTGGTATATGTCCCTACAAAAATGGATATATCCAAATATTATACACACAATAAAATAAATAATATACACATTTCAATACATTTATATATATTATAATATATATATATATATTATTTAAAAAAGTACATAAAAATTAGGTTAGGATACCTGGCAATCGTGGATACTGCTTTTCCCAGTATAAGGGTTAAACATGCCAGTGGGACATTTACTGGGTGCAGACACATTGCCAGGACAGCTAAAAAGCCAAGGAAAAGGAGAAAAATCTTTACTTTTTTTTTTTTTTTAATTATGCAATTACACAAATTCTTCTATAAAACGAAAATCACACTTACAACTGCCCTGCGGGACACTCAAGGCAGATCCCTGATGAAAAATAGGTTCCCTCCGGGCATGATATTTGTGTGCGATTACAGTAAATTAAACAATCTGAACCCTCTGGCCTCATGTCAGCTCCTGCATCATCAAGATAATAAAAAAGAATTACTAATTGCATCAGTTTCAGAATTCCATCTCATGCTGATGATGCCTACCTGATACAAAGATATTCCATCTCTGTCTGAAGCCACTCCATGTTAAGCAGAAGAAAAATAAAATAAAATATCTCTTCATGGCGATCATTTTCAAGCTCCCTGTTCATCGCAGGGGACTTCTGTCCTCAGTCGCTCTGTAGCCCCTTTAAGTCTATCAGTGAATAGGGACACCTCAATAATTGAAAGTGAAATTCAAACCATGTAACTCAATTCCAGTCAGAAGCCAATGATGCACTCACTGGGCAGAACTGTGAACTTCACTGTCTAGAATATCAGTCTGTTTTTTAAACCATGGACTGTACAGGATCTTATTTACCTTCCGATTTCTTAATGTTATGAGAATAAATATTTTATGCCTACATGCACTTACATTTGAATTGACATTCTCCTCAAAATAAATAGATAAATAAATGAAGCATTTTTGCACTATAGTACTAACAATTGAAAGTGAAAATAACAATAATAAAAAAATTAAAAAACTCTAAATGGTGCTAAAAATAGACTTCTTTATGGAACTATAATTTCTTACTTCTTGGGATTTTGATTACATATTTCCTTTGGATTTAACCTGAACATTTCTTCACACATTTGAAAACAAAACAAGCATTAAAAAAACTAATAACACATTAAAAAGGAACATATACATGTAAAATAGCATCCAGCGCAGTAAATGTTAAAATAGATTGTAGGGTTTTTGTGGTAATGCGAAGGCACGATATTTCCTGTTCCTTTACGTTCAAGTGAAGCTTCAAACCTCTGCAGCTGTGCAAACTGTATTAACCTCAAGTTTCCACTGCAAGGCATGAATGTGATCCAGTTTACTGCAGCAATCGGGTGATAAATTAATCAAACTGCTGAGAAAGTCACTTTGATTCATTAACATGGATGTTATCAAGAGTCAGGCTGTGAACTTCTTTAAATATCACTCATGCGATTTCCATTTAAATTGTTTAGATCCATGGAGAATGTAAATTAGGTAAAAACAACATCTGAGAATAAGTTCATCATGAATCAAAACCATTAAAACACGTCATTTGATTGACATTTAAATGTAACGTCCTTAAGGCCTACCCTATATAAATGTATGTATAATGTCAATTACGTAAATAATGTACATATTTTTTAGCTAAATTATCAAAGGAAACAACAGTGCCATGCAAATTAACCTGCAGACAACCCAATGACATTTTGCCACGCATCCTGATGTACCAACAGCTCAGTTAACCACATTTCCTGGAGGCAGGTGCTATTTCTACATGAAGCCCACCCAATGGGGAGGAGATTTCCTTTGTTTTTCACATATACGCTATATACCAATTATCATTTTAAATTGCAGATATATGAGCAAGTACCTTGAATGAATACCAAAAAATGTTTCTGATTCCTGTGATGCTGCTTTTACAATTAGGATTCCAAGGTAATGTCACTTGAGTTGCTATCCTATCATTATTATTTATAATAAATACATTACCTATATCTAATGTGTTGTATTAGATATTTCCGTAAAGTCTTACATTCACTAATATACTCAGTTAAATGCTATAAATGTGTAATTTCTAGTTGCTGCTAACTTGATGGCTCTTCACAGACGCTGTAAGAAGTATGAGTTCTGAATACCAGCATGAAATTAGGAATGCAAGACTCCATGAGCCGTTTACTTTAAATTGTACCTACAACTGTTCCAGTGGATTCACCCGTGGTTACTGGAAATTGGAAGAAACTCCAGTATGTAGCAAGTGCAGCTGGAATCAGAAAACATTAAAATTAGGAGACATGTGCACTGTGAGCATTTACACAGCTCATCTAATTTTGGAGCAAACGCATTATAACTATTCTTGCTTTTCTGAAGAGAGTGACAAACCGGGCATTCCTCGTAAAACAGAGCTTTTGATAACACTGCGAGTTCACGGTAAGAGGCGTTTGAGTTTACTGTTTATGATGAATAACCTTTTTACAAATGAATTCATCCTAGGCCTTTTCTCACTGTATGTGCAATATTGCTTCATATAGATAAATCCAAAGAACAAGTAACACCTCCTAAAGGACTAGCCGGTGAGTCTGTAAGATATGCTCTACTTACTGTGCTATTTCTAAGACTATTATTGGTTTGCATTATTTTTTTAATGTTGTCTTACTGGTCTAGGTCCATCTTTGAGAGTACAGTCCTATAGGGGTCAGATGGAGTCATATGAGGTACTTACATCATTTTACACTATTGAAGTGATGGCAGGAACCTCACTCACACTTCAGTGTGTTGCCATTGACATCAAACACTGCGAGGTCCAGTGGGTCAGAGAAAACAGTACCCTCCCTTCGACCCAACAAAATAACAGTGTAGTACAGTGGAGTGAAATCAAAGCAGAGGACAGTGGACGATACAGGTGCCAAACCAAAGGGACTTGCATGCACCAGGATTTCACTGTGGATATAGAGGTTAACACAATAGGTGAGTATTTTACACTTCCAAAAATATATTAACTCATTTTCAGATTCACATATAACACAGTCCATCAAGTCAGCATTTTGCCATACAGATGGATTCACCTGGGCCAAGGTCTTCGCAGCTTTTGCAGTGTCTGCAGTGGTTGTCCTTACGGCCCATCTGGTGTATCTGTGCTACAGAAGAGGGTGTAAGATAATGGATTCCACTAACATAGTCCATGAAAGGTAATGCACAATGTTATATGTAAAATAAATAATTCATTATAAAGTAGCAAAACATATGAAATCTCTTTCATTAACAGTATGTGGTCTCTTGCAGGGTTCCATCCAGAAATGCTGTGGTGATAAGGCCAATCGCTCAAGGTCTCTCTCAATTATTATTTTTATATTACTATAAAAATAAAATATGAATTGATATACAGTATATACACTGATCAGGCATAACATTATGACAGATGAAGTGAATAACACTGATTATCTCTTCATGAAAGCAACTGTTAGTGGGTGGGATATAATTAGCATCTTCAAAACTGCAGCTCTTGTGGGGTGTTCCCGGTCTGCAGTGGTCAGTATATTAAAAGTGGTCCAAGAAAGGAACAGTGGTGAACTGGCAACATGGGCGGCCAAGGCTCACTGATGCACGTGAGGAGTGAAGGCTGGCCAAAGAGGTCCGATCAAACAGACGAACTACTGTAGCTCAAATTGCTCAAGCAGATGCTGGTTCTGATAGAAAGGTGTCAGAATACACAGTGCATCGCAGTTTGTTGCGTATGGGGCTGCATAGCCACAGACCAGTCAGGGTGCCTATGCTGACCCCTGTCCACCGCCGAAAGGGAGGAAGAAGGCAAGTCTGCAGAGGCAGTGTAATGCTTTGGGCAATGTTCTGCTGGGAACAACGAGTATGAGGTGTTGACTTGGCCTCTAAATTCCCCAGATCTCAATCCAATCGAGCATCTGTGGTACGTGAACAAACAAGTCTGATCGATGGAGGCCACACCTGCAACTTACAGGTCTTAAAGGATCTGCTGCTAACATCTTGGTGCCAGATATCACAGCACACCTTCAGGGGTCTAGTGGAGTCCATGCCTCGATTGGTCAGGGCTGTTTTCGCAGCAAAAGGGAAACCAATACAATATTAGGTCATAATGTTATGCCTGATCAGTGGATATAAGCCCATATATACAACACTACCATTCAAAACTTTGATATACATTTTTAAAGTTAATACTTGTATTCAGCAAGGATGCATTCAATTGATCAAAAGTGACAGTAAAATACTAAAAATATTTTCAAATAAACTCTTTCATGCTTTTCCTTTCATCAAAGAATCTTGAAAAAATGTGCATCACGGGTTTCACAAAATCTTAAGCAACGCAACTGTTTTCAACATTGATAATAAAAAGAATTATTTCTTGAGCAGCAAATCAGCATATTACAATGATCACTGAAGGATCATGTGACACTGAAGACTGGAGTAATGATGTTGAAAATTCAGCCTTTCCAACTCAGGAATAAATTAGATTTAAATATATTGAAATAGAAAACAGTTGTATTAAATTGTAATAATATTTCACAATAATACTGTTTCACTTTATTTTTGATCAAAATGCAGCCTTGGTGAGAAGAAGAGACTTCTTTCATAAACATTAAAAAATCTTACCAACCCCAAACTTTTTTAAATCCCAGACAGTCAGAGTGATCACGAAGTCCCTTATGCTGACATTGTGATATCCGTGAGGGGCTCCAGCAATCCGGATCTATCTGACACCTTTAACCAGACGTCAAAAAACCAAAGACCGGTAAATTAATTTTTTTATTATAAATAACTACAATTATTTTGATCGTTTTTTCCACTGGTTTGTTTAATTGCATGGGACCTGATGAGTGACAGTGTGAATGTGTTTTGCAGAGATGGAGGGATGAGGCCAGAGCAGGGCTACTGCATGCTTCAGCTGACAGACTGCACATCCACTCTAAAGAGGTCACTAGAAAATTAAGCACAACGTCTGAATATGCTGTAATTACCTACTCCTGTGAGGCTCTTAGTTAGTTACTTAAAAAAACCCTCATCTCTAATTAAAAAAAAATAAAAGGCAAAATGTGAAAATCTTGAATAGTTGTCTTCACACTTTTTGTTAACTGCAATTAAAAACCTTTAAACTTTGAATGTTTTAAACTTTTGTGTCATGCTTTTATATTCTTGAAGGCAATAATTACTGTATGATTTTTTTGCAACTCACAAACATATTTTTTTTACTTTGTTGGCATCTTTGCCTTTTTTGACCAGGAAAAGGACTTAAAGCCACAATATGTAATTTTTCGCCTCTAGAGGTTGCTTATTCAAAATAAAGGCGTAGCTTGATGACGCCTGGATTTCACAGAGCTTTTATTAAGCCACAGACAACCGCTTCCACTTTTTCCGGTAATACATACGCAGTGCTGTTTTATCATATTAGATACATTTGAGTGTGTAGGAAAGTTATGTTATAATACTTCTCTGTGTGTTTGCTTGGCAGCTACTATGAGACACTTGTTGCACACTGCAGTGAGCTAGATCGATATTAGGCATTGTAAAACCAAGCAGCAACCTCCCCAGCTTCTCTTGAAGCCAATACGGAAGTGACTTAAACTGCAATTCATCGACTAGCCAATTGGGACAGGCTCCAAAAGGGAGCAGAATCTCATTGAGCCCCATGTTAAAATGCCCAACTTTACAGCAGAAAAAAACATGTTTACAGCCTGGTACAAATTCTAGTTTGGGTCTATACGGCTAATTTTGCCATTCATGACAACTGTGAGGGGGGTGTATGAATATCTCATTTGTTTTTCATTATATAAAGCCTTAAAGTTCTGCACAATTAAGGACGTGGCCACTTTGAGTGACAGTTGGATAACCGTTTGTCTGCAGTCTGTTAGTCATCGCTTCACCTCAGCTCCAGCCACGTCACGCCTCTTTGCCCATTTTCTGTTATCTGGGAGTGACGCATGGTGAGTGGCTGCCAAGATGGCAACGGCCAGCTCGACCCTACTTCACGCTTCAAAGCTGCTCTTCAGAATCCTATGGGTGACGTCACAGACACTACGTCCATATTTTTTTACAGTCTATGGGTAAAACATGGTACTCGCGGTAAATGAAGAAAACAAGGTTTAAACACTAACTGTGTTGAGCTATTTAACAATGATTAGTTTTCTGTCTATGAATGTATCCAAACAGTTGCTCTCCTGTCTAATAAAACACATAATATATATTAAAGCATCTTTGGAGTTTCCAAAAGATGTCCTGGTTAAAATGGCTTATCACTCTGGATTTAAACATTCTTGGAAACATTTGGGATAATGTAAGTACACAACAAAATATAAAACATTGTTCTAGTGGTTTTAGGCTATTTTAATAAAAAAATCTTACATATTGTGCCTTTAAAGGCAGCATGAATTGGAAGTTACAACAGCCCAACCAATTTTAAAAAGGATCCAAGTAATACAGCTTCTTGAACAAGAAAATATTTAGGGCAGGACTTGATTTTATCCACAATGCACATGTGTGTTTCTCTCTCTCTCTCTCTCTCTCTCTCTCTCTCTCTCCAATAGCACAAATATGTTTAAGTTCCTCTTAAATTGTAATCATTTTTGTGATTTCCACAGCCGGGGCTAAATTTGTCTGGCATCCAGGCTAATGCTGTGTTCAAGTCATGTTGTAAAGATCGTTACGAGTTGAACGCACAAGAACGCCACCATAAAATCGTAAATACCAGCTCGTGGTTTTCTTTAAGCCCCGATCTTTACGAGTTAGGGGCGTGTCAGGGAGCAACATGGCGGAATATTAAAGGTATTTAGGAGTGATATTGCCAGGCTTTTCTATTTACAGAGATAGCATATGATAACCATGATAACATTATAATATAACCGTATAATATGTATCAATAAAGTTTGGCTTCATAAAGTAATTAAAAACATTAAAAAAGCAAAACACACTGATGCACATTCCTTGTTCTTCATTTTCTGGAAGTAGATTTTAAGAACCTTTCCGTATTTTTGTGTAATTGAGTAAACCAACACCATATTATATTCCAGGGGGAGCATATCCCTCAAACCATCCTACACCATATGTGTAAGCCTAACTATTCTTGTTGCGGGAAACTGTTACCACTATAGCGCTGATGAAAGTTTAGAAATGCCTTCGTTCACACTTCACATATTTAGCTTGTTTTTGACTTATGGCATTTATGGTCAAACACATGGTCAAATTTAACCTTACACTCTCATTGTGTTGATATTGTTGGAAATGTCTTTACCTGCAGATAGTTGCTGCACATGCAGGTGTTGAACTTTATGAACTTCATCGTTGACAAAAGACAAGCATTTTGCAGGTTTGGTTTTAACTGATTGTAGGAAATATCTTCTTCAGCCAATTATTTTTGTTCTTTGTATTCTAATATTCGCTTCCAACGTCAACTGCGTTTAGCTACTAGACTAGACTGTTGTGAATCGATTTAGAATGTTTGATCGATTGCCAGAGCAGACGGACACACGATTGCTGAAATATTGTGGGAAATGTTTCTCAGGTAATCTTAATCGTCAAGGATTTATCATTGTAAATAAATAAATAACTCTCATTGTTGTTGTATTTTATTCCTAAAATGTTATATTGCGTGTTTAATGTTGTATATTTGGTATACTACTTATTTCAACATTTTAATACTGTAAGCTATTTGAGTCCTGAATAGATTTGACCCTCTCCGCTTTCCGTAGTTGGAACCACGTGCTGGTTGCATAGCAACGGTTGACAACATTCAGCTCGTTTTAAAACGGTAAGAAATATCACTCCATTCCACCTTGCAAACTTATTAAATATAATGTTGCAATTACAGATTTAACCAAACAAGAAAATGTGGGTTTGACAGAACAAGTGTTAGAATATGTTGTTCATTTCACTTATAAAAAGAAAAAAAAAAACATAATCTCTTGTCTTTCATCTAGATGACGTTAAGCACAACATATGGCAAAATGAATATGTGTTCGTCATGCAGTAAAACTAGACATCTTGATGAGATTTTTTTTTTTTAATATTTTGGAATTATTTGGAAAATTAGATGTAAACTAGCCTGTCAACACCATTTTTAATGTGTCTTTCCACTGTTTTTCTCCTTATTCCTCAGAATCCTGCTGTATAAGATGTCTGTTCCCTTCTCCAACACAAACCTGCGGATCCCTAGAGGCTTTGGGAATTTATTGGAGGGTCTTGCCAGAGAAGTGTTGAGAGACCAGCCTGAGGACATCCCTACCTTTGCTGCTCGCTACTTCACAGAGCTTCTTAAAGCCAGAGAAGGTGACTGAGATGGTTTCCTTTGATCCTGGTGTTTACTAGTTTTTGATGACATTTGAGCAGGACCACAGAATTTTTTTGTGATTTCTGCGCAGAAGTTTTAGAAAAATCTTTGGAATTTTGCGGAATGTTTTAAATGTGTAAAAAAGATCTAAGAATATTGGAACTGAAAGCATTACAAATAAAATATAACATTTTCCCTTCTTAACTTTTATTTAAGGTTTACAATGGAAATCCAAATAGAACAACTCTCTCTTATTGTAGGCTACATCCACTAAAAGACAGATCAATAACATTTTATTGTAGATAAATCATTAAATAAAAATATATATCATTCAACAATACAGCAAAATAAATATATACCTACCGAAGTAAATACAAGTTTTTTAATAGCTATAAATAAATCACTTTTCTAGACAAGTGACGTTTCCTTTACTCCTCCGTGGTCAATTTTATCTTAGACATTTTAAAATATCACTCTCTCACTAAAACAAAGTTCACATTAATAAACGCAGACTACTACCCCTCACAATCACGCACGCGATTATGTACGCTTTTCAAATGACGGGCACTACAAATCTGCGTAATTCTGCGTGCGCAGATTCCGTGTGGGCCTGCTTATGAGTTTATCATACAGTATGAGTTAGTCATTACTGGACACAGTATGCCTTTGTCCAAGATAGAAATTATTTTGTTTCCAATGACTACTATTATTAAATCTACTATAATCAATGCATTGAATATAATATTTTGTTCCAGAAAGTGGCCTAGACCCAGCAGAGTGGGGCGCAAAGTTGGAAGATAGGTTCTACAATAATCACTCATTTAAGGTATCTAAAAAATTAGACAAAACTCTCAGAACCTTTTAGATTATACTACAGTTATTTCTTCTAACATGGATGTTGTTTGTTCTTTTCAAAACAGGTCACAGCAAAACAAGGAACCTCCATTTCACCTAAAATAAATACAAGGTGTGTGGATGAGAAAATGTGATTTCAGTCTTCCTCTCCTAACAATATTCCAGATGAGAGAAGAATCAAAGTGAAGACAGAGTGAGCATTTAAATGAAAATATAGACAATAAAATGTTTAGTTTTGGTTCAATTTCCTTTATTGGTTGTACATTCTTGCAGTGCAGCAGGTTTAAAACATTATTGCAGGATGAAGCTCGGCGGGTTGCTCTCCGTTTCTGAGGCAGGGCTTCGATCATTTGATCAAGCAGAGGGTGGATTTCGGACGATTGATAGTAGTGTCAGAGCACAGATATGCATCTGGGTTGTACATTAGGATTCATTTATTACTCCTGTTACTTGTTTGTGCTTTTATTTACTTGTATTATTAATCACTGGTGCATATACAGTTATCCTTGCCTTCTTACATGTCAATTTTCAGAAACAACGCTGGCCGTTCTGAATCTTTTGGAAACAATGAAAACCAATGTTCTGCATTAAATGACCTCAACACTAATAATTCAGAGGACACTGAAGTAAAGCAAAAATATGAGATAGAGAAGAAGCTCGATGAGGAATCCAGTGAGAAGGAACACAGACCTGCTGCAGATATTCCCTATGTGGGAACAGCAGATGTTGATATATGTGCTCAAGAGCTGAAGGACCCCAGCGGGATTCCAGAACAAACATCAGAGGTACTGAAAGATGAAGAGGTCGTAAAAGAAGAGCCTACACCTCGGCCTTCCTTTGGTGGTCTAGCAAATGTGGATGTATGTGCTGAAGAGATAAGCCACCCATCTGAATCTACCGAGGACAACAGAGACTTGGGAAGCCCAAATCCGTTGCCTCCGAATGGAGAACAGCCGGAATCACAAGATGAATCTTTTGTCGAAACCCTTTCACATATTGAGCAAGACGTAGGCAAACCACCAAATGAAATGTCTGATGATGACGATGGCCATACTGAAGATGCTGAACAGGGAGTCTCAGAAATGGTCGATACTTTATATGAAGACAATGACTCAGAGGAAAAGAGCACTGAGCAGGTTTATGTAGTGGATTCAGCTACAATTGAAAAAGATGTTACTGAAAGTGCAGTTGAAGCAGTGCAGGAATCGGAGGAACATATTGAAGAAAAGGATAACTTACCAGACAATGACGATCAGGAAGAAACCAATCATGAGTACAGTAGCACCAATGACTTTGTAGAAGATGTAGCTGATTCCACATCTGATATCAATAGTAAATCACTGACAGAAATGAAAGATGCGTATATTGACTATGGTGATGAAACATATGACAGTAAAAGTGAAATCATAGATGTTCTAGATGAAGTTGACCAGTGTCCTACTCATTCAGGAGAGCTTGAAGCTGAGAACAGCACTGATGAACACAGTACATCTAAATATACTGATGGAATTGAGGAAGACCTTTTAGAAACCCCAAAGCCAGTTTCCCAACTAAACAACAGTGAAACTGAAGTAACAGAGAATATGATAAGCAATGACATTTTAAATACTGATGTAATGGAAGCTCTTGAGAAAGATCTAAACACAGAGAACGTAAATGAAGGGAGTGATCTTGACAGTGATGGCTGTGATGCCGAAGAGATGGATCCAGACATTTCTAACATGCCTCAGCAAAATATGGTAAAAATTGAGGATGAGGAGGATGATGAAACCCATGATTTTGAACCAAAGGAAGCTAAAGAAGCTGATCCCATGTCTTTAGAGATAGAAACGGAGGTTATTGGTAAAGAACATCCTACAGGGCCACAAGAACATACTGAAAACACTGAGAATGATGCAGATCAGGAGGAGCAAGGAGACAAAAGCCAGGAATCGACACTTGACAGTGAGAACCAGGATAATCCTGATGGCAATGAACCAAAGGTAAGGGTTTTCTTTTCTTTCAACCCCTTCCTATTTGATAATCAAAAAGTATGCTATTTCTATAAAAATATGGGTTGCGTAATTTATATTTAATATTGTGATAGAAGCCTCATCCTCAGGATAGTATTAACTCGTAAAAACTAGTATTTATGATAATTCCAGTAGCATTAAATAAAGATCATCATAAAGGAGTAGTTCACCCAAAAATGGAAATTATCCCACAATTTACTTACCCTCAAGCCACACTAGGTGTATATGACTTTCTTCTTTCAGCCAAACACAATCAGAGTTGTATTAAATAATATCCTGGCTATTCCCCGCTAACGTTTTTATTGCTTCAAAAAGCGCATCCATCCATTATAAAAGTAATTTATACGGCTCCAGTGTGTTAATAGAGGCCTTCTAAAGCAAAGAAAAAAATATAAATTTTTAGAACGTTATAAACTATTATCAATGTCTTCTGGCAATGGCTGAGTTCTGGTGGAAGGCTGACCTCTGAGGCGGTGTATAATGTAAGCGGAGCATGAAAATAGACGTGGTCTCACGAAAACCACGTAACTCTCTCGTAAATACGCGTACGGCCGTTGACGGAAACCAGTGATTATATTTTATAATGTTTTAAATATGGATATTTTTCTTACAAAACCTCTTTAGAAGGCCTTTATTAACCCACTGGAGGCGTATGAATTACTTTAATAATGGATGGATGCGCTTCAAAAACGTAGAATAGCCAGGATAAAATACTCAACTGTATAAAAATAATAACAAAATACTCATACTCAACTCAATTGTGTTTGGCTGAAAGAAGAAAGTCATGTACACCTAGGATGGCTTGATGGTGAGTAAATTATGGGATGATTTAAATTTTTGGGTGAACTATTTCTTTATTATTGACCAAAATAATTATGATAATGATTTTTGCCACAATCAAACGGCCCCACGTCATCCTTTACTTGGTTACAGACTGTTCCTTTCATTGTTCCAAGTTAATAAGTAAAAATAAATTCTTCAAGGACATGTCTGATCAACAGCATGGCTCTGTTCCTCTCTGGAGGACAGTGATTGAAGATGTCCCTGAAATAGTCCAGCTGGTGAGTACAAGACTGCAAGAGGGTCAAAAAAACTAAACATGCATCTTACATCATATAAACGCTATGCATACACTTAAACAAATGTTATAAAGATATGTTCAAAAAGGTTTAGATCTTTTACCATTCAGGTCAGAATAATATCCATATGCTTCTTTAAAGGGGTTCGAAAGAGACAGATTTGGTGGTGTTTCCATGGAAACATTTTACCGGCCATTTATCTGAGGGAGAAACTGAACTAGATTTTGGAGTTGTGTGATATTTCCAAAGAAACATAATACTGTATGTACCCTATTAGCTGTTTCACTTTTCAATCCTCGGTCCGAAGTCCACTGCTTCAAGTTCTGTAGGGGTTCATTAGAGACGCGCACTAAAGCAAAGCTCTCTTCCTCTCACTCCAATGTAGGTCATCTAACCTGACCTATATCAACTCTTGTCCAATGACTTTATATGCTGTAGGAGGAGCAAGGGAATCATGTAGTTTCTATTTTCAGGAACAATATTCATGGCTGTCATCAATCTCTGGCACGACTGTAAAGTCACCTCATCTTCTTGGAAACTCTGTTTTAACATTTCGATGCTCTGTGAACCGACTTCATTAGCTCACCAGCCTTACACATCCAACAGATGCCAAGAAAAGAGAAGTGATATTACAGCACAGAGCTGCATGTTCTCTCTTTAATCTTGGTAGGGTAGGAGGCAAGAGATTGAGCAGTGTTCTAGAGAAATAAAGGGCAATGGATTTACTGTCTGTTTGTCTTATACAGTATATTGCCACAGGGTGGAGGAGGCACGGACTGTGTGGGACTGACTGAGACGTGCGGAGCTGCTTCTAGTGTTTTCTTAGCTTATGATGATAGCCCTCGGCAATATTTTGAACTGTGCATATTTGAAGTAATGTTATATAATTGGTTGTGTTCCTTTTCTATCTTCTTTTTTCTCCTCTGCAATGCTAAACCAGGAATCTCTGATCCTTTTGGTAACAGGTGACAGGAAAGTGAGAATAATGGCGCTGAAAACGTCAACATTAAACGAAATATTTGCAAACTGTCAGTGGTGTGTCAAAGTGATGCTCGCGCGCGCGCGCGTGCGCTCTCTACCATTCCGCGCGCACGCGTTTTCTCTCTCTCTCTCTCTCTCTCTCTCTCTCTCTCTCTCTCTCTCTCTATTTCTCCTCCCACCCTAAAAGACTCTGAATTATAAGGATAGTTGGAGAAGAGGCGTATTCGTCCAAGGTATCTTGCCCTGCGAGGAGGTTTACGCTCTGTTGTACTTGCAGAGACGAAAACACGTTTATCAGCGTCTGTAATTGCGCGTCATGGATTGTCATGTCGTAAGTACTTAATTTTTTTTTGTGAAAAGTAGTTAACAAATAAAAAACATTTAACTATTTTATTTTAAATGTTTAGGAAATAGAAACGTTAAACATTTTGCAGATACATGTTTGTTTGGAAACTTTATTCACTGGCGGTAATTCCATGTCCAGTAAATTTACGAACGGGCTTGTGGGTTTATGTCTTCAGTATCAAATGCATTATCATTTCACACTTTCAACTGTTTACTTTTCATTCCTTGAAAAGTATTTAAGCGTATGAGTAAGCTTTATAGAGTTTAATACTATTAGGGTTATTATAAAAATAGTATTACACATTTTATTTACCAATTGAATCTACAAACTGTAGACAATAAAAACTTTGAAGTATTCAAAAAAAATGCATATAGCTTATTTAGGGAATGAATATTCATTTTACAATTAACATTTAGCAAAAACATACACTTCTACTTTTGGAGCTATTTCCTGAAGTTCCAGATTTATTTATCTAATTTGGCTATATTTAATTTTTAACTTTTTGCAAAGTTATTTTTTAAGTAGACGGTATTGCCAATATTAATCCAAAATATGTAACTTTTAATTAAACATAGTCGCCTAAAGCAACACTAAAAAATGCTGGGTTAAAAACAACCCAAGTTGGGTTGAAAATGGACACACCCAGCAATTGGGCTTTTAGAACCCAGCATTTTTTAGAGTGCAGTAAAGGACGTAAGGCGTAGCCAAAAGTAATTTTAATGAATTTTTTGCAGGCCAAATGTACCACCTATATATTTTTTCTGTTGAATGCCTAAGTGTGCATATAAGGACATTTGCATATTGTATGTGTCTGTCATCAGCTGCCAATCAGCTTTCGACAGCCATTAACAAGGTTAACACTGGCCAATTGCACAGCACTTTTGAAAATCCTATTTAAGGGTATAAAGAAGCATAAAAAGTTTTATCCTGGTTAGACAGAAAGTGGCATTATAATAGTGAAAAACATCAAATTAATGTAGGTCTTGTGCTCAAATTCGTGAGCTTATGGGCTAAAGAGGTCCTTGCGCTGGGACCTTATTAATTTCTGGTTGCTGTTTGTGATGCATATGACAAATCTTTAATCATTTCATTTAAATGGACTGAAAAAGACATGGGAAAGGCTTGTGTACAGTTTCATTAGAGGTGATCCATGGGTAAGCATGAGCCTCTGAGGCAGCAGTAAAATGAACAGATGTGTATTTATAGGGGATCATGGAACGCCTCTGCCTGTGGCGATGTAAGAGCATGTTGGCAAAATGCTTGGTAAATATGAAAAGAGGCTGATTCTTAGTTCAAAAGTGGGTGGACATGCTCCTACCAGGGTTTACAATGAACTTCTGCTCATCACCCTCACACAAGCTGTTTAAAGACTGCCAACCAGCCTCTGCTGAGCCGTTTTACATATGCCATGTTGGTTGTTGTGGGAGAAAGCATGTGGTTTCACAGCTTCAGGAAGACATAATGAGACAAAAAACATCACATCCCACCACACACTCTTTAATGATGTGTGATGACATGCTTCACAGAGCACATGCAAGCTGGTCACAGTTGGTCTTTGCTTCTGGGTGGTTATGTTTTCATTACATCTGTTCATTTTATTTCCATTTGGGGACAGGTTACTCACACTCTTAAAAATAAAAGTTATTTCTTAGTTGGCATCTGTATGGTTCCATGAAGAACTTTTAACATTTATGGAACCTTTCCATTTCACAAAAGGTTCTGTATAGTGAAAAAGGGTTCTTTTAGATTGTTAAAATGTTCTTTACACTAAGAAAAAACTTTATGATAAACCAAAATGGTTCTTCTATGGCATTGCTATGACAACCCCCTTTATTTTTAAAGAGTGTAATATAGAAGAGGATAATTCGGTTAGTGATTTTAGATGAGCATGAGAAGGTGGTCTTAAAACATTTCTGTGGAGCTGATGGATAGTGATTCATTGCAAGGGGGCTTAAATGGGCAGGAGATACATCATGCTAAACCCACTATAAGATCTCAGTGAATAGTCTGAATCATTTTAAGAAAGAGCAAAATCAATATGCAATGCATCCCTAGTGAAATAATTTTTCATCCCTGTCAGGAGGAATGCAGCCAGCCACAAGAAGAAGAGGACATCATGGACATCCCATTGGATGACCCAGAGGCCAATAAGGCGGCCGCCAAAATCCAGGCCGGTTTCCGTGGTCATATGACCCGGAAGAAGATGAAACCTGGTGAAAAGCCCAATGAGGAGGTGAGCAGCAGTGGTGAGGCCCTCAACGGCAGCCAAGGGGACTCAGGTCAGTCACTGTCCCCAACAGTCAGAGTAAACAAAGTGGTCGCCAGCTATCTTGATCCAACGTAGCTTTGACAAGACATTTACAAATGGGTTTGTAAAGACATTTACAAACCCACAAACTCAAAATTTGGGTTTGAGATCTGAAGTAAACAACTAGAGCTTTGAACTTTCAAGTTCAAAAGTGTTACTACTAAAGATTTAGAATAAAATAGTTGTAAATATTGTGACCACTATAGTATAAGAGCCACAAAAACATCAAATCCAAAATGAAAAATCAATCAGTTATGCTTAATGAGTCATATCTTTTTACTGAGTAAACATAATAAGACATGCTCAAGGGTGCTTTTAATTACCCTTTGAGTGCTTCGGATAATTATTTTCTTAATCAAGTAATTATTAATGAGCACATCTATCATTTTCCCTGATTGTTAAAAGATTGCAGCCGTTTCACTGATTTACAGACAGCCATTGGAGTCACAGAGGCACTGTATTCTCTATTATCTCAGTTTGTTGAGACACAGATCTCTCAAATCTAATTTCTTTCGTGGGTGCACGGCTTAAGCCTCCACGATTGACTCAATATTAAAGCCATGCGCAGATTTATCCCCCTTTCAATTTTCTTCCAGGTGATGTTTTGTTCTGCGCACAATTTTCTAGAGATGCTGGATAAACTGTTTTCCTCAACTCAGTATGTATCTATGCAAATGATTCTCGATTGGTAGATCCCCAGAGGTGTGCTGAGATTCTAATTTGAAGCAACAAATAGGCCAGCGCTGATGGAAAGACCGTTAATGTTCTTGTACCAAAGCTTCCATTTGAACTACCTTCATCTGTGTCGTCCTTTGAGGAGAGATCGAGCAGATCTGGTCATTTGATGAGGAAAGTGGGGCAAGCAATGAGAATGAAGGTGTCCTTCCAACCTCCAGCCGGGCCCAAATATCTCTCCTTCAGCTGTGCCGCTCCTCTCTACCCCACCTCTGTGCCGAATTTAGGCCTTTTCCCGAGCAACATCAACCCAGTTCTCAGTTGCTAAGCATTTTATGCACGGAAGTGTTATTTTTATCCTCAGGTGCATCTGCATCGCCGAAACGAGGCTGTGCTCTGTTTTACTCGGACAAAAATAAAAGACCGGCTAAGATGAACTTATTTTCTGGCAAAATCAATCAATAAGTAGTGCTTTGTCACATATATTTTGTGAAGAATGCCAATATAAGCTATCAAGCACAAAAAATATTTCTTACTCAAGAATTTTTATCTTTTCCAGTTGAGATATCTAAACATTCTTAAATCAAGATGCATTTACTTATACTTGGCATTTATAATTCCATGAAGAACCTTTAACATCCATGGAAAAATACAGTTTCTTAACTGGTGGGTCACAAACCAAAAGTGGGTCACGGAGTGAGTAGTCAAACAACAACAACAAAAAACTTGGTTCTAAAAGTTTTTCTGATGCGAGACTTTTATTTTGAAATACGTGCGTGAACGCTGTTGACTCTTCTGTCAGACACAGTTTATGTAAAGTAATGGTGTTGTCCTGATTCAATATCTGCGATCAGATGAGATGTTCTCAGGATATATATATGTCAGTGTCATTATGCTAAAGTTATTTTCATAAATTGTTAACTTTTGGAGCCTTTATTTTTATGAGTGTATTCTTTCAGATTTTTTTTTTTTTTTCGTTTTCCATTACAATTTGCAGTGAGTGATGTTACATCATTGCCATGTTACTTCATAGTTGAGTAGACCAGGGGTTTTCAAACGAGGGTCCGGGGACCCCCAGGGGTCCTCCAGAAGGTTCTAAGGGGTCCCCAGAAAATTTCAAAGAATAAAAAGACAAAGCAAAAATGTTTAAAGTCTACCGAACACTCTGTTTAATTTCTAAATGTATCTTTCTAGTGAGTTTTCCTCACTATAGTCCCCTTCGTCTTGCTCACTGGGGCTGTAAGGCAGTGTTCTTAATGCAGTACGTAAGCTGCTTACATCCAATTATTGTGAAAGTTGCTTATACAAATTATTTGTCATTGAAAACATTCTTCTTCAGTTTTATACATCCAACATTAAGTAAAGCCAATTTAAGTTTGGAAACGATATGTTGTATATATAATGTCACTATTTATCTAACAGTTTAAATGTTTTTTTCATACATAACATTATATAGATGGGTTTTAGGAAAGGGGTCCCTCATAAAAGGTTCATCATATTTGGGGGTCCTTGGCATCATAAAGTTTAAAAACCCCTGGAGTTGACAGCCGTTTGTTGAAAAACTGAAATATCCGATTACAGTAAACCTAACAAAAGTGTGTGTTTTGCAAGCAGGGGGAACAGACGGAGTAGAGACAGATGCCACATCTGGTCCAGAGCAATGAAGACCTTTACTCAAGGTGGATGGCTTTCTCCAGGGAATTCTTTTTTTGTGTGTCGAAAAAAGTAGTAAAATTAGACTGGATATGTCATCTGATGTGTGAACTCTTTCTCTATTTTCTGCTTCTTATCCAGTCCGGGTGAATTTCTGCCCCAGCATGCTTTTGCATCCCACAAAAAGCATCTGTATACTGTATATCTGATATTTGTACGAGAATTTAACACAGGCTTATTCAGTCAGACAGTCAAGTAGACTTAAAATAATGCTTGAGTTTTGTCATTTTTGTCACTTGATATATGGTAGTATGTTTATGATTGCCTTGATTTGACCATGTAGCCACTATCTCGATCAGATGTGAAATTTGTTTATTGTCATGAAATCGAATGTTATCAGTTGTTTATAATTGTGTTGACTGATTTGTTTGGTTTGCACCGTGTAATGCGTTGAATGAAATCAGAGCTTCCAAAGCAGCATATGGCATGGCAAGATCTTATTTACTTATTTATTATCGACTAATTGATTTCCATTTATTTTAATTTGTAAAATGATTGTTTCTGAGTTCTCCAAGGTAGTGCATCTCATTAGAAGTATAGAAATTGAGTTGTGACAGTTTAATGAGTGATGGCTAAGATCACCTTGCATGTTGACATCAGCATCAAGTTCTGTATCAGTTGAAAAGCAAATAAAAGCTCAGAAATGTGTTGCATGCATTGAAAATGATTTCATGCAGTCAGGGGCTGATCATTAGTCTTTTGCAGTCCTTATATAAAGCGTGATAAACAGGCAGTTATATGTATGCAGCAGAAATTGAAATATTAACCTACACATCAGTCTCATTAGTCCTGATGAAGCATCTCACTGGAGGGCTCACAGCTGGAAGGCTGTGTTAATGAGACCTGGACAGTCATTTATCAAGGTCAACCTGCCACATGCCCAATCAAATCAGCATTTAGTATACAGCCTAAAACATTAACTGTTATTGATTCTACTTAAATGTGCATGTGGCAAAGCTATAATGAAACTCTCAAAAGAAAGATTGTTTTATAACATAATTTATGATGTATCTAATAACACAGAAAGATATGTGAGATGTTGCTACAGCATGTGATTATACTCATGACTAAAGGTCATCTCGATATGCATGTTTTTATCAAATGTTTACTAGATAGATTACATAAATATTATGAATGATACACATTTTGATTAAAGTATTATTTTATTAAGGAAACAATACTAAAATGCAGCTCTAATTTCATAAAACTGGTTGCACTTTATTTTAAAGTATGTGTACTTGCAGTGTAATACCTAAGAAAGTAATATAAGGTAACTACATGAGTTAAGGTTAGGTTTAGGGGTAGGTTCAGGGTTAGTACCTTGTTATTACTCAGTTTTTGTAATTACTTTAAGAAGTACATAGTATGTACATGGGGAACAGGACTGTAAAATAAAGTGATACCATAAAACTAATATCTTAAGGAATCAGTGTCAGAATGAACCAGAATCAGTGAATACGCAATTTGGTCATTTTCTTGCGACTTGCGCTCTACCTTTATAGGTCATAAGTTCACACCAAGAATGATAACTAAAAAGATAAACATAACGATAACTAGGCCTATATTAGCATCCACACCAATGAACGATATAACGCTTCGTTTATTCTAAGCTCTTGCTGCAGTTTTAACTATATCGTTTCTCTGTGCTGTTATCGTTAGAGGTGGTGTGGACTCTGATGTTCATTTATATTTAGAATGAATTTTAGAACTATATCTTTATAGTTAATTTCTCGCTATACAGTAGGTATTAGCTTGAGAAATGGAGCAACTTCGTTATTCACCGACTCATTATTTGCTCATTCATTATTCACTGATTTGGACCAAATTTTTAAGCCAGTAAAAATCAGATCTGTCCGTGCTGTGAAGAATCATCAAAAAATATCAGTCAATAATCACTTAAAGGTCCACTGAAAGTGCCTTGAAACATGTAGCTATTCAATGTGTTGACTTAATTTACACTGAAACAGGAAGACAGAATGGAACATATACTACCCCCTTTTTTTTAAAAAGCCAATAGCATTTCATTACATCACAGCTTGGATATAGCTTCAGAGTCCTTGAGCTCTGCAAAGCTGCATTTAATAGCCTATGACTGCCCCAGTGTAATAGATTCCCCTTTTAGATTTAATATGTAACTGTTAATAAAGCAAATAACAGTGAACATAATCATGCATGGCACCGGTGTTATCTCTTCTACTCGTCAGTTTCTAATGCTGAGTCTAACCATTTCTCCTCCTAATCTCCTCCATTTCACTTTTAAATAAAGCATTCTATGTAGAATTCAAATGGGTCCGATACATTTTCTGGAATGCGGCGACTTAATCATATCTGCTCTGTGCTATCGTGTCTCTGGACTGGAGCAGATTGTATTTGTGTGTAAGCTGTGGTGGTTCATGTGACATTAAATTTAAATTACTCCGTGATTTAGTCAACCTCAAGCCATCCTAGATGTATATGACTTTCTTGCTTATGCTACGTCCGACATCCTTGTTGTGCCAGTTACACTTTTTTTGTAAGTTGAATACGGAAGGTGGTCTGCCAGAGGTATTTTACCTTATAATGTGTTAAATATGGATATTTTTCTTACACAAACCCATCGATTCACTTTAGAAGGCCTTTATTAACCCCGCCGAGCCGTGTGGATTACTTTTATAATGGATGGATGCATTTTTTTGGGCTGCCATTATAAAGCTTGGATTAGCCAAGACATTTTTTAATATAACTCAGATTGTATTAGTCTGAAAGAAGAAAGCCATATACACCTAGGATGGCTTGAGGGTGGAAAGAATGCCTGAATCGTTCCCTATCCCTTATGTAGTGCACTATGTGCCATTCGCCATAAAGAAAATAGTAATTGTGTCACGATTTCTGCCAGCTTCAGCGTCTATTTATAGTGTAGGGGGCGGGACAGTTCAGACTCTAGAGAGAATTTGATTGGACAGGAAATCTGATTAGAAGCTGAAGTGATGTCATCCAAATCATTAATCTATATCAGCAGAAGTGAAGACTAAGTTTTGAACGCTTATCTTCTAAATGTGAATTTTGTCATTGTTTTGGAGCACACTAGCTCACAGACAACCTTAAGGCTATATTTATACTAAAAGTCAAAAAACTAAAAAAATTTATTTCATTGAGACTTTAATTTTTGGTCTGTTCGTCTCACAAAATGTCCAACTTGGAAAACAGTGCCTGACCATAATGTTTTCATGTACTTTTTGAATCTTGAAATCCCCAGTATCCATTGATTGTAAGTTTATCTTCTTTTGTGCCACACAGAAATACAGGTATAACACCACATAAGGGTGAGTAGCCTAAATGACAAAATTTGCATTTTAGGTGAATGATCCTTTAAAGAATGAGAAGTTTAAGAACATAAGTAATGCATATTTCCCCATGACAATATTAATCACTCAGCCATTACATAAAGAGCTGCACTTAATTAGATTGTGTACTGCGCTTCATAATTAAATGTCTGATGTGCCGTGGACATTTATCACACAATGAATCACAGTCCCCAAACTGGAGTGAATTCATAAATCCTGCTTTGAATGTTTTCATATTTCCAAGTGACTGATTATATTTGATGTTGATGTGGCCTAACCTTATGAAGTTGATTTCCTAAAATCAAGTGGCTTTCGATCAATTTCCATAGGCTTCTGACTTTTAATATTGCTAAACTTGGATAGGCGGGAAGAAAAACTGGACAAGATGTCCTCCGCACAGCAACAAAGACCTGCCATAATTGTCATTTCTTTATGTGGCTCAATTCGTTTTCTTCTCCAGGTGAGAAATGAGTGCTTGAACTCAGTCGCCTACATTCCCTCTTCCTCACGCAGGCCTCAGCTAGGGGGTTCCAATGTAACCTCCCCAGAATGAATTCTGTCACTGGCTCCATGACTTACAGTCTCCTAACAACATTTTTACAGGTTGCCTATGGCAACACAAAGTGCTATAAGACAGTTCTCTCTCAGTCTGCTGCTGTGTGTCCCATGATTCCTGCCCTCGACAGACTGCTGCTGACAACGCAGTACTGCCGCCGACCTGACAGCTGACACACCGCCAAAACATTCAGCTAACCTGCACAACACAGGCATATTATGTATTTATAGCCTGTGAAAGATCGAATTACACTTGAAAATGTGTGTGTGTGTTTTAACACACAAGGAGAGTGGATTTGCATAATTGTGACAGCCAGTTACTGTTTTGCCTTACAGAAACATGCTTAGCATAGCATTAGCACTGACTGGCTGCTACAGCTGTAAAATCTCATAGCATCTCAGTCGTGGATTGATGTTGAAATTACTCTCCACATCTGAAATATCTGTCCTAATCTCAACATTCTTTGAACTGTTCAGTTTTTATGCTTAATTGGCTCTTTTGTATTTTGTCGGAGCATTACATCAAAACCTCCAGTAGAGGGAGCCTGTATATAACAAGTTTATGCAGCAACAAAAGCTAATCTACAGTAGTTTATATGGATTTTTAAAAAGTGGGCTCCCCCCACAATTTACTCACCATTATGCAAAAATAAGATGTTTTGAAAAAGGTTCATGCTGTGTTTTTTCATATAACAAAAACATCCAGGAGTTAGCAAGCATCAAAAAGCACCATATACACTCACATAAAGGATTATTAGGAACACCTTTTCAATTTCTCATTAATGCAATTATCTAATCAACCAATCACATGGCAGTTGCTTCAATGCATTTAGGGGTGTGGTCCTGGTCAAGACAATCTCCTGAACTCCAAACTGAATGTCAGAATGGGAAAGAAGGGTGATTTAAGCAATTTTTGAGCGTGGCATGGTTGTTGGTGCCAGACAGGCCGGTCTGAGTATTTCACAATCTGCTGGGATTAGTGGGATTTTCACGCACAACCATTTCTAGGGTTTACAAAGAATGGTGTGAAAAGGGAAAAACATCCAGTATTCATTTACATTTTACATTTAGGCATTTAGCAGACGCTTTTATCCAAAGCGACTTACAACATAGGAGTCATGAATAGGCGAAAACGCAAAAAGTGCCTTAAATACCAAGTTTTGGACATTACATAGAATAAGCTTAAGCTAGAATAAGGAAGGAATAAAAGAGAAATAGAGGAAGGGTTTTTTTTATGATAAGGTTAAGTGCTCACGGAAGAGATGAGTTTTTAGCTGTCTTTTGAATGATGACAGTGATTCTGCCATCCGGATGGAGGTAGGAAGATCGTTCCACCAGCCAGGAACGGTGAATGAAAAAGTTCTGGAGAGGGATTTCATGCCTCTCTGTGATGGTACCATAAGCCTACACTCCTTACCTGAGCGAAGGCTTCTGGTAGGGGTGTAGACTCGTAGGAGCGAGTCGAAATATGCTGGTGCCGAGCCTGTGGTGGATCCATAAGCGAGTGTCAAGGCCTTGAACTTGATGCGGGCATCAAGTGGCAGCCAGTGCAGAGAGATGAAGAGAGGTGTGACATGGGCCCTTTTGGGCTCATTGAATACAAGACGTGCTGCAGCATTCTGAATCATTTGAAGAGTTTTGATTGCACACGATGACCAGCCAGAAGTGCATTGCAGTAGTTAAGCCTAGAAATGCCAAGGGCCTGAACGAGAAGTTGTTTTGCATGCTCTGTAAGGAACGGTCTGATCTTCCTGCTGTTGTGCAGAGCAAACCTGTATGATCGAGCTGTCTTTGAAATGTGGTCTTTGAAGGACAGCTGGTCGTCAAAGATTACACCAAGATTTCTGACCGACCCTGAGGGGGTAATCAGAGATGAACCTTGCTGGATGGTGAAGTTGTGCTGTAGAGTCGGATTGGCAGGGAAGACGAGAAGCTCAGTCTTTGCCAGGTTGAGCTGAAGGTGGTGTTCTTTCATCCATCGGCAGTCCTGTGGGCGAAAATGCCTTGTTGATGCTAGAGGCAGAGGAGAATGGGCTGACTGATTCAAGCTGATAGAGGAGCAACTTTGACTGAAATAACCACTCGTTACAACTGCGGTTTGCAGAAAAGCATTTGTGAAGCCACAACACACACAACCTTGAGGTGGATGGGCTACAACAGCAGAAGACCCCACCGGGTACCACTCATCTCCACTACAAATAGGAAAAAGAGGCTGCAATTTGCACAAGCTCACCAAAATTTGACAGTTGAAAAATGTTGCCTGGTCTGATGAGTCTCGATTTCTGTTGCGACATTCAGATGGTAGAGTCAGAATTTGGCGTAAACAGAATGAGAACATGGATCCATCATGCCTTGTTACCACTGTGCAGGCTGGTGGTGGTGGTGTAATGGTGTGGGGGATGTTTTCTTGGCACACTTTAGGCCCCTTAGTGCCAATTGGGCATCGTTTAAATGCCACGGCCTACCTGAGCATTGTTTCTGACCATGTCCATCCCTTTATGACCACCATGTACCCATCCTCTGATGGCTACTTCCAGCTGGATAAAGCACCATGTCACAAAGCTCAAATAATTTCAAATTGGTTTCTTGAACATGACAATGAGTTCACTGTACTAAAATGGCCCCCACAGTCACCAGATCTCAACCCAATAGAGCATCTTTGGTATGTGGTGGAATGGGAGCTTCGTGCCCTGGATGTGCATCTCACAAATCTCCATCAACTGCAAGATGCTATCCTATTAATATGGGCCAACATTTCTAAAGAATGCTTTCAGCACCTTGTTGAATCAATGCCACGTAATATTAAGGCAGTTCTGAAGGCTAAATGGGTTCAAACACAGTATTAGTATGGTGTTCCTAATAATCCTTTAGGTGAGTGTATGTCTTATTAAAATGTATAAATGTTTTATGAGTGCTTGCAAAGTTTGTCGCGGGAACATATAAGTTTTAAGGTGAGGAAAGTTTTTCATGAAATGTTCTCATGTCTCATGAAGTCCAGTGCATGTGCACTATAGCTCCAGGAGGATATTCTCCAGCGGAGATGTGTGTGAGGATCTTTCATGCTTTCAGTGCACTATTGACCTTGGATGTTCCCACTGACTCTACTTGACAGATTTCTTCACAAGATGAGAGAGTCCGGGAAGACTTTTATCCTCCAGAGGACAAAGGCTAATTCCAAGCTTTGTGTGAGTATGTTTGTGTCTCAGAGCCCTACTAAAGCTTTGATCACCAAGAACAGAGGAGGCCCTTGAGGATAACAGACTGTATGTTCCATTAAAAAGCTTTTTTCTTTCTGACATTCTTTGCCATTTTGCATACATAATCTGTTCCTGCTGCGTGGGAGGCTAACATTTCAAATACTCAGTTTGTATACTCAATGTTAGCTCCTAATTTGCTGTCTTGGTTTGGCATATATTATTAGAAATGCCATCTGCTGTTATTTAATTGTTTTCAGTGTGTGCTAACTAAACAATAGTTGTGTGTTTGCTACAAGCATCACTATTGCTAATGATTAGCATTAACCATTTGGACAAGCTAATTTTAAAATTTTAAGCATACATTCTAAAGCTTTTAAGTGTTTTCTAGATTTACTGGGTGCCTAGTGTTTTCTGCAGCACTCGTAATGAATATTTCTTTCTGTCTGTGGGTGTCTGTGACCACCGCAGCTGCTGGCCTCTGCAAGACAATGACATCAGCTCCCAGACAGACATGTGATGGTTAGGCCACAATTCCAGGCACATTTTTTCTTTTCAACATTGGAAATAATGCCTTTTTACAATGAAGAGTTAAATTTAAAACAAATAAAAAAATAAAATTAAAATAAACTTAAAAAAAATAAAGCTGCATCCGAAATCGCATATCAGCGCAAAACAATATGTGACATTAATAAGTATGTCTGAATTCACAGTACTCATAAATGAGAAGGGAAAAAGTAGCTGGATGACCTACCTACTACTTCTGGCGAGATTCTTAAGATTCTATGTGCATATGATGGACACTTTGCTATCCCATGAGGCCACAGGAGAGGAATAATGGCGGTGAAGCGATGCAACTGACGCTGATAGGTCACATAATAATGGCAGCATGGCAAATAAGTATACATTCATCCTACACACACTCATATTAAATTGAACATACTTTTTAGCGGTCGTGAAGTAATTACTTAAATGTGATTTCGGACGCAGCCGCTCGTTCATATTCGATTTGACAATGCGCCTGGATGCTCTCGTGAACACGTGCACATGCGTGATGTGTTGACCCGAGAGACCATATGTTGTTGCGTGAACTCAGGTTAAAGATTATTAATTAGTAAAGAAAGTAAATTACGTTTTTTGTTGTTGTTGTTGTTGTTGTTTTGCGCAAACCAATCACTCGCGTCACTTCATAAAATTGAGTGAGTCACACGGATTACTTTTATGATGTCGGTTTTCCTTTCTGGGGCTTGAAAGTGTCAGTTTCACAGCTGTCAATGTAGAGGCATTAAAAATATATTAATTTGTGTTTTGAAGATGAAAATGAACGAATGTCTTATGGGTTTGCAACGACATGAGGGTGAGTAATTAATAACGGAATTTTCATTTTTGGGTGAACTAACCCTTTAAAATATACATAATAAATGAATGAATTAATGGAATATAATATTATAAAATTGTATTGATCTAATTATTCAATTATTAAAAGAAATGAATTTAAAAACTGGTCATAGATCTATTTTGAAGTGTCTCTAGGAATTGTTTAAAACAAAACCATCCAACTCTTGTGCACAAAGGGCTTTTCGCTGAAAACTGATGCCTTGGCAACCTGTAGGTCTTCTTTTCATCCCTGGTGGGTCAAAGATATATGGGGCTTACAATGTGCTCATGTGGGAGGGCCTGGTTAGCGGTTGGTGGAGTAGAGAGGGTTTTTTTATTTTTTTGAAAAAGCATGCATTCAGCCTGAACACTTGTCCTTAAATAGTTGTATAGAAGCTCCAAAAAAGTTCTTCTTTCATTCAAATTGTAAATTATATGTCAAGTGTCTGAATTAGTCCTCCTTGAACCCTTTTTAAAATTGGAGACTGGAGACCATGTCTTTGTTAAAGTTTTGATTGACTTAATGTCTGCCACTGAATACACGTCTATACTGAATTGTCTACTAATGACTTAATAGTTTCTTTTATATCAATTTTAAAATCTTATCATACAGTTTCTTCATACATTAATAATCTAATAAGGATACTTTCTACTTGCTATTGAGTACTTTTAGATGTATAAAATGGAATATATACAAAACAAAGGCTTTCAATAAAATAAAATAACTCATTTCTAACCTTTACTTTTTTTAAATTAGGCCTATTAGACAAATTTTCTATGTACTTTTAGGCTCCTCTCCTAGTAGCTCCTTACAGCCACCTGGGGTTCCCAAATCTTCGAAATGTTAAAATCCCCTGGTCTAAGAGCCCTGATTTCATTCGTAACTCAATTTTGAAAAAATGTGTCATTGCATCTTGCTTTTGAACACCACTGTGAATGTATCATATCGTGTCATATAAATACGCTCTAATTTGTGACTGCTCATATCTGCCTTATATAACAACAAAAACGTCTCCAACCATCTCACACTCATCCTAGTGCCTTTACTGAGGAGACAAGCACACACATGCACAAATGCACACACACAAAGGGGCCCTGAAAATAATCACTGTGGAGAAGCTTATAAAGCGTGCAAAGCACACACACGCATACGAGATCGCACATAGAGCTGTTGTTCAGGCTGGGGTCCTGAGAGTGGGGTTCAGAGTAGCCAGTGTCCCGTCTGGCAGGAAGCACTCCTCATTCTCAGCGACGTGCCTTGAGTGGACAAATCATGCTGATTGTGTGGGAGAGAAACCCAGCGCTGCTCCCAAGATGAAGGCAGAGAGGGAGGCATCATGCAAAAAGACAGCCGTTCCTTCACTGTTTCTTCTCCTATGGCTTTTCATCTTTTCCTTGGCAGGTAAGACAACATCATGACTTTTCTACAGTTCATGTTGAGGGAAAACTTTCTAAAGAGGAAGAAGAAAAAGTGTACGCTGTTGTCAGTTTCACTTTTCAGTGTGCGTTGGGTTTGTTTGTGGGTGGCTGGATGACACATATCAGAAATAGAGCGATCAGTTAAGTTTAATTAGGGCACTCAATGAAATTACATTTTAAATGTGTTTTGTTTTTTTAGAATCATACTTTTTAGACAACGTAATAGTAAGAAAATGAAAAGGCAAATCGAGTGATTATAATATTATACAAATGCATATTGCGAAATTGAAATAAAGTTTTTGTTTTTGAAATTATCACATCACAGACCATTTTTTTAGCATTTTGGCACAAAAAAAACATATATATATATATATATATCATGCTGTCTTCCATCTCCATCCATGCATTAGATTCAATTTTAAATTATGCAATTGTGCAAAAAGTACAAACAACCAGTTCAGAACAATCACAATGGTATAAGTGAGTTGGCATTAGCTTGATAAAATCACATTTTCTTAAAATTAGGTAAATATGTGCCAGGAAAGGGGACGAATGCAAGAACATGTTCTAACTAAAGCCTAGTCTTCCTCAGAGAGCTTTGATTAGCAGAATCACTGGGCCTCACTGTCTACACCCCCCATCCACAAAAGAGCATGTCTCTTGCACAGCTTCCCCTGATTGGAGGAGAGCGAACCTACAATCCAGACCTTTGTTAGCTTATCCTGGCAAGACCTCAGCACTGAGAATTGTTACCACAGCGATTGAGCCATGCCACACTGACTCGCACTGCGCTGGCAGAGCGGGCAAGGACATGTTGGCTTACACAGAAGCAATAAGCACAAAGCTGTTTACCAGCGGGTATCTCACTGGAGAGTATAGCCAATGTGTATTTGCAGCTCACACTGCAAAAAAAAAAAGGCTAACAAGAAGATGTTTTATATATATTATAATTTATATATAATATAGAAATAATGTTTATATATATATATTTATATATATATATTTGATTCAATGTATATCGAATAGAAATATTCAATGTGTATATACATTATATTGCCAAAAGTTTTGGGTGCCTGCCTTTATATGCACATGAACTTTAATGGCATCCAATTCTTAATCTGTAGGGTTTGATATGGATATAACAGCTTCAGATCTTCTGGGAAGGCTTTCCACCAGGTTTAGGAGTGTGTTTATGGGAATATTTGACCATTCTTCTAAAAGCACATTTGTGAGGTCATACACTGATGTTGGATGAGAAGGCTTGGCTCGTAGTCTCCGCTCTAATTCATCCCAAAGGTGTTCTATCTGGTTTAGGTCAGGACTCTGTTCCTTCACACCAAACTCGCTCATCTATGTCTTTATGGACCTTGCTTTGTGCACTGGTGTGCAGTCATGTTGGACCAGGAAGGGGCCATCCCCAAACTGTTCCCACAAAGTTGGGAGCATGAATTTGCCCAAAATGTCTTGGTATGCTGAAGCATTAAGAATTCCTTTCACTGGAACTAGGAGGCCAAGGCCAACCCTGAAAAACAACCCCCCACCACCAAACTTTACACTTGGCACAATGCAATCAGGCAAGTACTGTTATCCTGGCAACCGCCAAACCCAGACTTGTCTATTGAATTGCCAGACAGATATTCGTCACTCCATAGAACACCACTCCACTGCTCCAGAGTTCAGTGGCTGTGTGCTTTACACCACTGCCTCCGACGCTTTGCATTGCACTTGATGTAAGGCTTGGATGCAGCTGCTCGGCCATGGAAACCCATCCCTTGAAGCTCTCTGCGCACTGTTCTTGAGCTAATGTGAAGGCCACACAATGTTTTGAGGTCTGTAAATATTGACTGCAGAAAGTTTGAAAGCGACTTCTGTGCACTGTCCGCCTAACCATGCGCTGACCCTGCTCTGTGATTTTACATGGCCTACCACTTAGTGGCTGAGTTGCTGTTGTTTCCAATTGTTTCCACTTTTTTTATAATACATTAACAATTGACCATGGTTGACCATTTAGTACTAGTAGTGAGTAAATTTCACGAATGGGCTTATTGCACTGATGGCAACCTATCACAGTACCATGCTTGAATTCACTGAGATCCTGAGAGCAACCCATTCTTTCAAAAATGTTTGTAGAAGCGTCTGCATGCCTATGGCTTTATTTTATACACCTGTGGCCATGGAAATGATTGGAACACCTGAACTCAATGATTTGGAGGGGTGTCCCAATACTTTGGCAATTAAGGGGCAGATTTCCAGATTTACTGAACAGGGCAAATTTGTGCAATAGCGCAATTCCATAAAAGCACCAATGGGAGTGGACTGCACGTGATCTACTGACAACACGTAAATTAGAGAACACGGACACAGCCAGATCATTTCCATAATAACCAACGCAATCTACCCGTTAGTGTCTGGTTTTAATTGGGTTGGTAAATATTGGTGCAATTAATTTAACAAGCGCAAACCGTTGCAAATTACATTGCATGATTTGTTTAAATACTGTCCTCCAATAAATGTTGCACCTGAAAGGAAAACTCCTAAAAATGCATATGCAATAAGATAGGCCACAAAAAAAACCTTGTCCACGCTAATGTATTACTGCATGTCTTTAGTAAAATCTAACAATAGTTTTTTAACACTGAAAGAGGGTTTGCACTTGCGCATGGTGTACACACACACACTGAATGCTACTATAATATATACACATATACATATAATACTATGAAATATTATCAAAAATATAATTTATATTTAAACCCTCAAGGTACAATTTCAAATATATTAAAATATCATATCTACACATTTCGAAATAATAGACTTAAAATAGTATTTTGAATTTAGTCAGAAAGTTTTAATATTTTTAAATAAAGTAAGCATACTTGTCACACATTTTACTCTAGTGAATATTGTTTCAGAGTGAGTGTACAGTACAGTACTGTTCATTTAACACACACTGACCTTTTGTGACACCAATAGCTTTAGTTTCAGTTTGTGAATATATTTTTCTGTATATATTCGTAGGTGGGGTGAACATCAGCAGCCCTTCACCTATAGTGCGAGGTACACTTGGAGGCTCTGCCCTTCTCTCTGTGACCTACACCAGCACCAGTTCTGACCAGCCCGTTATTAAGTGGCAGCTGAAGAGAGGCAAACCCGTCACTGTTGTCCAGTCCATTGGTACGGAAATCATTGGGAACCTTAGGCCCGAGTACAGTGGTCGAATCCTCCTGTACGAGAATGGCTCCCTGCTACTGCATCACCTGCAGCTGTCTGATGAGGGCGCATATGAGGTGGAGATCTCCATCACCGATGATACCTTCACTGGGGAGCGATATGTCAACCTAACCGTGGATGGTAAGACAGGCATTGACATTTCATCTATTTGAAGAGCAACTTTCCTTATTTATGTTGTCCTGTTCTTTCAAAGTTCCAGTGTCCAGGCCTTTTGTTCACATGGTGGCCTCATCCGTCCTGGAGCTGACAGAGTCCTTCATACTCAACTGCACTCACAATAGTGGCACCAAACCCACTTATAGCTGGCTGAAGGGCGGGAAATCTTTGACCAATGACTCGCGTCTGCTCCTGTCACATGACCAGAAGATCCTGACCATCTCCCGTGTTGTGATGTCAGATGATGACATCTATAGCTGCAGGGTGGAAAACCCCATCAGCAGTATGAAGAGCATGCCTGTCAAACTCACTGTCTACAGTAGGTGTTGAGACTCAACTGTCACCTTCATCCATGAACCGTGACCTGAAATGTCACATTAAATTTTGCTATGTTACATTAAGGACAAAAACACAAACAACTTGTAAAGGGTTATAGGAAAAAGTCATGGAAAGATGAAGAGATGTGTCACAATCGCTGTGTGTAGTGTAATCCATAAATGATCCAGGCGGAGAATAAACAAGATAGGCACAGAAGATAAACAAACCAGCTACACAAGAAACACTGACGACGACGAACACAAAACTAAGGGCTTATATACACAGTGAATGATAATTAACAAAACAAGGAGCAGGTGAAACTAATTTTAAAAAACATAGTACCAGACAAGGACGAGAACTCAGGCAATCGGAACAGTGAAAACAGAACATGACCATTACAACATGAATGTTTTTTTGTTTTGTTTTTTCACATTAGTGATAAGCAATCATCAGGAACAGTAAAGTGAACAATCTTTTTCTTTTTCTTTTTTTAACAGCCTAGAAATGCACACATTCTTCAAAGTTTTTTTCTTTGTGGTCCATAGAAAATTTTTGGAACAGCATTATAATTATGAATTGTAAGCAGGCTTGCCTGATATTACAATCAGGCAAGCCTGCTTACAAGTCATAATTATAATGCTGTTCCAAAAATTTTCTATGGACCACAAAGAAAAAAACTTTGAAGAATCTTTATGTAGCTCTTATATATATATATATATATATATATATATATATATATATATATATATATATATATATATATATATATATATATATATATATATATATATATGTGTGATTCATCGATTTGACAGCACTACCTTAACAGTTAACTGAAATAAGCTTACATCTAAGTAATACAATTGCTAAAACTAAAACTGAAATAAAAATTCATTAAAGCTTTATAGAAATATTATAATGAAAGGCAAAAGCACACAACAAAATTACCTTAAACTAAATACTATAGTAGTATATAAATCATACAAAATTAACACAAAATACCAAATTCACATGGGTCGCTTTAAACGTTTTTGAAAACTGACAGTCATAGTCACCATGAAAAAGATTTGTTTTCATATGAAATAAAGAAGAGAAAAAAAAACATGTCTTTGGAAAAATGAGGGTGAGTAAATAATTCAATTTTGGATGAACTACCTTTTAATTCTGGCTTGTTGTGATGGAGAGTGAGGCTGGCTGATGAAGGAGAGAGTTTACGAACACAAAGTTTTGCTCCACTGGAGCTCAGCTGATTCTTTCACCCATCTTCTTCACCAGTTGCACACATTTCTGTCAGAACACTGAGCTCAGCGGGGTCCTGCATTCCCTCTGCACAGTCTACCCTTTAAAAAAATCCCCAAGTTGCCCCATTCATTCTTGCACTTGGTATTCCTGGCAACCTGTGCAATCAATCTTCCATTTGTCTGCTTAATTTGGACCTTGTCGTGTTTTAGAGCACTGTGGGGTTTTTTTGTGGATTTTTTTGGAGAGGAAAGATGTACTATGTAACCCTGTATTCTCCTTGTAAATTTTGCAGGACGGAGTTCTCTCTATATCATCCTCTCCACGGGAGGCATTTTCTTACTCATCACCTTGGTGACTGTTTGCGCCTGTTGGAAACCCTCCAAAAAGTACCAGCTCTATTATCCCTATATCCATTCTCTTTGATTAGTCTAAGCAAGCCACAATAAATCTCAGAAGCTGGCTGAGATTTATTTTTTCTTGTAAGAAAAGTCTTTGTGCTTCAAATGTTAGGAGGTCAAAGTTCCACAGATCAGATGAAAAACAAAGACCAAAGCAACTGATTCAATTGGAAAAAACTCATCTTTTACACATTTAAGTTTCTGTTTGTGTGCACTAAATTAATATGACATTGCATCTGATATTTCAATCACAACCAGATACTCTATGTTGCTAACAAAAATACATTGTTATTCTATCTGCAGAAAACGGCAACAGCTTGCCAGACAGAGCAGGCAAAATTTAGCAGAGCAGAGTAACGACAATCATGATGGTAATTTTGTTCATTTTTGCAAAATAACTGAAGATAAATTTCACTGTTCCCCTATTTTAATACTTTAAAGGTGCACTCAGTCATTTTTCCCTCTTTAAAATATATAACTTATAATAGTAATTTTTTTTAAATTATCTTAATTATTTTAGTATATTATTTATTTATAGTAAAATAGCTTTTATTTTTTATATTTTCAGTTTTTATTTAAATTTAACTTGAAGTCTTAGTAATTTTGTTTTGTTATTTGTATTCAGGTTATATATAAATATATATGTTTATATATATATAACTAAACTTTAAAATGAATGAAAGATATATATATATATATATATATATATATATATATATATATATATATATAGCTTTCATTCATTTTTATATATCAGTAGCCTATAAAAAAAGTTTTATTTTGGAGTGGGTCGCCTCATGGAGGCAGCCATTTTGAGATCTGCATCCAGGCCACTAGAGGTCAGTCCAAGGCCACTTTCATATCAAACAGAGCGACATTAAAAATTACTGAGTGCACTTTTACACCTTTTTTTCAAATCACTTTATAATATGAACTAATCATTTGCATTTATTTCATTATTAAATGTATTTTTATTAAATATTGAATACTCTTTTACTGTAGTTGAAATCGTGCCTGCTAGGAATTACCCTAACCGTCGGAACCCAGGTGGACTATATGTCCTTAAAGAAACGGTAAGACATTATTATCATTATTATTATTATTATTTTGTTTTTATTATTTTAACTTTATTATTATTATTATTTCCAGGATTTCCCTGAGGGAACAGATGAGTCTTCCTGTAATTACATCAACCCTACTGATCCCCTCAGCCCACCTTGTTATCCCAACATGGCTCCACCTTCTTCACACTCTCCAGATGCTTATATGCATTCAGGAAGAAGATACCCCCGTACCCCCGTCCCCTCTCCTCCATCAACCCCTCATCCGACTCTCACTCCACCCCTCTCCTGTCCCCAACACATGGGCAGCTTAACACGCAAGCCCCACCCTCCAAGACTAAGCCCCTCCCCTCCATATGTAGAAGAACATCCAGTTGAACAAGAAAACAATATGCACTACCACAGCCTTCCCCGATGAGCAAGACGGATGGAGAGTTTAAAATGTAAAATGTCAAGGATAATATCAGAATATGAGATTATATGTGTGGGTATGGATATTTTAATTAGTCGTTTTTATTAGCTATCCTAAAAGCATTTCATGCTTTACAAAAGCTATAGGTGAATGAATTACAAGACCAAAACTTAAAGATCAGTAGTTGTAAAGTAAAGAACTGGTTACATGTAATGGATGGTTCATTTTTGGTTTAATACTAATAAAACAATTGGCTTTCATTATTCTTTTTCAGGATTTTTTTCTTCTTTTCTTTCAGCTGTGATTTAAAGCTTAAACTAAACCAAAATAATACTATAAATAGACAAATATATAGTGTTTAATTTCAGCTATAATTGAGCATAATTGTGATCTGATAAGGTTTACTGTAAATATGATTTCTTTATGCCAGTATTAAAAATATTTTATTCTTTCTGTCTCCTTTTTTGTTGTTGCAGAAAACAAAAGTCTCAAATAATATATCTTTATTTCTGAATATTTAAAAATACATAAGGACATAAAGGTCTGGTTTCAGACCGAGTTTAGATTATACAGGGATTAGTCTTTATTTTAATTAGGGCATTTAAGTACCTTTTATAAAAATGCCTTAGAAAAAAAACGTTACTGGTGTGCAAATCCTGAGACAAAACAATGGCACTGACAGATATGTCAGTTGCAAGCTGCCTTCAGTTAGGCTTAAACCTCGTCTGTGAAACCAGAGAAAGACACCAGCCTTTATGTGCACAGTTGTCAATTTACACGTTTCAACCACCAGAGGCTCCCACACCACTATCAAAAGCGTCATTTCAAAGTCTGCTGGACCACAAGATAGGGTACTCTTCATCCTTCCTTTATTGCTGTGGAACGATAGAAATAGTTTTTAACTGAGTCACTTACCGAGTAAACAAATTTTAGCATTTTCTCCTCTAATGACAAAACGTTTTACTCAAAGGTTTTGTCAGCTAAATACAAGATAAAAGATCATTTAAAAAAGATTTTGAATGAATCAACTACATTATATCTTAATGTTCAATCTACATTAGTTAAACGCTGACGTCATGAGATAAACAGCGCGTACTCGACACGAGAGTTCGATTGAAGGTTATGATATTGTCAATGGTAAGCGGCATCTTGTCCCACTCATTCCTGTGACAGTTTTTCCGGTAGGCCTAACCTTAAATCATCCCAACTACACCTTGACCTTTAATCTCTTTTTAAGTAGGGCGAACTTGGAGAATGAGCCTCGTGCCAAGTTTAAGGAAAATAATGGACAATTCTTTGGTTCAATGGTTCTTTATATGAAAATAAGGGACAGTACAAGGAACTCTCAAAATATTTGTACTGTAGCCTACCAGTGTTGGCCTTTGTCTTTTCAGTGTCTGCAGTGTATTTTTGTTGCATCAATTAAATGCTAAAATGAATCTCATACATGAACACATTTGTTTTGTTTAACCTATTTATGTATTTCTAAAAATGTAGACCAATGTGTTGTTCACCTTTACAGCCCATACTAGTTCTCTAAATTCTAGTACTATATGTAATTCTATGAACGCTAATATGCATTTTAAGTGACATATTAATTCTTTATAGAATTAAATTTTACATAGGTTATCTGGCAGACAAATATTTTAAGTATCCTTTATTTTCTTATAAAGAACAAGATATATGGTGGCAACCCTATGTCCAACATGGGATTTTTTTTTGTTTTGTTTGTACCTTTAAAATGTTTTATGATTATTATTACTTGTTTTTTTAAGGAGATGGGTGGAAGGACCATAAAATTCAACTAATGCTTATAAACACAAAATGTCATATATTTATTATGTAAGCCGTTACACATACACTTACAGTATATTGGATGACTGTATAGGGATTGACATTTTATAAAGTGGTCAGTATGTTATATCTTTTAGTATGCTGTCACCAATGAAACATTTGATATTGATGCATTTGATAACATTTACATACTATACAGCCAAACACTTATCGCCTTAATAGTGTGCAATAAATGCAGAGTTATTTTGGAAACAACCAATGAGTTCCACAGTCAAACAATAGGTGTGTGATCAGTCAACCAATCAGATGTCAGACATTGTAAAGCTTCCTGAAAAACAATACCAAAAAGAAAATATAATAGCTATAATAGCACATTCACACTGTTTTCAAATTTATAAGGATGAGTTTAAATTAAAGCAGTTAGCCTATTTTTTTTATGAGATAGCTACACCTGGCTGGTTAAGGATGATGTTATTAATATTACTGTTTTCTGAATTGTATTCTGTTAACTTCACAAAATCACTGATTTATTGAAATTATTGGCATTAGATTTGCTTATCTTACACTCAAGGGCTAGCAGTTCTAGCACTCATCTTTTGCCTATGAATGCTAGTACTTAACGTGGTGAAAAGTGTTGTGTGTAAGTGGTGATTATGCAGAATGGTTGCAATCAAGGCTCATGGGAACATTTTGGAGTATACTCTAATCAGACCAGAAAAAACACAAATCAGAATGTCTGATTCTAAATGCAGTAGGATTTTAAAAAATCTTTCCACTCACTCTTTAACCTTTTCTATACTTAGTAAAGAGAAGAGTGATATCATGTGTGCTTAATAACAGCAGGCCTGACTTCAACATTATCAGCCAGAATTTTGGAGGCACTTTGCTCGTGTCTTTCGGCATGTTTTGTGTGGATTTTGAAGTCAGTTTAGTGTGGTTTTGTTTTCCTCAGATTGATACCGAATACAAATCCTTCAAGACGTTCCAGTTCCAAACACAGAGAGTGGGTGAAACATTAAGGATGCTGAAAAGCAAAAGGAGAAGATGAAAGGACCCTAATGGAGGAGTTTTCCATATTCCACCCCAGATCTGCCTCAGACACACATCCATAAACTGAACAACCATAAAGCCTTTTATTATTAGGATAATGTCTTCTCTTTAGATCCTTTATTATTGAAATATGACTGGACTCCTCTCCTTTGTCCCATGATTAGCAGAGAGCACATGCATTTCTGATTAGCTGAGGTGTGATTTTCTTTAGTTGCGTAAGCTTTTATATTTACCGGTATGCCCTTTTGTGCAGATCCTTTTAATCCGCCTTTGGTAAAAGTTAGACATGAACTTCATTGGTCAAATGGTTTGGAAAAACAATTTTGATTTCTTATCAACCACATTAGCCCTATCCAGTCTTCTGTTCTTTTCAAAATTGTGCCCCTGTGTCAGCAGTAAAACAGCTCCTCTGGGCGGCCCATGCTGCTAATCTGTTTCCGCTGTGGAGTGTAGTCAATGGCACATGAGTCTCAGAGAATTAAGACGTAGGAAGCTTTTCTGGCCCCTCGGGATGGGATTAAAGTGCAAGGAGGCTGAGAACAGGTTTGTGCTTGTCTCTACTGTTCACGCTTCTATCCCTAGCTTTTTAGGGCTGTTAATAATCCAGCCACACATGCCAACAACGTCACTTCTTTATTGCACACCTGACTGAGTCAGAATTTTGTTATGCATGTTAACAATGTCTGTCATTCAATGTTTCAAGTGGTCCTTGTCCTTTTCTCAAATGACTAGAACATATGTTGCTCTGAGTGGACACAGAAGACTCAAGGGCACATTACGATGACAGAAATTGTATTCTCCCACTATTATGTCCGCACATTCTCAATCTTACAGTAATTGCTATGGTTTGACCTCAAATATATTGTATTGTTGTATTATTTTTCTCCTCTGAAGACTCATGATGAATCTCATCATGTTCAAATATAGACTCTGGGGTGGGCTGCTAAATTAAGTGAGATGGACAATGAAATGACTAAATTAAATGATTACAACAGACATGAAGGGGGTTGGGCACTTTTTCACCGTAGTAACTGTTCCCCCTGACAACAGTGAGAGTGACAATTATATTCAGGGTCCTTCAATGCCCCCAGGTTTCCATTGCTCACTTGCTCTATTTGGCTCCATTGAGCACCTGGGACGCCTGGGAACGCTGACTGCGCGCGGGGAGAAGCGGGAGCTGCTGACGCCGCACAGGCAAGACTGCTATTTTCTGACTCAAACATTCTATCTGCAGTGCTACGAATAGAACATTTCATTACGTACAGATTAAGTTACATGTTCAGAAATAAATGTGGCCTGCCGTAAGGCTCTATCTTCAAGAAAGTTTCCAAGAAAGTCTCAGGTGACACTATGCCTGTTTGCCATGATAATTGAGGTGTGGAGTAAATTGAGAGTTAATGAAGTTGTATTTATGCACTGATGTGCACTATAAAGTGTGTTCTGTGAACTTGACAGAATTTGATAGAATTTTTACCTTTAGTCAAAGGAACAGATATGTATTTATGAGAATAGTAAATGGCTTTTAATGGGTTAATTCACCCTAATCCTTCATTTGCTTGAGGCACATCAGCAATGATTTTTTCTAAGGCATGTTTGTAAAAGCCACTTAAATGGCCGCTTGGGTCCACTTGAGGGCCCATTATTTAATTTTTTGTTTCTTATATAGTTATATTTCATTTATATTGTGTGATATGTATGTCTGCACTATGTCGGTACTTTCTTCTGCACTAGAAGCTTCTGTCATCAAGACAAATTACCTGTATGTGTGTAAACGTACTTGGCAAATGAAACTAATTGATTCTATTCGAAATTAGGTCTAATTCTGGCTTAATCTAAGTCTTGTCTGTGAGCCCGGGTCATAGGGTTAAAGACTTAAAACACTCTACAGATGTGAATGTCATTCTTTATGTGTTTATTTGCAGAGGACATTTTGCTTGCATTTGGGCCTTTTGAGACCTGGTCTTGGTGGATCTGCGCCTGGTTAGGGGTACCAGGACAGGTGGATCTCACAGTTCATCCGGTCAGCATGGGGTCTGGCTCCTCCTCCTACACTTCCAAAACCATCTATTTGGATGTAGATGGCAAAGTTCAGAAGGTGAGTGTCTTCAATGTTTTAATGGCCTCATGTTTATCTGAATTCAAACTCTAGGGTGCAAGTTAGTGGTTGTCATGAGATTATAAATGACTATAGGTGGATGACCAATTTGGGGTTTTTACTGACAAGAGTGATACCAATATAATGTTGACTCTTCAATGTAAAGAAAATTGCTCAAATTAAATGAACCCATATTTTATAACATATTTAGTGAAAAACACTGAAATCAAAAATAGCTTATTATCCAAGCTCGACATGGCCAAATGTTAGACCTGAAATGCTGTCTCTAAACCTTTAAACAAGATGTTAAGCAGTTTCAAATAGTACAAATAAATCTGTCAATAGGAGAGCTAGGAGATCACTGTGCACGGGTTAAAAATAAAGCTGAAGATGACGTGTTCGCAGGTGTGACTGACATTGCATGCTGTTGTGACACTTGACACATTGTTTTGTCCTGTTGTTTCCTAGAGAATGACTGAAGAGCTGTTAATGGTTGTTTTTACATCCAAGTTACAGAGTGCTGTTCTGGAACACACAAATGCTCAGTGTTCACATTATTATCCACGATAGATGGAAAATGTATATTTTCTAGAAACACATTTTGTCACAAAATGTCTGAGGTTTGTACAGGATGAAAAGGAATATGGTCCGTTTCAGCAATTCTTCAACTTGAAGCTCACACAACATCCTAAGAGCTCAGAGAGACCAAGTTACTGGTGATTTTGGCAATGAAAGAACTGGAGAAGAAGGAGATTTAAGACAAAATCTTAATTTAATCTCATGCAGCCTACTAATATTTTCTTTCCAATGGGATGACACCACACTTTTATTTAACGTATAACTGTTACTTTTTCATGCTTTAAAATGTTCTACGACATTTCACATTTCTTATCTCAAGAAACAAATATGAGATGCATTACTGTGTTATAGTATGTTTTCTCATTGTAGTACAGGTATGACGACAAATACAGGCATAATATTGCCAACACACCCTTATTTGTCCTTCATAGGTGCTTTTCAGTCGTCACTGCAGCCCATGTGATATCAAAGAGCTGCTGTGTTCCTCCTCCAACATCCCTAGGTCTGTATATCACTGATATCACCACTAATCAACACCTCAATCCATTTAGCAAACCTACAGTGGTTGAGATGAATGTGGATAACATAATAAATCCATCTAATTTCACTTTTTATTTATTCTGTCTGTAGGAGCACTGCTATAATGATGGTGAACCCTGAAGGTGCTTTTGTGTCCATTGATCCCACAATGCCCACCAACACCCCTAAGTAAAATGCCGCCTGGCCCTTGTTTGTATTAGAAGTTATGTTAATTTTCAGTTTGATCTGTCAGTTAATGATCCCATTTTGTCCTTTTAGCTCTCTGTACAAAGTCATTCCTTTGTCTACCGGCCAGCTGGGAGGTAACATGCATCAGTTTGACTCTTACTTATAACCTTTAATAACCTAGATATACATTGACTCATAATATCTCGAGTCAAGAGTTGTTCTGCCCTGATTTATAGCCTGTGTATTTAACTCCATAGAAAAGGAAGATATGTTTCAGAATGTGATCTCACAGGTAGCAGAGCAGTTCAGCAGGTAACGGACATGTTTGTTTTCCCATGGACTGGAGATGAATCTCTATCACCGTAATGTTTCTGTACTAAAACCAGGCTATCACCGTAATGTTTCTGTACTAAAACCAGGCAAATCTTTTTGTTCTTCTCTCTACAGAGCATTCAGGATCAACGAACTGAAAACGGAAGTGACTAACAGACTGGCTATGCTGGAGAAGAGAGTAGAACGTATGTAATCACATTGTTACGGTTTGTTGTTTGTCTTATTTTGAATCTGTTGTTATTGTTGCTCAGACTTAGAGTTAAGTCTGGAATACACTGCACGTCTTTTAAAAGTCTGGAATATACTGCACGTCTGTTCAAATCTAAACAGATTTTAATACACTTAGAATCATAAACTTGCTAACTGACTTTGTAAATGGTTACAGAGAAAAACTGGGCATTATACACTAAATGATGGAAGATAGCAGACTTTCAAGTTATTCCGAACACAATAAAGATGCTATGGGCAGCTATACAACCTTAGTTAGACGCATGTATGAATTTCTAAATTTGGAATAGACTTCAGCACATCATTTTTCTAAAGTAACACAATACAAGAAGACAAAGGTGTCAGCTAACACCAGGGGTTTTCAAACTGGGGTCCAAGGTCCCCCACCAGCCCGCAAGAGAGTGAGAGAGTCTTTGGAAAAGTCTAGAAAAAAAACTGTTAAAAATTAGATTGAAATAAATGACTAAAGCAATAATTTAGATTTAAAAAAATATTAGTTTGTTATTAATTTATTAAATAAATTAAAATAAAACAATTATTAATATAAATAAGCAAGAAATAAATAAAACACTACTACATTGAGTAAAACAAAATATATAATAATGTAACTGAAAATAATTTTAGATTTATAATATTAATTTTAATATAGTGTCTATAAAAGACAAATGCCTTATAAATTATAGGATGGGGTCCCTCACACAGGATGATCATATTTGGTGGTCCATGGCATCTAAAAGATTGAAAACCCCTGAGCTATCACAGCATTAAAAAGTTACTATAGTAAAAGAAATTTTTTTTAAAAATTACCATAGTAAAAACCTGTAATATATAAAAACACAAACCAACACATTCTCACCTGTGAAAATATCTAATTTATTCAGGAATTTAAATCTCAGAGTCGAAGTGCGAAGTGGTCGAATGTGGCATCTACGTATACATATCTATGATAAAAACACCCTAGCAACTGCATAGCAATTAAAAAAACAGCTTCGTTACAAACACTCAGAATACCATTGCAACACAATAAAAAAAAACTCTTATTATTATTTTGATTTTCTATATAGTGGAGGGTTTGAAGGTCGTGGAGATTGAAAAGTGCAAAAATGACCTGAAGAAACTGAGAGATGAGATGACATCCAGAGCGGGAGGAAGGTATGTGAAAGAAAACTTTTTCCAAAGAAAGCCAGCTATCTGCTTATCCATCTAGAGCCGCCATCATGCGGCTCTTTTCCAAACTAGAAACATAAATGTATCTAAATGACTAATCCACCACTCTCCTTTTAGAGTGAATTGTCCATGCAAATACAATTTCTCAGACGATGGAAAGAAATTAACTCCTAGACGTGACGTCCCCAGCTACCCAAAGGTGCTTTAAAGTTTTATGACGTACTTTGATTGAATTATGGGCCCTCTGGGAGAACATTTTGTCTCTCTCTATGTGGTATTAATCTTTATTAATCTTGATTTCCTCAGTACACGCTTTCTCAGGAGACCATTGAAGCACTGAAGAAACCAACCTTTGATGTTTGGCACTGGGAGCACAATGAAGTGAGTCTAATCTTGGTGAGATATACAGTATATTTAGAGATGAAATGATGCATACATGCCCTTTTTTCACGGTTTACCGTTTATTCATCAGATGCTGAGCTGCCTGGAGTACATGTACCATGACTTAGGCCTTGTGAAGGAGTTTAACATGAACCCGATTACTCTCAAACGCTGGCTGGTAAGAAAATTAGTATAACTGTGTAAATGAAAGGGTGCAAGAAAGGTGAATTTTCCAGGTTAACAGCGCTGATGTTCCAGATTCTATTTATATGTTCTCAGCTGGGCATTCAGGAAAATTACCGCAGCAACCCGTTCCATAATTTCCGCCATTGTTTCTGCGTGAGTCAGATGATGTATGGCATGATCCACCTCTGCAACCTCCAGGTGAGAACATTACACAAGTAGCAATTAGTACAGCAATTACTGTGAAACAGTAAAAGTGGAAACCTGTGTGTGTGTGTGTGTGTGTGTGTGTGTGTGTGTGTGGCCCACAGGAAAAGCTCACACTGACAGATCTGGGCATTTTAATGACTGCTGCAGTGTGTCACGACTTAGACCACCCTGGATACAACAACACGTAAGATCTTCGCTTCTGTGTAATTATGAGTCAGTTCTCATAAAAAAAACATACAGGTGTACCCAGTTATTTGCCCGCACATTCATGATGACACTTTTATGATTTGTATCATGTCTGTGCCGTTTATCTTAGTAACCATTTCCCATGAAATATGGGACATATGGGATCCAGCGCATTCACTGGTTTTTCTTATGCAGGTATCAAATCAATGCTCGCACTGAGTTGGCAGTGCGCTACAATGATATCTCGCCACTAGAGAATCACCATTGCGCTGTGGCCTTCCAGATACTCTCATTGCCGGAGTGTAACATATTTGCCAACGTGGACCCAGAGGCCTTTAAACAGATCCGACAGGTATAGCATTAAATATCAACTCCCATTTAAGCGATCTAAGGGGCCATTCACTCAGAGCACATTTTTGCATTTAAAGACATGAGACATAGGGCAGTGAAATGAATAAAAACAAAACAGAGTGAGCAATTCCAGACAGCCATTGAGTGTAGGCTACATAGGCTGTACACTCATTATTGCGGTGCATTGTGGGATTGAATGAGTGCACTCAATAATGTCCACTATGATTTTGGACACCACTACAAATGGCTATCCCCTCAAATAGTGCCCTTTTTGAGGGTATTGGGGGCAATTTCGGATTTAGCCGTTGTCTTATTTTTTATATTTTCTGATCAATATCATTATATAGCAACACATCTATGCTAGTTGATGCGAAAGACCTGAGCACAACCATCAAAGAAGACTCTCTAGCTCATGTTAAAAGCACACAGAAAAACAATGGAAAAGCAATGGAACACAAAAACACATTCTGCATGAATGGCCGCAAGGTCATTGTTTTGAAGTAAATATTTTTTTATATTTTAAAGGAATTTGTATTTATGTGTTTGTTATATGACAATGTATTTGCAGGCTATCATCACACTGATTTTGGCCACGGATATGGCCAGGCATGGCGAGATTCTGGACTCGTTCAAGCACAAAGTGGACAATTTTGACTTCACCAATGAGGAGCATGTGACTTGTGTATGTACCGTACACCCTCCCTGCCAAAAACACGTCTATGATGGTTTGCTGGTCTTTATCTGGTCGGTTTTAGAGGGGTTTGGGACACATTTTAGATGTTTAGACTTTAGCTACACCACCAGTTTAGCAAGACTGGTAGAACCGTTTTTAAACAGACTAAGACCAGCCTAGACCTGCTAAGACCAGTAGAAATATGTGTTTTTTAGCAGGGATATGGCATGAATTGGAATTGGAAGTAAAGTTTGACAAGAAAAGTAAAGATGTGTTGTTTGTCATGTGTTCAGCTAAAGATGGTGCTTATCAAATGTTGTGACATTTCAAATGAAGTCCGGCCTACAGAGGTGGCTGAGCCGTGGGTGGACTGTCTGCTGGAGGAATACTTCATGCAGGTTTGCTGACTCTCCATCTTGTGTTGTAATTGCTCTACAATGACAGGTGAGTTTGTTTATGCTGTCTTGTCTTTGTTCAGAGTGATAGAGAGAAAACTGAGGGGCTTCCCGTGGCACCGTTCATGGACAGAGACAAAGTCACCAAGCCCACAGCCCAGATTGGCTTCATTAAATTTGTCCTCATCCCCATGTTTGAAACTGTCATGAAGGTAAGTGAAATGAGTAATCTTTGGTGTTCATTTGAATGTTACTTCGACTTTTACACCATTTACTTAACGCCCTCATATGTTCCTCCCAGCTGTTCCCTCAGATTGAAGAGATTATGGTGCAGCCTCTCAGAGACTCGCGGGACCACTATGAGGAGCTGAAGCAAATTGATGATGCCATGACCGAGGTAAACGCTCCTCAGCATTATTAAGAAAAGCATTATTAATTTTTGCAGATAATATTAACTTTTGAACAGTAATCTACGTGTGTGTACAGGTATATGTGGTTTATGAGGACACGTGTATAATGACGAAGGTATTACGATGTAAACATGGTCAAGTGGCTTAAAAAACATACTGGGTTTTTTTATTTTAAAAAATGGCAAAAGTTTTGTGTGGGTTTATGGGTAGGGGTAATGTAGGGATATTATATATATGGTTTGTACAGTATAAAAACCATTATGCCTATGGAAAGTTCCCGCAAACCACATTTTCAAGAATGTGTGTACATACAGTATATACACATATATAATATATGTATGTAATATGTATGATCCCCTATCTGGGATCATAGAGTACCATCTTGCTAACATAAAGGTGTGGTTTTTGTTCAATGAGGCACAGAAGAAAAAAACTGAAAATATGTCATTAGGAGGGAAGAAGAAATAAGCACTTCTGCGAGTGTAATGATTCTATGTAAGTATTTGATATAGTATTGATCTATTTGACTTGATACATTATACACTGAGTGCATGTTTTGTCCTATCCATATGCAAAAAAGACATTCATTTGACTATCATGTGCTTTAAGTTTTTTCCCTTTACTTGCATCTTACAGGTATTTTCCTAATCTGTGCTTTTTACAGTGGAGCTTGATGCCATGTCTGAAGTGTTTTTGTGTGTAACTTCAGGAGACCAGTCTGCACGGTCTGGAAATAGTTCCGGTGTGAGGATCTGTGAGAGACTGGGCTGGTGTTGACAACGGCTGGTTTGAATCCACTGAATCTAAAGGGTCACCTGATCGATTCATGAAATCACGAGTCGCTTCCTTTTGCCAGCAGAATGCTAGGCCGGTCTGATTCTTTCTTTTTGGCATCAATGCCTTTTTGGCTGATATGGGCATATGTTCATTACTTTAGTTTTGATCTTGTTTGTTTGTTTTTTTGTTCTATTTACACGGTTCAATGGGGGTAAAAGGCATTTCTATTGTATGTACATAGTATGTAGTCACATAAACGTTTTGTGGTCCCAAAGCAATTAAGATACCAGATTAGAGCATGACGTATAACCATAACTAGTGCCTTTTAAAAATGTTTTGATGATTATAAAAGGTCAGCATGATATGATACTGTTCCTTTGTCAACTATTTCTCTACTGAGTTCCTTTAAAACATACCCGTTCACATTTTAGGCGGTTTTGTGGTGAGCACAATACCACTGTAAATCAAAATATCAGATTTTAAGGATACCCGAGAACTCCTTTTGCAGTGTTTTGGTTGAGTTTTTCAAACTAGATGTGTTTCCCATTATTTATTTGGCTATTGGGGTTGAAATCAGTGCATTTCCAAAAGAACATCCAGATAAATGATAGAATTAAACGGAAAATTATATCATTAATTAATCAATGTCCTAACACAAATGAAGATGTTTTGAAAAAGGACCCTATTGAGTTTTATTGTAAGGACAAAAACTTCTTCAAAATGTCTTCTTTTGTGTTCTGCAGAAGAAAAATGTCATACAGATTTGGAACAGCATGAGTACAGGTAAACTGCAGAATTTTATTTTATTTTAAACACTAGAAGTCATACCTTCTAACCACATTCAGTATTTCTACCCTGTGGCTCTATGTTCTCACAGTTTTTTCCCTCTCTGTATTCTATGTACTCTGGTTTGCTTCTAATACTTCCTCAAAATAAGACAATAAAGTCTGGGAGTTCTGCCTCCTGGCTATTCTTCAGCAAGGCTGCTCTTTTCTCCTTTTATCAACACGGTAATAAAAACTCTCCCCAAGAGGTCACATGTGTTCGCTATTATGACAAGGTTAGGCCTGCATGCATCATTTCATTCATATGTTTCACTGTCAGTGTTTGGCGTCTTTGTCTATAGATCAGCACATTTTGATGGATGGAGATCACGGCACATTTCCTTCGCTAAGGGCTGCTTAACTTGTTGAAACAGGACCGGGGTGCAAAGTTTGTCATTGCAAGCTATCAATTAAAGCACATTTTAAGAGGTGAAAGGAAAGTGGTATCTAAATAGGCTTGGTTTTGAGTCACCTGACCCAAAACGTAGGGCTAAAGCACATGCACAAATTACATAGTGCAGTTCCTCTGTCATTGTTCCTAATGCACAGACTGGAACATGTACGTCTGAACCTGTTTTTAAAGTCATGCTTTTTCCATCCCGGCTGGAGACACTGGATATGTTTGTGCCTTTGGCTTGTTTTCATGATAAATGGTATCATTTTATAAGAATTTCTTCATCTTGATGCCTCTATTAGATAATGAGCCTCAATTTAAGCTTTCAATTATCCATCTGCTGGCATGTCTTGCTTTGTCTCCACTCAACTGTGACATATTGAGTTCACAGCTTATCAAAGCTTGTTTCATCACCCACTTCTGAGAAATGAAAAATTTATTTAAATCAAAACAACGCTCATTCTGATACACAATGCATCAAGGCACACCCTTGCTTTTAGCTACATGTGAGATATATTTACACTTTGATGGCATTTTTTAACAGCTCTTTATGTCTCTGACATGTTTCAAAAAGTCCCAACATTGCTTTTATCCTTCCCATACTAATTAAAAATCAACAAAAAGGGGGTTAAAATGATCTCAAGTTGTTTTGTACCCAGAAGGCTCAGACTGACCCATTAAGATGTGTTTTTTGTCTTCTGACACCCTCAGGTTTTGTGTCGCCTGTGCTTTACTCACTGTTCACAGGGTGGCAATATTTCTCTAAAGAGCTCTTTTGTGCTTTCCACTCAGACCACTAAAAGAAGAGCAATTATATGACAAAAGAAAAATCCTCAAGAGTGGAAACTGAAAACGATAAAGAAAGTCACACCCAGACATATAAAAGCCTGGTTTGGTCATTTAACAATCCTACTATGCTGGTTTTGTAGAATTTGGCACCATTTTTCCCACATTTACTGCTTTTTTTTGACAGATCACTTTGAACTTCTTACTATATTTGTATATTTTAAATATTGTTATTATGTTAAATGTAATATTGGTAATTGCTTGATTAATTTACACCTGAAATCGACACTTCTTCAAAAATATGAAGAGTATACAGCTGTTTTTAATGTTGATAATAATAAGAAATGTTTCTTGAGCAACAAATCAGCTTGTCGGATCATGTGACTGACGATTGGAGTAATGCTGCTAACAATTCAGCCAAATCATCAGAAATAAATAACATTTTAAAGGGATAGTTCACCCAAAAATTACATTTCTGTCATTAATCACTCACCCTCATGTCATTCCAAACCCGTAAGAGCACAAATGAAGATATTTCTGATAAAATCCGAGATCTGTCTGACCCCTCCAATTTAATTAACACTTTCAAGGCCCAGAAAGGTAAAAACAACGTTAAAATAGTCCATGTGACTTCATCAATTTCACGTCTGTGACGGTCTCTTACGCTGTAAATACAGTCCAGCGCTTCCGAGTTACTTCAGCGCTACGCCAGAGCGCTGGCTTACCATTGGCCGATGCTGTTCACGTGACTACTATGTCGTCATTATTCTCGATGCTTCATAAAATTAAGGTTGAACCACTGGAGTCACATGGACTTTTTTAATGATGTTTTTACTACCTTTCTGGGCCTTGAATGACAGACTTTTCATTAATTATTTTCATAATTAATTACATATTTTTCACTTTTTTGGGTGAACTAACCCTTTACCTCTGTTCCGTCATTGATACAATTTTCTGATCTTTTGTGTTTTCAGTGTTATAGGGCTCTATGCCACATCTTCTGAAAGAGTACTGAAACAAAAATCAGAAACAAGCAATATCATCATATACATATGTAAAATAACATGATCATCAACATTAAACAGAATATAAATCAATACTGCCAAATGATACTGAATGAAATGTCGACCCAGGACAAGCTATATAGGACTTCAGGGTTGTTGATTGACTCGATCTACTCCATCTATGTTTTGATCATGTTTTTGTGAAAAGGATAATTTTCACAATATACTGTTTTAACTGTAGCCTTGATAAGCAGAAGAAATGTCTTTCAAAAACATGAAACCAACCCCAAACTTTTGAATGGTAGTGTACTATGTTTAAGAGAAATATTTTGTTGGCTGGTGCACATCAATTCTGCTTTTCTAGAGAAAACACAAGCACAATTACTCTCCTGGAATCCAGCACACATTATCTGTGTGAAGAACAACCCCCTGGTAATTTGACCCGAGTAAAATTCTCTCTCTGTCCCTTATCAGTATCACCATTTATCAGTCCAGCGTCTAACTTGAAGCCATGTTTGTCAGTGAAAGTGTGTTGGAGATAAGTTCCCTGGAACATCTTTCCAAAACAGATTAAATCTGCTTTGTGCCATTGCGGTCGATGTGGTGTAAACAGTAAAGTCAAATTAAAAGTGATTTGTATTCACTTTAAAGGGTGGTGCTGTTTTGCTTGCCTTTATTGTCATTAGTTTCCAAATCCCTCTTGCTAATTAGAGGTATTTCCACCAATGAATCCCGTTTGATGTTTTATGTTTTTCAGGATAGTGTGTCAACAACAGTGTCATATTTCAAAAATCTGGGTTTTAAATGGAAACATTTTATGTCAAAATGTCAGTTTATTTTTCACATGTGAAACAACACAGAATATACAGCATATAAACGAGCAATAAATGAACTTAATAAAATATTTAAAACCTAAACATGATATGTCTATTTGTAATTTGGAAGCATAACTCAGTAATGGAGTAATGGACAGCAGTGGAGCTTTAATGACATTCCTCAACCAGACTCTATTAAACTTCAAAGCTGCAGAACTCTCCCCTCTTACTGTATTTCCTCTCCAGATACTGTCTTTGTCTAAACACATAGGTCTCCTCCGGTCTACGTCTCCTCTCTGTGTTTTCTTAGAGGGGCCCAGAGCTAAGGGTCAGTGTTTGGGCTGTCAGAGGCCTCTCCTTAAGGGGCGGAACGTCTAGATTTCAGTTCACCACAGATGCATGAATCATTTTCCTTTAGAAGAAACGGTACAGAGCAGAATGTTTCATTTCCTTTGTTCCCAAAATGTTTCACCATCTTGAGAAAAATGCATTTATTCTCTTTTAGTTAACTTACGGTACATTTTTATTTTTAATGCAATGATGCATTAACATAGATCTTGCAATAAGCAAGTCATATGATGATTCAGTTGTAGCCATACTGATTCGCTGAATGCTATTCTGTGGAGGGTTTGTCAGACTGATTCAAACCATTAACTCGAGTTCCGTAAGCTGAATGGCAGATTCTGTCAGTTTATTCAGTGAAGTTTATTCAGTTTATTCGCATTCGTCTTAAGGATTCATCAGACTTATTCAAACCGTTGAGTTTGTGAGGACAAAGTCATAATTGTACAACATCTAGTATTTATGAACAACTGCAGAGCTGATATCTTTCTTACATTTATTACAGTAATATTATTTAAAGTACATGATAAACACTTAACATATACGTGCAACATAATGCAAATATATATTTGTTAGCTAGATTGTGTTCATTACCTGTCTAACGATGTATCCCACACGAAAAAGTACTATAGTATATTATAGTACAATTACAGTAAATTACTCTAGTAAATACTATAGTGTTTTTGAACCATACTAAGGTAAAGATACTACAGTAAATTGTAGTATATTGTAGTATATTATAGTATTTACTACACTTTGTTAATTTACTGTAGTATATTTACTATAGTACGGTTCAAAAACACTATAGTATTTACTAGAGTAATTTTACTATAATATACTATAGTATTTTTTCATTTGGGATGTTTATGCTGAAATATAATAAAATAAAGGTTTCTATTTTTATCGGTCGTTATGTGTAGTGATTTGTCTCATGTGATTTAAGTTTCGCACTTCAGAACCTCCGTTAAGGGAGCATCGATGCACCCTGGGTTTTGCGGTGAATTGTGGGACTTTTTAGGGAGAGAAAGTTTCAGTGCACTGGAAGGATTCTGCGATTGAGACAGCCCTTAAAATGGCTGCCTACTGAACAAGAGAGCTGATTGAGACGCACCCAGTCAGTTGGTTTGGTGAAGGCTGATTCAAACTGGTAACTTTTGAGTTTGTGAATCTTTAAAGATTAGGTTTAAAAAATGCTGCTCATTTCTTCGCGAATCAAGTGGGACCAAACCTGTTCCCATGCAACAGACTAAAATTTTTAATGAAATATGGGGGGGAAATGTAATTATTCTCTTTACATTAACACTTTTTATATTCACCTTGAACTAATGATGCAACGACATGGAACTTGCAGCTATAAGTGAATCACACGTTGATTCACAAGCTGCCGTGGCAGATTCAGTTAGTTTGTTCGGATTCATGGAAAGGATTCAGCAAATTAATTGCAGTTTGTTTGTGAATTGGGTGGGACATATTTGTTCCCACATTACCCACTGCTTAAAACCTGCTCATATGTTAATAACTGTATTTTTCTGTTATCTAATATAAATGTAGTACAAGATAAGAATATCTCATAAAGCAAATTGAGACTGCTCTTCCTGTGAGGTTTGCACGGCTTCAGGGGCATTCCTTAGATAAAGTCTAAGTGCAATCTCTTCGACAGACAGCTTTTACAGGACACCTCACACTTTCCAGACAGGGAACACCTGTAGTGCTCAGGTCATTTGCAGTCTAAACAGTTAAAGCTTTCACGATACTAAAAACCAACTGTCTGTTTGTGAACCAGACTGTGGATATCTGGGACAAGATTCATCTATAGATATCACAAGATTTATCAACAGCCCGACGGTTAAGTCCGGACAATGTGGTGATAAATATTTTGTTTAAAAAAAGAGTAAGAACAACATGCCTCTAAGGAGATGGAACAGACAAGCTAGTTTCCTTGAAAAGTGTGGAGGACTCCACGCAGGATTGACCCACAAAGCCTCCCTCTGCATGAGATCACACTGCTCATAACTTCACAAAATACACTGTGTCCATAATTTATGCCCGAAGAATCCTGCACAGCAGCCAAACATGCCTTGACCATGATTTAGGAGAGCAAAGTTTATATTTTGGCAAAAATGTCCTTGGAGAATTGCCTTATCTCAGCCATTTGACTGCTACATTTTTTCACCCCTATCAACCTCTGCTGTTCTGTATTTTGAAGATGTTACTGTTTGAAGTGACTTCAGTAGACTATTCATCAACATATTCAAAACAACTGGGTCGAGCTGACTTGGGATGAATATGGAATTTCTGTATCATCTTAAAAACAATTGCACAATGATTGGTGTGTATCTCAAGACAGCATTGTTTTCTCCAGTTCTTTTCCCCTACATTTATATTTCTTTATACTGTGATGAAACTTTTATTTTGCCTGCACATGTCCCACAAGAGTTCATAACTTTTTATTTACAAGGTTCTAACAGTTTTATTTGTCTGCTACCATAGACACTTTAATTGGTGGTTCTTTAAATAAACCCAAAAATAAAAGCTTCAATGGTCATTTTGCACCAGAAAAAAAAGCACTAACCATACTTCTGTTGAAATGGACTTGTTTTATATAACTAAAAATAGTATTTACTTTTAAAATGTTTTTCCCTAACATAATTAACCCACCCAGTAGACATATGTTATTGAAGGTTTATCCCTCCATAGTTTCTTCAGATTTCCAATTGTTGTGTGTGTGCAGCACATTGCTCTTGTTTGGACCAATTTGACTCCAAAAGAACATTGGAAGAAAAAAAAAATACAAATAATAATACTATAAATATATACAAAATTATGTCATGAAACTCTAGATGAAGCAGGCTAATAGGTCCTTAAAGGGTTAGTTCACCAAAAAAAAAAAAAATTGCCCATGATTTACTCACCCTCAAGCCATGCTTGGTGAATATGACTTTCTTCTTTCAGATGAATACAATCGGAGATGCATTAAATAATGTCCTGGCTCTTCCTAGCTTCATAGTGGCAGTGGACTTGATTTTGAAGCTCAAAAAGTGCAAATCCCTTATAACTCACACTGCTTGCAATCATATCATTCTCTATAGGGCACAGCTGATTGGTTACTGCTGTATCGGTAACCAATGAGCTTGAGTGCTCAATCTTTAGTAGGCATTTGCCTTAGCAGTGCAGCATGCTTTCATAAACTATAGCTGTATAAATCTGCGACGGGTAATTCATGAATGCGATATTGTACACACACACTCTCACACGTCTGGTGTCTCTTCGCTATCTTTGTGGGGATTCTCCATAAACGTAATGGTTTTTACATGGTACAAACTATATATTCTATCCCCTTACACTAACCCTACCGCTAAACCTACTTTCATCACAGAAAACTTTCATTTTTTTCTCATAGGGGCTTCAATTTAGGTCCCCACGGTGATACGAGTCCCCATGAGTCAGTGTGTATTCAGGTTGAAAGCCAATTAGATACCTAAATCTTAAGTGTGGTTTTGCTAATATTTGTATTTAACGTGTCTTGGGACCCCAAGCAGAACTTTAAAAAAGAAAAAAAAAACTCAAGTTGTCTGGGAGAGATTGGGCCAGATGTGTTTACAGCTCCCCATTCTGCATTTATCTCCAGCAGGCATCTTGATTGCAGTTTGGCAGCAGATCAACAGCTGTATGTTGGCTTCGCTTTAAGACAGCACATAGGGCTGCGATTATCCACGCCTACTCTGAACATAGTTCTGATTATTAACCCCAATTCTTTACTGATGTGCTAAAGAAGTCCAAGATCCACTGCATCCAAACACTCACCGTGCAGGTTTTTATTCTGCACATCGTTATCACCTGGGCTTCAGTTTGTTCTTTATTGCTTGGTAATAAAAAATAAGTGTGGAAACAAAGAGGGTTGCAGAGTATAATCACCCACAGTAAAATAGTATGGAAAGAAATGGGAAATCAATGTGATTTTCCAAAGGGGGATTTGCCAGGACTGTTGCATCCTAACATGGAAATGCAATACTTTTTCCATGCATTTAATAAAATGCATCTTCTCTTGCCACAAACAGCCAGGGGTCTTGTGTGTCCAAAGGATCAACAGCACCTGATCATGACCCATGATCCTGCAGCGCCCAAACCGCACCACTGAAAGAATTTTCCGAGGAATACATGGCAAATTGATGGTTGCAGCAATGACTTCACATGCCACAGATGACTATTCCTTCAAACTCAGCAGGGAGCTCTTATTTATAACCAGAGTGTCAGTAGATATAATCATTTACAGACCGACGTGATAGAGCGCCAGCCAGATGTGTGCGCACAGGCATGCGACATCCAGTTCTGTAATTATGAAAAGACAAATTCTCACTCATGGTATTGTAAAGACAGGCTTGGAGTGGAGCACCAGCCATTCCATTATGCAGTTTAAATATGGATATTCTTTCATCTTTCATTTCGGTCTGAGCTACTTCTGATGTTCCTAATGCTTTCCTAGGATGAGCCCAAACATGTTTGTTTGTTTTTTTCATCTAAAGACCCTCTTCTTGCTTCCCACACTTTGGGAATTTCCACAAAGAAGACTGTGTGGAGAGATAGTTTCCACTAAGCAGGAGAGCAGTTAAATAGTCACACTAGCTGCTCGAATGCTCTCTCTTCAAACAAGCTTTGGAGCGTAACACAGGTTTTGCTGGAACATTTCCATCTGGAAGCCACTCGTTTGGGTCAAGAGACAAATGAGAGCTGGGGGAGGGGCCTGTCACGTAGGTGAACCTTTGAGGTGACAGACTAATAAATTCACCTCTATTTGGGTTAGTGGTTGCCTTGTAGTTTGTTGCATAATTGAAATGTTTAATTAAATGTAATTACATGGTTAATTTCCAACTGTTATTGCAATCCTTTAAGTTTTAAAATAAATGTATATAAATTATAAATATAATTATGTTAATATTTATATATCTGTATACAAAAATTAATTGATGATTTATATTAGTGAAAATAACATACATAAAGGACATTCTGCTGCAAGAATATATTAAAACTCTCATAGCAGGTGGAGCTGGGGAGGAGGAAGGGTAACAGAAGTTTTCATGATCGCACAGCAGGGTTATTGCGGCTATGAAATATATGGTTATGTGGATTAGGAAGTACATCTGGTTGGCTGATGCCATGGTGTTAGAGAAAACAATCTGCGCTCAGTTAGAGTTTCATGACTCAGCTATGCATTTATGTATAACTTATACTACTGTTCAAAAGTTTGGGATCAGTTAGAATTTTTTATGTTTTTGAATTTTTTTATGCTCATCAAGGCTGCATTTATTTGATCAAAAATATAGTAAAAACTGTAATATTGTAGCCTGACGTGGTCATACTCAATTCTAGTCAGAATATGAGTCTGAAACTGCTCTATTGAGCTGTGATTATTGAACGTGTTTCAACCAAACCAGGAAAGACCTCAATTGGATAGACCTATAACCAATCAGAGCAACGGAGTAAATGACATATGTTGAGCGACGCACAGTAGTGTGAGGTTCAGATCATTTCACTGACTCTGATCTTTGAATCTCGTTCAGCAAAATGAACAAATCATTTTTCAAGTCATTTCATTCATTTCAGCAGAATATGATTAAAATGTCACATGTTAAATTCCCCAACACATCTAGTACTTAAGCAAACATTGATCACATTTGGAATAAAAAATAAATAAGCTAATGCAGCCAAGGCCAAACTTTAAGAAATCATTCATTAATTGCTTAGCTGGGTCTTAAGGCTATGCACTCTGTTAGTTCACCTCACCTCTGAATCCCAAGTTGTTCTTTTTTTTGTCACTTCACATTTAATCATGTCAGTTCCCTGGAAAGATTAGTAATGTTACACATTAGTAGTCGTTAGTTCCGTCATCAGTGTCTGATCTGGGCCGTGACGGTCTTTTAAGCAATATGTGCAGTCCCGAAAACAGAATCGATTAGTTCACTTCGAGTCTTAGGGTTCAAGTCATTCATTCTCACAGCCCCATAGGCTGAATGCAGAAGATCCTGTACAGAACTGATGGCCTGTAGCGCATGCAAAATGAACAACTCGTTGTTCCCGAGTTCTATCTATCTATCTTGCAGCTGCAGCTGCAGCTGCAGCTGAGACTTGCAGCTGCAGCCACAGTATTATTAATCCTCAATGCTCCTGAGCTTTGAAACCAAGGAAAAATACTTAGGATAGAGTTTCATCTCTGTTTTGAAGGCCCAACACAGTTGTCACAGTTTGCTGAAACAGAGAATGTGACGTGCATGTGCAGTGCAGATGTTTGATTCTTGGTGGAGATGAAAGTGATGTGGCATTGGATTGGCATTCTGGGCCAACTCAGACCTCCCTGAGCTGTTTACTCACACACCCACACGACGGATCCAATCCTCATTATAGTATGACACAATGAGAGTGGGTCTACAGACATTGCTTATGGTCTGGATTGAGTCCTGTTCTCCGTTTGTGCTTTTACTCCAGGGGGTGAAGTGCTCTCACAGAAGCACACATGTAAGGGGATACCCCTCCATCCAGGATCCACAGACCAAAGCTGTGCAGACAGATATTTCCACCATATGGAAGTGACTCAAACCAAGCCAAAATGACTTTTTTATATATATAAATCCCTCTGTATACTGCTCTGAAATAATGATCAAGCTTCAGAATTTAAATCTCATCCATATTGCATGCAGCTTGTGGAATGGGCCGTCATACAGACATTCTTTTTCAGTTTTTCTGCCAAGTTCTGTAAACGGACTTCGTGACTCATGTTAATTCAGTGATTTCACATAATCCCATGAAAAGTTATTCGCAGAACATGTGTCAGGGGACATCTTTTCTTTTTATCTAAAACAGATTTGCTGATGTTTGAACAGGAGCTGAGAGCTGAAGAGTTGTTCCATGTGTATCTCTTATCTCCCTCAATGTCAGTACTTTCATTATAAATCTTAGCAGCACCAGGGAGAGGATTTGAATTAATCAAGTTTAAATCACAATTCAGTGTCACAGTTGTAGCCATTTGAAAACAGGGCTCTCAACAAGGCTAACAATTTTCGATCATGCACATGCAATTTATGCTTGCGAATTCAGAAGAAATCCTTACTGTTGAGCATTATTCCATAATTATATTAAAGCCTATGACACAATTTGCTCTCAGTGTGGCACTTGTTAACCTTAAACCTTCCTGAAGCAGTGCACAATCTCCTTTGTGGTGTAAATCCTCTGTGAGGAATTCTGCATTAGAAATCTTCAGACACAAGCACACGTTTAATCCAAATACCACACAAACATTCTCGCCAAGCATCACGCAAAACTTTCTTAAGACAAACATTTCTTTGTTGTTGCTTTGAAAGAAGAGGAAATAGGTGGCAGAATGCTTTATTTTTATATTGTTTGCTAAGTTATGTCATTGCAACACCTCATTGTGAATGTTTAGAGGACTTCAGTTTGAATGAATGCACCTGCAGACCTTTCATTCTCTACAGGCTCATTAGACAGAGCAAGTCTGTGTGGGTGAAAACTGTGAAAACATACAAGTTACGAACTATGCCTATACACAGACCTTTCTACATACATTTTTATGTGAGCTCTAAATCTCTGAATGAGGCTGATGAACACAGAAGGGATTATTTAAGGTGGCATAGATGACGATTACAATGGAACAAAAACAGTGGCTAGACTCGTCTGTGCATGTCCTACTCATCGTATTTCTGTCATTGCTCTATGTATTGAGACAACAAACCTCACACCCATGATCAAACACACCAAACGCCTGGCACGCAACAGCATTGGTATTGGGACAATGTTGAGGAAGGACTTTGAAACTGTAGTTTTTGAAGTTATAAGCAATACTCAAAGTAGCAGAGTGAAGCAATTAAAAAAAAAAAAAGCTATATCTTATATGAAATCAGAAATAAAATCTCTCGATCAGAGTACTATTTGTCTGGCACACGAGAATCTCAATTAGGGGCTACTCCATTAAACTTGAATTGAAAAATGTGAACTAAATACAACTAATAAAACTAGAAACACCCTAATCAAAATAACTACGATGAATGATGAACATCAGAATTTAACTAGGCCTAAATATAATTTGTACAAAAAAGATGCCACACTGGGACTTTTGTGTAGGGACTCAAATGAATCTGTGAATCGTTTTTTTAAACGATTCGGTTCTGTAAAATGAATTGTACTTCCCACCGCTACAGATGAATGAATTATTAGTTTATGAACCGAACTGGCTGCAAGTTGCTGTCATATTTACTTTTGTAAAGCAAAATTCTACACACAAAAAGTAGCCACAGGAATCTACTAAGAATTGACAGAGAATTTCGATGCGCACATGAGGCGAAACATTTGATTTCACATCAGATTCAAATTTGTTGAACCCTGAACACACAAATTCACCATGTTTACCAATATAAAGATTCTTAGTTTGGAAATTACTGACACTGCTGAAAAATGTGTTTTTAATGTTTCTTTTCTGTATTATTCCATGCTTAGCGGTGCCAATGTACCCAGTTCAGAGGCCTGTTCTAGTGTATGCAGTGCCGTGTGTGTGTTTGTGTGTGTGTCTGATAACTAACTTAGTGAATGTTAATGTCTTGTTAATAATTTACAAGTATATATAAACTAAAACCTCACCACAGGACACATACTGACACTTTGTACCTCGAAACTGGAAAGATTGTATGTTGCCTTCTTTAAATAGTTTAATTATATTTATTTAACTGTCTGATGTTAGAAACTCTGATACAAATATGTCAGAATCATTATAATACATTTAAACTACCACTAAACACATGTTCTGTTACAGCCAGCAATGTCGATGCGAACATACAAAACAAAGTGAAGCAACAGCTGGTCAAACGGCAGTGACTATCCATTCTCTCTGTCTCTTTTACCTCCTAAAGCTGTAAACGCTTTAGTTTAGCCAGTCACAAAAGGACATGTTTACCTGAACTTCACTTCAATATATCACCTGTATTGACCAGTGTCCTGACCCAGCTGACAGTGTTTACTCAAGACCACAGGCTGTCTATTTGCTTTCTCCTCCAGTGAAGCTCTCCAGCACATGTGGCCAGTGGTGATGTGCTCCCTGAGGAGGTCACATAGTTGGGCCACCCAGGCAGAAAGACATCACCTGGAAATAAGAGCTCTGATAAGCCACAGCTGGAGGATCTTCTCATCAAGAGGTAATTCACTGTGTAATATGCCACTTCATAGCACCGTAAACATTTCCAGGTCTGGTGTATGGAAAGCATTACTCTAGTTTTGTTAGAGCTCCGTTTCAGATCGTCAGCTGCGTGACATACAAATTCACTACACTTCACTCTGGTGACAGGACTTGTAAAGACATTTCGTCCCCGTAAACCCCTCCCCTGAAAGTTCACGTTCATCTGACTCACCTTTTAAATGCAATTCCCACATCTCAAAATCCAAGTAATATTTCAAGATGAACATTTACTGGACTTAAGCAACTTGATTATTTAATTATCCATACATGATTTGTTTTTACATCATGTATAAAATGTAAGGTCCGCTATGATAAAACAGGCTTTTGAGGAACATTTATTTGTACATCTATCAATGTTGTATTGCATTGCATTACTATGTTTTGACCCCCCAATTTAAACAACAGAGCTATCAGAGCTATACCATCAGAGTATCATCTTACATTTTGGACACATAACGAGATCTGCTCCAATTTTCATATTTTTGCTCTGTTTGGGCCTAAAATGTTTAGTGAATAAAAAGTGTTTTTTTCCTCCTTGAGTAGAAGCTCCATATTCTTACTTATATACTATATGGGCCATAAAAACTTGAATATTTAAATATAAAACACATGAATAGAAGAATAAATGAATAAACTTAAATAAACTGACAATGATTTTATTTGTCAAGCTTTACGGTATTAAATACACAGAAGGTGCTGGTACCCCATTGCGTTTGTACTGATCTTCTTCTTCCTAATTGCGTTCACAATTGTGTCACAGACTGTAAATTGAAGAGACCCCAAAATTGTCTGGATTGACACAATTATGCATCCTATTATATCCTCTAATATGGATATTTAATTTAATATGGATATCCAAAAACAAAAACAAAAAAACATGGCCACCAGCAACCAATCAAATTCCAGCAGCTATCAGCAAATTTAAATGGCCTACTGTTACAAAAATTGACATATTTGTACATTGTGTGAAAATCAATATATGTACCACATTTTGAGAGAATCAGCCTCAATGTGGTGCTATAATAAGCTACATTTAAGCAATTAACTCCGCAATTATGTGTGACAGAATCAAAATTCTTGTTTCTTCTGAATTCTTGCTTTATGCTATTTTTTTATGATTATCTAAAAACATTATCTGCCATTTTGATTTGTTAAAAAAAAAACTTACATTTTCAGACTCTTAGGCCATTTGTCAGAGCTTCACTAAACTTTACATGCATCAGCTTTAGACAAAGCTGGTAAAAAGCTATCAAGAAGAATGTTGATTATTGAACATTTCATGTGTCTGATATGACTCATTATGTCTATGTATTATGACACTTCTCAAAACTTTGTAAATACGGAGAACAAGTCATTCTGAGCAAACATGGTTAGTGTCATGAGATTCTGATGTTTGGATGGTACTGCACATTTTAAAGTGACCTATAAGTTAACAAACGTTGCCTTTTTTTAAAATCCCTCTGACATATGCTACTCAAATTTAATACATCAAAATAATCTAACATTAATATTGACACATGAGATAACCCTCTTGTAACTATTAAATCAGATAAAGAAACATGAGACGTTGAGTGTGATTCAGATTTTTGATGTTTAATAGGCCTTTGTTATTAGTCTAAACCGGCTATAATATTATAGGCTAAAATAATATAATGTAGGCTAAATGAAGCCTACATAAATATATAAGTATATTTTCTGCTTTGTTAATGAATATGATATATAAATAACATCTGTTACATAGTTTAAAAAATAATATATTTGATTTTGAGAAGTTCTGTATTAATCAGACGGTTATTTGAGAGGGCGCTACGCCTTTAAGAGTTTTCGAGCGCTGCCTGCGAAACTTTGGGAGCCCGTTGGACTGCTGCACTTTGGATAATGAAGGAAGTGACGAATCCGCAAGACTAGGAGAGAGAGGAAAACTCCAGAGGAGAAAAACAGAAACTAAGCTTGAAGTCAGCGTGAAGCTCAGTGTACTGAATGAACGCGAGAGCACGAGTCGGCAAGAGCTCACGAATCAAAGTTCCCTCAATGAGAGGCGCGAGACGAGTGCAAACACCAGATTGATCCGTGTGTGACGCGGCTCTCTTAAATGTTTATTTACCAAACGTGAAAAGTCTCGACCCGTTTTAAAAGACTTTATGAATTCGTTTGTATATCCAGCTTCCAAAAAATATGGATGAGGTTGTGAAAGTGGAGCGGCTGTGATGTTTTGAGGAGATAGCGTTGTCTATCTGAAGAGTCTTGGAATGAGTCGAACCGCAACAGCGACTGTTATTCCAGTGGATTCTCCTTCTGAGCTCGGAGTTTGAGTTTTAGGATTATCTGGAATGTTTGCGAGGTGGACTTCACCGGGTTCAATTCGGTTTACTGTGTTGGTTTGTCTGCTCACTGTGTCAGTGACTCTCGGGTCTGCTTCTGAGCTGAAGGTGAGGGTTCGTTTGGCCGATGGACAGATCACGGATGAACTTCTGGAGGCGGACAGTGAGAAAGACTCCATCACTGTGGAGTTTAAACAAGGAGATGGGACTCTTATAACTTTTGTGGCCGATTTCAAACAGGTAAGTTGAAAACTGTGGCCAGGATAAATGTGTGTTTGTTTAATCTGATTGTCACATAATGTCAGAAGTGTGCTGGAATGCAGTACATTGCTTGACTTTTTTTAATGATTTCCCCCAAATTCACAGTGGGTTAATTATATCAATGTCAATTTCTGCATTTAACTTTTTACATTTGAGGACTTTATCGGGCCTAAGTCTTTTTATATTTCATATTAAGAAAAACTAAAGGACAAATGCTGTACTACTTTAAGACAAACTTGCTATCAAAAATACTTAAAGTACTCGTAACATTACTTTAAGAAGCAGAAGTTGTGAATGTGATTTTGGAGTTAATGTTACATAAAACGTTTGTGTTTTTAAATACAGTAACATTTATATTTGTTTAATTGACTTGCACTGTAATCCAAAGCAAATTACAGTGTATTTAACGTATCCGCTTAACCTAATGGGGTTGGATGACTTTACCTAAATTTCTAGCTTTACTAGAAACATTTTAGTAAACGGTTACATTTATTAATTTAGTTGGCTGGCTCTTTAATACAAAGCAAATTAGAGTGCATTCAATGTATCTCCTCAAAACCCAGACCCTAGATTTGGGTCATTTTACCTACATTTGTCATTTACCAGATCATCTACAGTGATAAAGCTTCAAATATTGGTGATTAAACTTATTTTAGAAGTAGTTACTTTTTCCTTCCTCGTGCCATTAGAGCCCGTGTCTCTGTGTTAAATCATCCACATTAGTGATGAACTTCTGACCTGAGGTCAGATTCTTTCACTGGTGATCATACCATCAGGATTAGCAGTGGCACTGTCACTGCCCTCATCCGCCTCAGTTCAGTCACGTCAGCAGCCCTCTGCCCCTCACGTCCCCTGATCCTACGCAGACGTGGTCAGCGTGGGGGTTTGGATCACATTTGGGAAGGCTTGAACTTTTCCTTTCCTCTTTTTATCAGTTCTACTGGCGGGCCTGTCTCCATTCTGCTCACATGTGGTTCTCATCTTGTGTTTCCCCTGTATCTCAGGGATTTATGGAAAGTTGAATGAACGATGACTTCCAGCTGCCTTACTGGATTTACTGCACTGAAAGGGCTTTAACAGGGACGGACGAAGACAAATATTCATTCATTAGGAATATTACTGAATAAAGTATGGTTATTCTGGTCCCTGCCTAATCAGGTGCTAAGCGAACCCTCTAGATTTGATTTCCAAAGCTGTAGTGTTTTTTTCTTCTTCTTTTATTATCTTTTCTTTCTTTTTTTTTTTACATAGGCATTTCATAGCAGATTTGGCATAGCATAGCTCTACATTTCTTTCATTTGTCAGAGTGAATGCTGCTTTGGTTTAGTTTTCTGTTGTTGTGGAATTTACATGGATGAAATGCCAACCTTGGCATATTTTAGAACAGTTTCAGCAAATGAGTATTGTATTATTGTTTATTTATTTACTTATTTCTTACTTGGTTATACACTTAAAAATAATAATAATAAAAATGTTCCATTTGTTAACAGTAGTTTGCTACATTAGTTAACTATGAAATACTGAAATCCCTTTCCTTTTCTTAATGTTAATTTCAACAATTACTAATATATTATAAAAGTTAAAAGTTGTAGCTAATAATATTTTATAAAGGGGCTATATGTAGAATTCAGAAACTCTTGGTATTAGCGACACCGGTGGCTGTTAAGTGAACTGCAGCCGGAAACGTATTGCTCGTATATATTCATGGCAAAGTTCTATTTCATTCTTTGCTTGGAAATAAAAAGAAGCTTGCAATAAGAATATTGAACTTCCAGATGATGTCCGATAAGAAAACATGCACACAATCTAACAATGGAAACAAATTTACACAATACATTTCTCGATGCGCATCAAAAAAGGCATGTGACTTTGCGATGGGACTGTATTCAGGCCTTTTTTTTTGCCAGTTTATATCACAATTCTCACTTTTGTTTTAAGAATGGCAAGTTTATATCCTGCAATTGAGACTTTATAACATGTAATTGCAAGTTTATATCACGCAATTCTGAAAAGAAAGTTCGAATTGTGAGATAAAGTTGCAATTACCTTTTTTTCCTTTTATTCAGTCCATACTCCGATACAGTTTACCCGTCTCCACAAGTTTTATAACAGCGTGTTTTGTTACTGTTCAATTCCAGTTTCAATTTCAATGGAAATCAGATGAGATGGGAATATCACGCATATCTAGAAGAAAAAATGTCAGTGGTTGTGGCCATTTTTTTTAAGCATACATTAAAACAGACTGCCTTTTTTTCTAGTTTGTGTGGAAAATGTGTGGGCTGTATGAGGTTCTTTTACCACTTGGCCTACTTCAACTATTTCGTGCTGCAGGAATTAGAGTAACACATCACAATCCAGCGGCGACTGTTTGGTGGAAGAGATGCTATGTGCGATAACAAATCTTTCATCTCTAACTCAAGCTTTTCTCTTAAACTGTTCCGTTGTCTTTCTAGTTGTATTATGTTTCTCAGCGCTCTGCCTCTGCCCATCGGCAGCATAAGCAGTGATGAAGATGAATTCATCTCAGTTCGCATCCGCTGCCAGCCGAGGAGCAGAGCGGTCTGCTTTTATGCTCATCTCTCCATTGGGATATCTGTGACCTGCTTGGACGCAAGCCAACCCTCCTCATTACTTTGAAATGTTATCAGCCCATAACGTTTGAGCTAGCTGGAAACTTTATTGTATTAATTCAACTTTAGGGCAATCATTTATCGTTGCTTGTGGCTAGAATGTGTTGCGTTGGCTGTGGTTTCAGCAACTCGTCTTAAGTTCAGTGGGATTTTGAAGTTGTTTCATTTTGTCACTTTTGAAACTTGTCTCTCTTTTATGTCCCAGTTTTTCAATCGGCGTGCTGTGTTTGGATGCCATCCAGGTGTCTAAACCTGCCCACTTGAATCCGGCCAGTCCAACCTGTTTCAAAATGTCCCACTAATTCTGAGACATGTGACATGGATGTGACTTTAACTACACACGCATAGGCTTAAACAACAGTTCTCATTGACAATATATGTTTAAAAGCTTAATGTCAATATGAATGACAGAACACACCCTGTTGTGTAGACTTGATTTTAGACTTGGTTTTACATGACAAGAAAATAACTAATACATTGCATGACTGGTGCAGTATAAATATTGCATTACAATGTGCTGGATTTAGATTTCAGTTTATTTATCAAAATGCAGGAACAGCACATTTCACCTTTAAAATCACCTTTTTCCACACACAAAAGAGGCTGCTTACAATACAGGAAACTGTGACTAGTTACAGTTCAGGTCACATTTTCATGTTCAAGTATGTCTGCAACAGGCAGGACATCTCTGGCAGCCCCTCGGTTACAAGCTGATGTCTTTATTCAAGCAGAAAAGATAATAAGGCAGATGTTGACCCTTTGAATGCTGCTGAGAAAGAATAGGCCTTGTTTACCCACAGACACTGTTTTGCAAACTGCTGAACTGTTCAAGTCACTTGATCCAGAACACATTTGAGCAGTGTCAGTGTTATAATATTTTGACCACTGAAAAACTGAAATATGCAAAAAAATGTAAACCTCCATTTTCTTGCACTTTCAAGTACGGCAGTCTTCTTTTAGCACAGCAGTCTTTTACTGTGTTGCAATTTTGTAAAACTCCTGATTGCAGAGCACAGATTGCATTAAAACATCCCTGTGGGAACTCAAATGGATTGTCTTCATGTTTCATAAATTGTCATAAGCATATTGCATATCATCAGTTTGATTGCTGAAGACTGCGTTCTTTGTACCTTAGAAGCATATAGTCTACGTAATCAACATGGTTTTTCCTCTATCACTGGTTTTTAAATCAAATGGTGGCAAATTTTTCACTGAGGATAAAGCGAGAGAACTTGGCCTGGCTCGCAGTCTCCGCTCTAATTCATCCCAAAGGTGTTCTATCAGGTTGAAGTCAGGACTCTGTGCAGGCCAGTCAAGTTCCTCCACACCAAACTCGCTCATCCATGTCTTTATAGACCTTGCTTTGTGCACTGGTGTGCAGTCATGTTTGAACAGGAAGGGGCCATCCCCAAACTGTTCCCACAAAGTTGGGAGCATGAATTTTCCCAAAATGTCTTGGTACGCTGAAGCATTAAGAATTCCTTTGGAACTAAGAGGCCAAGCCCAACCCCACACCATAATCCCCCTCCATCAAACTTTACACTTGGCACAATGCAGTACGACAACCTATCACGGTACCACACTTGAATTCACTAAGCTCCTGAGAGCGACCCATTCTTTCACAAATGTTTGTAGAAGCAGTCTGCATGCCTACCTAGACGCTTGATTTCATACACCTGTGGCCATGGAAGCAATTGGAACACCCCTCTATGATTTAGAGGGGTGTCCCAATACTTGTGGCAATGTAGTGTATGTTTTACCACTCGTATCATGGTTTTCACACGCTATTAAAGCATCAATCATTCTTTCATAATGTAATGTTGTTGTAGTTCCATATAGTTACTGGGTATCTTTTATTTACTCACCAAAGCCATGTTTTATTTGCATTAGGCACTTGATGAGTTATCTTATGACCTGAAGGTGGATGAAGAGCATTTACTACTCATAATTCATAACCGGAATTAGATTAGCATAGTTAAACATGTCTTTTATCATTCAGGATTAGCTGTTTCCTTAAAGCCCTCCAAAGTGACATGTCTTAACAGCCACACGAGAATAAATAACCTATGATCTGTTTGATTCATTGCTTTATGAATCAAGCGGGTTACATCAGTTCTTGCTAAGTCCAACTTCCCAGTGAAAGAAATTGAATAACCTAGGGTTGCATTTTTGTTTTCTTGATGAGGCATATCTTCATGGAAATGAGATGTACTTCCCCTTATAGTTTACAGGAACAGTATGAATCCTCCCTGCTGTGTTTGGGTCTTGTCTTTTCTTCTCCCACGCTCTGACGTCTTGTGCAATACCTTTGGCTTGTCATGGGGTGTTGAAATATTGGCATTACTGTTGTAAAGAGGCATCAGCTTTAAGGTCTTGATTGATTATTGAACGTATATGCTTTTGTACCAAATCCAGATGTTTTGTTAGTTTTAATATTGTTGTGGGAGAAGTTAACAGCCCGGTGAGCCCATTCGAGGTAACGCCATGATCTTGACTAGAGCAGATGAGCATATATCAGTGAGTATGAAGCACAATCAGACAGCTGAAACATGCAGGGTAAAGACGTCCCTGCTGTCCCGCTGGAGCTCAAGTTAGCCACATGCCAAATAGGAGTCAAAGGTCACACAGAGACAACCCGGTGGAAGCAATGGTCTTCCATTACCGTTATAGCTAAGTGCCTCTATTTCTGCCATGCTGTTTGGTTTTTGGTGTCATATTCAAAGGAAATCTACTTAAAGATGTTACCAAAGCAGAATTGCTTAGTTCCTTCTTCGTTGACTTTTATTTACTGCAATGCATGTTGGGTTTGTGTTCTTAAATGTGTAAGACCTCAAATTCCTCTTGTATTTAACCACCAGAGCTCAGGCGTTTCTCCCACGCTCTGTCTTTTGTCCGAGGTTGCTGTTCATCAGAGCGAAAGGTTAAATGCTGGCATGCACCTGTGCCTTTTCACCAGCCTTCTTAGAAAACCAATTAAACATCTCTGCTGTCATATAAAGCGCCGTAATCCAGTTAAACTGAAACTCTAGACAATAGCACTTCTCATTGAAGAGGAACCACATTTTCCATAAACATTCTGCATATCTGTTTCTTCTGGGTCATATAAGCCTTGTTAATTGTTTGTATTAATCTTGAAACTTTCCCCCAGTTACCTTTAACTGCTCGGGTGTTTGGTTCTATGTAATACTTCATAACCGTTGAACTTGCCAATCTGGAATTTTGTTTCACAAGGGAAATTTCAAAGCATGCATACCTGCGTTCTGACTCAGTCTTGATTACTTCAGTCTAGTGACTTGGCTTAAGGAAATGTCACCAAAAATTACAATTGTCACCATTTGTCATCCCTCATGTTGTTCCAAACCTGTATGACTTACTGTCTTCTGTGAATAATTTTTCTACTGGTTTTGTCCATACAATGAAAGACAATGCGGTCCACAACAACTTCTCTTTTGTGTTCTACATAAAAAGTCAAGTAAGGCAAAGCAGACACACAACCTTTTGAGGTGCAAGTTGAGGAAAAACACTTCAATTTAAAAAAGAAAAACTGCACACTCACTAGTCTAAAGCATAGCATGGCATTTATTTACCAACGTTTCGGCAGTAGCCTTTGTCAAGGTATCATACATAAAAAGTCATACATGTTTGGAATGACAAAAGTAAATGACTACAGTCAGGAAGGGCAGAAACATACTTTACGCACATCAATGCTTGGCATTCATGCAGTTGAAGTAAAAAGTAATCAAGGGAGCTTTAAAGTTGCCTTCAAATGCCTTTGCCATTAATACAGATGTGTTGTAACTCCGCTAGCAGCTATAAACATGTCAACAGTTGAATGTGTGCTATTGTATTCACTAAATTATCGCTCCTCCAAAAAACTCACTCTTGAAAAGAAGAGTGTTTATCACTCTCTATTATGGCACATTAAGATTTATGTTAATATAGATTTTTAAATATATGATGTGTGAAATCTTGCATTCACATACACATGCATATTTTGGGCCTTAGGGGAATGGTTGAGGATCTATATATCTTTCATCTAAACAAATTAATCCATAGATCTGTCCGTAGTTTACCCTCATTTTGAATACAAGTCAAAATCTGCGAAGGGTAACTGTAACAAACCATGTAAAAAATTAGCATCTTTTATTGGAAAATTATTATTTTTTAAATAAAACTTTGGTATAGCCTTAATCTTTTAAACTGAGAAGATATTTATCAAACTACATTTTATAAAAATCACATGTCAAGTTGTAATCTATTACATCAGCATATGAGAGAGTCAAATTAGATGACTACAGGGACTCATCTCAAGACCACCCATTTAGAATCAGTATGCGTAGTTTGTACATAAAAAATGTCTGTCAAAACCAAAATGTGACTTAAATGATGTTCACTAACCCGGCGAAGTAAAAAAAAAAAAAAAAAAAAAAGGTTTGCCGTTTATTCTCTTTCGCATGCAGTAGGCAATTAAATGTTTCCCTCAGTTCCCTGATCATTCCAATTTAAGTTTGAATGAAGAACAAGAATACATTTATATTTGTGTGTTATGTATTATGCACGTTATTTTCTCTGACAGACAGCAAGTTGGAGCCGCTCAGGCTGCCATTTTCTCTCTCTTCTCGGAAAGTGATGTCACATTCAAACATACGATACGATAGTGTGGGTTTTTCAGGAAATGCGTGTAGTCGCTGGACCTCTGCTTCTTGTAAATAGTACCGTGTATTGTGCAGGTTATTTGCTGACAGACATCGATGTGGTGATATTCAAATGATGTGGATTTGAAAATAGATGGATCTTTTCTTTTTTTTGGCAAATATTTAGTGAAGTTGTTTTTTTTTGTTTTTTTGTTTGTGGCAGAATTAACAAACATTCATTTTATGTTTTCTGTCATAGTTGCTCGTCTCTGGAGAGGAATTTAGGAGGTGTTTTATATATAAGACACTCAAACAAACAAAGTTGGAAGGCTAGTGTTATATAAACTACCACAAATTCAGACCCAAGCAACGATCACTTAAGCTTCTGACAATTCTTGTAGTGTCCACTTGGCTTGTTTTTTTTTTCTAATATTCCAACTGACAGCCAGGCCAAGTTTTTGACGGACGTGATAATGTGCCTGAACTGAGACTTTTTTTTAATGCTTTTTTGCGTAGTTCATTATACTTATTTCACGGAATGAAGTTAAACTTGTTAAAAAATTTGACATTTCGTTTTCGCAAGTTTGTTGACTTTAAAATCAAGTTATTCTTTTCACAAGGAAAGGAGTGGTTTTGATGCACACAGTTGTTTTAGTCTCTTATAACACAAATCTGAATCTGAAATCAAAATGCAGATCTGCATTGTGCAGATTTACTGTTGTAAATAGTAAAAAGAAAAAAAAAAGTATATTGTTGTTTTATTATTACCCCTTAGCAGATTTCGACTTATGGTAATGCATATGTTAATAATGTAATGTGAAATCTTGAATTGGGCGCCCTCTTGTTTCACATTCTCTTGTGTAATTCGTGTTTGTGTTTTGTGCAGTGCAAAATGTTTTTAATGACAACATGTGCATTATATTGTAAACAGAGATCTTAAGCAATTCCACTTGAGGCCTCTTGGGTAGACATTATTCGTGCCAGTTGTTACAATAGAAAGCACTTGCAAACATCTTTATTGTGGCAGAACAAAAAGCATTTAATTGACATGGTTTTTAAAAGCATTCATCAATGTCACTGCATATTAGTGTGGCAGAATTAACAAACATTCATTTTATGATTTCTGTCATAGTTGCTCGTCTCTGGAGAGGAATTTAGGAGGTGTTTTATGTATAAGACACTCAAACAAACAAAGTTGGAAGGCTAGTGTTATATAAACTACCACAAATTCAGACCCAAGCAACGATCACTTAAGCTTCTGACGATTCTTGTAGTGTCCACTTGGCTTTAGTTATAATAAAGGGACAGTTTGCCCAGTTGCATAAATTCTTTATGTACTCCAAACCTGTTTTGACTTTTTTTCTGTGTAACACAAAGTAAGTTATTTCTGAAAAAATCGTTGGTTCAGCCAACCTTTCATCTGTGACTTTATTGTTCTTAACATTTAAATGGCATTAACAACATTTGGAGCTGAATGTGAAAGCAGTGCCAAACTTTGTGATGATGCCACTGTCAGACGTCAACAGCATAGTCCAAACAAACACGCCGTGATCCTGCAGCAGGAAGCAGGACCAGGAGCAGAAGCTAATATTTGCTTTGACTTCAGATATATATTTCTTCAGGACTGTCAAAATAAACTCTTCTGCACCAAGATTTATGTTTAGTCTCTAATCTTGTCATTTGGCGGACCTGCGCAAGGTTGGAGGGAAACGAGTGAAGAACCGAGCTGAGGATCTACCAGACTGAAGTATTTACTCACTAACCCAGCTTAGACATGTTTCTGCATGGAGGTGGTCAAACAGAGAATTGTAACAGGACCCTGGAGGAAAGCAAAAGAGATACTCGCCTCAGATAAGGAAAGAGGAAATTGCAGAGCAAAGAAGATAAAGGATAGTTGTAAAGAGAAATCAATGATTGAGCTACTGATATCGGGCTTGCAACAGCAGATGTGAGCTGGTTTACCTGTGCAGTTTCAGCTTTCAGGGTTTCTACCTGTTGTCATCAAGGTGTTCGCAAAGCAGTGACGCCAAAACTTCCCTGTAATTAAATTGAGTGCCTAGAGCAGTCCCCCCTCACCCCACCAACCCCTCTCTCCGTTCCTTAAACCAAACCACCTTTCTGCCGGCTGGGAGGTCCTTCTAGTGCTGGAGCTTAAAATAACAACTGCCTGCTCACTCCCCCCCTCGTGTTTGCTGATTGTTCCGTCACCCATGCGGTAATTCCACCAGGTCTGCCTCCTCCGTCAGTTTAATTGCATTCCTGCTGCTTCATCCTCTGAAGAGCCTCCATGCAGAACAGTTCTTCGCAATATAGTTTTAAGTTACATTTATTGGATGTCTTTCATTACATGTACTGATTCATAGTCAAGATTGGGATCTGTGTATTTATTACTTTTTCATTTTGTATAGTGTCTATGCAAATGTAATGTAATGTTTGTTGTTAACACAAATAAGAGATGCTAGTAGTTACTTTTCCTAGAAAAATCTTAATCCATATTAAATATTTGACAAAGGGCAAAATAAATGAGGTGAAGCATTGGGAAAATATTGGAAAAATAGTTATAGTAAAACAGTAATATTGTGAAAAGTTATTACAACTTGATCTGTAAAAAAAAAAAGTTAGTTTAACTTAAAAAAGCAAGTAACCTGGTTGCCTTAATTTTGAGTTCATTTAAATAAAGAATGTGAGTTAATACAATGAGGGAAATTGGTTTACTAAATAGAAACTCAAAATATTATTTAATCACAAAATTTTTTTCAATTTATGTGGTTCTGATTCAATTATGAAAATAGCACAATTTGGCATGTTTTACTGCATTATAACAAATAAAACACAATTACACAATATGTTTACAATATATATATATATATATATATATATATATATATATACACACATATACAGGTCCTTCTCAAAAAATTTGCATATTGTGATAAAAGTTCATTATTTTCAATAATGTAATGATAAACTTTCATATATTTTAAATGCATTGCACACCAACTGAAATATTTCAGGTCTTTTGTTTTAATACTGATGATTTTGGCATACAGCTCATGAAAACCCAAAATTTAAAAATATTAGCATATTTCATCCGACCAATACAAGAAAAGTGTTTTTAATACAAAAAAAGTCAACCTTCAAATAATTATGTTCAGTTATGCACTCAATACTTGGTTGGGAATCCTTTTGCAGAAATGACTGCTTCAATGCGGCGTGGCATGGAGGCAATCAGCCTGTGGCACTGCTGAGCTGTTATGGAGGCCCAGGATGCTTCGATAGCGGCCTTAAGCTCATCCAGAGTGTGGGGTCTTGCGTCTCTCAACTTTCTCTTCACAATATCCCACAGATTCTCTATGGGGTTCAGGTCAGGAGAGTTGGCAGGCCAATTGAGCACAGTAATACCATGGTCAGTAAACCATTTACCAGTGGTTTTGGCACTGTGAGCAGGTGCCAGGTCGTGCTGAAAAACAAAATCTTCATCTGCATAAAGCTTTTCAGCAGATGGAAGCATGAAGTGCTCCAAAATCTCCTGATAGCTAGCTGCATTGACCCTGCCCTTGATAAAACACAGTGGACCAACACCAGCAGCTGACATGGCACCCCAGACCATCACTGACGGTGGGTACTTGACACTGGACTTCAGGCATTTTGGCATTACCTTCTCCCAGTCTTCCTCCAGACTCTGGCACCTTGATTTCCGAATGACATGCAAAATATGAGTGACAGTCCAGTGCTGCTTCTCTGTAGCCCAGGTCAGGCGCTTCTGCCGCTGTTTCTGGTTCAAAAGTGGCTTGACCTGGGAATGCGGCACCTGTAGCCCATTTCCTGCACACGCCTGTGCACGGTGGCTCTGGATGTTTCTACTCCAGACTCAGTCCACTGCTTCGGCAGGTCCCCCAAGGTCTGGAATCGGTCCTTCTCCACAATCTTCCTCAGGGTCCGGTCACCTCTTCGTTGTGCAGCGTTTTTGCCACACTTTTCCTTCCCACAGACTTCCCACTGAGGTGCCTTGATACAGCACTCTGGGAACAGCCTATTCGTTCAGAAATTTCTTTCTGTTTCTTACCTCTCGCTTGAGGGTGTCAATGATGGCCTTCTGGACAGCAGTCAGGTCGATAGTCTTACCCATGATTGCGGTTTTGAGTAATGAACCAGGCTTGGAGTTTTTAAAAGCCTCAGGAATCTTTTGCAGGTGTTTAGAGTTAATTAGTTGATTCAGATGATTAGGTTAATAGCTCGTTTAGAGAACCTTTTCATGATATGCAAATTTTTGAGATAGGAATTTTGGGTTTTCATGAGCTGTATGCCAAAATCATCAGTATTAAAACAATAAAAGACCTGAAATATTTCCGTTGGTGCAATGAATCTAAAATATATGAAAGTTTAATTTTTATCATTACATTATGGAAAATAATTAACTTTTATCACAATATGCTAATTTTTGAGAAGGGCGTGTGTGTGTGTGTGTGTGTGTGTGTGTGTGTGTGTGTGTGTGTGTGTGTGTGTGTGTGTGTGTGTGTGTGTGTGTGTGTGTGTGTGTGTGTGTGTGTGTGTGTGTGTGTGTGTGTGTGTGTGTGTGTGTGTGTGTGTGTGTGTGTGTGTGTGTGTGTGTGTGTGTGTGTATATAATTTATGTCTTTATTATATTTTTTTAAATGGCACTCATCCACTAAAAAACAGGTATAATGTTCTTAAATGTTTACGTAAGTTTATGCAAGAAAAACAAACATATTGAAATTGGATTGGAAAGAAAATCACAATAGATAGGTCTACATTTGAAAACAGCCTTTTCATTTCAAAACGTTCTCAGTTTTCCAAAAGTTTCTTTTTCACACTGAAACATCGGTAAAAACGCTAAATTCACCTTACTGCGCATGCGTAAAACCTAATAAAATCTCCCTGAGATGATACAGATGGATCAGACATAATCAAGTTTTCATGCGATTCGTCTTGCAGGATCATTTTATCTAGCAAAACATCTATAAATATCAAACTATTCACTGTTGCTCTCAGGTCACAGTCAAATCACCATTACATTTGGTTTAAAATGCAACTGCCCGCATGTTTTATCGCAGGACAGCAATTGAACAAAAGGACTGTGATATGAAGTGTGTACAAATATATATTTTGCAGCTGCATGGATGGGAATAGCTCATAACAGGCTCAATACTTGGTATAAACAGATATCTATTGGTACAATATGCGTCACATGACTAGTGTGCGTTTTCAAATGTATCCACTTGGGAGAGCCATCTCTGTGTGAACAGAAGGCCAAAATGGAGAGAAAAATTATGCTTTTTCAAAAATATTAGTGTGGTCAAGGCCAAAGGTTGTCTGCGGAGCTGAATTTACCTCCTCAGGAAAACAATACAAATAAGAGAGCATTGTCATTCAAATAGAATATTAGAGGAGGTGAATGATTCTTGGATTGTGACTGAATCTGTCACAGGCTCCGTGAGTCTGGGACTCAGCTCCATGAGTTTGGGGGTTGACCAACTCTGCAAACCAGATGGAAGGTTCTAGAAAGAGAATGAGACGAGAGCTCCAGAGCAAACAAAGACAGCTTCAGCTTGTTTATTTTGATTGTCTGAGAAAACCTCCTACTTTGCGAATGAAACCCTGAAAGCTTGCTCCCTTCTGTCGACTTGGTGCTCGAGACCTTACTGTGAAAAACCAGAGGAGGAGGGAGTGAGGAGAATGTGTGTGTCGTCTGCTGGCAAAGTCATGAGGATGCCAGAGCAAGGAGAAGCTGATGAATGGGTACACAGGTCTGTGGCCTTGCTCTCCTCTCTGGAGTTTCCCATAATGCCTTTACATGGAAGTCTTTATGGGCACGGTGGCGCTGCCAGATATTTGGTCTTGTTGCTAACAGCAACTAAGTGATGTGCTGAAATATTTTCAGAGTTTCTCTGTGTTCTGGGCTGAAACACTATAAAATGTTGTAATAAGGATCTGACTGTAAGCTTGAAGTTCAACAGCTGACATTCAAATGCTAAAAAGCAAAAATTTAGGAGCCAAAATGACTAAATTGATGGGTATTTGATAGGGCTGCACAATAGTAGTTAAAGTTGGCATGAAATAGTAGTTGTAATTATTTTTCTTCCCTATTGTTATGTATATCTGAGGGAAACTGCTTCTTGGCGGCACTTGAATGGAATGGATGGTTGTGGTTTGCTATTGCTGTGATCTCATGTGAGTGACAGGTTGTCCCGCCTTTACCAGTAAACACGTCATCAGAGAAGAGACGTTACAAGAGGGAGGATTACAAGGGCACATAATTTTTTTAATTTTTGTATTATTATGTGCACAGACAAATCATTTATAATAAACAGTGCAGTTTATTATATTGTCATTAATCACAATTGTTTTCATTAGACTTTTATAATTAGTAGAGATACACCACACTGATACTAAATTCTCTGCCGATACGATCCACTTATAATTAGATTTTCTTAAGAGGAAAAAAAATCTCTCCCAAATAATGCTACAAAGTGCAAACTATATAGGGAACCCTCTCATTTGGTACATTACTATAATATTAGAGGTTAAAATGAACAACTATTATATCCAACTGCTATTTATTTTCAGATGTAATAATTACACCTAAATAAAAACTGAAATGTTTTCTATGCAACTCAGTTGCACATAAGGTAGTTTTCCTTATGGCAGATTTATTCAGACATGCATACATCATTAACAGTAAATACGCTCCTCTCTAGTGTTTTTATAGCTAACTAACGAACTTTGAACATTGGATAACTTTCCTGAGGTAAATGCAACATTAAGTTACATAATGTTCACAAGCTGTTTTATTAACATCTTTCAGCGGTTGAAACACTGATTGAGAAATTACATGAGACATAATTTATTTAATCAAAAAACGCCATCTATTGTTTGAATTTGTGATAAAATTTGCAGAATTTTAAAGCTGAGACTTTGTTACTTAACAGAAGTAACAAAGCACAAAGCTGTTTGCGATTTATTGAATGGGAGGTGTGTTAAAATAATGTTTGGTGTAGGGAAAAACTGGACCTGGCAATCCTGGCTTGAACTACAGGTGATTCATGGGTTATATAGAACCTGCTTTAATGTCGCTATTTATTTATTTTTAACTATTAATGTGTTGTTGTTGTGTTAACTTGCCCTAAATTCACCACAAGAGATTTTCTTCACACAGTATGACTGTATGTAGGACGTTTTTCCGCCCCCTTTTGATTGACAGGATATAATCGGCCCTGATCTTCGGATCTTTTAAACAATTGGCAAGTGGCCAATAGTAAAGATACTTGCTTTTATTGGCCAATACCAATTAGTGGCAGATGTATCAGTGCATCTCTAATAATTAGAATTGTTGCACTTTCCTATAAGCACAAATTAAGAAAACATTAACCCATATGCAAAGTTATTTTTGCATATCTCGCTACATTATGAAATTCCTAATGTCAATTACTATAATTCCAAATTATGTCAGTGTTTTTAATATTAAACAATAAAAAATGATTTGTATTGTAGCACAGAAGTTGTGTAAGTGCATTTATTCAACAACCATAATCACAAACAATATAGTCGAGATTTATTTTTGGATCTATCACAAATAATACATGCAATTATGCTTAAATAATCGAGAGAAGCCGAAATCTTGATCACAACTGATTATACGAGGAATCGTGCAGCCCTAGTATTTGATGCCATAAAAGTCTCCAACTCAAAGACTTCAGTATTTGTAGTTATTATAATAAAACCTATTTCTTGAGGTGTGGCACAATTGAATGAAGACTGCATGTTTTCCCTTTTCAGAATGTGAAGATCTTCCGGGCGCTGATCCTGGGAGAACTGGAGAGAGGGCAGAGCCAATACCAGGCGCTCTGCTTCATCACACGGCTCAACCACAATGAGATCATCCCCAGCGAGTCCATGGCCAGACTGCGACAGGTCAGTCTGTTGCTCTCAGGCTAACTCAATGGCTGATGACGGGGCAGGGAGAAGTCATTGGGGTGGAAATGTTGGGAGTTAGGGAATAGATCCGGGGTGTTAGAGTTGAGCTCATGAACTGTGTTGCGTAGGAGTGTGATGTTTTAAATTTGAGATCTCAGAGGAAAAAGGCTGTAAAAGGCCTTTGATGAGTAGTTCCTGGGAGGGCGTCCAAGGTCCTAAATGTGTGAAATGTGTAATAAAAGAACATCCAGCTTTAAAGAATAACAGTAGTAATACTAAAAATCTTTTTTATATTTGGCAGAAAAATCCCCAGGCCATTCGCACAGCGGAAGAGAAGAGAAGCACGGAGATGCTGAGCATGAGCGTAGCTGTCAATTTGACACGGACGTGGCAACTCAGCGCCCACCTCCACAACATGTGCAGTGTGGCCCGGGAGGCCGTGTACACGCGTGAGGCTGATGTCAGACACTGGCTGGACAGAGGCAAGCATGCTTACTGGGTCCCTTAATTACACCCTACCAAACCCAGCACGCTTAAATATAACGCTGACATTTTGTCTTCACATATTAACCCTCTAAAGCCTGATGTATTAAATAATAGTCAGCTAAATCCATTTCACTTGAACTGCATATTGTACTTTTAGATAAAATGTATGTATGTATGTATGTGTGTATATATATATATATATATATATATGTATGTGTGTATATATATATATATATATATATATATATATATATATATATATATATATATATATATATGTATGTGTGTATATATATATATATATATATATATATATATTATATATATATATATATATATATATATATATATATATATATATATATATATATATATATATATATATATATATATATATATATATATATATATATATATATATATATATATGTATATGTATGTATGTGTGATATATATATATATATATATATATATATATATATATATATATATATATATATATATATATATATATATATATATATATATATATATATATATATATATACTGCAACACCTCACTAACCTACATAGCTTGAAGTCTAATGATCGTTAACTATAATAAATGATTTTTCCGATTCTTCAGGTGTGGAGGGTTCCATGTTCGAGCCTCAAGCAGTGGAGGTGCCAGGTCTGCAGAGCTGCGGGACAGTGAAGGACCTGTGGCAGCCTTGCTCCTGTAGTTACAACCTCAGACTGGAATGGTACCCCTGCCTGCTGAAGTACTGTCGCAACAGGGACGTCTCCAGCAGGGGCAGCCCATATAAATGTGGCATCAAAAGCTGCAGCAAAGGCTACCAATTTACTTACTATGTACCGCACAAACAGCTGTGCCTGTGGGAGGAAGAGACCTAGAAACACATATGCTTTTACTAAAACATATTTAATGTGACCTTCACCACAGGTTTCACAACCAAGCCTTCAGACTCGTGCCTACTGCACAGAGCAGTTTGACAAAGAAGTTATGCGGGATGGGTGTGGATGGAGTGTGATTTGAGCCGCACTAGTGCTCTAATTTTGTTTTTCCAGAGCATTTGGCCACATCTTTGAGCTGTCGACTGTGCATTCAAGCTGGTCAGTAGTTTTAAAGCTCTTACCAGCACTGTGAGTATTTTATGAGTCTTGACATGCAGACCCAAGTGAGCAACCTGTGAATTAGTCAGTGAATAACAAGATGTAATTCTAAAATTAGCTGGATCTCGTCAGGTTGCCAATTTTTGTCAATTTTTTCTGAAGCTGGTATTGTTTATTTTGCAGTGGGAAATGACTGAAGACACTTAAGCACAGCGCACATGTTCAAAGAAAATTCCTTTTTTTTCTGTATTTTGACTTCGATTTAAAGCACTGTATTAAGTTAATGGTGGACGTAGACATGCCTTAATGTCGGTACAGACAGAAAACACTATTGAGTCGTTCGCCAATTGATTCAAACAGATTCAATCGTGAATTTTCTTGCCTCAAGTCTTAATGCTGGCAACAATTTTGGATTCTTTGGGAGTGTGTTTTCTTGTCTTCAGCGCATTGCACAACAGTATCATTTGGATCAATATTAACTTATAGTTTGAAGTATGGATGTAAGTTGGGAGCAGTCAACACTGCAAATGTAACATTGGAAACCAAAGTAAGTGTACGTTCTGATAAAACAGAGAGACAGACGAGAAAACCGATGAAAATCCTGCTTCGATAGTTGCTGCTGTGCATCCAACACTGCCATCTTCTGGTTATGCAACATTACTGTCACTCAGGCGCCTCCTATCAGTATGACCTCAGTACATCAGCAGAGCTGTGAAACCAGCACAACAAATATGGGTTCATATCCTTCTGTGTGGTATCACAATTGTCCTAGAAGATTTCTACGCTTGAGAAATGACTTCAGCATTCAATAGGACCAAATCCACAGTCTAAGTTCTAATCATGAAGAAGAGAAACGGTTATTGTTTCACATTTAACTACATTCACCTTCAACTCACGACTCGCCTCTCTTACTATGCGGATGTTCACATATAACATACACATTTGACTCGTTTGTAGTTTATGGTACTAAAATGTTTATACTGATTTATTTAATTTTTTTTTTCAAAGAGTTTGTGTTATGTTAAAAGTGTTGTTTGAGATTACACCTCCCCAACTGACAGCTATTGTCTGGGATACAAGTGCCTTGGTGATTTCAGTGTTTATTGATTCTTTTTTGAGGATAAAGCTGTTATGAATAAAGTATCAAAACTATTTTCCTATGAAAATGAATATGAACATAATATGAAGTAATGTTAAATAAAAGCTCCTTCAGAAAAGTGTCATATATAACCTATCACTTTTTTTTACTGTTAGAAAAACAAAATCGTTTTTAAATGCATGACTCGCAGAGCTGCAACATCCTTTGATTTCTGAAGGATTGTGTGACGCTGATGACTGGAATAATGGCTGCTAATTATATTAATATAATATTTAACAATATTGCGGTTTCTACTGTATTTTTTAACTAAAAAATGCAGCTTTAGTTTAGGAGTATAAGAAAAGTCTTACCAATTCTTGTCAATTTAATGATACATTAAGCATTATTTAGGCCTAATGGAGATAGTGTTATTGAATAAAGTGTTAGTTATTCACTTGTTCACTGACACAATGAAAGGAGACGCCATATAGATTAAAGCAATTGTTTTCAACCTTTTTTTAAAGGAAAGATAATCAAATAAACTTGTAACAGATGTTTTTCTGATGCCACAGACGTTTGTTACTGTCTTTATAACTTGCTACTCACTTTGGTCAACTAGCCTATAGCTTTTAATTAGAAAAAAGTAAATAGGCTATCACTGATATATTTGTTTTAGATAATTTGTCAGTTTTGTTTTGTTTTACTTAGAGCTCAGCATATTTCCTGATTTAGGGTTAGAATTATTATGCACGTTACATGTTGCACTCGTGATCTGTAAATAATCTATACTATATTGTACTATATATTTTTTTTAGATTGTTTTTGCAGACTTCACATTTTACGTGTTAAATCATTTATATACAATGTAATGTATTATCAATAATTGTAAGATTTTATAGTCCCTTAGAAAGTGATAACTGAGGCCCTCTAGTGTTTAAAGGGATAGTTCACCCAAAAATTAAAATGTCATCATTAACTCACCCTCAAGTTGTTCCAAACCTGTATCAACTTTCTGTAACCTGTAGTTTCTTTCTGTTGAACACAAAAGAAGATATTTTGAAGAATGTTGGTATCAGACAGTTGAAGGCACCCATTGACTTAGCAGGAAAGAAATACTATGGAAACTCAATGGTTACCGTCAAATGCCTGGTTACCAACATAGTGAATGATGACATTTTCATTTTGGGGTGAACTATCCCTTTAAGCTCAAAGTAACCATAGTTACCGCTAAATACTTCTACTACTACAGCCATTGTTGTTATGTTTAGTTAATATAATATCAGTGTACTTCATAAAATTATAGCAGAAACGCTGTTTGAAACAAATCCAATATTGTTTTTCAACGGCTCTGATGATATTTGCGAAGGCGTATTGCTTCGGGTTTTTGTGCAGACCTAACAACGGCAGTTTCATTAATTCCACCCCCCTCCGTTTTTCATAACACTAGGCTATTATTTCGTAGTCATACATTTTGAAATGTCGACTGCAAAGGAGGTTGTTTCCGTCGTCAACAACTCTGGTTGTGAGGGACGCTTTTCTTTCGCGTTCCATACCAACAGAGGTCGCCCTGCTGTAAGGATGTGCCTTTCTCTTTGTTGTCATCCTCGCTGTTGTCCAGTCGCTGAGTGACTGGGTGGCTGAAATGTGCCTTTTGTTTGTGTGGTGATTTGCGTACCATCTCCAAGACGATGCCGGAGTTGAACACTGAGATCCCTCAAGGCCTCGTGTCGGGTCCGCTGCTGCTCTTCTGTACGTGATGCTGAAGAGGGAGGCACGGAAGAAGACAGCATCCATGCTGAGCTCTCAATAACTGTCCGGCCTGTCAATGAACATGCTATTGAGGTGACTATTTTAAGAGGTAGCCTATACATTTTTCCTTTTTAAAGAACAGATTTGATTTCATGGCTAAACGTTTAACCTGCTCGTCTTAATTTAATTAACCTCAAGTTAATTTCCTCAACCACAGCTCAGAAGATTAGCTTAAGACTGGATCCCTAAGAAGATCTCACTGTGATTATTCTATTTTAGTTTTATATTTATTACCTTTATCGGTAACACTTTATTTTACAGTGCCATTGCTACACGTGTTTCATGTAGTTACTATAATAATAACTATAAAGAATGCATAACTGCATGCAATTAACACTAAACCAAACAAAACCTCAATCCTAACCTTAGTAAGTATAGGCTACGTGTAGTTACCGTACTAATAATACAGTGTACACCTTCAGGAATAGGAAAGGAATTGAACTATTCTGTTAACAAAAAAGAAGAAAGAAAAGTATGTTGCTAAATGGTCATATAATTGTATATTCCAACAGATAGGGGAGGCCAGCGAGTGTTGTAACATGGGGTCAGTTGTAACACTCTCAGTTTAACAAGTTAGAAAAGAGCAGTGGTGATGCCATCAATATTATACACTCCCGTCACCCTTTGAGCTCAGGAGAAGTGAGATTTAACTGGGAGCAACATTGTACTTTATGACAAACAGATTTTAAGTTTGGAAAGTCTTTTTTTTTTTTTTAGCAAACATGGTTTTATAGATACAATTATTTAACTTGCATAACCAAAAGTAGCTGTTTTTTGATGTTTTGCATTCATGCTAACTTCAATCCCATTTGCTAAAGTTATGGCTGTTTGGGGTGGGGATAGATGTAAGAGTTCATTAAAAATGTTACCACCAACCCCTTATGATTCCAAGTATCCATCAGGTATCAATCCATCTGGAGTCCAGGTATCAATCTGTTAAGGCAAAGTTGTGTGAGTTTTTTGTTTGCGCAGGTAAATGTGGTAAATGTGTTTTCATTGTAGTTTATGCGCATGTCTTCCTACCAGATAAAAAACATTATCCTCCTCAATTGAGCGCATGGGTTTTTTTGTTGACATTTTTAGAATTTATGCACATCTTGGCATTTTCATCCAGCGTTTTTTAAAATAAGTGGATGGCAACATGAACCAGTGACTGAATGTGGCAGGAATACAGACACTTACACAAACACACACAATAGTTGTTTTTGCGCTAAATTTAAAGTCCTCAATTAAATAATGTTTTGGTCACACTTTAGATCAGGGTCAAATTCTCACTATTAACTATTAACTCCTAATTTTGGCTTATTAATAGTTAGTAAGGTAGTTGTTAAGTGATGTATTGGGTAGGATTAAAGCCCTAAAGTAAAGTGTTACCCATGTTTTTATTCAAACTTTATTCAAAAGTGATTATTCTTTGTTCTTCAATAAAGCTCTTGCATAAATTAGATAGTGTGGATCTTATTTCAGCAAATCACCTCTCAGTGTTACATCTATCCCAGCTAGTGTTACAAACACCCCAGTAGTGGGGTAGGTTGTAACAATGGAACTCTTTGTATTTGACATTAACTCACATAATCTGTGATTGTCCAAGTGAGTTTTATATGTGGAATGGGTTAGCCCATTTATCAAAGTTTGAGAGATCTAGCACAAACAACAACCACAACCAGTTACTGACGCTTAAACAAAAAGTACTACCATCCATGGCCTCCCTCCTATAAGAAATCAGAAATACATTTTACCTTACTTTTTTTAGAAGTGTTATAAAGGCTATGTAATATTTATTCAGAATTATCATATAAAACAATAAACACAAAATTGGTAACATTTCATTCATTATTTTATTTAGTTTTATCTATTTTTATGTTTTTATGTTTTCTAAAGGTCATATGATTAAATAAAACATTTCAATCTTTCATTTTGCCTGGAGCAATTTGAGCATTTTTAATAACAAAACATTATGCCAGGGTTTCCTCAGGTCTTAAAAAAGACTTTAAAAGTTGTAATTTGACCTTCCACAATTTAAGGCCTTAAAAATGTCTTACATTGGAGCAGAAAATTATAAATTCAATATCATTAAATTAGAGCCCTATGATTTCTGCTATGCAGTAAACACAGACGGAATCATAGAATCCATTCATACAAATGGAATGAAACAGAATTTGAGAAAAATCAAATGTATTTCATAGGGCCCTAAAAAAATGTTTTTGTTGTAAATTGTTTCAATTAATTATGCTTTTTGATTAATACAATTTAACTTAACCATTAAAACAGAGTCCAGAAAAATTAAAACAGAATAAATTAATAAAACAGATGTCATTGGGCCCTAAATTTAATTGCATTATTAAATTGAACTGCAAAAAATGATTATCTTCCTTTGGATATTTGTTTTCTAGTACAAATATCGAAACATCCTTAAATCAAGATACATACTTGAGATGCAAAATTAAAAAAGTCTTGTTTTGTGAGAAATGTGAAAAAGTGTGTTTATGTTTAAAACAAATATCTGTCAATAAGTATGAAAATGACTTTTATTTGAATTAAGTAGATTTTTATGAACCTGTTGGCAGATATTTGTACTTGTTTTAATCATAAAATCACTTTCACAAATATCACAAGATTTCTGATCTCAAAGTCTATTTTTCTTTGGTAAAATTAATCAAAAAATTATGGAGAGTGTTGCTAATACAACTTATTGTGTGCTTCCTATAGATATTTACATTTAGAGAACATATCGATGTGTCATGTGCCCTTCAATTTGTTCCTTAAGATTTTTTATGTCTCCACTTACGAAAAAGAAGTATACTTCAAATTCATTTTATAAAGTATACTTAAGTAATGTTCAAGTATTTGTATGTATACTTTATGTAGTAAGTATACTAATATCAATGTGTACTAGTAAGTGTACTTGTAAGTGTACTATTTCAATACTTCGTGGGACTAAATTGGCCCACTTTTAGTTTATAAAAGCATATGTTTAAGTGTACATTTAATTTTCTTTAAAAGGTCTTACATTTACCATCAGAAACCTTCAGAAACCCTGTATTCTTCTATTTAACTATTTAATTTTTTTGTTGTTGTATTGAACCTGTTATGAAAAAGAACAAAGGCCCGTTCACACCAATGATGATAACTATAATGAAAGCAAAAAAGATTTGGTTCTAAAAAAATTCTAAATATAAAAGAATCCACACCACAACTAACGATTATTGCACAGAGAAACGATATCATTGGAAAATAATTTTTTTCCAGCTGATGAACAATAAAACATTGACTGCTAATCTGAATCCATCCTGCTTTAAAGAGTCCAAGACTTTAAAGCGGCAGATGACAAAACTACATGAAACAGAATTTTTGTTAGCTCATTGTACAATATTGTTATCATTGTACTTATCTTTATAGTTATCGTTCTTGGTGTGAACGGGGCTTAAGAACCCTTTCTCGTTTCTCAAACCTTTACATACATATCAATATCCTGATAAAATAACCTAATATTGACATAGTTCAACTGTTTCACATCCGACGTTTGGGCAACATTAGGATAAAGAGCTGTGGATAAGGTTGCCACAGTTACTTTTGGTCTAGTTTTGACACACCCAGATTCAAGCCAGACTTAAGTATTTCTCAACTTTTAATGTGAAATCCACTGATACCCCTTCAGACATACTCGAGTGGTTTTAGCGCTTATTCCACATCAGAATCAAAGGGAAAGTGTCATTTTTATACAGTCACTTAAGCGTTGTGGTGCTTCAAGTAAGTACTTTCATGAATGCATGCATCCAATCTAACATGATAAAGTGTTTTCTGCATGTGACAGCTCATTGTATTTGATTAGGTTCACAGAATAAAGATGTCGCCGTTGGTGCTGGCAGTCGGAGTATGCTTAGCTGGGTGGATTGCTCTTTATGCTTTGCTGTGCTACACAAATGGCACTTGTGGCTATGAATGGAACTGTCGGCTAGTTACACTATTCCATGGCATCCTTGCAGTCTGTATAACTGCTTACATTGGATACATAGATGGACCGTGGCCTTTCACCAACCCAGGCAAGATGTACCGAATTTTATATATATGTATATAAGTGGTGTGCTACTGTTTAATGGGGGTCAGATGTGCATTTACACTGCAATTACAATTGCATAAATCATTTTGAATATTAAAATATATGGTTAAAAAAGTTAAGAATCTCAGTGGAAGTCATCTCAGTACTTTGCACCAACTGTTTTATGAATACTATGAACATAATGGAACTATGAACATAATACTCTTTTCACATATGGTTTTTCGACTAGGGAAGTGGGCATATTCGTTTTTAAAGGGATCATTCACTTAAAAATTCAATTCCTCCCATGATTTATTCACCCTCAAGCCATCCTAGGTGTATATGACTTTCTTCTTTCAGACGAACACTCTTGGAGTTATATTAAAAAATATCCTGACTCTTCCAAGCTTTATAAAAGCAGTGAATAGTAAATGAGATTTTGAAGGTCAAAAGTGTATACATCCTTCTAAAAGTACTCCACACAGCTCTGGGGGGTTAACAAGGGCCTTCTGAAGCCAAGCGTTTTTGCAAGAAAAATATCCATTTTTAAATCTTTATAGCCTAAAATATCTATCTTCCGACAGATGACCGTACGCAAATTGACTCGCGCTAAAAGAGTAACCTGTGACCCGATGCATGACGCATTGACGAACACGGAAACACAGCAGATAGAGTAAAACAAAACACTGGTCACGAATTAGATGTCGGAGGAAGTGGAGGAGAAGAGGAGCTTGAGTTTGTTGCCCAGCCCTATTTGTTTGAACCGGGAGAGTCATCTAAGCTTACGCTACTCCTACATACTACGCCATACATCCCATCATGAGTTACTCATTTGCCAACTTGCATAGCTAGCTATTTATAAGCTAGTTATTTTAGGCTATAAAAAATTTAATATGGATATTTTTCTTACAAAAACGCATCACTTCGCTTTATTAACCCCCTGGGCCATGTAGAGTACTTTGGATGTGCTTTTTTGACCTTCAAAATCTCTTTTACCATTCACTGCCATTATAAAGCTTGGAAGAGCCAGGGCATTTTTTATTATAACGCTGACTAGGATGGCTTGAGGATTATGGGATAATTAAACATTTTGGGTGAACTTTCCCTTTAATATGTGAGCCATTGAATCATTCATTCAACCAATTCGTTCAATTGATTCGGCTGATTCATTATAAAACAAAGCAAGTGACTGTTGAATGAATCATTTACTCAACCGATTTGTTCAAAAACACAGATTCAGTAGCAAAACTGCTTACGGATACGCAAGGCATGTTTGAAACTTTTTGTTGGTGAATTAGAACAAAAACAGACAATCAATATCCTGTATAAAATGTATCTTGCTTAATATTAGTATCTAGTTAGTATTAGTTTATTGAATAGTTGAATAAAATCAATATCACCTGCAATTGTGCTGATATCCGGCTTGTTTTTGTTTGATTGAAATGAGTGACATACTTGATAATGTTAGTTCACACATTGTTAAAACAATAATTACAATATTATCATAGACAATATATATTGCACACCCCTAATATATAATGTTTTATTAGCAGTGCCATATTGTCTTTTTTTTCATGACAAATTCTCATATTTTCCTATATATCATCTGCAGGTACAAAGAACACCCCTCTTCAGATCACTGCCATGGTGGTCAGTCTGGGCTACTTTATCTTTGACATGGCCTGGTGTGTGTACTTCCGCACCGAGGGCTTGGTGATGCTCGCCCACCACACCATGAGCATCCTGGGTATTTTGCTCACCCTGTGGCTGGGGGAGTCGGGCATCGAGTCTTGTGCCGTGCTGTTTGGCAGCGAGATCACAAACCCTCTCCTCCAGACGCGCTGGTTCTTGAAACACTCTGGCCGCTACAACAGCTTCCTGGGAGATGTGGTGGACGTTCTGTTCGTTCTGCTGTTTGTATTCATGCGCATTTTCGTCGGCGGCAACATGCTGTACTGTGAGCTGATTTCTCCAAAACCCATGTTCATCATTAAGTGTGGTGGTGTGGCCATGTATGCGCTGTCCTGGGTGTTCATGGCTGACATCGGCCGTTTCGCATACCGCAAATCCCAGGTCAAATACCAGCACTGGGTGAATCGTCACAAGATGGCAGAGGTCAACGGGCAGGGTGTGAAGAGAGACTGAAAGATCTCATAGATGCAGCCAGCAGATTGGCATTTCGTTTCTAACACTGCAGAGAAGAATGAGAATCAATGTTTCAGCTAATAGCTCTGCCGCTAATAGATGTTTACATATTTTTAAAAAGGATATCAGCCATTTTTGGCTGGTAATATACACATGGGAAAACATCCATGCTGTATCAGAGCCCTTAAAACGTCTTGATGTTTTTAAAATGATTTGCTTATATGATTAACTCAATTCTTACAATCAAATCTAATGTGATATATTTGTACTCATAGGAATTAAGTGTTTAAACCGTTAAGTCGTGGAAATATTTGATATTTTTGTAATTAGGAACACTACTTGTGATACATTCTTTCCCATTAAACTTTTATTATGTTCAATATTCAGAAATGATCATGAAACTCTACTAAATGTTTCTGGAAGATTACTGAATGCTTTGTGTGTGATTAATGACTCGAATGAAAAAGTAAATCCAGAAGTCTTGTCAATGAAATGTAACCTTTTTCAAATTGTGGAGTTGAGTGATGAAGTATGGTGAATTGATCACACCAGTTGATAAAATCAATAAACATCATCACCATTGCCATAAATAAGTTTTAGTTATTAATGTACTATGGGTTTTGTCTCATTCCGTATGTCAGATTGAACATAACTAAACCATGTAGCCCTAATTGTGTGTTTTTATACCGAAGTTCAGACTGTTGGATAGTTGTAGCACTGTAACTAATAGACCTTAGTGACAAAAAAATCAGTAATTCTGATGTTTCTTTTTTTGCAGATAGTCATGAAAGTCATACAGAAATTCATTAAAGTGTATTCAAGTCAACTTCTTCACCTCTTCTAATGAATGCGTTTAATTCTGAATTATATAACAAAAGTTAAATAACAGAAATTAAAATGAAAGAACAGAAAGTAATTAAAATGCTTGAGTTTTTTGGGAAAAAGAAAGTGATTTGTCATGATGTTTTTGATAAAAAATCTGGATTATATAAAAAAGCAGTAAAGCTGTTTTAAAAAAAAAAATAATATTCATTTTTTGTTACATTTGTATTAAAGTGATATGTTTTGTTTAGGCAGAAATCTTAGTAACTTTAAGAAATCGTCTTCTTATAGCTCACGCAGAGTAATTACTAAACAAAATACATGTAAAAGATCCAACTCAAGCAAGTAAAGCTTCCATAATGAGTTGCAGTTTTGTGAACATCCACCATGTGGCAAACTAACATAATATGTGAACAATTTCGCACTCGGCTTGAAGTTAAGTTAATTTAACCATTGACTTGCTCACATTTTCCAACGGGATAATAAATTCATTTAGCCAGCTGCAAGTCTGAAAATTCCAGACTTTTACTAAAAAACGATAATATCACAGAAAATGGACGAAACGTTCCTTGTACAAATCACTATACACGAATGTTCCAAATACGTACGGTTTGGCGTCTTTATGGACAAAATACTAAAACGTCTACACTCAAAATGTATTTATTTGCCACAGGCACATTTTTTTATTTTTAAATATTTTTTTATATGTCCTAATAATTAATTTTGGGTTTGAGTGAATCTTCGCGATAAACAAAAACAAAAAAACTTTGAATCACCATCATCTCTCCATAACCCAAACACCGACTGTTTCTCACATTCTAGTGAGCCTGTCGTTATACTTTTTTTGTGTACGTTCCGAATCAGCTCAGCAGAGTGAGCGCGCGCGAGCTCGGTTGAATCGGAAATGCTGTCCATGCAGGCGGCTCACTAGTTTTTGAGACGCAGCCCCGCGGGAGACACGGCAGCAGTCCGGCACATCTCAACTTTCCCCGTATTGATGGAACGGAACCTACATACAACCTCTAAACTGATTTTAGCGTGGACCATCGCTTTCATACGAGCTCGGTGTCATTTCTAAAAGCATTCTGGTTTACCTATGCGAACTTTATCGGGCGGTTTTGTTTATTTTGATGCTGAAGTGATTTCGTCGCCGCTCCATAGAAACTCTCCGCGGTGTGACACGTGTATGAGCGCGTGCATTTTTCCCCTGTCTGGGTGACTGTGGGATTGGCGTGGATGCACCCGGCTGTTTATTATTGTTGTTGGGGAAAATAGCGCGTCTCAGTTTTGGAGTGGACGCTATTAGGCTGATGTTAGCTTTAGCATAGCAAAGGCCTGGTCTGCAGTATCGTTTGTGGTATCAAACTGCTGCTGCTGTGTTGGCTGTGGACAGACGCACACATTCGGCATTAGGAAACTCAAAAGTGTTTAAACTTCGAGCAGGAGTGCAACTTCGAGCAGTAGGAAGTGTTTCGACATCACCTGGGAGCTGCTGCTGAATACGAAGGTACATTTACAGCTGCACGATAATGAAAAATCACCAATTTTTATTGTTATTTTGGTTAAAGTGTTGACCTGATCTGTTCAAGCCTCCTGCCTTGCTATAGCCTACTGTTGACTTAACAAAAAATATATTTTGTATATACAGAATATATTTTGTATTAATGTTAATTGCATGTTATTTCTTTTTTTGTAAACAGTAACTTAGTTTTGTTTATTTGTAAACAGCTTCACTTCTGGATGAACCAAATGTTATTTGGGTTACTTAAGGATACTTGGCTTAAAAAACATTGATGTTGGAAAATATCATGCATAAGAGGTTTATGTGCTGATTTTTTTTACTTTTAAAGTTTTTGAAACATATAAAATGCTTTTATGTTGTAATCAGCGTATGCACTTTTTGTATGCTTTTGAATATATGATTGTCGAATCATTTGGATTTAATTACGGTTATGATCATCTGCATGGAATATTTTACAATACATTTTCTGTTTGTTTGTTTTTCTGATTATAGAACCTCCTGGTCAACACAACAGAATACGGATGCAACAGCCTCATGCAACATCAGAAACCGATGCTTCTCCTGATGCATCTGAAAATGACTATAGGATATAGGACGAATAAGAGCTAAAAACAAAAGCCCAATGAGCGACACACGGTCCACAGTAACTGACAGGTATGTATGGAGTTACGTTTATGTTATGTGGACAAACTTGCTTTTGGTTTGATCCTACCATATACCCAAGGGAACACCTCTAAATAATGAACTGTTGGTCAGCATTGAGCTTTTATTGGGTTTAGTGTTGTATTTATTTGTGTGTGATATAGTTTTATGGTCATCAAGTTTCTTGGCCAGTTTTGAGAAGTCGGTTTGGCAAGTCAATGAATATATGAGAATTTGGAAGCACTCAAACATGTTATTTAGGTTCGCTGGTGTGCTGTATAAATGCATTCATGGAAATGTTGCATCGGCCATGTTGACATTGTTTTTTGACCCATCTGTCTTTTGACCTCTCAGCAGTGAATATTCAAGTTATGCAATTTAACCCCAATGCACAACTTTCTTGGTACATATAGCACTTGAAAATACCCATTTATTGTAGCTGTACAGTTCTCTGAGCGTCAACTTTTGTGTTGACTTTGACAGCTCCTGTGGCATTATGGGAAAGTTTCCATTAGTTGAAGTCTGTTTTGCTCTTCCTGTTTTGTGAATACCTCTTATTTGGACATATTACTCATTTGAGGTATGTTTGCTTACTATATAGTAGTAAAATACACATACTATTATACATGCTATTTTAGTATTATTAATGTACTTTTTCTAGGCATTTCTTAATATCTTGAATTGCCTTTTTGTTTTTGTATTTTCAGTGTTTGTATTAATTTTAGTTATGTGCTTTTGTCCTTTTTTCTGTTTTGCTTTATTTAGCTTATTTTATTTAGATTAGCTGTAAATCAGCCTTATTTAAAACATTTTTTTAAATACTTTTAGTTGTAACAATAATGACAGACCTGAACTGATTTTTTTGTGCATGTTATTGTTATTGTTCTCTAGTTTTTAGAGTACTACCTTTTTGTTGTTGATTGTTCCGTAAATGTTGGCTTTGTATGCTTGTTGAGCTATGCTGTCATCTTGAATTGTCCATCAACCAATAACATACTTATGTTTGGTATAATCCTGTCATGTTGTTGCTCACATCTTATTTAGCAATTCTTATCTCAAATGTGATCCATACTGCCTCTGATCTCATTTTAGAGGCCAAACGGCCACTCAACAATACCCCTAAAACATTTTCAGTTAGTGGCAGGGTTGAGCATTTCATGTAGACAAGAGGTTTAGGAGAAAAACAGTATAACATTGAATTTCCTTTCATTATTGCAAAACTCACAACTGGTTCACAGCATTATTCGTTACTTGACTATAGCTGTGAGAAGCGAGAAGTCTTTTCTAACTTCATCATACTGTTATTTGTTATTGATTATATTCAGACTTTTTTATAACAAGTGATTAGTGGAAACAGAGCCATGGGAAAGTTCAATGAATGTATCAACAACCTCTATTTTTCAGTACTCTCATGCTATTAGCTCATCATGGCTGAAAAATGTCAGTCAGAGAGTGTTTTTTTTTATTTTTTATGGTCATTCGAGCAGCTCTCACAGGTCTTTGTCACTGACGTCACTGTGGAACAGCCGACTGGTTGTCTGTCTGGTCGTTTCCATGATGACAGATGTGCTTTCAGTGTTGCAGGGATTCAAACACAAGCAATAAGGTAACCCTGAGGGAGAGGCTCTCTTGTATGGTTTTGTTGATATACCTTTCTATCTAGTACCAATATCAGGATTTAAGATGAATGTTTTTTCCTCTCATCTGTTGTCACTGTAAGTGATTTATTGTACAGGGCAAATGTATGTGGCTAGAAAACTGATGGTAACAAGTGGGGGGAAATGGGGAATAAAAGGAGAAATATAATCTTGTACCTTTCAGTATGTAAAGAAAGATGATCTTCAATAGGGATGCATGATATATCGGCCATCATCTTGGTGTCGGCCGATATATGTATTTTTTTAATGATATCGTTATCGGCCCAATACGAATGTTTGTCCGATATATTAAAGCCAATAACAGATTCTCTCCTTCAGCTGTGCACTGTTTGCCATGATGGTTTCGAATTGCTTGAAATATGATTGAAATTACTTCAGAAATGAAAATACAGTTAAGTGTAACATGCAAGTCTGTCAGATAGGCTACATAAAATTATAATGAGAACATTATCATTGTTTGCTTGGGACACGGCTTTTAATGGTGAGACGTTTGTTTTTGTGATCAGGCTTTTTTTAAAAATTATATACAAATTTAGATTTATTGGCCAATATATTGGTTATCAGCTTTCGAATTTAAAGAATCGGTTATCAGCCAAAATGTTAATATCGGTGCATCCCTAGTCTTAATTTTTGCAGAATACCATCGTCAAAGACACCTTTAGAAGTCAAACGCAGATGTTTATGTTTGCAAGCCATTAAATGAACGGGCTGGACTGATGACTATTAAAGCATGAATTTTATGTAAACAATAGATCTATATAATCACATATGCAGTTCATAGAGGTCAAAATGTATTAGCCCTACAGTTACAGCATGAAATATTTAAAGGGTTTTTATAATGTCCCTTTTTACAAGATGTAAAATAAGTCTTTAATGTCTCCGGAGCGTGTATGGGAAGTTTTAGCTCAAAATACCCCACAGATACTATGAATTTTTTTTTAAATTGTCACACTTTGAGGGTTGGCAAAAATGTGTTGTTTTTGTGTGTGTCCCTTAAAATGCAAATGCTCCTGTCCCCCTTACGGGAAGAAAGCGGAGCTTCAAGAGCTCATGTTAGCAGCTTCGATTACCTCACACAGACAAGCACTGAAAATGTCAGAAACTGTTCAGCCTTTTATGTTCAAACCGGAGTCGGACAATGATGGAGAGACTCACTAAGAATATAGAATGCAACAGGACGTCTGAATAGTTAGTTGATGAATTTATGTAGCTGATGTTGAGTTAACTGTTCAAGTTATTGATTAGCATATTCTGCCATGCTTATCTATAAATCGCTCACGTGGGTGGGAACTATTGTAAAATGCCTTCAGAACTAGAAAATATATGCTGCGAGGACATAGAACAGTTTAGTTTAGTTTAGTTCGTATAGTTTAGTTTAATTACGTTTATACCTTATGTTGTCATCTTGCTTTTATGACATGCTATTTCCAATTGTGTTACGGTACTGTATTGCAGTAAATGTGAAAAGACAGATGTGACAGCTTGAGCAGACTCCTCTACAACAACTCTTCCTCTTCCCTGAAGCAGCCCAACATGTCCTCACCCCCTTTGTTGCATGTTGTCGGAGGCAGGGTTTATTTAAATTTTAGGGCTAAGAAGCTCATTGTAGTCCCTACCAGCAGTTTTTTTGTAGTCCTTAAAAAGCGATTTCTTTAAAAGAAAATATCTCCATTTGCTTTGAACTTTGAGCGTCTTAACTTTGCAGATGTTGTTTATGCTCAAACAGCAACATTACACACTAACAAAAGTTAAAAAAGTGAAATTATAATTAACCACCCCTTTAAACCTATTACACTTTTTTCCGGACTTTATAACTCACACTTTATTTCACAATTCTGAGAAAAAAATCAGAATTATGGGATATCACCTTAATTCTGTGGGAAAAATAACATAGTATTGAGCTTATCTTGCAATTTTGATTTCTCTTATCGAAATGACCTTTTTTGTACTTTTGTTCCGTGGCTTCCATAGACTGCTACTGTGGAATTGTCACTTTCTGCCACCAGGTAGGCTCCGCCCACAAAACATGTCTTTGCTGTTTGCAAACAACTAAATGGTCTATGTATCTTTTGTTACCTTCATCTCTGTGCTGTTGTTTTTATCCTGATGTTATGCCAGTTTAAATTCATTTGTTGTTTCTTTGTATTTTGGCATCATTCACTTCACCCATACACTGCAGAATGCCATGCAAGCCATAACAGGATATCCTGTAAGCAGATTGGTTAACATCTTTTTCAAGTCTCTGAAGAGATTGTTTTACAGACATTGTCTCGTATTGCATTTAGAATTGAAGCAAGAGTTTATTGTAAATCAGCTTGTCATAGTAAAGCATTACAGCACATTGAAAGTTTTGGTTTAATGTAAAAAAAACAACAACAAAAAAACTATTAAAATGATTAGCATTAATTTAATTTGGAATAGCAATCTTGACAACATGTATAATAAGTAACATTTTTATTATATCATAATATTTTGTAGATGGCAACTGTAATGAAACCTATATTTTAAAATCAAGTTGATTTTATATATATGTTCATATTTTTTGCTGGATGTCCTGGACATTTTGTTCAGACACATGTTATAATGTATTCTAGCAAATACCAGCAGATAAAAAATCAAAGCCTGACAGCTTCTGCTAGAAATCTTAGAATGGGCCATGTCAAAATTGTTGGCACCCTTGGTAAATATGATCAAAGATGGCTGTAAAAAAAATCCAACCTTTCATTGAAGTAAAATAATTGAAAATGGGGGCTAAATCACATTTTGAAAAAAATGCTTTTCTCCAAAACATGTTGGCCACAATTATTGGCACCTTTTTATTGAATACTCTTTGCAACCTCCTTTTGCCAAAATAACAGCTCTTCTCCTAAAATGCCTGATGAGTTTGGTGAAGACCTGACAAGAGATCAGAGACCATTACTTCATACTGAATCTCTCAGATCCTTCAGATTCACAGATTCATGTTAGTGGCGCTTCTCTTTCTCTATTGGGTTCAGGTCTGGGAAGTGGGACGACCACGGAAGAAGCTTAATTTTTTGCTCAGTGCCACATGTGTGTTGATTTTGATGTTTGTTTTGGATTGTTGTCCTGATGGAAGATCCAACCATGGCCCATTCTAAGATTTCTAGCAAAAGCTGTCAGGTTTTGATTTTTTATCTGCTGGTATTTGCAAGAATCCATTATACCGTGTGTCTGAACAAAATGTCCAGGACCTCCAGCAAAAAAATAGGCCCACAACATTAAAGATCCAGCTGTATTTGTAGCCGTGGGCATGGGGTAC